>CM074295.1:6450043-7650043 GCA_037194245.1 Opsariichthys bidens
AAGTGTTGGTTTCCTTTGTAAAACACCTACTCTTACTCCTACCAGAAATGTGGTCGCTTTTTTGTTGGTATCTTTTTGAGTAAATTCAATGTAAACACAAAAAGCACCCGTTAAAACTTGTCTTTAAACTGGATTAGTTGCATAGTGAGCCGTTAAAACTTTATTAGGTTGTGTTTAAAGCTTTTTTTTGGATAGCTTGCTGTAGTCTTCTCTCACGCTAGCGAGATGTGTTGACAGAAACAGGCCGAGGTGGACATCAGAAGCTGCTGTCTTTTAGAGATCAAACAGACTGAAGCCAAATACACTGAGACTCTGGAGACCATTGAGAAGGTGAGATTCATATTCTCAGCATGGACAGTTTCATCATACCTCTCTTCATGTTTAGTGATGGACAGCTGCTCCGCTGTTTCACACAATGTAGGATATAACTTTTCTACACGGAGCTTACATTTTTGTGTGTGTTAACAGTATTTTATGATTCCACTGATAAAATTCATCTCGGCAACAGAAATTGACAAGGTTTTCATCAATATACCAGTAAGTAAAAGCTGACCACAATTTTATTTATTTATTTTTTTTTAAAGAAAACAATGTCTAACATTTCCACCTTATATACATTTGTTTGTGTTCTTCACAGGACCTGGTTAAAGTTCACAAAAGCCTAATGACTGAGATTCAAGACTCTATTCAAAATAAAAAGGCAGAAAACCTCCACCAGATCTTCATTACTTACAAAGACAAGTATAAAACCAACATATTCAAGCACATCTTAATTCATCTTATTTTTTCAGTAAAAACATCTAGGCCTGGTTTCATAGAAAGGGTTCAGATTGAACCAGGATTTGGACTTATATAAGCCTTTATAAATGTGCCTTTAAAACAAAAAATTACTGGTGTACAAAACAATGGCACTGACATATTTTGAGATATATCAGTGCAAGTTGTTTTCAGTTAAAACAGCTCAAACATGCATTTTCGTCTGGGACTAGGCTTAAGCCTTGTCTGTGAAATCGGGGATAAACATCCATAAAAGAAGATAAAGTTACTTCAGAAGCAAAACTGCGTAAGATAAGAAGACTTGTTTACAGAGAAGATATATTTTGAATTAAATCTATTTTTCTTTGTTCGTTCGTGCATTCATTCATTCATTTTCACACAATTTACTTAGGACCCAATCTGCTAAAGGGCTAAGAAAAATAAACTGAATGATAATAAAATTATCCAAAATATAACATTTATTGAAAACTCAAAGCAATCATATTTAGGAAATATGAATTAAATATGAAAGGGGTGACATATTTTAGTGTAGAATCAAATTTTGTGGAAATCTGCAGAGCTTTCATTGAATTTCTGCAGGCCTAGTTAATATTTAATATTTCTAGAATGATATTACTAAGCAGTGCTGATGTGTGTGTTTTCTGCTAACATTTACTCTGTCTGCTTTAGGCTTCTGCTTTATGGAAAATACTGCAGTCATGTAGAAACAGCCATTTCTCAATTAGACTTCATCTGTAAGGAGAAAGAGGGGGTTCGACTGAAACTAGAGGTGCAGAACTATGTTTTACAGTATTTCATTTTCTGTCATTTATTATGCACTTTTCTCACACACGAAATGTGGTTTTGTCGATCCTTTTCTGTTTTCATATTTCATCTACTTTATGTTGCAGGAATGTTCGAAGAGAGCCAACAATGGGAAATTCACTTTGAGAGACTTGCTTGTGGTTCCCATGCAGCGTGTTCTGAAATACCCTCTACTGCTTCAGGTACAGTAACATACACCCACACTATTATCATGATATATTATCAAATTAACACTTGAGGAAAGCATATCACGTTTTTGAGGAGCTTTACAGTATACAGTACAGTGTTGGAATGGGCCTCTTTGATTGTCGTATTAAAATGGACCACGTGGGGGCGCTGTCTGGCTAGTTTTCTCCTCGTCTCTGACCACTACACTACATGAACCTACAGAACTTGTCTTCGCTGCTGTAGGAAAGTTTTACTCTCCTGTTTTGTGCAGAAGACATTTCCAGGTTGCACAATTCAACACAATTGGTCATTATATTAAAGTTAGCATGAACCTGCAATCACAAAATTTTTATGTTTATAATTTGACTTATTTCTGAGTATTAGGGATATACAAAAACATATGGTGTGGGACTTGATTTTATTCACTGGGATTCGACTTTATTTTGAAAAGTGATCTATATATGACCGATGCAGGAGGAGAGGGAAAGATTATGAAGACAGTCTCTTGTCACATGTGCAATGTATTGAAAAATGTATTACCAGAATAAATAGGGCCAGTTTTGGTTTGTGGACAAATGGACTTTAAGATTTGCAAACTTTACACTGACAGATGTTGAGTGGCAAGCTTTACAGGGTTGTTAAATAGTAAAATTATGAAATCTGGCAGGGTAGGATACATTCTGAAAGTCATCTGACCAAATTTGAAGTCGGTCTCTAGCGGCATCAACGGTTCAAAGTTTCATATACTGTCTAAAAAAACAAAAAAAAACAATTCCCTCTCATTTCATGGGACATGCCAAAATCAAAGTCCCTGTTGGATTTAATTTCCAGCCAGCCAGATTTAGAACAGGAAGTCAGTCTCTATCTTGGTGTATTGACATATTTTAAAGAGACAGTTCACAACAAAATTAAATAATTTACTCACCCTTACGTCATTCCAAACCCCCATAAATTGAATGTCTTTGAGACCCAATGGTGCTTTGACCCCATTAAAATTTAAAATATATTATTTTGTGTTTAAAAAAAGTAGCTCAAACCTTCTAACCTTTAAACTACTTTTCCGAAAGTGACCACTAGAGGTGCTTTGACCAAACCATTTTTTTTTATTAATACATTAATTTATTTCTAAGGACAGTGCACAATGATTAACATTTCTATAAATGTGCAAGTAGTATTAGCCAATAGGCTATTTTCCAACTGTGGTCAATATTTTTATTTAAGTCATCTTTTTTTATTTATTTTATTGGCACAATAACAATGCAATAATAAGCAGCTTTGGAATAATTATTAAATAATATATGTTGATTCTATATATTATTTATTAATTAATAATAAAAGTTATATATATAGTAAATTATTAGTACAGTTAAAGTATAGAAATCAGAAATTCAAAAAACAGTGACGTGTATCAGTGCTCATACAACGGCGCCAAACGGCAATAGCAAAGGCAATAAAAAACACCCCAAGAATCCCAAAAAAGCAACCCCCAACAAGCAAAAGCAAAACTCCAAAAAAAAAAAAAAAAAAAAAAAAAAAGAAATGGAGAAAAAACGGGGGGGAGGGGGGCCAGTTCTCCGGGGGCCAGTTCCAACTCACAACCAACACGTTACTCGAGTCACGGGTCTTACGGGTCATTAAAAGCATTAAACAATTTTGGAATCAAAAAATTTTTAATCTAGTTTAATCTAGTTTTTTTTATTTATCTTTCGATTCACGGGACGTGGTTGGTTTTGTTATTGTGCCACTGGCTGCTGATGAGTCGGTAAAGTCTTAACAAGGGATGACCTAGTAAACACAGTCTCCGCCGACACACCACACCACACATTGCTGCCGCACAACACACACAGTTCCCCCCCGTCCCCCGACCCGGACCCCAGATCCATCCCATCAATCACGTTATTGGTAAAACCTCGATAAAAGCAGAGAGACAAAAAAAAATAGCGTTAGACGCCATTCTGTGGTCCATTGTCAAGACGTTAAAAGGACACCATTTATTTTGTCATATTTTTTGCTGTTAATTTGCAATAAATACCATGAATATTGCATTTGTGTTCCAAAGATGAACGAAAGTCTCATGGGGTTTGGAACGAAATGAAGGTGAGTAAATGATGATTTTCATTTTTGCCTGAAATATCTCTTTAGTTTAGTAAAAGTTACCTGGCTTATTAAGAGATTAATAAGCAAAGTCACTTTTATTAAATTAAATAGATATTTCACCTAAAAATGAATATTCTGTCATCATTTACTCACTTTCATTTTGTTCCAAACCCCATAAGACTTTCGTTCATCTTCGGAACACAAATGAAGATCTTTTTCAAAGAAATCTAGAGATTAAAAAAATATCTCAAATGTGGTAAATGGAAGCTCAAACAAGATCGCTTGAACTTCAAAAACCAGTAAGGTTCATTCTTGCATGTCAAGCAATTACTGTTAAGCTTTCATTTACCATATTTGTATTCTCTATGTATGTTTGCGGAACAATGTTTATATGTGAATACATGCTTAGATTAAATCTTTTTGTCACATAAAGAGATCATGTCTCTTCAGAAAACTTGAATTAAACCACTAGATTCATATCTCTTTGTGAACATTTTGAACTGTCAGATTTTTGGGTGAATAGACTTTTAATGGAGGGACAGAAATCTCTCGCTAAAAATATCTTCATTCATGTTTCGAAGATGAAAGTCTTATTGGTTTGGAACAACATTAAAGCGAATAACTGATAACAGAATTTTCATTTTTAGGTGAGCTATCCCTTTAACTAGGTATAACCTATATGTAAATAATATAATCATCAGTTACTTCATGCTAAAGTTTTGTAAGGGAGAGGTACTTCACCACAGGACAGAGATTAGAACAGAAGTCAGTGGACAAGGGCTAGAGACGTGTGTCGCCACACACCTGACAGCCTGACACACACACACACACACACACATAAACAAAAGCGGGGGCAGGTGGCACCCTGACACTCTGCCCCATGCAGCCCTGTTCTCAAACACATTGTGGCCACTTCCTCTGGAATGATGCAAACATACTCTCTTTGTATTATTGTATCTGACTCTGCATGTTTGCCAATGTTTGGCATCTGATCCACCCATCTGATCCACATAAATATGATGTTTCATATCTAATAAAAATGGGAGTTTGAAAAAACTCTAAACATCCAAATCAAAATTTCAAGTGAGTTTCTCATTAATGATATGGTGCAACTGTAGCATCATATTGGCATTCAGTATGTAACGAATGGACATGAACGAACAAGAAAGGAGTTTCAGAGACTGCATATTCACTATTGTATAAATATAGTAAATACAGTCTGATACTGATGTTGTTTTGAATTCTCTCTACGTCTTGCATCTTTTGCCGTTGTGTTGATGCATAAGTCGTTACTATGGGAACTGATGTAGATATAGCAGATATTGACTACCGAACGCAGTCTGAACAAATGAATCAGAATTCATCACTTGCAATATGACAGTGCAGATTAAAAAACCCCCAAAACAATTGGTTTTACAAAGCTCCTGCTGTCTTCAGAACAACGGATCACCACTAGCAGTGAGTTTTGAGACCGAAATACAGATAAATGTGTGAAAGCGGAAGGGTTTACTGGTAGATCTACAGGGACGAACACTGAAATCTTATTCATCTGTACGGTAGGTAATTGGGTCTTCATAAGCTCCTGCTCTCCATTATATCTCCGATACGTTTTGGAATATACATACACTTGAGTCTAGGTGCACGTTCACACACACACACACATGCTTGAGCTTCCATCAAAGTCACAGCAGTGGTCTGGGTCAGAATGTAAATCTGGAAAGAGTGCTGAACTTTCTAATCACCTTGTTTACTTGCTGCGATTGGGCTGTTTGTCTCTCTCCAGCAGCATTCGATTGCACTCTGAAAACAAATGCATGTTTCTGATGAGCTGCACAGATTTCACACTTGGAACAACACCATTTCTCTCCCAGCGTGTTTGTGTGCTTGTGAGTCTATTTGCACACAAATCCAAAGGCCAGATTTGTTTATCAAGTTAATTAGTTATGTTATAACGTGGATCTCAAAAGGTTCTGTCGATGCTCTTCTCCATACCGTGGAAAGAATTTTCAGCATCCTCTCAAAACTGACCTGGTGTGCTCATTAGAAACTCAGCAGTCCTGAATGAAGTGGTCTAGACTCTTCAGAGTTTTGATGATGACGTTGTGACCACATTCCATGACATAATTTTCTATTGCAGTGACATATAAGGGACATATAATATCTTTTAAAAATCTAGTAGAAGAGAGTAGAAATATACTCTTTTTCCACAAAAATATTTAATTTCTTCAAAGTTTAAACTTTGTAGGCCTTAACACGTGATTTGATCTGATTGACAAAAGATATTGTGTCCACAATTTAGCTAAATTAAAATGAGGGGGGAAAATTAGTAGAACATGGTTACAATTGACCTAAAATGATGTATAAAATTAAATGACAAATTAATAAGTTGTCACGATGGGCAGCTGGAGTGCCCATGAAAGCCACTAGAGGGCACTCCACTCTGGACTCTGATCACACACTCCCACTCTCATTCATTCATACAGGACTACATTTCCCATAAGCCCCATACCATTCACTGATCACCTCACTGATTACCGCACCAGCTGCACCTGATCACCCACAACATATAAGCAATGCTCACACTTCCCTTCACTGTGAAGTATTGAACTACCTACCGTACCAATTCTGAGCTCTTATACCCGTGTTTGTGTTCCCGGTTTTGATTTTGCCTGTTTCCTCATCGTTATTTGGCTGTCTTTGGATTTACTGCCTGTTACTGACCATGATTCTGATTATCCCTGTATACCTGTTTGCTGATCTTTGACCACTGCCTGCTTGACCACGTCTACTTTTAATAAAGATGCAATTGGATCTTACTCCGCTGTCTCGTCATAACATAAGTTGTGGTGACAATGTCTTTATTATTATGCTAATATTATACTAATATTTTCCCCGCATGTCATGTGTGTAGGTCTGTACCTTTGTTGAAATATTTTTTTCTAATAAAACATAAAGTAACGCCAAACTATACTTCTTTTCAAGAAATGTACTGTTTTAATGTATCTGGACAATATCATTTTGACATTTTGACTTTATATTCCAAAATTTTATTTCATAAATTAAAATCATGCTCATTTAAAAAGAGATGTATTTAATTAAGCAATGGAATTGTTTTTTCTTTCACTTTTCACATAGGAATTAGTCAAATATACTAATGACACCACTGAAAAGAGCAACCTACGTCTAGCCCTTGATGCCATGAGAGTAAGTATCAATTTCTTATGGAATCTACAGCAAAAAGTACAGATTAACAACATTAAATGCTGTAAATGCTTTAACTTTAAATGTCTAAAGGTGCGGTGAGCAATTTCTGAGAAACACTGTTGATATTTGATATCAACCCAAACAAACACACACCTCCCTTCAATCTTCTGCGCCCAATATGCACAACGACGCAATACAAGAGTGGATGTCTCGTTGTCATAGCAAAATGATGAACAAACGACAAGGAAGAACAGAAAATGAACATCCAGTACACAAGAGTTTAAACGAGGAAGAGTTTGTTGTTAGTCGACAAAAACTGTCCTGTTATTATAGCTAACATTACAATAACAGCATATTTTGGTTCTGTGAAATACTGCAAACGTGTGGAGCAGAAACAAAGAAACTTCGCGTCCATTTATAGGCCTTCCCGCTTTGGTCTCTCCAGCAGTCTCTCCAAGTTTTTCGAATATTGACGCAGAGCATGTCCCTTTAAAAGTAGCCAATGGCTATCTTGCTAGCTGGTTGCGTGTGGGTATGAACTTTAGGTTGTACTGTGCAGTTTTGTCAATGTTCAGGAGTACACTAGCATATAGATGGCCTCAAAGCAAACACACACATAGACTAAAAGACAATAACTCTAATTTTAAGATGTCGTACTCATTACCAGCCTTGATTTCTCTTTAAAATCAGATCATTCCTGCATATACTTTCCTTTAATATTGATGAGATTATGGGGTTCTAGTATGTGAAGTAATGTCAACGGCTCATTTCTGTCTCACTGGAAGAGTAGATGGAAAGCAGATTAATGGCTATGTGAGGAGCAGTAATGGAACAGAGGCCTGCGATGATTTAATTTGTTGGAATTATCCTCTCAGTGTTGATTGGTTTAGCAGGATGGGAGCAGTGAGAGTTGCTCAGACAGGGACTGAACTCATCTACCTGCCTGCCTGTAAAATGGTGTGTTTAATTTAGACTCATAAGTGAGTGTTTGAGCAGAGGCTGCCTTTTAAAATGGAAATCAGCCGAAATCCACGACATCCCAGTGGGGTCTTTTCAAAGGCCTCTTTTGGTATCTGGAAATGTTTGTACTCGCTGATGAAATGAAATAATTTCCTGTAGAGAGATAAATACTGGATATACTTTTCATTCATTTCATAATTGTTTCATTACTAATTATACTGTATTATGAACACAATTTGTGTCTAAAGCTTATTTGAAATGAACATGAATTTCATAGTGTCTTTTTTATAATGGTTTGGTTCTCTTTTACTTTAATGACAGCAATGTTCTCCAGTATGATTTGAGATTTTTTTTTTTTAAAGCATCTCATAGAAGGAATTAAATGATCAATGTCACAACTGTACTTATCTGATTAGTAACTTAGAAATAGTGTAGAATCTGATATTTTATTTAACACACACACACCTATATATATATATATATATATATACTACTGCTCAAAGTAGGGTCAGTAATATTTTCTGAAAGAAATTAATACTTTTATTTAGCAAGGACACATTCAGTTGATCAAAAGTGATAATAAACATTTATAATAATGTTTTTTGTTTTGTTTTTGTTTTTAAAGTACTGTTCTTTTGAACTTTCTATTCATTAAATAATCCTGAAAAAAAATATCTCAGTTGACACAAAAATATTAAGCAGCACAATTGTTTTAAACATTGATGAGTTAATTTATTTGATTAGTTATATAATTATCATGTTTATTGAGCACCAAATCAGCATATTAGAATGATTTCTGAAGGATCATCTG
Source organism: Opsariichthys bidens (assembly GCA_037194245.1). Classification (NCBI taxonomy): domain Eukaryota; kingdom Metazoa; phylum Chordata; class Actinopteri; order Cypriniformes; family Xenocyprididae; genus Opsariichthys; species Opsariichthys bidens. Next base: position 6,458,865 of record CM074295.1, read on the forward strand.
ACACTAAAGACTGGCGTAATGGCTGTTGAAAATTTAGAAAACTTTTTTATCATTTAATAATTTTCCAAAATATTACAAATTTTACTGTATATTGATAAAATAAATACTTTGGTATTAAGATTTCTTTAAAAAACATAAAAAAATGGTGCATGTACTGACTATAGGGTTAGGATGAGGGTTTGGTTTAGGGTTAATTGCATGTAATTATGCATAATTTCTAGTTAGTGCTACAGTAACTACATGTTTAACAATGACACTTTAAAATAAAGTGTTACCACAAAATCTTTCAGACCTAGAACTTTTGAGCAGTTTCTATCATTTTACCTCATTTTACGTTTTAAACCTTAAAGTTTTTTTTTTTTTTTTTAAATATAAAAACTCTTCAAATATAAAAAATTCACACTTGTCACGCTTTATTTTAATGTGTCCTTGGTAAATTTTAATTACACAAATGAGTTGTATTCATGAACAGCATGTACTTAATATACAATATGTTTTGGGTTTAATTTAGTTTTAGTTGCTTGTAGTTAAGCACAGTTATTAGTAGTAAATACTGTTAATGTAACATGTAACAAGGACTGTATTACCATTTTGCTTATTTTTCTGTTTAGTTTGTTCTGATTTTTTCCCCATACAATAGTATATACATATGTGTACATATGTCTTTTTCTTTTTCTTCATTAAACAGGACTTAGCCCAGTATGTAAATGAGGTGAAAAGAGATGTTGAGACAATGAGGGAGATTGATCAGTATCAGAGATCCATTGAGAATTTGGTAAGTTGTATATAATAAGAATGACCTTTGTTATTAAAAGCATAGTTTACTTACATCATCATTGTTTTCCTGTTGGTCCATGAACTTCCCTTCACAGAATCAGTCCTTACTTTCGTACGGAAGACCAAAGGGTGATGGTGAAGTCCGTTTGGTGTCAAATGTGGACAAGCGTAGACAAGACAGGTGAGGCTTAAGGCAAAAAGCTTTATTGCAGCCCACTCTTGTTCTCACTTTCATGCCATGTCAATGATGTGTCGATGCCGCAGACATATTTTTTTGTTCGACGTCGCTGTAATCGTCTGCAAGAGGCGTGGGGACAACTATGAGATGAAGGATGTGATCGACCTCAATCATTTCAAGATCACCAATAACCCCAGCACTGATAAGGACAGCAGAAAGGTCAGTGAGAAACATAGTAACAGGAGTTTGTAGGCTCGGAAAACAGCACCCAAACATCAAACAGTCATATTTTTTCTCATGATCCCAGCATCTGCTCATATTAATCAGATTGTTCCATTCTGAAGGGTTTTGTAGAGGTCAGACCAGCACGGTTCAAGTGTTCTGTAGAATAGAAATCACTCCAGCGTTCTTGTGTTCTCCACACATGGCTCAAATAACTCTCCCTTAGATCTCTTTTGAACTGTTGGAGTGTCATAGAATAGTCTTTGCTGATTTTTTTTTTTTCCCTCTGTAAAAAGTGTTTATGTCCTCTAGGATACTGTAGGATATTCTAGCAATATCCAAGCCATTTTAAGGACGGCGTGACTTACCAAAGTGCATTTTTATGCAAATTAGTTGTGCTGTTGTAAGCTCTTTGAAACCACATAAGTCAGTAAAATTTTCACATGCAGTACATTGGAAAAGTTGAGGTCTTTATCATTTCTGATAAATCTATATAAAAAACATTTTGAATAATGCTGAATAACAAACATTCAAACGACTTTCAGGTAGTATTGCATCTCAGTGCAGTTTTCCAATTACAGTGTGTATATAAATGCACATATATATATAATGTATATGTGTGTGTGTGTGTGTGTGTGTGTGTGTGTGTGTTCATGAGATGTCTATGTATGCGATGTTGCCCTTTTTGTTGCTGTCTTTGCTATGCATGTTCATTCTTTATGAAGAAAATAATACTGAATAATACTGAATACTAATAATGAAGCATGTTAATAAAAGAAAGAACTTTCATGGAACTCAGTTATAACGCAATAAATCTTCTTAAAGTTACTTAATTTAAATTGGCAATCGACAGCAAAGATTTTTCTCATGCACTTTTGTATGAGTTTATATTTAAATTTATCAACAAAAAAGCTATGCCTTTATATGTGAGTCAACTGTCATTGTTTAAAATTGAACAGCCTGGCCTTATACAAAACAAATCAAGCTGTCCCTTGGACTGTAATGGTAAGCATAACTGAGATCAGGCCGGAGAGCCCATCGCAGACTGTTGCAGACAGATGTTATTGCTCTTTATGAGGGTTGATGGATGGTGACGGATCGCTGCTGGATGTCAACTCAAATTCTGCATGCTGAACCAATGGCAGTGGAAAGACTTGGTTGCTTTTGACAACAAACAGTCTAAAGTCTGTTCATTGTGCTGAGTGTCCCATGTCATGTGGCCATATTAAATTGCGTATATATATATATATGGGGTGCACAACTGTGTACTTAGATCGATGTGTGTATTTTTTTTCAGTCTGTGAAGGCAGACGGCTCAACCTCAGGTTACCTTTGGTTTTCTGATGTTCTTTTGGGGCTTAGCAATAGTCATACAGATGTAAAAATAATGCGGATGTGTCTTTAAACTTTTGATATTTTTTTCTCTTTTATGCCTTTCACCAAAAGGAAGGTTTCTTCTGAACAGATGGTCTGGTGAAATCTGTCTCAAGGAGACCTTGGCCAGCCAAAGCCCCGCTGGCTTTTCTGTTTGAAGTGCCTTTCTGCCCCTCCTCAGGACACATACACACACTTAAAACACTGATGGATCTTATTCCTACAACCACAAAACACACACGCACACAGACATTGCCACATACAAATATTTTAATATATTGTAAAACTGTTATAATAACCATCATTAATAACTTTAGCAAACATTATCACATTATGTAATGCTCAGGGGATGTATTTTCTTTTAAAATATAGTGTATATAACTTTTATACATTCACTTTTGGAGGAAAGAAAAGTTTTTAATAGTAATGATATTGCAGACTAGGGCATTAATGATATTTAAATAAAAAAAGTGCTATTACTTTTAAAGAATCACTTGTATTTAATTCATAAATAAATTTGCTGATAATATTTTTTTTTCCCCTTTTTTTCCTTTTAAGATATGTATTTTTTTATATGTGTGTGTGTCTGAACATGTGCTTATATTTAAGTTTTTCGATAATGCACGGAACAGAAATGTATTGCTTTTAATGTTAAAATTAGATAGTTTCTGCATTAAGCAAATTTAAGGTCGTAAGTTAACATGTAAACTCTGTCAGGTTTTTTTTTTTTTACATGAACTGTTTATCGGTTAAGCATTATGTCAGGTTTGTTATTAACCTCTTGATAAGAGTTCCTGTTGCCAGAAATACTTGCCAAAATTGTCCGGATCAGTGTTATTTAAGTATTATTGATATACTGTCCTAAATACTGCTATATAAATACTACTATTTTAGTATTTATTAATATTTTGAAATAATCTTTACTTTTATAGTTTTCAATTTAACTTTAATTTTAGTCTTTTTTATGTGTTTTTGTCTTTACATTTCAATTTAGTTTCAATTTATTTTTATTACTCTTTCAGTATTAGTAATTTAACAATAGTTTTAGTTTTATTACACTGGCCTGGAGAGAGGCAAGGATGTACTCATGCACACACATATACATTTTCACATACACACTGAATAGTTGGTGATAAATGTGTCCACTCCTCCAAGGTTGCCTCTGGCTGTCTATTACTGTGTAAAATAAAATGAGCCCCTTTCCCCCCCTCACCCACCAAGCCTCACTGCCATTTCCCATCACAGCTTTAAATCAAACACCACAAGCCCTTAATTTTCCAAAAGCATCAGCTTTTTGTGCCGCTTATTGCTAAATGTCTTAATGTATATGCATATTTGAAAGTGATGTCTTTAAGCAATTATCTCTCCTCTGTCTCGTGCTCTGGCAGTGGTGCTACGGGTTCTTCCTCACCCACCAGCAGGGGAAGAGTGGATTTGAGTTCCTGTTCAAGACAAAAGAGCTGAAGAAGAAATGGCTGGACCAGTTTGAGATGGCCATGTGAGTTTGAAACTTTGTTCCACCCAAAAATCACAACTGTCGCATTTACTCACCCTCATATTGTCCCAAACCTGTATGACTTTGTCTGTTCAGTGGAACACAGAAGGAGAAATTTTGTTTTTCTCTTTTCTGTGCAATTTCAATAAACAAGAACCAGAGCCTTCAAGCTTGAAAAAGAACACAAAAGGTACAGGAAGGTATGAAAGTGTGAATTGAAGTAATTATTCACTGATAATCTTCGCCTCCATTTAGCTGTTAACCAAATCATTGAGATTCAGCTTAAGATATTTGTATTTTGAGAGCGAATAAATGACCACTTGTAATTTGAAATGAACTACTATTTATTTAAATTTGAAAATTTGAAATTGGTTGGGTGACCTTTCACACTTAAAGGATTAGTTCATTTCAGAATTAAAATTTCCTGATAATTTACTCACCCTCAAGTCATCCAAGATGTTTATATCTTTCTTTCTTCAGTTGAAAAGAAATTAAATTCAGGATTTTTATGCATATAGTGGACTTCATCAGTTACCAATGGGATGAAGGTCCAAATTGGCTAACGTTTCCAATGTGATTACGTAATCCGTGGCGTTTTCTTTTACAAAATGAATGATCATTTCGCTAGATAAGACCCTTATTCCTTGGCTGGGATCATGTAGAGCCCTTTGAAGCTGTATTGAAACCGCAGTTTGGACTTTCAACCCGTTGGTCACTGTTGAAGTCCACAATGTGGAGAAAAGTCCTGGAATGTTTTTCTCAAATACCTAATTTCTTTTCGACTGAAGAAAGAAAGACATGAACATCTTGGATCACTTAGGGTTTAGTAAATTATCAGGACATTGTCTTTCTGAAGTGAACTAATCCTTTTATCTGCATTCCAAAGCTCCCTGCTACTTTGGCCAATGCAATTCCCGAATAGTGCGCATAGAAAACATGCTTTTCTTATGTTAGAGAGAGAAAATGTTTGCAAACATCACCTTCTATTCAATAAGGCATCCAACATGATTATATCGATGTCCTCTGATGTCAAGTAGCTTACTTCGCTCTAGTACATGGTGACATTCTGCACCTAGGATGTAGTTGAGATTTGATGGCACAGTGTATTTACAGGGGCTGCACTGAAAGAAATGAGAAGAGAGACAGAGAGGAAAGCTAACGAGAGTTCTGATTTGGAAATTGTGTAGGTTCAAGAGGATACGCCGTCCCTCATGCTGAGAGTATGAAATTATGTTTCCTCTCCCGCTTGATTTATATGTCACCCTTTAAAAATTTTGTTTCTGTGCGCACACGTATACATGTGGTTGACTGCGTGATGATCTGAAAGGTGCATTCAAACAACAAATTACACCTGCTGCATGCACACCGCTCTCTTGATGCAGGAATCAATCTTAGAGTCGTTCGGGTAAAGAGCTTCCCTACTGCTCTCAATCGTGCCCTGAATCGGAAGTTCTGGTTCCGGCCCCTACATGCCACAACATTCAGCAATGCTCCTACCCCTGTTCTCTCTGGCCTCTTAAACATGCACACAGTTTGTCATCTGTTCATTTTTCCAATCATCCAGCTTTGCACCATCGTTTTCCATATTTCTCATTTTCCATTTCAGATCTAATATTCGCCCAGAGAATGCCATGTTTAACTCTCATCACTTCAAAATGCACACTTTTGAGAGGGCCACCACCTGCAGCTCCTGTCATATGCTTCTCAGGTGAGCTATAATTGCACTTTCAGTGTCAATTGTGTGCTGAAACAAGTTAATCAATATTAACCAGTCACATAATTAAAATAGTGACCCTATGAATTTGATCGATGAGCACAGTTTTTTCTGGGATATTCTCATTTTTTTTGGACAAAAGTTTGCTGAAAAAGATGCATCAACAATACTTTTTACCAGTTTTCTTAGTGAAAATGGATTGTAAATGTGTATTAATCTTCTAAAATATAGTTTATAGACCTTGTGCGCCAGAGAAACGTCCATCTTTATAATTTCGTTTGAACTTCTGTTTTTGCAGTAGCTCTGTATATATCTATTTCTATATTTCTATCGCGGTCAAAGATGAATTAGCTGGTTAAGTGGTTTACTTATTGTAGAGTTAATGAAAGTTATAATGAGCATTGTAATGTTTGAAGCAGATGTCATAACAAATGAGGCTGGAAAGGGTATGACTAAGACTTTAAAACGAGCAGTACATTCATAAATCTGTCAGATCTTAGCTTCATACTGTGGAAATTCAAACCGGAAGACGGAACACGATGAGTGCGGCGCTGAAAAGGGGCGGGGCTACATACAGTTCTATAGACCATAGTCAGCGTAGACACCGTATTGAATTCTATGCTGATGAAAACAAGGCTACGAGAGAACGATTTAACCCATTCACACCCAGGTAAAAATGATAATGATGAGTTAAATTTTCTTAAAATTTTTAGATTGATTTAATATTTAAATAAATGAAATGCTTGTAAATAAAAACTATTTACTAAATTGTTGTAAATTTGAAGAATAGCGGAGTCCACACTTCAACTACACACTGTACTTCTGTCCCTCACAGCTTTGTTTTTATTTCTGTCAAAAAATAAATATGACGCTACCCTGGCTAAGGTCTATTGAATCTTAATGACATGAGAGTTGATTTCACGGGGTCTTTAAAAGTCATGTATGCTGCATGTATGTAAATGAATGAAAGTCAGCGTTGACCCATGTGACCTTTTTTTTTTTATCCTTCTGCTCTTCAGGGGAATTTTTAATCAAGGCTACCTTTGTACTAAATGTGGAAACGGGGCTCATAAGGGCTGTCTGGGAAGACTAGGAGTCTGTGGAAGGGCAGGTAATGGTCAGTGAAGAGCTTCTCCATGTTGGCATTTCATATTTGACGACAAAGGATAGAGAGCAAGAGAGAGAGAGCGACAATCACACTTTCTTGATTGACTTTCTTCCTGGTTTCCGTATATACGCTCAACAGCATATTCTAGATACTTTTACATCTCAGGCTCATGGGTTTTCAGACTTGACATAAATATGTCAGGGTATGTTGTAATGTAACTCTCATGCTATAGTCTGAAGGTAATGCAAAACTTGAATATTCCATTACTATAAGAATAAAAGGTCAGAATGTTTCACACCCTCAAGGGCCAATGTTTTTGTTGTCATTCTACGGCATGTCCCTTTTCCATTGTATTTCTATGCAAACGTACTAGACAGATGTGTTTGACCACTGCGTTTGCATCTGAATCACGGCGCTCAAGTTAAAAATGTTTATAGTACGTTTTTAACATAATATGCAAAGCAAGGAGTATGAACATAGTGGTAATAAAAAGAGTAGCTAAATAAATAAAACAAATTAAAGAAAACAAAAACAAATGGGCAAACCTTGGCATAGAGAAGATGATGTTATGCAGAATTGATGTGTCTCACGTTATAAAAAGTGTGGCTCTCTAGATATAAGGCAACTATTTTATCTGTACCTATTTGCTGGAGAGGTCTATAATACTCAATATAATGCTATAGAATTGCAATTTGTCCCTGTATAGCCTTATTGCTGCTTTTACAGTTTTCTTTTACTCTCTCATTATGATCTCAGGTGCTGCTGTTCAAAAAGCTCAGGTGAGATAACCAGCGTTAATCTAAATCTAAATTGATTGTCTATTTGGTACACTTCAAAACATAATCCATTTTATTTTGGAAATAGAGGAAAATGATTGTATAATGCAGGCTGAAATATAGTATATGTATATTGTTTACCTTTAAGTGTATGTTTACTGTACTGACAGAATGCTGTCTTAAATAGGAGTGTCAGAATCATTGTTAGATTGTTTTTTTTTGTGTCAGTGTAAAATCATTTAGACCATAGTTTTACCAGTGTTGCAAAAAGCAGGTAATAATAGCTGAGTGTGTTCATATTGCAATGAATCTGTTAATGATATTCTCTCTTCTCTCTTATTTCACAGAGAAAGACAACACCTAGGAAACAGGAAGACCCAGGTAGGTGTCTTTGTCTTCAGCATGCTTCTGTATATAGACTGTGAAGTTCTCAAGACTGGTGTAAATATATTTTATATATTGTATTTTTATACATAGACTTTTGTTCCCTGTCATCACCCTTATTGTTTTTAAATGAGGAAGTTCGTTCAGGTGGTAATAGCTGGGAACTTAGCAAGTAATTACTTAGTAAGGTACTAGTAAGTAATTCTGTGAATTCAGATGCATGTGGCCATTTCAGATGATAACAAACCACAGTTTGTAATCAGAATGACTACTTTAAGCAGTTATTTTGCACTTGCTTTTATGTCCTTTTATTACATCATGCAATATGTACCAGAACACCATTTAAAATGAACTAGTGAAGAACAAATAGTTATCAAAAATGGTGAGAAACGTAAAGAAAGTACATTCATCTAAATTTTAAAGGGCACCTATAATGAAAAATCCATTTTTACATGGTGTTTGGACATAATTGTGTGTTGGCAGTGTGTGAATACAACCACCCTACAATGATAAAAATCCCCCCCTCTCCTTTTTATTAAATCCCCATTAAACCAATGCGGTCTCATTAGACATGCCGTTTTGATTCTCTGACCAGTGTGACATCACACTGCTCAGGCCCCGCCCACAGTTCATCAAAGTTGTTTTACGGATATAAAGTTTTCCAGTTTATTAAACACCCCCATCAAAAAAAGAATAAGGTCTGTATATATGTTTACTGTTAGTTATAACGAGAATTTTTGTTTAATTTGATTGCTGTGCGGAATGCTTCATCTTTTGTGTGATGTCCAGTCACAGGCTTGTACTATTAATAGATAAAAGCAAGATGACAACATAAGCTATTAACATAATTAAACTCCACCCTCTTCTGCCGGGATCAGCAGCTCATTTGCAATTGAAGGGACAAACAAAAACGGCTTGTTGTTGCTCACCCCCAAAAACTGCTTTTAAAATGCTATAAAAAGGATTTGTGGTATGGTGCACATTTTAGGACTTCCTCACACCTCAGTCATACAACAAAAATGCGTCATGCCTCAGACTAAAGGCGTTCTCACACCTATGGAACGTTTGTTTTGTTCAGGAAACCGAGACTAAATTTGTTACAATGTTGCATTTTCTTCTTGGTTTGCTTTTACAAGGCAAGTCCTCATATTGGTCAGTTTTCTCACCTTCATCCATCAAAATGATTGACAAGTAAGCTCCATAAGCTATACAAATGTAGCCGTCATTCCCGCTGTTAAATTATATACTACATTCGTTTCAATACTGCGGCAAATTCAAACGCACTCTCTCTGGATCTCCCAGCGGTGTGTAGTGCACACACAAACACTAGCCTATATGAATGCTATATTGCATGTAGAGCCGGAATCAAGGCTTCGTTTGGAAAGCATTCTCGCACAGAGAACATTTTAAGATGAAGAAGCGCTCTTTGGTTTTCAAATACGGTAACTAATGACTCACAGAATCAGACACTACTGCTTTTTATATAACACATTTCCCATTATGAATATTGATATAATTTGGTTTTTTGGTACGTTGGGTCCTGCCCAGACTGCCCATCCGAGAACGATTGCTGTGTTCACATATGCCTAAACGAACCGAAATGCACCAGGTTCTGGAGCAAACCCTCAGGTGTGAAAACACCCTAAAAGGCTTCAGTCATTGGACAAACCGGCGTCACGCCTCAGACTGAAACTACTTCTATTTATTATTCCTATTTATTATTTTCTGTTTATTATTCTATTTATTATTTGTTCTATTCATTTTATTTGCATGTATAAAAAGTTAGCACATAAGTAGCACATTGCACCTAGCTTGCATTGCAAACTATCATGAAGACTTACGAAAATAACCATGGTTTTATTATAGTAAAAGTGTGGTAACTGTGAATTTTTTTTGTTGGATTGATGCTATTTGTATAACAATAGTTTTACAATAAATACCATAAACTATAGTGTTGCAAAACCATGGTTAATTTGTGGGTACCATGGTTGACTACAAGAATCATTTTTATTTTATTTTTTTTATTTTTTTTTTGGGGGGGGGGGTAATTTTCATAAGGGAAGTAAAAAAAAAATCTTTTGAGCTATTAGACTGCGTTGTAATAAGCACAGCTTCTTTATGTACAGAGGTTGCCAAGGAAACGGCTTTATTTCTGCTGTTCCAATGCCACCTACTGTTAGAGAGTCAGTTACATTTTAATTCGGTTAATTGCTGTTTTTCTGCAGACCAAAATGAAAATCGTAATGTTCTTTTCTGTACAGAACCTAACCGGTGTAATATTTAATTAAAGCTGTAAGAATAAAATATCAGGTAGCCTATTGCTTACCCTCTCTCTCTCTCTCTCTCTCTCTCTCTCTCTCTCTCCCTTTCTTTCTCTCTCTCTCTCTCTCTCTGCTTTTTTATTCCTTTTTAATGCTCAAATAACAATAACATAAATAGCCTACATGAATACCATAAATAGATATATTCTGCATTATTAACATGCACGCACACACAAACACCTTACATTAATTAGTTATAGGAATAGTTATAGTTAAATATAAAAAAGGGGAGAAAGAAAAGACACCTGAAGGAGGTCATTATGATGGGATAAAAGCCAATAAAAAGTTATACAAAAAAAAAAAAAAAACGGGCAAAAAAAAAACCTGATGCCTTTTTGTCTGATTCTGTTTCATCCAATGCCTTTTATTCAGAGGCTGTTTCGTATGAGACCTGACACCTAACGTTGTTTTTCCTGAGACCTGAAGCTTTTCACTTTTCCGGTTTGTCCAATGACCGGAGCCTTTTAGTCTGAGCCATGCCGCCTTTTAGTTGCATGTCTGAAGCCTGAGGATGTCCTAAAATGTACACCATACTTGGGGTATTTTGAGCTAAAACTTCACATTCTCTCTGGAGACATCAGAGACTTAGTTTACATCTTGTAAAAAGGGGAATAATTATTATATAATCTAATTATAAAAAATACAGTTATAACTATTTATTATTATTATGTGGACATTCTTTTGTGTTCAATTTTTTTAAAAGCATTTACCACCAAAAAACTCTAATTCTAAAACGCCAAAAAATCTATTGAATTGCATCGCAGAATGTTCTGCCAGGATTTCCAGCCATGATCTTTCTCAGAACCATGTCACAAATCATATGAGACATGTTGTTTAAGTTACTGAATTTTTAATTAATTAATTAAGTTTGTAATAGTATAGAATTTCATTTAATTTTGAATAGATCAGAAGTTAAATGAGCAATCACGTTTGTTGTAAAAACACGCTTTCAGGGTATTTTTAAAGTAAAGTTTTTTTTTTGTCAACTGTGACCTTGTTATGTGTTTTGTCATTCTCAGAAGTATTACTTGTAAACAGTCAGGAGAGCTTCTCATTTTGCTACAAAAACACTGCCACATCATTTTATTTTCAGAACAGTGAAAATTCGTGCTCAGCTTAAACAGGTGCTGATTTTCAAAATTGCTGTTCTATTTTGCTCTACTGGGATTAAATAAGAATCCTGAAGTGCTGAAGGGGTGTATTCATGTTGATGGGAGGAAGAAGTGGTCAGAAACAATGAATTAGAAAGCGCTCAAAATTGTAACAAATTAGTAAATGGATTCTTTCTTCAGGAAGTCTAATGTTCAAAGCAGTTTCAGCAGGTGGAACATCTTGGTTCAGGCCATTGACACATTGAAGATATCCAGTCAAGTTATAAGTTAAGCATCATGGGATATTCTTTTAATCCTCTTGGATACTTTCCTTAGTGTCCTTAAATGGTTGAGTTGTTTCAGGATCATTAACTGCCACATTTATGGAAAAGCTTAAAATTCAACTCAGAGGAATACATTTTATTTCGAAATATACTTAAATTTAATTAATATTTCACAATATTACTTTTATTTTTAAAATAAATTAAATTCATGCAGCCTTGGTGAGTACAGGAGACTTCAATAACATAAAAAAGTCTTACCACTTACCACCATTTATACATACATACATACATACTGTACTGTATTAATTATTTGAAAAAGCCTCACAAATTTGGCATTTAAATATGAAAGTAAAGGCAAGAACCTTAGTTTAGTATCAGAGAAATCACTCAGTCAGTTCAGTCTATTGGCTTAGATCTCCATAAACCTCTCCTATACATGTAAAACAACTGTTTTTTACGATATGCTTTAAGACCTGGGCACCTGGCAGTATTAAAAACAACAAGTTTATAGACTGGATACTAAGGAGCTGTTTTATACTTGAGGAACCCCCCAGACTCTCTCTAAGGCTTCAGGGTGTGTTTATGCTTTCCCCCAGTTTTATTAACCACCATATACTGAGGCTCTAGAGAAAGGAACCGTCTCAGATGATCTCCTTCTCTGTCATTGGTTAGTGGATGGGATTGTGGAAACAACAACTGCTGCTATGCATCACTTTATTTGTTCTGTGTGAATGGACATTTGCTTTGGCTTGGGAGGGCCAACCACAGAGCTCCAGCACAGTGCTACAGTATATTGGAGCAAAATCACTGGCTATGTTGCTTGATCTGAAATTAATTTCCATAAACTGTTCACAAGAGGCCACTAAGCATTTATTAATAAGTGTTTCTTAAGCATATTGGTAAACACTTTTCTTAGTTGCTTTGGGAGCTATTTTCTGGCTTTTTTATTGTTTGTTTTTTGTCTTTGGAGATAAATGTACATTCAGGCATATTTTGCCCAATTTCTCTTTCTCTCTTTTTTCTCTCTCAATTTCTTAAGACGTATAACTCATCTCCTGTAATCTTTTTCATCTTTTTCAGTTCCTCATTGTATTAAATCTGAATGTATTCACAAGCCATTTGACGTATATAATCTGTATGTGGGTGGAAAGTATTTTTTTCCATTCAGGGTTGATTGAAAGTGGGTGTTAAGCATGTGGTCAAGTAGTTGAAAAATAAAAGGGTTTGGTGATGTCAGTGAAAAAGACTTTTCCGAAGTGACAGAGATCAAAAATCTTGTTTTTTTTGCAAAAGAAAAACCTGGTTTAGGTATAAGGCCAGTTTTGATTTTATTTTGTTTTTCAGGTTTGCCAAAGATGCTGGTCATCAGAGATTATTTTGGGGTCCCCAGTCCTCAAGGCGGACCGCCACTGAATGCTCAGATTGGTGATGTCATAGAGGTCGTCTGTGCTAATCCTCACAGCTCCTGGTGGCAGGTCAGATACGTACTACAGTATTTAAATACCATGTATTGTATTCTGTGGTGTCATGGAAACCTGAAGCTTGATCACAACATGCAAAACAAACAGGGTGCACATAAACCTTTACACAATTCGAAGGCCAAAAATATTCCATCCATCATAAAAGTAATCTATGTGGCCTTCTGAAGCAAAGCGATGGGTTTTTGTAAGAAAAATATCCATATTTAAAACTATAATAACTAGCTTCCGTCATCGATTTGCAGCGGACGAGAAACCTCTGACCCGACTTATGATGTAATGACGAACGTGGAAGGATAGAGCAAAACAATTCACTGCTCACGAATTCTAAAATGAGAATTTTTAATGAGAAATGTCAATGATTTCGATATAAGAGAAGAGGAGCCCAGCCCTATTTGAACCGTGAGAGGTTACGCTACTCCTACTCGCTACTTTAAAATAAAGATAATGTTTTTTTATGTTTTGGTTTTAGTTTTATTTGAACTATAATAACCCTGAGTAAACCTAATGCAACCCAACTTTAGTACAATATATATAAATGTTATATTAAATAGTGACTGAAAACTTACATTTTCCCCAATGCTTTCTAATATGCACTGATACCTAAAAGAGCCGTCCGATATAGGGACTGCAGAGCACAGTCTTTGTTCAGGCATGTTTTGACATTGCAGTTTTGTCTCTAGCTTATTGTCACAGACTGTGTTATTTATTTCTGGCTAGTGCCAGGCTGTTGTGGCTCTTTTTCTCAATGGTTTATGGTGGCACTAAAACCTCATCTTCCTCCTGGTGTTGCTCCAATCTGGCCGACGTGCCTCAAACGGCTCGGCAGGGAATAGACACTTAGCGAGATTTCCCATGCTTTATGCTGGGCTATTTCTGCCTGATAGCACATACCGAGGTAAAAAAAAATACCCACCTACAGGTCAAAAATGGATGCCAAGAGATTCACGGAGCCAACAGACTGCGACAGGCAGTGGCTAGACATACATGTCAGCCGTGGTTCTTCACGCACTAGGCGGGTCATAGAGGGGAACGAGAAGCGCTACTATTGAATGATAATGCACATCACTGGTTTATTTTATCTTGTGTGAAACGACACTTAACTCTTAATAAGGCCACTAAATCTTCAGGGTCCCATGACACCAAAGAATGGAATTACAGAGCACTAAGCATCCATCTCCCATGTTACTGGAAGACAATTATCTCTGTCCCGTTGCCAGAACAGTGCAATCGATCACTGTAATTTAATTTGATCCTTTAGGCTGCCAACTGTTTACTCTAATGGGGTAATAAGTTTAATCTTTATCATACGCTTATCTGTGGCATAACAAATATAAAGGGCTTTCAAAAGCTACGGTAAGACATTATTAAGCCAAATAAATCATGAATACAGTTCCAGTTTGGGGCTCCAATCTAATTTGTGGTAGAGGTGCATTTTTCTGAAATTCATTTCATACTTGTTAGAGATGATCTTAAAGGGAGCCTGGAAAGAAAAGTATATATTTTTTCAGAATAGTTGTATAAGAAGATACTCATTACTCCTTCAGTCAAACCTTCAGCCAAACGCACAATCAATCATAGGCCACTAAATTTTGGCATCTGGTTCCGCCACATTCACGGCGCATTATAACCTCCCAGCTGTTGTTTCACTCTGAGTGGGGGGAATTGTCTGTTTTTATCCAAAAATATACAGATAATTGTGGCTGAAGCCATGCAAGAAATGAGCCTATTTTAAAACTGGCATCCGGCCTGCGATTGCTCAATACAATCTATTGCGTGAGGACATAATATGAAACTCGAGTCTAATGTAATTCATAAATCCAAATGTGCTCGGAGCAGCAATATCAAACAATGGCTTATTGGCGAGTGTCATGATTCACGAGGTTCTGCTGTGGAAGCTGTATGATTATTCAGCATTAGATGATGCTTTCATTCTGATGCGTAACGGAGTTTAACCATGGGTAGGGGCTGAACAGTAATTAACTGTGGCTCTAAATGAGATTCACTGCTTGTTGTGAGCTAATTGTCTTAGATTTATTAAAGCGAAGGGGAGGGGGGGTGCATCGCCTAAAGGCAAATATAATGCAATTAACATCCACACGTCTTGGCAGGGCAAAATCCTGACAACACAAGAGACCGGCTTCTTTCCAAGTGATGCAGTCAAGCCCTGCCCATGTGTAAGTATGTATATTTGACATGCACAATCAATTTAATGCTTATGATTTGTGTTTGTATCATTTTTTTGTGTTCTTGTTTTTTAGCTAGGTTGTGTTCAATTTAACGATCAGAAATGACGCTATTGTTTCCTTTTCAAATAAATGCTGTTTTGGTCATCAAAAAATCCTGAGAAAAAAAATATGTCACAATTTTCACAAAAATAAGCACCACAACTGTTTTCAACATTGATACAAATAATAAAAGTTTCTTGAGCACCAAATCAGCAAATTAGAATGAATGATGAAGGATCATGTGACACTGAAGAATGGAGTAATGGCATTACAGTGCAGGAGTAATGTATAAAATATAAATGTATATAGATTTATGTACAATTATAGATAGAAAGATAGGTAGATGATAGATAGATGGATAGATGATAGATGGATAGATGGATAGATGGATAGATAGATAGATAGATAGATAGATAGATAGATAGATAGATAGATAGATAGATGGATAGATGGATAGATAGATAGATAGATAGATAGATAGATAGATAGATAGATAGATAGATAGATAGATGATAGATGGACAGATAGATAGATGGATAGATGGATAGATAGATAGATAGATAGATAGATGATAGATGGATAGATAGATAGATAGATAGATAGATAGATAGATAGATAGATAGATAGATAGATAGATAGATAGATAGATAGATAGTTACTGAATTATATTTGTCAACATAAATGGTTATAATTGGTAGTGGATATATGCAAAACATTGTTTATAATGTGTCTTATGCTCAGGTACCCAGGGCAATCGACTATTCAGCCCAACCCTGGTAAGTCTAAATGTTTACTCCCAATATCCACATGACACTGCTGACTACACGTGCTGAGCGCTGTCGTTTTGGTTTCAACCACATGCATCTTTGCTTGTGCGAGCAGGTTTGCCGGGCCCATAGAGAGGCACCACGCAGAGTCGGAGCTCATGGAGCGAGAGAACAGCACCTACCTGGTGCGATACAGGACCCGGGAGAGCAGAGAGTATGCCATCAGCATCAAGTACGTCTAGCTATTATGCCACTTCATATATCGGAGCAAGTGTGTTTTTATTGCACATAAAATTGCCGTGACGAATGGTCGATGCGATTCTCGCACGAACGACCTTTTGCAAGCAAAGCTTAGCTTT
The DNA here is from genome assembly GCA_037194245.1 of Opsariichthys bidens. NCBI lineage: Eukaryota > Metazoa > Chordata > Actinopteri > Cypriniformes > Xenocyprididae > Opsariichthys > Opsariichthys bidens. The sequence goes on from CM074295.1 coordinate 6,475,421, forward strand.
CTTCATGCATTTCCCTCCATGCAACACAACACAATACATTTCGCATCACGGAATTTGCACACAGCTCATTGTGTAGCACGGTTGTGGTCTGTGAGTTATTTCACCACATGCTCAGCGTGGGCTTTATTACCTCAGAACATTTTATAGTTGCTTGTCTCATGATTAAAACAATCACGGGGTCGCTGTCAAAACATTTTATCCTCTTTATAAAGGTCCCGCGGGTGTATTGACCTGCGGTCAGAGACTGACAGCACTATTCCGCATCCTTATGTTATAGGAAGTTGTCCACAACACTCTTACATTTAAAGTTTAAAGGTATTTCTATTTCCATTGCTGGTCCAAGGTCATGGAATAACCTGCCACTGGACATTACATCTTCTCCTGCTCATGACATCTGATGTAAAGGACTGGATGTCTCTAAATTTTCTCTGACCTCAACAAAGGCACAACTGAGATCACAGTTTTTGAACCTTCAGAAGTTGCTAGTTCTTCTTGCTTAAATTTTGGACCTCTGTCTTCATGTGTGAAACCACTAATGAAGATTTTGGGCGTATTTTTTGATAATACTCTCACATTTGATAAACAGATTAATGCAGTAGCCAAAACCAGTTTTTTTCATCTTCGAGTCCTAGTTAAAGTGAAATCATTTCTTTCTTTTAAGGACTTTGAAAGGGTGATCCACGCATTTATCTCTACAAGGCTCGACTATTGTAATTCCCTTTATGTGCGAATCAACTAGGCATCTCTTAACTGTCTGCAGCTGCTAGGCTCCTTACTGGTGTGCGTAAACGAGAGCACATTAGTCCAGTTCTGAAATCCCTACATTGGCTTCCAATTCACTACAGAATCGATTTTAAAGTTTTATTGCTGGTTTTTAAATCCTTAAATGGATTAATCTCTGATTTACTATCCAATCACAATCCTGGAAGGTCTCTTAGATCATCCAACCAGAGACTGCTAAAGTTCCTTGGGCTAGATTAAATTGAGAAAAAATTTGTTTTGTGTCTGGTCTGGTCTGGTCTGGTCTGGTCTTGTCTGTTTTGTGTTTTAGTTTTATGTTTTACATATTTGATAATATTTCACATATTGTACAGCTATATAAATAAAGTTGAGTTGAGCTGAGTTAAAGGGATGGTTCAGCCAAAAATGAAAATCATTTATTCACCCTCTTGTCCTTTTTGGGTGAACTTTTTTTTCATGTGTTTTAATTGCACGTTTGAAGCATTTTAGTATGAACTTGTTTTTAATGTGCCCCATAAATAAAAAGATATGTCTTGGCTTAACATTTGTTTGTCAGCCCATTCCCAGGGAAAACTCCCATGAGATGGCTGACATTGTAAGGTGAAAATACTGACAATACTGGAATGGTTACAATGATTCTCTGCCATCTGCAGGTACAACAACGATGTAAAGCACATTAAGATCCTCACTAAGGAGGGCTGCTTCTACATCGCTGAAAGCAGGACATTCAAGACTGTATTAGTAAGTGGGTTTGAGTTGCACAGAAGCAATGGTCTTCAACAGCATTTGCTCTATTTATCATAACCGTATGAATACATATGTAGGGTGCTATAATTCAATGTCGCTATCTGTGCTGCAGAGACCTGAGCTTTTTTTATCGGAAAGCCAGAACATTTGCTGATCTGCATATTCCTGTATTTCATTAGCATAATTAATAACATGGGTCCAGCTATTAATCCATTAGAGTCACCAATCCTACTGCAACCTTGTTACATTTTCTTTTTGATGGTTTAAAATGAGTTTCCCTTATAAAAAATAAAATAAATAAAATACTGTGGTGATAGCATGTAAAAAGGATGTATACAATAGTACTGAAAGATTACCAATTCATATATCATGGTACTTCAGGGCATGTCAAATAGTACATAGTATTATCATGATACACATCCATAGAACCATGTATGTATTGCTAGATATAGATCATTTTAACTTTTGAGCATTTATAAGAAATTGTAGCTGTTCCAGTAAGATAGAAGAAGGGGTTTCCAAATGCTGGCATTTCATATGAAATGCTTAGTAAGGAACAATTAGTTACTCTGAAAAATTTAAATAAATAAAAATAATGAGAATGAAACGCTCACAAAAATAGATTTTTATGTACATGGATGTGACCATTAACCGAAATCAGAGATGATTGTCATTTGGACCTTTCTGGATTACAATCCACCATCAAAATGATTAAAAAGTTTATTTATTGCAGCTGCTGTGAGAAAAGGCTATAAATGATTCACCTCCAGCACCCTCACATGCCATTTAGCCTATTAGCTGGGACTTCTTCTTTATGTAAACAGACACGAGTAATGACGCAAAGACAGCCACATGCTCGAATTTCCCGCTGAAACCAGCCAGTACCACTCTAGTTATAAAACATTATTACAAGCTTACAGCTGCGAATTGGACTAAAGTAAGGAGATAGTTTTGACCGTTTGCTGGTTATGTACTTCCTCAAAAATTGATTTTGGATCATTTTTAACCAAAAAAAGTTACTGACTGCTGCTTTAAAATCTCAAGGCGTACTTAAAAAAAGTAAATATGTCAGCTGGAAAAAAATTTGAGAATGCCTATAATAAACTTTTATACTTGTGATGTTTCTGTCCAGGACCTGGTTGAATATTACAAGCAGCATTCTCTGAAAGAGGGTTTCCGTACACTGGACACGACTCTGCAGATGCCGTATAAGGAGCTCAGTAGTGGACTCAGAACTGCTGGTTAGTATCCACATGTCCTTCAGATTAACTCTGATTATATGATGACGTTAGTCTCTTTGCCCTGTTCACGCTGACAGCGACTTGCAGTTATGAAGTGACCAGAATTCATTTTCAGTTACTTCAACCTTTGCGACTCGAGTACGTTGGGAGATGCTGAAAATTTAGCTTTGCTTAATTCAATTTTAAAATCTATTCAAGCAGAAAACAGTTATTTAAAATTGTAATTTTTCGCAAATGTACTGTTTTTACTGTATTTCCGATCAAATAAATGTAGCTGTGGTAAGCATAAAAATTAGTACCCCAAACTTTTTAATGGTAGTGTATTACTGTGAGTGATTTCACTGTTCTTTATGATTAATCTTTGCACACATACAAAAAATAATATAAAAAACAGTATTTATACTTTTTCGATTATGAAGAGATTTAATTAAAGAAATTGCCTCATTCAAAGTACGATTGATTGATGCATTACTGTAAGCACTGCTGTAATTTATATGCAAACATACAAAATCGTTGCCCTGCAGAATGCAAAAACTGATTTGTTGCCACAATAGAAAAATATCTTCTTTGACAGACAGCTAAAGGAATGTGTGCTAGTTGCCAACAGTACAGCGACCTGTCGACCTCCAGCGTTTAAAATCACCGTCAGTGTGAACTGGTCTCCAGACAGGTCCTCTTTTAATGCCAGGAGGCATAGCTTGCGCTCAGGATGTATTTTTATGTTGCGTATGTGTCCCAACACCACTCTGAATCTTTTGATTAAATATAAATGTTGAACACTTGACATGCTGGTCGCTGGGTGAAAATATAAAGTGTGCATACAAACGTGTTGCTTGCATGGGAAAAACCATACGTCTTTACTCCAGCTCTCATTGCTCAAGATGGCTTCTCAAAGAGACAAACCGATGCTGTGAAGCGAGCCCTACCCACTCGGCACCTGGCGGCAGGAAAAAGGCTGTTTGTGTCTGCTACAGGCGACGTGGCGAGAGAGAGGACTTGGCTAAACAAGACACCGGCGTTGCACTCAAGTAGCACCCGCAATCTCCCTGACACGACATGACAGTTTGGTTTGAGTTACAGGAAAAAGCTATGATGGATGCTAAGCTTCCCCTCACCTGTAGGGACTTGACTGCTTTTCTCTCTCGCAACTGAGAGAAAAAACATTCCCTGCACCGAGAAATGAAAGGGCAGCTAGTGGAGACATGGAAAGTCAGCTTTATTGAACAGAGAGAGTTGTGTCACATAGTAAAAGGCTTAGCGAAAAGTAAAGATCTGTGGATAGAAAGAACGGGATAGTGGGGATTGTGAGTTGGGGATTTCGCTGTTCTATTTGTCCTTTTTTCTCAGCATCCTCAGCTTGTTAGAGGTGTTTACACTCAACTGCCACTCTCAGTAACGCATCCTTTCACAAACCGCAGCAGAAAATCCAGGCCCTTGATGCATCCTGGGACAGCGCTCTCGCTGATATGCCCCAAACCAAAACACATACGCCAACAGATCAGTCGGCGTGTGGGCGCTGACACATCCGCCGAGTGTTTGGTAAACACGTTGAACACAGAGCGAGATATCAGGGTATTGGGTTTGATAAGCTAATGTGAGAAAAGTTATTTGCAATCCAGATATCGCATCGGTTTCAATTCTGCGCACATATCGAATGTGTGCATTTCTGAGTGACAGTGTCACAGGAAAAAGTAGTTGGCTCATCATCTACTGCTCTCTTCGCCCCTGAGGAGATGCAAAGCAGGAAGGCAAACATATTGTGGATCTGACGTTTGCTAGTTTACATATTACAAAGTCCTGGATGCTCAGATGGGCGTTCAGATGGTAACAGGACTCTGTGCTCTGTATGAACGGTATCACAGCTGTGTCAGTGACAGGGCCAGGAGCAAACTCTTGGCAAAAGCAGCCTAAAGAAAAGAAAAAAAACTTCTGGAAAATTATAAGAATGGGTTGCCCATGAAATTTCAAACCTGTGTGTGAGTTTTTCTTTTGTTTTTTTATCAAGATCCAAGCCCCTCCTGTCCTGTGCAGTAAGTAGCCCATAAATAAAGTCCATATGGCTGAAGTAGTCCAAATTTTGGTCTTTTCTTTGATCATTTACTCACTCAAATGTTGTTCCAAACCACTTTGATCTTCTTCTGTGAAAGATGAAAGTAGATGTTTTGAGAAATGTCTCGGTGTTTTTTTAATCCATACAATAAAAGTCAATGGGGTCCAAAACAGGACTGGGCAGTAAATCAACATATTTATTGAAAAAATAGTTCCACATGACCAATAATAAACTTTGTTATAAGTAATTTTTCGATATTCTGCCTCTATCTACTAGACAATTAGGTGTGTGTTGCTAAAAAGCCAGCGTGGTGTTTTCAGCGTTTGCTGTCTCTCTATTTGAAGACAGTCCAGAGCTGCTATGAAAGTTCAATTCACAAGCGTTTCATTTGAGAAAAGCTATTCTTAAAGGTCTTTGCGACAAACTAAAAGTTTGTAAAATTTTCTAAAAAGTTTGTAAAATATGCTTCTCAAATTAATAACAATAAAAATAACAATAATTGTAATGCAATTTATTAATTATTATGTTGATCCATATTTAAATTTATACAGTATAAAAAAATGTTGTGCAACACCTTATTTGTGAAAAAATGTATAAAATATGCATTGTTTTTTCAAGCATATTACATTGTGTGTGTGTATGTACACATATCAATATTGATATATATATATCAATTTCATTAGATAGCATTTTGATAAATTTGTATTAAATAATCAAATACTACCCCACCCCCCAAAAATACAATTGAAAACATAATTTTGAAAAAAAAAAAAAAAACGTATTTCATGTCTTAATTAAAAGCTAGCTTACTCGGTGGCATTGTTATGCTTGCGTTCATTCTTGAGGGCTAACAAACAAGTGGAGTGCATTTCCTTTCCCAATTATGGTGAAATGAATATCAGGATAAATATTGGATCAAATCGTAAAACACCGACATTTTTCTAAACATTTTGTGAATTTCTAAAGACTTGCATATTTCAAGGAGGGTGTTCATTTACCTGGTGCTTTGTGGAGTTCTTTATATCAACTTGTTTATGTTTGTTTTGTTGAAAATGTTTCTGGGTTTTTCTGTTCTTATTTTCTTCTCTCTGCTTCGGCTTGGATCCTAAGCTTCAGTGCTCTGTGGGCTTTCCGTTTTGAGTCCCACCAGCTACAGTTTTGTTCCTCCCTCCCCCTCACCCTTCTGGTCAGGTACAGCTATCAACCTGTCTTATTCATTTCCCCCTCCAGCCATCTCCGTCTTTTCTCCGTGTTTGCTTCAGTTGTCTCTGTAGTGTATGTGTGCTTTCTTAGAGCTGTGGAGAGAGTCTGTATCGGCATTTGGTGTGTGAAAATGTCTGAGAATGAGAACAAATGCAATGCCATTTGTGTCTGTTTTTGCTCCAAATCTCCAATCATCTTGTTGCATGTTCACATATTTTGTCCTACTTGGCACGTCTTGTGAAAACATTTGTGTTTCTAACTCTTCTCCTTTTTCTAACAACTTGTTTTTGTCTTATATCCCCCTCTCCCTCAGTTTTGACCCCGAGAGTGCTTGGAATTGCACTGGCACGATATGATTTCAGCTCCAAGGATACTCGGGAACTCTCTCTGCAGGTGGGCGACCTGGTGAAGATCTATATCAAGTGTACCAATGGTTGGTGGAAGGGTGAAGTCAATGGCCGGGTAAGGGAAAACGTTCTTATTTACTTTACTTAAATACTCTTTATTTACTTAAAGGTGCAGTACTTGATTTCTGAGAAATGCTGTTGAAAGTGGATTGGAGAGTGAGCAAGAGGGAGATTTAAAGAAATACTGTAGAAAGAGAGATGGATGAGAGACATTACAGAACAGGACTATAAGTATAAATATTCTTTCAGAGGAACATAATTGGAAGAAGGAGGGTTATGATCAGCACCGGGGTTATTATTGGAAAAGCTTTCCAGCCCTGGAGAGACCTAAGTAACATTGGTTTTTGATGTGCTGTTGTTGTAATATTAGTGGTTTTGAGTGTCATTGTTCGTCTGGAGCTGCTGTACTGCAGTCGACCAACAACCAGCTCTTGCTCGCATATACTTTTGTGTACTGCATGTTCATTTTTTGTTCTTCCTTGTCACGTCATCTTCGCTTTGTTTTTCATGAAGCATTATTTTGCCTCACTTCGGCTATGATAAAGAAACATCCACTCTTGCATTGTGTGTTTGCGCATGTTGGGGGCAGAACAATAAATATAGGGGTTGGTTTTGTGTATCAATGGAGTTTCTCAGAAATCACTTTCTGCACCTTTATAAGCAGCACCAAAACCTCTTGCACTGGTGCTTCCTATTTTCAGCTTTTTTCTCTGAACTTGCACATCATGGAATTGAACTCTTGCCCTTCCATGTGAATCACAGTTCATGGTAACTCAAAAGGGAACTGCTAGGCACACTGGTTTTACTGAACAACAACAGAATTATATAATCAGCATGGTTTATAATCATAATATAGGCCAGTTGTCAGAGAATTTTAATGTGTAACACTGTAAGAATGTTCAAGATCGTTTGAGACAAACAAATTTAACCTTGCTGTAAAGAGAGTAGCTGTATTCTGTAACAAGACAACTGGTTTCAACATTTATCAGAAGAATTATTTCTTGAGCAGCAATTCAGCATTTTTGAATGATTTCTCAAGGTTCATGTGACACGAATGACTGTTGGGGAAAAAAAATCCTTCCAATCCTTATATAATATTTTTATTTTTTAATAATGTAATATTTTATCTTTTTAAAAGTTAAATTTTTACATTATATTTTAACAAATTTTTCCATATTAATTATGAAATAAATGAATGAATATAGTCCTGAATCCCAGACATAGTCTGTGTTTGGTCTCTATTGATTTACATTTTGTGGCTATAAACAGCTTTCAGTAGGACCCACGTTAAAGCTAAAAGCATTTTTCAAACGTATCCCAGTTCTTAAAGCAGTTCGATTTTGGTTTGGTCACAAGCGAATAACATAGCGAAATAGATTTGTGACATGTGATTGACATTTGAGAATGGATTTAGAGTTCAGCCCTGCATTTCTATGCAATACATCAGCTCTTGTCTCTCCAAGACACCTGAATCATTCCTCGAGCCTTTATAGATTCACTTTCCTTCATTTCATATGCTCGAGTGCGTTAACGAGAGAGATGATTAACTGGAGGTGATGACAGAATGACTTTTAATGATTCTTCTGCATGTCATTATCAGATCTGACCCACAAAAGCTCTCAAACTAGTCATTGAAGATGAAGACATATCCTCTATTAGTCTCAAGTAATGTATGTGGACGCTCTTTATATCACAGATGGGATGGTTCCCTTCAACCTATGTGGAGGAAGAGGAGTAACCAGCACAGGAAGTCATCCTCACTATGCTGTGACAGTGATAAAGCCACCTGTTCACGTTGGACAAGAATTGAACAATGCACTTACTTGAGCGAAGCACAGCAATTATCAACCTCCTCTAATGGGATCCGGTGGACTGTGGTCGAGACTTGCAGCGTGATGCATCTGAGGCCCCGTCGGCTTTGACTGTTTAATTAGTTATGAATGTCCCTCGCCGCTCCACATTCAGTCCAGACATCTTTTTCTCTCACTCTTTCCCTCCCTCTCACCCTGTCACCTCCTGAAATCTTCACACAGGGCCTGGGGCCCCCCTCTCTCTGCCTGTTTAAAATTTAAACTCCATTTCTGTGCTATGCCGGACCTCCCATAAACTCAGGAGTGGCACGCAGAGAGAAAAGCCCTGAGCTGGCCGTTTTTTTTTTTTTCTTTCCCCCTCCACTCGGCGACCTTTACGCGGTGCTTTCAGCTCACCTTGTGCTATAATTGATGATTTCATCCGCCCGTCTGACTCTGCAAAGTTTGGCTGGGGCGAGATGGAGCGCGGTGCTGTCACGAAGCCTTCCTCCCTGCCTTCTCCTCTTCAGCCCTGATAACACTTAGCAGCAGTGCTCTCTCAGTGCGCTCGGGGCGCTGCGCGGTGACAGGAGGCCTGCCGTTCAGAGCGATATCCATCTCAGCCGGCCTGACGCACTGCGCTGTGATCAGTCATCGCTCTGTCTGTTTCTGTACTTCAAGTGCTCCCAAGCACTGATTTTGAACTAGGGTCAATCCCTTCTTTTTTCATGCAACGGAAATACTAGTTAACAGTGTTTACAGTAGGCACTGAGGCTACTAGACACTGCAAAAAAATGGAAGTATGAAATAAATTGGTAAAAATAAAAAATCTGCCAGTGGAAGATGACAAAGTGCATGACCATTCCAAAATTTTGGGGTTAGTAAGATTTATTTTTATATAATACATTTTATTTAGAAAGGATGCAAGTGACAGTGAAAACATTTATAATTTTAAAAATAAGAACAAATTCTCTTTTCAAGCTTTCTATTCATCAATGAATCCTGAAAAAAAAAGTATCACGGTTTCCACAAATCGGCAAACCGTTAAATGTTTTCAACGTTGATAAGAAATGTTTATTTGTTTTATTATTTATTTAGCTTTGACAGTACAGGGATGAATTAAATTTCAAAATATACTTTCTCTGAAAAGGTCTTTTATTTTGTGTCACTTGTCTTATGACGTAAGTTTATCTTGTTTTAAGGATGGTTTGATTTTTTTTTTTTACTGGAAAACAAGACAAAAACACAAAGAATGGGATTTTCTGAGGACTTTCAGCACAGACGAACTGGTTTCTGAGCAAAGGAAATTTCTTTCTAAATGAACACATTTTTTACAAGCTGTTTTATATACTAAAATCCAGGTCATGTCTTTTCTCAGAAACCTACATTTACTGTCATTTTCACTGCTGTCATAGATGTTGAAAAGATAATTGCAATCATACATCTGTTTCTTAATGCAACTAACAGCTCATGTTGTCTGGTTTTCATCAGAATAAATGTAAATTATGGCTTGTTTCACACCATTTAGCTAGTGAATTTAGTATAGCTGTATACAGAAAATGTATTTTATGATTTTAAATTCTTAATGGCCATGAAACTGTATTTTTTATTACTTTTATTAAAATATTTTCTCTATTACATTATTTTCTCTCGTATATTTGTATTTTATTGAGTTTATTCTGGTAGTTTAGTGAGAAATATTCCAGCACATGGAGCTCATGGTAAATATACATTTCTGATGGTAAATGTTTAAACCATGTATTATGTTGCATTTAATAATGAAGTTATGGCCAAGTTTAAATGTTAATTTAGTGCTCGGCAAGTGACCATTTTGGACTTTGGCTCTATATTTCTGAACATGGCACTTTTATAAAAATGTGCCTCTCTTTCCTTTGACATGATCAGTTTTTTTTTTTTCAGCTTGAAACTCTACATTAATACATTAACATGACTGTCATGCAGAACATTTTCATGTCCCTATCATATAACCTCTAATATATTACATTATATAAATAACACAAAACTTGATCGTGATCAAGTAGAAGTCGTAGAAATCCTATTAATTGTTTAAGAAATTCCAGTTTTTTTTTTTTATTATTATTATTTCTCTCTTTTTCTAATAACAATTTTACAACAAAATAAAAACATTGGGATTATTGTTGTAACCATTCCATTCTGTTATTTGTTTGTATCCCTTTATTAATCCATTTAAGCTACTTCCTCAACTACATCATCCTAGGAAATGACATCATTTTGGAAGGAAAACAACAGCTCAAACAGGAGCAAGTCATTTTATGACTTGTGTGATGTTTTTCCGGATAAGTTGCTTATCACACTCTGAGTCCATCCTGTCTGATAATATCAACATTTATAGCAAAGATGGTAAAAACAAAATAAAATAAATTACCTTCAAGCTGACAACCTAATGTAAGTCTACAGTCTATAATTGAGCAAGGACTAACTTTAGCTCTATTTCTGTCCTTTTAGGAATTACAATAATCCTGTCATTGTTTAAATAATCAAGTTATTATTAATGAAGTTTAAGTGGCAGCATGAGCAAAGTACATTTTTTAAATTATATGCATATTCTTTTATTATAATCTGTACTTTGTATATAGACATTTTTTTTTAAATTGCAAAAGGTGACCAAGTAAAGTATGTCATTTCTCCTAAATATGTTGTTTATTTTCATATCATATATATTTTTTTCCCTCAATATATCCCCCAAACAGTTTGTTTGGAAACGTATTAGATTATTTTACGTTCTTTTTCGGAATTTCCGTCTACTTGTCACAAATTCCCTGTAAAGCTCTTAAATCATCTTAGGACAGTAGGAGCTGAGTAGGAACAGTAGTGGAGATTTAACCTGAGGCATGTTGAGAAAGAGCCATGAGGGCCGTGGAGCAGCGGAGCAGTGATTGATGGCCAGCCTTGTTTGCCAGAGGATGGAAGCAGGTCTATCTCTCTCCACTTCTGAAAGCTGTGAACTGACAGCAGGAGACATCAGAGAAAAAGGGAGAGAGAGAGAGAGAGAGAGAGAGAGAGAACATCCCTCAATCCTATGACCTGAAAGTGTCACCTCTTGGTGTTGAATAAGAGACAGGAATGGGTGAAGAGTTATGTGTTATATGGGTGTGACTTACCTCACCATACTGTCTTTACCAATTCAGCAATTGTAGATGGGGAGAGTGGGAGGGAAACTCAATAAAGCCCTCTACTGTGTGTCTGAAAGGAAGGACTTGGATTGAGCACCTCAAGGACTTCATCAGCACTATTGAGTAATTAAACACTTGCGGATCAAAGCTGTTGAAGGGAATAAACCCTGAGTGGACCACAATTCCCCTCAACCTTAGTCAGTTAGGACGGGTGTCCTCATGCACTCGCTGCCCCATTGGGTTTAGCACTTTGTAATACACCTGCCATTTAGCGTAAATAGAATTTGCAAACCTAATCCTTATAATTGCAAATGCATAGTGCAGTTATACACACTTGATTTTTCCAGTAACAAACCTCAGTACTCAAGGGATTCTGAGTACTTACATATACTCCTCTGAAGTTGATTGCTGAAAAACATGCATGTATAATAAAAAGAAGAGTGATGGTTAATAGATTCTTACTGGCCTAATTAGCCAAGACCTCCCTAAACACACACCAAACAAGCTGTAATGCACACATTAATAAAAGTATACAAATTATACAGACACTTCATAGTTAATGGGATTTAATGATTTGTAGATTACATTTAATAGACAAAACATTCATAGAAATATTTGTAATTAGTTTGTAAAAGGTGTCTTTTGGTTTATAGGTTTAATTGATTCATGAGTTTCAAAAAGCTTTGTTTCTCCCATCACTACAAATAGTTCCCAACAAAGCCAAAGCAGCGTCATTGTGTTTATGAAAAACAAACATACAGTAGAGGTGTTGAATGAATCAATGTTTTTTTGGTTTGTTTGTTTGTTTCTTTTTTTAACTATTCAGCTGTGAATGATTTAATGACTCACTCACTTGTCAACACCTACTGTATTGCTGTAACAATGTATCCTGCTGAAAGAGCCGCTGAAAAATCCAGAATGCGCAAACACAAACAAGCGGAAGGATACGGTGAAAATTCCCAGTGGTATGGAATAAATGTCAGCCAATTATGTTTAGAGACTGGAAGTATTTTTATTCAATGTCATAACTTTTGAAAACTGCATACAATTAATTTCCGCATAATAAATATTCATATTTGCTTTTTCACTCTTTATTATCATAGTTTTGAAGTTGTAATAATTCATTTTTATGTATAATTCATAGTTTTCTTAGGCAATGATAAAACAATCAAAAAAATCTATACATAAAATGCATTTGTAATGATGAAGGCATGATAAAGTTATTAAGACAAAGAAATCTTCAACTCTTCCCAGGCATTCTTCTATTGCACACTGTTAGCAGAACTTGACAGGATGTCCCTCCATCAAGAAAGTGTCATTTCACGCTATCTGGTTTTATCGATTCTGTCTTCACACTCTTTTTTTTTACACCCTGATATTTCCTTCAGGCCTCTTCCTCACTCCAAACATAGCAAGTTAGACACACTAAGTTATTTCTATGTTGTAGCTTTTTCTGCATGATTCAGCCCTTGTTGCACTTGCAGACAGGGTCCCATATGTTCTGATACCACTGCATGTTTTCAAAAGAGGATAAATGCTTTCATTCCAGACACAGAGATCTGGGGCACAATATATTATTTATAGTCTCTGTTGGTGTGATACATAAATAATTTGTTCCAGAGGGCTAGTGGGGGTGGGATCGGGGGAGGTGATTTGCAATTTAAGTCCGGAGATGCTTCTTATGCCATTGAGCTACTATTTAAGATACAAACCAGTGCTATGATATGCCATGCTAGCATATCAGAGGGTGGTTGCACTGCACCGTCTAAAGAGATTCTTGGCTGGAGACACTAAAAGATTCAGAATATGCCAAATGGATTTCATGAGCAAGCAAGAATTTTTATGATTGGCTAAGCTGTTTCGTGGGCAATTAGTGATCTTGTAAAGGTGTTTTGTTTTTGTTTTGTTTTTTTGTTTTTGTTTTACAGCTGGAGCAGCAATAAAATATGCAGCTCTGACCCACCTCAGCACTCAGTATCAGGTTTCATTGTCATGTACATATTTAAATTATTGTTATCTAAAACTTATAATTAAATACATTTATACTTTCATGAATTTCTTTCCATTTAAAGTGCCCCCATTATGCTTTTTTAAAAGTGTTTTACTATTTTTTGTTTTGTTTACAATAGATTTGCATACATCGAAAGTCAAACACTTAAGTTTTCTCATAATATGCATTAACACATCACCTCATTTCTCAAAGAGTCTTAAAATGGCTCATTTAAAGATTCAGTCTCTCAAAACCCCACCTTACAGCCAGCCTGTTATATCATTCACAAGTTCAGTGTGGAGTACAGCAAGGCTCAGTACTAGGACCATTACTTTTCATTCCTGTATAGTCTACATGACTTTATTTTTCACTCTTACGCTGATGACACTCAGCTCTGTATTTCTTCACAGCCTGACAAAATATAACAATTCACAGAGCTAACAAAATGCATAGTTGATTTAAAACTTTGGGTGACTATAATTTCCTACTACTAAATTTAAAAAAAAACAAACAGTGGTTTTAATTATTGAACCAAAAACCTCCCCACATAATAATCTAGAATACTCTCTAACACTTGATGGCAGCTCTGTCAAGTCATCGTCGTCAGTTATGAACCTCGGTCTGTTATCTGATAACAAACTTTCATTTGAAAGCCATATTTCTAGTATTTGTAAATCCACATTTTTCCATTTTAAAAAATATATATCTAAATTACGACATATGCTCTCAATGACAAATGCAGAAAAGTTAGTTTGTGGGTTCATAACCTCAAGGCTAAATTATTGAAATCCTCTACTAGGTGGTTGCCCTGCACGCTTAATAAACAAATTCCAATTGGTCCGAAAAGAACTAGGAAGTACGACTATATTTAGTCTGGTTCTATCAACATTGCATTGACTCACTATTAAACATTGCATACATTTTAAAATCTTGCTAATTACTCTAAATTACTATAAACTCTAAATGATTTAGCACCTCAGTACTTGAGCAAGCTCTTAACGTATTATAGTCCATCACATCTATTGCGGTCTCAAAATTCTGGTCATTTGATAAAACCTAGAATTTCAAAATCGACTGCAGGCAGTAGATCCTTTTCCTATTTAGAGCCCAAACTCTGGAACAGTCTTCCTAGCCTTGTTCGGGAGGCAGACACACTCTGTCAGTTTAAATCTAGATTAAAAATATTTATTTAACCTATAGCATACACATAACATACCATCACATTTCTATAAATTCAAATCCGTTAAAGGATTGTTAGGCTGCATAAATTAGGTCAACCGAAACCGGGAACATTTCCCTAACACTCAATGTACTTGTTATATCATGAGAAGAATGGCATGCGCTAATATTGGTCTGTCTCTCTCATCCATATCCCAAGGTTACTGTATAGTCAGCTGGATCTGGGCCGTATCCAGATCATATAGTGTTCCTGCACTTAGACACAACCACAATGCAGCCCCGAATGTCAGCAGAGACCATGTCAACTAGACAATCTCCTGTGAAGACCTCGTTGACACGACAGCTATCAGCACAGATCCTGAGCAAAGACAACAAGAACAATACTTGCACAGGCCAGCTTCGACTCCATACCGAAGTGATGAATCCTATTTTCAAGCAGAAGGAACTTGACAAAATATTTCATTGATACCAATCCACAATCTGACTTCTTGACTTGTGATGCAGCCTGGACTCATAATCACACCGTGTTCATTTGTTGGCCAGAGGGGAACTGCTCCCAAGGTCCTGACTGAGCCTTGTTTCACCTAAGGTTTTTATTTATTTTTCTCCATTCTGTCACCGATGGAGTTTAGGTTCCTCACCACTGTTGCCTCTGGCTTACTTAGTTAGGGATACTTAATTTTGAACAATATTGATCTGGCTTCACTGACACTATTTGATGAGAAGTGAACTGAGCTGGATGATGAAATTACTGCTTTCTGCAGAGCTGCTTTCTAGCCAAATTGAACTAATTAAAAAATGGATGATCTTTATAATGGAACTTTACTTTCCCGTTGATCACTGTAAAGCTGCTTTGAAACGGTCTTGTATAAAGCACTATAAAAATAAAGGTAAAAAATAGGTATATAACAGGAATTTAGTCTGAATTGCTGACTCGTTTCGGCAGTCCAGAACCGATTCTTTCTTTTAGGAGACAATACCTTTATTTGTTATGCACTTTGATCTTTAAAACTTTGCAGACCTTTTACATTCACAAACAGCTATATCACACACATGAAAGACAATATTAAACAAAAAAAAAAAAAAAAATAATAGGGACACCTTAATGCTTTTGGTTTCATAATTCATTAATAATTATTATGCTATTGTAATTATTGAAACTTTACTGTTAAGTGTTAAACTTTTTTTTATTTTTTATTTTTTTTTAAAAAGGTAGATTCCAGGAAAAAAAATTATACTAACTCTAAAATCTTGACTAAAATACTAGACCACATGGGGTATACTAAATTGTCATAATAAAATCTGCAAGTTGAACAGCCTTTATAGGCGTTTCAGCAAAATTGACTCCATAAAACTATATGAAACACAAAACAAATCATGAAAGAACAAAAATGTTTTAACCCTTGATGGTACCACGCTCCTATATATGGCAACATTTAATTTCTAATCATTTCATTGTTTTTTTTTTTAAAAAATGCAATATTTTGCACTATGGGAATTAAAAGTGTAGGCCTTAAGGTAGCCAATGATGTGCTGTTTTTAAGTCACATGACATTTGAATGTCCCTCAAAGCTCTTGAAACTGTTGAAGGTGCTCCAGAAATTGCTCTATTAAGCTCATTTTTAAACATCTCTTCACAAGGTGGATGTTTTGCAGCATCTTTGATAAGTAAATAAGATATTTTTTATTCACAAATAAACTTTGTCTTACATAGTTTTGCTGTAAATTGAGGACAATACCAGTGGGTCTCATTCACTAATAATTGCGTGGATTATTTCGTATTTATACGCGTAAATTTGTGAAAAATCTGCGCCCCAAATTCACAACACGTTTGTACGCACATGAATTGCGTTCTTATTTTAGTGAATTTGAGTGGCAGAGTTCACGAATTTTGTCATTTGCATAAAACACACCCAAACCATGTCCATATAAGGGCTTTCCATGCACGCTTTCCAAAGAGGCTGTCGTCGCACCATTCTCACAATAAACACCTTTCATACCAACCAGATTACAGACCTCTCGTGAGCCAGCTGTGCATACGAGTATATCTGCGTTATTCAGAGAAACCTCGCAGCTGAACATAATCACTGTATATAAGAACTGTATTTAAGATGAAATTGTATGAATGAAAATTTACATGAATGGACATCAGAAGGAATGTTGTTTCAATTTTTGAATCAAGTTCACCAACAGTTAATCTACTAACTCCCCTGACTGCTTTGTCGGATAAAATGGCGGTGTCACGCTGTGCGTGTATATAACGTCGAAGATAACAATAACATAGATTTAATTCAACACTGTTCCACAGGAATACAGGCAGGCAGGTAGACAGGCGACACACACATAACATCGACGCGAACCGACAAGGACTGAACAAACACAAGGAGAATATATAGGGGAGATAATGAGGGAAATGTAATCAGGGTTAATAGAAACAGGTGCGGGGAATTAACTAATTAGGTAAACACACGGAGGGCAAATGAACGGAACGACAACACTAGACTAAACACAGTCCATGGGTGTGACAGTACACCCCCTCCCCGGAAGGCGCGTCCTGGCGCCATAGATGGACCAACTGCGGAGGGAGGGAGGGGGCTCAGGTGGAGGACGAGGAGACGAAGGGCGGACAGGACAACAGGCAGACGACGTGGCGGACGATAGGATGAACCAGGGAGGAGTAGATGGTGGGAGGAGCCAGGGCGACGCGGAGGATCCGGCGGGACGCGGCGACGCTGGCGGCTCTAGCGACCGAGGTGCAGGCGGGGATCCTGAAGGCCGCGGTGGAGCCGGAGCGACAGAGGACCAAATTGACGTTGGAGGGAGTGAGGACGCCAACGGAGCCAGAGGGACGAAGGGACGAGGCGCAGCCAGAGGAGTGTAGTCCCGCGGCGAGGGCAGGTCGACGAACGACCAAGGCGAAGCCGGAGGGATGAGGGAGCCCGGCGTAGCTGGTGGACAGAAGGGCCACGGTGGAGACGAGGGAGGTTGGAGCCAACGAGGAGCCGGTGGAACGACGGGCCGAGGAGGAGTCCTGGTCGAGGTGGGAGGCGAAGACCGGGGATCCACTGCCCCCAATGGAGCTGCAGACTGGCAGGCCCACTGCACACTCACGCCACAGATGGTGGGTAGAGGGTGAGCAGAGGGGCTGGCAGGATGCAGCGGAGATGGTGGTATGTGGACGAGTGGAGGCGGGAGAGGGAGGTTGGGTGGGATTTCTGAACAGGCAGATGATTCAGATGACTCGGGACAGGCAGATGATTCAGAATATATAGAAATTAATAAATAGTCCTCTGAGCACAGTCCATGCTCACCCTCACCGGCGGTGCAGTGGGCAGGGCCTTCCTCCTGGCCCTCGTTCTCCACCGCAGGCTCCCTCACGAGTGCTGTAGCCGGCTCACGTGCTTGGTCACACTCACTTCCTTGGTCTGACTCCGAGGCGGGCCTTGGCTCTGTCGCTCCACTTGGCGATGGCTCGTGCGGGCGTTCCGTGCCGCGAGATGGTGGCTGGTCTCGCTCTGGGTTCGGAGTGGGGCTGGCGAGATCCTCTTCCGGGCCGACGGTGAATAACGAGTTGCAACTCGCCAGCACCCACTCCACAAAGGCAGCAAAATCCACATGCGGACCCTCTCCGGACAACTTTGTTCTGCATGTGGCATTCAAGCTCACATCGTAGAACATGCAGAGGCTGTCGTCCGGGAAGTGTGTTTGATGTGCGAGCTCAAGGAAGGTCCGCGTGTGGTCCTCCAATGTTTGTTCCCCCTGCTCCAACAGTACGAGACGAACACCGGGGAGATCCATGATAGACGGGGGAAAAATACAACAAACAAAAACGAAACTAAAAAACGGGAAAACAAACGGAGAACACGCTGCTAAACACTATCACAAACTTTGTGGGTCGGTTCTTCTGTCACGCTGTGCGTGTATATAAAGGACGCTGACGTCGAAGATAACAATAACATAGATTTAATTCAACACAGTTCGACAGGAATACAGGCAGGCAGGTAGACAGGCGACACACACATAACATCGACGCGAACCGACAAGGACTGAACAAACACAAGGAGAATATATAGGGGAGATAATGAGGGAAATGTAATCAGGGTTAACAGAAACAGGTGCGGGGAATTAACTTATTAGGTAAACACACGGAGGGCAAATGAACAGAACGACAACACTAGACTAAACACAGTCCTTGGGTGTGACAGGCGGATTCAGGGTTATGATTGGTTAAATCGCCTGTCAATCAAACTGCAAAGGGTCAATTTAGAATGATTTTTAGAACAGAAATTTTGGGTGAATCGTGATTGCTCAAAATCGTTCCTGCGCACACGTCACGCATAAATTTATGCGTGCGCATGCTTAGTGTAAGAGACCCAATGTTGCCATATGGCAACGCTGTACTACAGTGGAATTGCAGTATTCCCATTGGGAATTGATAGATAGTAGCATCAACAATATGATTGCAGTTATTTATTTATTTATTTGAAGTGTTTTTTTTGTAGTATAGTTGTATTTATGTATAAATAACAAAATTATTTATTTTCAGAAAATGAATATAGCAATATTTTACAGAAAGGGCAATAGGAAGAGTGCAGAGTTAGTCTTCCATGTGAGGAGAGTGAGGATGAGCTCGCGAAATGATAGGGAATGAGAGGGATCTTCTTATTTTTGGTTTGCATGAGTATGTAAATCTATCAATTTCTAAAAGAAATGTGCATTTAAATAGAAGGAAAGAAGAAAATCATAATTTTATGGAAAAACTACTTTTTGACTATTTTCCATTGTGGTACAGCATTTCCATATGGCGACGTTTCTATAGGGGAACCCCAAAATCGTTGTTGTTGGTTTTTTTTGTTTGTTTTTTATTTGTGTGATTGAAGCTATTTCATGTAATTAAAATTTTTTTCACAGTTAGAACATAATGCATACCATAGAGGGGTTGTGTCATATTTTTTGGCCAACAGTTTTTGTAATCTATAACATTATAACACTTAAAATACTTGTGCATATCTGACATTAATGAAAAATACCCTGTCCTGTGAACATAAACCTAAAATCTTCCTTCATTATACAGGGGACTAAAGTTTTGAATTAGATGTTTGAAACCATCCTGCAAAAGCACTGCTACAGAGAAAACACAACTGAATTTTGACTCAGAACCTTTAATCAAGCTTCATTTTACAGGAGGCGTTGCAACAACATCCCCGTGTGACACCCAGCCTGGTATCTACAGCACATTCCTTTGCGGTAAGAGAGCAGAACTTCAGTTGCGTGATCAGTCATTTTCAAATGCATTTCAGGAATGCTGAGGCTCATAACTCTGGTGTCTCTTGATGAATCAAAGTTTGATCTGGGCAGTGTGGCTTTCTGTGTGATTATACCCTCAAGTGTATACATAACAATGAACAAAATGAATTCATATTCAGTCTTCAAAAAACACAAAAGTTCAATTAGAACATAATGCATGTTTTCGTGACACTCACTTCTAAGAGCTTGTGTTAACCGCTGAATATTTGATGACTGAGTGACCTAAGCGCTCTGCATTATGCATTAATGATGCCATGTCCATCAAACTCTCTTAGTGATGCCCATTTGATGAATCATCGTTAAATACGTTCCCAGATGTCTCAACTCACCACAATATCCATCTGAACCGGTGGCATCAATCTCAGTATGTAATGAAACACAAATTTGTATTTATTTCTTTATTTTTACCAATGGCCTCTCTCATTAAACTTGCTCAGAAGCATCAATGCCTGTTCAAATTCAGGTTTCTGACTTTGTTTATGCTAATAAATAAGCAGAATGTGCCGAACCCTACAATCTTCATTTCTACTCCTCACAATGTCTCCATTCACCTTCTCTTTGTCTTTATTGTAATTTTGCAGCAACCGTGGCTTCACGAACATGCTACTTATTGAGATAAAGGTTATATGCAAATGTACTCATTATATCTGATAAGGCGGATGTTGATGAAGAATGTAGTCTCGTCCTCATTTTAAGACTGAAGTTTTCTGAATTCTTTCATCCTTTTGGTTTCTAACCATATGGTTATTTTCGTTCAGCAGCACTGTTATATGCAATAATGCTTAGCTGCAGTTGAGACTGGATTACTTGTTCATTGTATGCACTGACTAACAAGATCATTGCACGCAACCTTCCATCCTGTGCTGTTGCATAATGTCTGTGGTGTATGGACACATGTCTTTGCAGAAAACCTGAATTAAAAACGCAGAATTAATATTTCCAAAAGCATGGAATCACAAAAATGTTTTAACCAATCTAAACTCGTGATCAATCAGTAAAACTGATGAAATTGTTCTGAAGATGCAGCAACAAGTTTCGCAGAAAAATAAGGAATTATGCTGATTGTATAAACCCCTCATTGCCTAAAGCATTTTCCAACTTTTTGAGGGCACTATATATCTGTCTATTAATCTTGCTTTTTTTTCTTAGTCCCACTGGAAAATTATGTTTTTAAGCATAAATCCTCAATCTATTTTTAATAGGGAGATGTTCTTGTTTAAAACAAGAAACAAAAATGTTACCAGTTAATTAAAAAAGTATATTTTTTATTTTGTTAAAACATGTCCACATACACCACTGTTCAAAAGTTGGGGTCGGTAAGATTTCTTTTATGCTTTCCAAGGCTGCATTTATTTGACCAAAAATACAGTCAAAACAGTAATATTGTGAAATAGTATTACAGTTTTAAATAACCATGTTCTATTTTAATATATTTTAAAAGGTAGTTTGTAAGTTGATTGTTCTAATATGTTGATTTGCTGCTCAAGAAACATTTCTAATGATTATCAACGTTACAAATAATTGTGCTGCTTAATATCTATGTGAAAGGTAAAAAAAAGTAAAAAAATATCATTTATTTGAAATATAAATCTTTTGCTTTCAATTAAATTGATAAATCTTTAGAATTTTTTTTTTTTTCAATACAGAACAAAATAAAAATGACTAAGTTTTAATGGTGGGATGCCATTCCAGATAATTCAGAAGACAACTTTAACTCCTGGTTATAAACATTATTATCCCAATTTTCGTGTTTTAGGGGTGACGGTATAACATTCCTCTTACCCTTATCTGAACCTGTATGCCCTTCACTTAAGCACTGAGGTGAGCCAGAAAAACACAGTAGCTGCCTTCACAACAACAACTGCAATCTGATTATGTTTCCCTTATTACAGAAGAGAGGGTGCCAACAATTGAAATATACAGTGCAAGAGACATGAAAAAAGATCTCAGACGCTCACTAATGGCTTTGACCCTGGCTAGAGTGCTTATAAAACCCTAAAACTGTCTCCTAAATGGAAAATGTATAATGGTGTCACATCTCCCTCACCTCACATACAACTACAACATTTGGAGTTAATCCTTTTAGATTTACACTTTATTGATTTACCAGAATGGGAAGTAACCTGATTAAACAAAACCTAACCAGATTAAACTGAAACAGAAAAAAATGTGTGCATTGCTATGGCTGCTATTTAAAGAATCACAACCACAATGTGGCCATTGTCTGAATCAATTTTTAGTAAGACAGGAAGTTATTGATGCTCACCAGACATTGTCTTTATATAACCCATATATTTTTCTATATAGACCATTAACTGACAGGTTACCAATGACTAAACTGTTGATTAATCAAGTTTTAAAGTTCCTCTATTTTGCTATTTTAAAGGTTCTTAATTTTGTTTTGGAGGTCTCCTAGTTTTGCATGCACATCATCTCATTTCGAAAATATGAAAACAGTTCCGGTCTCTCTAAACCCCTCCGTACCACCAGCCTACTCTGCTCAGATTGGTCAGACAGCCCAATCTGTTGGGATTGGTCTACCACTTACACCGTGTGTTGGAAACGAAACTATTACCATATCTGAATTTTAGCTCCCAAGGCTTCCTCAGCACTCGATACACATTGATATGATCAGTAAGGATGCTGTCGGTTTTCTTCCATATCAATTTCAGCGAGTCCTCATTCTTTTGAAGTGCATGCAAAGTGGATTCAGAGCATTCAAAACAGCATCTTCTCAGGCTTCTTTCAGGCCTCAGCTACAGCTGTGTTTGATGTAGTAGACGTCGTTCGCGGGCTGCCAGTGAGGGCAATGATCCAATGCCATTATGCATTTGTTCCATTGTTACATAGATATGTAACAGGAAGTGAAAATGGAATTTCTGACTCGTTTCAGGCAGTTCAGAATTGATTCTTTCTTTTTGCAGACAACTATTTGTCTTGCACTTTGATATTTAAAACTTTGCAGACCTTTTACCTTCACAAACAGTTATGTTACACAGCATGAAAGGCAATATGCAAAAAAGCATAATAGGGGCACTTTAATTATGTATTGTATGATGCTGACTGTGGCAGAATCCAATAAATGCATTGACTATATATGTCCTACCCTTGAGTCATTGAAGAGAATTGAAAGGCATGACACACACTGGGTCAGACAACTGAAACGAAGCTCCCTGTGGTTAATATCCAGAATGGAGGCATCCCTTTCTTTGGCATGTCATGCCATTTATCTCCCATTAAAACACTCAGCACTGATCTCTTCATAAACCAACACAATCTATCACTAAGGATAGCATTATTCTTAGTGCAGGTGAAAGTGGAAAAGAGGGGTTTCTGTTAAAAAAAAATAGGAAGGATGTATAAAAAAAGCTGATTCTGGTAACACTTTACAATAAGGTTTCATTAGTTAGCACGACCTAATAATGAACTTCTGCAGCATTTAATAATCTTTGTTAAAGGTACAATATATATTTTTGTCACTGCTAGGGGTCACTAAACTCTTTAGGTCACTAAAAACAGTAACAAAGGGATACATTGATGACGCAGTGAATGAGTGGAACATGGATCTTGTCGCAATTGCTAATGAGAGACAGAAATCAGTGGCAGACGCAAGTCCCGGGATATAAAGGATTGAGGAATTTCATTCTACCAAACTACTCGCAAGTGCTGAAATACTACTCACAAGTCCGTTTAATTGACTAATTAAAACTATGAGGTAACGCAGTGCTGTTTCCCTTGTCTAATGTTACACTATCATATTAAACTGCAATTGAGTGTGTTGAAAGTAGCAATGTTATTCTGTGTATTAGTTTGTTGGCTGTATGAGACTTAACAGTAAGCTAGATCAACATTAGAGTATCTTACTGATGATATAACATTGATTAGTCTTATGCAGCCTACATTTGCTTACCTTGTCTAAAAGCGTGCAAGAGCGCCACCTCTGTCAAGCTGAAGTTTGTCGCAAAGCTCTCGCCATCTCGAAAACACCACGCCGATATTGATCCTCATTTTATTTCTCCTTTTGTCCCAAACTTTGCTTGCTATGGTCCTTAATGTTTGAACGAAACAACAACACCATGCCACTAGACGTTACACCACTGTCCGTGTCTGTTGCCATGGTTACTGTGCAGTAAAAGCGGAAACCAGGGATAACGCATTATGTCATTGACAGGCAACAAGTGAAAAGGGAGGGACGGGCACTGTTTAAAATTGTGAATTTTTCTGAATTTACAAATTCTTGGAAACATTTAGAATAATGTAAATACATAGCTGAACAAAATATATAACAATGTGCAAGTGGGTTTTGGATATTTTATTATAAAAATCTTGTGTTTTTAATGTTAATTTTAACATTTACTAATAGAGTGCATTATTAAAATCAAAAGGTGTATTTGTTTACACTGTGAAGTAACATGAGCAAATAATGACCAGCGGTATTTTTTTTTATTAACTAACGTTAACAAAGATCAATAAATAATGTCACAAATTTTGCTCATAGCTTGTACATGTTAGTTAATATATTAACTAATGTTTAACAAATTAACCTCATTGTAAAGTGTTACTGTAAAGTGTTGCCGGCATTTATAATGTCACAAATGTGTCAAAGTTTCCACAAAAAATATTGAGGAACACAGCTGTTGTAACATTGATAATAATTACAAATGTTTTGTGATCACCAAATCGGCATATTAAAATTATTTCTAAAGGATCATGTGACATTGAAGACTGGAGTAATGATGCTGAAAATTCACATCACAGGAATAAATTATATTTTAAAATATATTCAAACAGAAAACAGCTATTTTAAATTATACTAATATTTTACAATATTACTGTTTTTATTGTATTTTTATCAAATAAATGTATCCTATATATATATATATATATATATATATATATATATATATTCATGATTTTAGAATAATTCATTTAAGGTATGACTTTATATTAGGGTATTAGTTTCTGTATTTTTATAGACTGTAGATTACATTGAGTAATTACAACCCTAATATATATGTCATAAGGGAAAAGAGTGAACTACATCTCTTCTGTACTGTAAGATGGTTTTTACTCCAAAAAGTGTAAATGAGCTGCTGCATTCACAAAGTGTCACACTCTTCTTTGAATAAGGCATTACAGTCCTGTTCCTGAGAGATGGATGTGGCCATTACTCTCAGGAAAGCATCATTCTTGGTAAACAGGCCACATCCAGGAGAAAAAAAAAGCATAATATTTTACGACAATGTTATGTTATCTACTCTGAGTCTCCTGTACTTTGAAAAACATTGTGCTTCAATAATCATCCATCAAATGCCCATAAGCTCAGCACACATTCTTGATACACTATAACCTTTAAAAGTTTAAAAATGGTCCACAAAGTTGGAGGGGAACCAGGAAGGTATAAAAGATGTTTTACAGGCTTGCTGAGATGTACCTCATGTTCTCTCTCATCTCAGGTGTGGGACATCTTGGCCTAGTAACATTGTCAGGGACAGTCTCAAGTGGGAAGCTCCTCATGCTGTTCTGCTGCTTTGAAAAATGGGACCTTGAGAATGAGCCATTAGTTTTGTAAGCCATTGATAATCCCACAGTGATGTTACGAAGACCATACTGAAAGAGATCTCAGTCTCTGAGGTTTTTCATGCTTTGAAATAGCACTGTACAATTATTTGTCTGGAGTTATGTGCATATATACTCATACCGCTGTTGTTTCCAACAAGTGACAAATAATAGCCTCAGGATTTATTCACAGCTTGAGGGAAAGTCAAAGAATTGTTTCACCTTTTTAGTATGCAGAGCTTTCGAAATGCACAATCAGGGACGCATTGTGTAAAAATAGCTGCTAAAATGTATAACAATAGTTTCGGGAGAAAAAGAAGCTGTTTTCTAAAGAGCATCCAGTTGTTATTGTAAAGTATGAGGAATGAGAAATGGCATGGGCCCTCGTTGACCCCTGATGTCCATCAAAAATAGAGGTGGTAGTTTGCTGGAGGGAGTTTGCATTCAGTCTCATTACAGACTCATTAGCATTCTGACTGCATTTGCATTCAAACCTAATGAGATGCAGTACAGCTTGTTTTTTGGGGGGTGCAATGTTTATGCTCATTTATCTGGCCAATCTTAAATTTCCATCTTGGAAGTGCAAAGTGTTTCTAATTATTTGACTGCATCTATTAAGCTAAACGAAATGAGTCGAACAAAAATGGCCAACCTGGACCTAATCATCAATGGAATTTACAAAGGAGTAAATGGACATGGCAGTTATTTCTCAAAATAAAATGACATCTTCACTTATACTTGTCTTTTGGGAGAAAAGTTATTAAGATCAAGGGCGATAGAGGATTTGATTTGATTGAAATGAAGAGGCCTAATCTCACTAATGTAATCTATCCAGCCTCAGACCCGCTTTCACCGTGTGTCACAAGCACAGAATGACTTCATTTCCATTTAAGTGCCCAGCGTGGACTTGAAAATGATTGCCGTATCACGACTGCGTGTTATTCCTCGCAGTGAGTGACATTCTCCAATCCATGTTTCGTCAACACACCTCTCCAACTCATTCGTTTTGTGATTTACATTTGATTTCATTCTCTGCTGGAAAACTTTTATTGCCATGCCCTTAAATCCAGCCCTGTTACTACTATTTTTATGAATACATTTCAGTTGAAATTTAAACTATGTCAGAGAATGTGCCTTGACTATAGAGTACCATGCATTTGGCAGACACTTTTATCCAAAAGCACTTACATCGCATTGCATTGAACATTAAGTTTTAACCATTTTTTTTTTTTTTTTTAAGGGTTGCAAACCCTTTACCAGTGCTACAGTTTGAGCTACAGGAATGTTAACCAATAACCAGCAAATATTATATCCGGTTTAGCCAATCATTTTCTCATCCTTATGTCCGTAAGAGACAAAAAGAAAGAATTTAAAATGGAGCTAAAGATTTTGCAGCATTTATTTTGATCTCAAATACAATAAAAGACATAATTTTATGAAATTAAATTAATTAAATTAAACTAAAATCGCTGTGATTTAAAATAACAATTTTGTGTGTTAAAAAGTAATTTATTTCTGTCATGGCAAAGCTGAATTTTCAGCAACATTACTGCAGAATGATCCTTCAGAAATCATTCTAAAATGCTGATTTGCTGCTCAAGAAACATTTCTTATTAAAATAAAAGTTGAAAACAGCAGTGCTGCTTAATATTTCTGTGAAATATTATATTAATATAAATTTTTCCAGGATACTGGTGATGAATAGAAAGTTCAAAAGAACAGCATTTATTTGAAATAGAACCTGTTGTAACATTATAAATGTTTTTACTATCATTTTTACCATCAATTTAATGCATTCTTGCTGAATAAAAGTATTAATAAAAAGGTACATTTTAATAATGTGGCTATTTACCGTTATATTTCCAACAGTATAGTTACAATGTTTGAATTTGGTTAGTTGACATCTAATAAGCATGATAATTATACTGTCAACCGGCCATTATCGGAAAATAAACCCCGATCACCCTCATGGGGTTTATTATGTGATAATGACTGGTTGTTCATTATCCGTTATGGTAAATCAGCTCTTACTGTATGTTGGCTAATTGCTTGGAGTGAACGGAATCTTTCTATGAGGCCCATAATGTTTAAATTCTGATTACAGAAAACTGACATAACGAGGGTGAACAATGGTCTACATGTCTTTCATCCTTTTGTTGTGGTTTGTTGTGTTATGTAGCCTGAGTTCAAATTTTGCATACTTTTGCAGGTGAATATTTCTACGAATTCAAGGATGTGCAACATTCCAAGTTTCTTCACAATCATAATCTGTTTGGAAGAGTGCTAACCATTAAATTCCATATACCTGCAATTTGTGGGATCTAAAACAGTTGCAAAGAGCTTTGAAAACACCTGAAAAGAAATCACCAGCTATCTTGAAGATTTTCTTTCATAAAACGGCCATAAACAGTAATTTGTCTTCTTTAATTCACAAACATAGTTGGCTTCAAGCAACAAAGGATTCCTCACCAAAGCCCTTTGGTGAAACCACTCGTACAGTATGGTCGGTGAGAATGTAAACGCATTTTTTAAGCGAAACAATTAGCAACTGAACTGGGATGTGCAACTCCAACAGGGCAATAATAAAAAGACCCACCCAAATTCGACATGTTATCGCAGTGGTGCAAAAAGTCACATAGTTGGACAAGGTCTTTCTTCTTGTTCTAATTCTCAGTCATGAAAATACTCCAGTACAAAATTCAACAGTTGTCTCTCATGTTACTCTATTGTATATTTGATAATTTCAGAAAAACTGAATCATTTCTTGTGTGACATACATCATGGGTCTTTTACATGACTTCACAGAGTTACAGGAAGAAGAGCGAGGGTCAGGAATAGGTAAAGTGTGAGAAGTTTGACAATCAGTCGTGGTGGTGTGTATGTAAATTTAGGTGGCAGTCTACAAGTTCATCTTGATTCATCTTCACATCAATGATTTGTCTCCCAACAAATCGTATTGCAGTGTTTCTGCGCTCTGAGGTTTGAGATGAAGTCTTAATCTGACGGATGGCTTCAGAGCAGTGTAACAGTGTATTGATTTGATTTCATCCTAACATTTTCGACAAAGATGGTCATTAGTGTCAGCGTTTTGTGTTGTTGTTGTTGTTGTTTTGTTTTTTATTTCTCTTGCACTTTCTCTAGTTTTTTCAGTTTATCCATCATCTCTGGCAAACTTTAATTGACATTACTGAGTAGAAAACCTTGTAGTTTTGTTTTTCTTCTGCATCAAGGGAGCATTTCTTTTTAGCCGTTGTGTGTCCTCTAACAGAAACTCAGGATTAGAGCCCCTGTTGAGAATGTCTTTGGGGCGAAAGCGTTCCCCTCAGAGTGATGTAAGGCCCCGGGTGGCCAGCAGGGAGGGGATGAGAGATAGAAGAGCCAGCGGGAGAGTCTGGGCCACGGGCGGGGGGCGGAGGGCTGGCTGGCTGGATTGCTGCTCCTCGCAATAGTCTCCCTGGCATTGGGCCTTCTCGCACAGTATGCCCCCGAAACCTGCCGGACACTGGCAGTGCTGATGGTGGTGACACACGCCACCATTCTGACAGCGCAGGAGAACGTTGTCACACACTCGAGCTGTGGGGAGCAGAGAAAAAGAGAGGTGAACACATATCACTTTTCTCCACCTACCAGGAAACACTTTCCGAGAAAAAAAGTGCATCCATCAAGATGATCATCAGGTTGCTGTGTGTATGATTGTTTATGATGGGCGCTGGCGAGAGGCTCAGCGGTATATTTTAAGGACACCACGGGGGATGTTAGTCCCACTGTAATATTGCAGAAGTGATATGATTAATCATAGAGTGGTAGGTGGGATTTGGGGCAGGAAATTTATCGTTGTGTGACACATTTTTCAGTGTGTGACCAAAATTGCAAACACCACTGCTGACTTTTGGCAAATCTCTGGCATTAAAGTCCAAATGCTGCACTGCTGGGTACTCCAGTTGATTAGTCTTTTTAACGTACTGTATGAAGGTTGCAGCAAACACAATCAACACCTATTGTTTACGAATCTTTCAACAATGCTTTGATGCTTCTGTAATGGAATCCATAATTTAATTATTTCAAAATAAACGTACCATATATAAGATTTGAGTTTTTTTCCCCTTCAAAAATTCAAGTTCAAATTTAAGACAAACAGGGAATTGGTGTGCAGTGAAATGTACGCCATATTGTCAATCCAGCCCGAATTGCTCTAATCTCCCTTCCCTTGACCTGTAAACAACCTCTTTAGTGGAAAAAAATATGATTGCTATTGCGTTGTACTTGCTTCCATTATCAAGGAAAATATTTGCTCTGGGAGGGGAGACAGGACTATTTGCTCAGAAACAGAGAGTAATTACATGCTGCTTTCATTCAGATGGATTTCATCAAGGTCTTCTGAGAAGGGATAGCAAGAAAAAAAGAGAAAAAAAAACTCATTTACAGCAGCCCACGCTTCGGTTAGCTGATTTAGAATGGTTTCCCATGCCAAGTTGGTGATTAGCTGTTGTTTTTTGTTTTTTTCAATCTGACCCTTCTAAAACCAGTATGACCAACAACATAACTCTGTACAATAGCGTAACTCTCTACTTAACTACCATAGGATGGTAAAATGCTTTGTTGGAGAAATTGACAAGCTAGTCAACCGTAGTAACTTTGTCACAGGGGCGTCATTCAAACCATCTTGATTCAACAATACAAAACTGTTGTTAAAGTTGCCATGAAACAGAAGTTGTGATTGTCTTTTCTTCCCCATTGTGACATAGAGTAAAATGGCTTCTCAAATGAGAAAAATGCAGGACGGGACTTGATTTTGTCCATCTGGAATTGATTGGATCATTAATTTGGTTAACAAAATTTCTGCGTGACAGGTTGCTGAAGGGAAGGGACCTTTGTCCTTCCCTCACGCTAGTGAACACGTCATCAGAGAAGAGAAGAGATGTTGTTTAAAGATTACGAGGGAATGTAGTGATATGCACAGATAAATCATTTATAATTAACACTGCAATAAAAACATAAGGTCTGTCATATTTCTCTGATATTTTTCATTATTTCCAAATTTTTATCACAGGTCCTGAGATGTAGTTTCAACCATACAATTTTGTGATGCTGTTTGTGAATGTTCAGAATGTGTTGGTAACATTGGAACTTGCGATCATAGTGCAAGGCAAATGAAGCCTTTGGGAAACGTACCTGAAACCAGCTTAGGCTAGTTTCATTTGTTTTCTGCCAGTAGAGAATTTACGAGGGGTTGTGCTATTCTTGCAATATTATTGACTTGACTGCAGTGACATTACTGGATGAGAAGTGAACTGAGCTGGATGATGACATCACTGTTCTCAAAAGTTTTATCCTTTATAAATGAACTGAACTCCTTCCATCATTGATGAACTTTACACAGTTCGATCACAGTTGAATACACAGTTACAATCTGTATTGTATTAAGGGTTATAGAAATGAAAGGTGTTTTGGCCTAATCACAGCTAAAGGGCACTGTAAGGCCTGACACAGAGTGTACAATATGTGTACAAGGCCATAAAAGGCTACTACACATTAAAAAAATATTTGTCTCAAATTCCCAGTTTTTTCCAGTAGTTTAAAAGCAGTGAGTTTTTTTCTGCGCTATACTTGCTATTCTACTATTATTCAAACAAACCGAAATACATCACATCAAAAGAGCCACTTTTAAGCATTTTAAGTGCTGAGAATGATTTTAACACTGAAATATCACTTTTTATATCATATCTCTCCACGAAAAGCCCATCTGGCATGGTTTAATGGGTGCTCAAAAAAGCTCAATGTCCATTTTGAGTGACAACTCTGAAAAGATTTTGCTGGGATTTAAACTTTAAATCTCCAGGCTTGAAGTTTACTTTGTTCAGTATGTATGGGATTATCCAAATGCTGACAGGCCTCCAGAGGACCATACAAAGCTATTGTCTTTCCAGCAGCATCTGTACCCAAGATTAGTTTTGAGCACAGGGTGCAGTTCAAGTGTACCCAGAAGACAGACTTGCTGCTGCTGCTCCTTTGACTGCTTTCTTCAAATATGTACACGCGCACTGAGGGAGCATTGAACACACCCGCTCACGTCTGTCCCAGTCTTCATCTTCATTGTGAAAGACGTGCAAGGTCATCCGTCACATAGAGAGTACAGTGGCGTGGATTGCATTTACACTTGTGTTGCGCTTTACCTTCTGACCTAAGAAAAAAAATTAGGTGTGAACCCTGGCCGAGGTCTGTCTCTCCCTGGGAGACATATGTGCTGTATTGCACCTTCGCTGAGTACAGTGAATTTTTAACACGCCAACAGAACAGGCAGCTCTCGACTTGAGCAATAGTGACGCACATATACAACAGATCTCTCTATTCCCTTACAAGTCAGAAAAGAGGTTTTAGGGTTCCTTATTGACATGAATTATCCTAAGGTGCTGCTTGCTCTAACTGTTTATTTCTTAATTTGATCACTTAATATTTTATAATTAAATTGTCCAAATCCTCTTTCTTTACCTTGCATTGTTTTGTACTTTTTTCTTCTTTTTTTTGATGTCATGCAATCCCACATATGAGTAGAGATTTTTTTCCAGTCGATATTGGATATTTAATTGTTCATACTCATTTCCCCTTATTTTTACATTTTTTACAGATTAACTAAACTTTAGATGATGACAAAGGTAGCATTACACTTTAAAAATACCAATTATAATAATGTTAAATGTAAAAAGTGTCCAAGTAGAAACAAAATGAGCCAATGAACAATGGCCATTGAGAATTGTATACAGAGTCACACCTACTCTGAGGACCTACGGTGTAAATAGGACCGGCATTACTCACTTCATTCATAATTTGCTTCATAAACAAGTGGTTGTACAGCGATCACCCATTCCATTCACCTTTCAAGAGAACTACTAAATTTCTAAAGAAAAAAAAGAGCGGACATCAATTTTGATTACTATTAAGAAGATCTTCTCAGAAAACAGCA
This sequence comes from Opsariichthys bidens, assembly GCA_037194245.1. Classification (NCBI taxonomy): domain Eukaryota; kingdom Metazoa; phylum Chordata; class Actinopteri; order Cypriniformes; family Xenocyprididae; genus Opsariichthys; species Opsariichthys bidens. Next base: position 6,507,751 of record CM074295.1, read on the forward strand.
ATTTCAATTACTATTGCTTATAGCTCATTGATGGATCTCTCTGCCGGTGTGATGACGCATCTAACAGTGTTGCGCAATCCAGATTGATGTGCATGGAGAGAGCAACGGTTCACCCCTCTGCGCTTCAGTGTACAGAGCATTTTCCCTAAAAGGGCAAGCATAGGTGATCAGTATCTTTTTAAAGATGTCTTTATTTTGTGTTTCTGAATGCAGTCATTTCGTAACTTCACCTGATGGCCATGATTGCTGTCTCACATGCCTGGATAGACAGCATTCTGAGATAGCTCTGTGAGAGCGTGTTGAGGTTGCCGTTGCGATCACAACACTCCTTCTTCAATATTGAGGCATGAGTTCTGTCTGCTGCAACCCCGCCCCCTGCCACTTCTCATAGGAGAGTCGTGGGTCTGGTTAGCACTTTGAGAGGGTTACAATGGGAACTTCTTCATCTGGCCAGCCCCCACAAACCTCCCACCCCTCTAGCATGCCACGTCATGTTCAGTTGCAGAGTGTTGGCGCAGATCCCTCACGTCAGGCACCTTGTGTATCATTCAACGCTCCGGATGAGGATCAGATGCCGATAGTTGCATCGGAGAGTGGGCTTTTGTCCTCTGGAAAAGATGAGGAGGCTAAGCTGGCTCCCTCCGGGGTGGTTGCTAATGCTGAATCAGATTCAGAGTTGATGGCCATGCTTTCCACGCTTCAGTGGTCCACCATGTCCCGAGCACTCGCAGTTGGATGATTGTTTCCTGGGTACAGTGCGCAGTTCACAGCCGTGTGCCTTTCTTCCAGGAGGTGCATGAGGAGGTTCAGAAATCGTGGAAGGCACCTTTTACTGCCCGAAGCTGATCCTTTGCCTAAAATCAGAACTCAACCTTTCTTGGAAAAGAGCTGCACAAGAGTAGTACTGAGCCAGGGTTGTTGCAGGAGCTGAGTCCCGGCTTTGGCCCTGAGCCAGACGATGTCCAAACGAAAAACGAAAAAGTATGCTTTCTCAATGCTCCCATCTCCCAGGCCGGCCTCTTTGCCAACACTGTTGAGGACTTTGGCCAGAAGTTCTCGGCAGTCCAGAAACAGACTGAGGCCATAAAACATATCCTGCCATGGCGTTACTCTGCCACCACAACACTGCGGTCTAGCCTCCAGCCTACTTGTTGGTCAGAGCGCCCCCTGCAGCTGCACTGGCTCCAGGAAGACCGGAGGCATCCCATCCACCCAGAGCCTCCCGCAGGAAGGCAACACAGCCCGTCCAGATAGATAAACCTTCGAAGCATACATTGAAGCAGCCCTGAGATGGCTGGCCGTCTTTGAACCAGGAAATGTTGAATGTGAATGGCCGGGTGGAGAATCTTGTGTTTCATTTTTTTTTTCTCTTCCCTGGGGCCACCGGTACCCATATTCTCAATAAAAGAGCAGTTTCCAAAACATTTGGGTCATACTAGGTCTGTACTGACAGTGAGCGATTCTCCCTTACATCACTCTCGGCCACGTACTCATTCGCCACAGGCAGGGAGTCAGCGTTTGGAGGACGCACCGTCTCCTCATGCCTCCCTACCCAGTCCCTCACTGGATCCTTGGAGCCAGGTAAGTGCATCACACTCACCGCCTCTACGCCGGGAACTACCTGCCCGCCATTTAAATTCAGGGCGAGCTCAATTGTGCAGCCAGTGAGCTTTCATGCCAGCTCATGTTCCCGGGAGAATGGAGATGCCATTCCCAGGTGGTTCAGCTGGTTATCTGGAGTCGATTTGTGGACGCACAGGTAGACCTGTTTGGCTTCCAGGAGCCCTCCCATTGTTCTATTTCCTGATTGAGGGGACCCACAGCATGGATGTGCTAGCACACAGTTGGCCCTATGCAAGTATGCATTTACTTCAGGGAACCTTCTCGCACAGACACTGTGCAAGGTCAGAGAGGATGAGGAGCAGGTCTTGCTAGTTGTGCCGTAATAGACCAACTAGACCTGGTTCCCTGAAATAGTTTTATTAACAAAGTTTACAATAGTGTTGTAATTGCATTGCTGTGTCCCGTTTGTGCACAGCATGTTCAAGTGGACCATGCACAGAGCTTCAGAAGCTCAGAGCAGCTCTTTGTCTGCTTTGGCGGTCAGGAGAAGGGAAAGGCTTTCTCCAAAAAGAGGTTTGCCCACATAGTGGATAGTGGATGCCATCTCCTTGGTGTACCAGTCCCAAAGCGAGCCATGCCCCCGCAGAGAGAGGGCTCACTCCACTCAGGGAGTTGCCTCCTCTGGAGCATTGGTGCATGGCGCCTCTCTGGCAAACATCTGCAAGGCTGTCGGCTAGGTAATAAATAACACATTCTGATTAGAGATTTTACAATCTCTGAGTGGAGCTGGTTTCTTCCCGTGTGTTGGTACAAACAGGTAATGTGCGGGAAGGCTGCATTGGTGTCTTGCTTGGAGCGCCATTACCCTCTGACAGGGATATGCACCATCTTGCTCCAGCATCCTTCGGCAGTCAGACACAGAGGAGACATCTGACGTCAGGCCCAGGGCTCGTGTGCATCCCCAGCCAGTCAGCCCTTGTGCTGGGCTACATGCCCATATGCTGTGATTCCCCCTCAGTAATCCCATATGTGTATTGTTCTACTCTGCCCCATCTCTGCATTTGGTAGTAATGCCGAGTAGGTACTCTCCATAGGACTACGTATGCTTCCCTAGTGTTAACACACTGGCCATGGCTGAAAATCATTGGGAATGAAGAACCAAATCACTCTTAAAATTTCATGTTAAAGGAACAGCAGCTACGACCATCCCCAAAGTAAGTCCAGTCCCCATCTGTATGGAGGACTACCCCTTTGACCCCTTTGGATTCTGGGTGGGTAACAACATTGTTAGCCAAAAGGGCACGCCATAGCTTGCCAGCATCTGCATCTGTTCAGTGGCTGTGGCGATAGGGACCCCATGACATCAGCCTGACGTAACGTCTCTGTTCTCTCTTTCAGGGAATGGAGGTTACATTAGTGACCTAGACATTCCCATAAATCCTAAACTGTCTTTTGTTCTATTGATTTGTTAACATTTACTACTCTCTGACTCATAAATAAATCTCAAATGTATCTCAGCACCCAGTGCACAGGTCCCTTTGATGTATTTTCTATCATTATTTTCTTTCCTGTGCATCTCTTACAATCTTTGGTAACACTTTACTTGAAGGGGTCAGCATAAGACTGACGTGACAACTTCATAATTGTGATATGACACATGTCATGAATATGAAGGAGGGTTTATATCAACTGACATGAAGTGTCATTCGCTCAATTATGTCATTTTTAATGCAAAGATAACATTGTTTGAGATGTCTTTGTTATGACAACTTGACATATACCAATACATCATAACCTGTCATACATTTGTAATAAACATGGCATAACAGATTAATTATAAGAATTATAATTATAAGAAACTACTACTTTTTACTTACATGGGTTAGCATTACATTAAACTGTCATGCGGTTGGTTTTGACACTGGCTGTCATATAACTGTGTCATGAATATTTTTTCACCACTTTTTTTTTTCAGTGGTATACAAATTGAATTTGCATTTAAATGTCATTATGTGTTAATAATTTTATAACAGTGTCATGAATATTTTTCATTTCATCATTTATTTTTTAAGTACCACTGTCGTTTAGGTCAAGAAAAATATTCATGACGCTGTTAAATGTATTGGTTTATGTCAAGTTGTCATAACAAAGACATCTCAAACAATGTCATCTTTGCATTAAAAATGACATAATTGAGTGAATGACACTTCATGTCAGTTGATATAAACATGCATAACACCTCTTTCATATTATGAAGGTGTCATGTTACAATTATGAAGGTGTCATGTTAGTCTTTCTCATGGTTTGATTGAAGGTTTCTCCACTGTATTCATATGCTCAAGAGATTATCTCAAGTCTCAAGTAATCAGTGCACGTGCAATAAACTTACTACCCATCATATATTTCTCACTTCTTTTTCTCAGATACTTGGAACTAATTACATTGAGAGGTTATCATAAGACCCTTATATCCAGGAGGTCATCATTAAACACTGCTGACTGCTTACTAAGAGAAGGATTGGGTCTAGAAGATGTGGGTGTAGAACAACCTCTTTTTTGTTCTGCTTCTGGACATGACAGAAAAGAGACTGTCACTCATAATCAGCAGGGGTGCTAAAAATGAGAAGCTTTCAGTTTTTCAATCCTCTTTTTATAAACACTCCATGAAATGAAAGTAGTTGCGTGGATTTTAGTTTATCCTTAAGCTTTGAGTCCATCTAAATGTTAGTGACAAAATATATTTTAGCAGCCTTGGACTAACATTCGCAACTATCAAATCATGCTTCATGGCCATGATTTTACTTTTTATTTTAAGTTCTGATTATAAGCATCTCATTGTAATCAACAAACTAACCACAAATGATGAGTCACAAAATTGTTTCATGGACTTCTTGTCTGTTGAGATTTGAGGCTAGACTGAAATCGCAGAGGAGATCAAAAGTAGAAACAAAGGCGTTTTGTTAGTATGAAGGTTAGGATACTCAAGCTGGACAAAAAATAAATAAATAAATAAATAAAAAGGTTGGTTGTTTTTTACAAACCAAGAGTCTTACCTTGATTTCGGTTTGCTGCTCCAAGTGAAGAAGCATTTGGCCGAACTTGATGAAATGAAAAATAAGAAACAATTTAAATTATTAAAAGTTATGCAGTATAATTAATAATCTAGTGCTTACAATGGCTGTCAGTCAGTTCTGTCCATTTTATCAGACCTTCAATTACAATATTTGAAAATTTTTCAAATTCTGTTATGCATTTTAGAGTATCTGCATTTTCATGTACTTCAAAATAATAATAATTTATTATTTTAGTTTAGTAGTTAATAGTTTTAGTATATTTTCATTTACCATACGAAATACAAATGATGTTCTTAACATCATTACAAGTGAATAACTCACCAGAGGTGCCAAGATTGTTTGGGATACCTGGGGGAAAAGAAAGAACTCAGGTTAGCATCACTTAAATTACATTTACAGAAGCTTTTTACAGAGTTCAAGAGTCAGACAAATATATGTATAAACTGTGATGCTGCACGGCTCCCTGCTTTCAGTGAGGACATCAGATTAAAGGACAGTGAGGACATAAAAAAAAAAACAACAGCAAAAAGAAAACAAAATAACAATCAAATCAGCTCTGATTCTGGCCACTGTGATTGTAATGAGCAGTTCTGTGTTCCACAGCATCATCACTGGCAATGACAAAACTGGGTCGAAAATGGTTGTTTGTTTCAAAAAGCACACTTGCTTTGGCAAGTTTGCCCTGTAGATTGTTTACCTTCTCATGACATACGTTTAATGTTTATCATATGTTCTTTTTTATTATAAATATATATATATATATATATATATATATATATATATATATATATATATATATATATATATATTATAAAACTCAAACTGAAATTGAAACTCAAAGACAGGAAAATTAGAAAATGATGGCATACATAGCAAAACATTACACTTAATAATAGTAAAGTCATCAAATTATGAAACAACACAAATATAAGTAGATGGGATTTATATGGTATAGAAACATTCTTATATTTTAGCTTTAATTTTTTAAAACAGTATTGAAGGTATTCCCGGCTATGTTGGATACAAGTTCACTGCTTTTCCTTCACTATCTGCTCCACAATATTTATTTAAAATAAATACAAATGTTAGTTCATGCAGTTCGTGTTTGTTTTTAAAGCTATTCAGTCTTTAGGCTTTTAACTGGTATTGTACATGCAGCTTGCCAGAATGTTTTATGTTATTTATTATTCATTAATCAGTGGTACTGTTAGTTAGCACAGATTTTAATAATGCTTTGACTTTTCTATCCATCAGATTATTTAATATATTATTATTTTCAACCATCAACTATTATGACAGGTCTGACATTTCAAACCGCCGCACCTAGGTGCTGCTCTCCAGTCACTGTTCAAAGAATAACAGCACTGAACATCTCAGCATGCTACGACTGCAAAACCACAGACCACCACTGTTTTCAGCACAATGCTTGACTAGCAACAGTCACCAACAGCTATTTCATCACCACATTATGTTTAGCCCTCAAAAGATTTCAGGCTCAGATGTGGTTGAATCCTTGCATTCAGCTCTCACGACACATCATAGGCCTCATTACAGCGTTAGCGACGCAAGGCTAATTGGGAATTCTGCTCACCTGAGCTATGAATGACAAGTCTGGAAAACAGGAAGAAGTGGACAGCTGGTAGATGAGCTCAGTGTGCATTGATTAAACCAACGCACATCTTATTTATCACAAAAGTACCAAACACACATAATTCTTTGCTTCTCGAGCACCTGTTCTTCCCACATGGGACACAACAAGAGCACAGAATTGAAAATCCGCCTCTGCACACAAAAGATCAAGATCTTAAGGTTCTGCCTGGCACATATGCAATAAGTATTTCAGACTTTTTTGCTGTTTATATGGAGAATACTGCTGTATGCAATGATAATGTAACATTTGGGCATAAAGGAATATGATGAATTCCACAAAACTATGTAGTACACAGAGCATAAATTCATGAGAAATCGGCTCCCTTTCAGTTCACGAACTGGACTTTCAACTGAATTGTTCACATTACACAGGATGTTGAATTGAAATTGAAATAGGATCGACAATAAGAGTACTATACAGAATTGCAAATAAAGACATTTCTGCAATCACACAACAGAAGAACTGCATTAGACAAAAAGAACACAATGGGCAAGTATAGAGAAATTCTTAGGTCTTATGTGTTTGACATTATCATTCTATTCATTTCAGTGAGTTATAGCGATTGTCCAGTCAGAGCTGGTTTGGTAAAATTTTTCCTGCATATTTCCTGTCTGAATGCTGGAAGATAAATTAAAAGTAAAGCATACACTGCGATAATCCAAAGATGGAAGATGGTGTTGGGGCTCAAGTGAAGGAGTTTATTAACCACAGTGGTACCAGACAGGTAAATATGCAGGTGAGTATATGGTTGATAACACAGGAGCAAAGTAGGCTGGATACAGGTTGACAACAGAGTAATACGGGTAAGAATCAGACTGGCAGACTGGATGCGGGATCTCAACGGATGAGCATCATAGGCAAGTCTATTGAAGAATGGACATATATAGGTTAACAACAGTTGACTATTCACAGATAAGTATCTGGTAGACAGGATGTTAGATAACAGGTGAGTACATCAAAAGAGAATATCTCCAGGGAAATAAAATTAAATACAGGATTTTCTTCAACACTGGCTGCCTTTCAAAAGGTCCAACATAAAAAGTCTCAAACAGATGATATCCAAGGGAGGTATCAAACAGTAGCTTTACTTGCCGTCAAACTGAAGTCCATTTCACATCCGTCCATATAACTTAAACCCACAGGTACAGATCCATGTAATTGTCCAACAAAAGGGTTTCAAAGTACATAAGAACAAGACTGGTAAGCATCAACAGAGGAAAGAACAATCAGCAAACAGGCTGACTGGTTGTGCTGTGCTTATGCAAGTTCAAACACAAAAGTTAATTAACCCTTTCTTACCTAAGTTTAAAATATTCTGAATGAGCCCCCAGCGTTTTTCAAGGTGACCATTATTTGGAACGAATCATTTAATTGTTTCCATGGTGAGGTGTCATTGCTTGTCACATGACACACCGCAGCCAAAATATGATTGATGTTGTATGTTAGCATGCACCGCAAAGTGAATCGAATCTGTTGGATTTACAACACATGAATTCATCCACTTCTCCCTAAATACATGAAAGTAAGTGAGCCGGTGAACTGGGGAAGAATAGAGTAAACTTTAAAGTTACTTACACGATGTGTGTCTGATATGAATAATTTATTAGAGTGTCGTCTAATTATTATGGAAAGGATTGTTATTGCCGCTTCAATAGACAGTGTGTATTTTACAAACTCTAAATGTATTGTTTTGTTACTACTCATGTGTATTTAAATGTCTGAAACCTAAAATAGACATTATGTGGTTGAAAACACTGCATATTTGTGATACATGAAAAGCACTCAGCGCGTCCGGCTCTTGGCTCAAAAGCACATTTGAATGATGTGATGCGCTGAAGATACTAATCACACCAGTGTGATTGTATGCTCCAGGGACCAGCCAAGACTGATCACACCGGTGTAATTAGCACTCTGAATGTGAGTGAGGGAGGGCAGCAGTGAGGGACGACCAGTGCACTCGCGACAGACCACCCCCCCCACCCTTTTAGGAACGGATTCCAGATGCTTCAAAACGTTATAATCCGTGGGGGAGTGGAAGGAGGAAAACTCCATGGCAGAGAACATGCAGGAACCATGGAGCAACCAACAGCAGGATCCTCAGGGTACAGGTCCACAACTAAGACAGAGGAAGAAGCCAAAGGTGGAGAGGCAGACAGGAGGTGCCAGGGTGGAACCCCAAGCAGACGGTCCAAGATGCAGGGCTGAAGATTCCCAGGGTGGAGCAGAAGACTAACGCAGCAGACGACAATTCGAGGAGCCAGGGTAGATCCCACATGTGGAGAACTGTTTGACTGACTAAGATCTGGAGAGCCGATAGGGATACTGACCTCTGGTTGGCAAGCTGACTGACGGATAACTGGAACACCAGCAGAGAGAAAGACTTCTGGATCACAGGCTGACTGGCAGATAACTGGAATGCCAGCTAACTTGCAGAGCTCTGGAGTGCAGAGTTGACTTGCAGATGCGTGTCTGCAGAGTTCCAGATGTGTGGTCTGAAGACCTCAGTAGCGAGAGAGAGAGAGAGAGAGAGAGCGAGAGAGAGAGAGAGAGAGAGAGAGAGAGAGAGGGCGAGACCATAAACCGAGATATTATAGCCAGGACAAGGGTGCCAAGTATGGCCTCTGTGGCCGAGACAGCGTACACTGAGAGTTCATAGTCAGCCTTCTTGGCCAAAACTGGAAAGAAACAAAGTATGGCCTCTGTGGCTAACACTGGACAGGTAGATAACTCTGTAGCGGTCTCCCCAGGTGGAACGGAACAGGTAAGGATTTCAGGAATGACCTCACTGGTCATAACAGGACAGTTGAGGAAATCAGAAATGGCCTTCTTGGCTGAAACAGGACAGGTAGCTATTATTGAAATGGCCTCCTTAGTTGACATAGAACAGCCAAGGGTTTCAGGGATGACCTCCTTGCTCATATCAAAACAAGCAGATAACTTTGGATTGTCTCTTTGAATTGAGGGACATTGAAATGGCCTCTCCATCCGAGACAGGGCATCCAGAAGAGAAAACGGAAAGATCACAAAAAGACATCTCCATCTTGGGAGGTGCCGCAGAAGTGTGAGTGGGCCAAACGCACAAGATGGCAGTAGCCACAGACAGCGCAGACGACAATGATAAAAACTTTAGGATCTCCTGATCCTGATGGATTTCTGGGCATGGTAGCACTGCGACCATTTGACTTGGCAGCATTGTAGCAAGGTAATTTGGACTGACTTTACTATCAGGGAGGAGGGAACTTGAGGTAGCTTTCTGGTTGAGGCTAGGGAGTTCTGTGTGAGAATCCCTCAAAATGTTTGAGGGAGAACTTTTTCCTCCTACTTTGTCTCCTCTTTCACAGTAGTTCCCCCAATGTGCCCCCAATATGAGGAATTCAGAACCAAGCTCCAGGCCAAAATAGATTCCTGGGCTGGAGTGGACTCTGTGCCGTGCTCAGGGGTGCTCAGGGGCTGAGGTGGGGTCAGCTAATTTGGATGTCATATCAAAGCATATAAACATTGTTCTCCTGGAATGGGGAATATCTGCCCTGAAGTGACAATACCTGAGTTTGGGCAATGAAACGAGTCTGGAGAAGGACATATCTGATGTTGAAGATAACCCTCTCTTCTCAGAAAATTCCACAGGCATAGACATTGAAGACAGAGAGGATTGCTGATATGTGGTATCTCCATCACTAAACTCAGGGGAGCCACACATACATTGTTCCAGGTCTAGAGACTTCTGCAGAGAGATATTCGGAATGCTTACTGGTATTCAGGAGGTAAAGTGGTTGTCCAGTCTACTCCAAAACATATCCATCAGACAACAGTGATCAGGTTACAAAAATGCCAATTCTACACAAATCTCCCATATACTCATTTTAATACTGCCGCTCTCTTGAAAGACTGAGCAAATTTAGCCTCTGCAATGACTTCCACTGGGTCCATGTTTGTAGGATCAGGTCGTTCTGTAACGAACACACCAAACGGAAAGATAATGTTATGGCCCAAGTGCAGGAGTTTATTATCAGCAGTGGTACCAGACAGGTAAATATGCAGGTGAGTATACTGTTGATAACAGGAACGAAGTAGGCTAGATACAGGTTGACAACAGGACTAATAAGGGTAAGAATTTGGAAGAAGAAGAAGAAGAATCTTGTAGACTGGTTGTAGAAGAAAAGGGGAGTACATGAAGAGATACACAGATCTTAAGGGAAATAAAAAACTGAAACACAGGATTTTCTTCAACACAGGGAGCTTCTCAAAAGGGCCAACATTAATAGTCTCAAACAGAAGATAATTAAAGGAAGTATCAAATAGTAACTTTACCCGTTGCCAAACTGAAGTCCATTTCAAATCCATCCATATAACTTAAATCCACAGGTAAAGATCAATATAATTGTCCAAAAAAAGGATCCCAAAGTACAGAAGAACAAGACCTGTAAGCATCAACAGTTGAAAGAACAATCAGCAAACAGGAGGGGTGTCCATATAGCATACACAAAGACCTGACAAAGACTGACTGGTTGTGCCATAGACATAATTAAAATACATGGAAGCCCCATCAGCCTCTTTGGACTGTTTGTGCGGGGCAAGAATCCTCATCAAACAAAAGTAAGTAAACGGGGAGCTGCAGCTTTAATGGAAAAAAAGAGCGATAAAGTTTATATTTCTCTACCGATTTCAATGGTTTATGATCTGCGTGGGGCATGAAAAAGGTTTTGTTTTCAATTACTCAGAATCTCGCTAGTTTGAACTTGACATATTCATTGTCATAAGGAATTGTGAAAACTAAAAAAATGTGAAAATCAAGGATAGATTTGGTTTATTTTTGAAGGTTAAAAATTGTGGAGACATCCCTAATGTAATATAATTTAATATACATGAAATGTGCACATTTTTAATCGGAAATGGCATATACTGTCTTCAAAAACGGCATTTTAGCTTTTTCCCTCTTGCTTTTAAGTTTTCCTCTTGAATCATATCACAGGATGTCACAGGACAATTTCAAATGAATGTGATGACAATTTGCATCTTGTTACGAGGTTAGTGGAACCAGCGAACGTTAAACATAACTTTAATAATAATAAAATAAATAAACATCACAAAACTAAATGGTGCACACACAAACATAATAAAACATAAAATCCAGGCCCGGTCCTTTCTCGTCCTTCGCTGAGTTACGGAAAGTTGCCCCTACAAATATGGCGGTGCCGTTGACGTGTGATCCAGCGGCAAGTTGAAAGACAAAGTTAATTAACAGCAGGTGTCTCTCATTAGCACTCTGATTGTGAATAAGTCCAGCAGTGAGGGAGAACCGGTGCACTGATGACTTACACCATTGTCCATAAAAAGTTCATAAAAAAAAAAAAAAAAAATACCAACAGTGGTCCAAGGAGGTACAAACCACAAACCAGCAACAAACCGAGTGTTGGGAACCCAAGGTTCATCGAAGCACGAGTGCAACAAAGGTTATCCTCTCATTTCTGAGCCAACAGAAGGTTTGCTGTGGCACAAGTCACACAAAATTTTAATGGTGGTTATGCATCGCACTCTGCTCCAGGGGGCTTGTAGAATCCATGCCTCAGTGGCTCAGCACTGTTTTGGCAGCATGCAGAAGACCAATAGAATATTAGGCAGGTGGTCATAATGTTTTGGCTCATTAGTTTATATTATTTAAAAAAAAAAAACATTACTGATTTTTTTACTCCACTTTAGTAGAACAGGAGTTTAATAGTTCTCATATATGATGATTAGCAAATGACATTTTGATGGTGCTAAAAAAAAGTCACCCATTTGTTAACCCAAACCCAGTGTACCCCCCAAAATGGACCCTTCCAGCCTTTTTTTTTTATACATAGAGAGATCTCCTCTACTCTGTCTGGCTGTAGGCTGCTGGTGTAAAGGCACAGCTGGACACTTTCTGTTTCTCATGAAATGTTCCTTCTTGACTCACTAAGCCCATCCCACCAAACAAAGACATGGATTTCATTTTCTGTTGAATTATTAGATGCGTGGTCACATGCAGCTATATATCTGCATGAGGAGGGTCCTGCCTACCATGAATCTTAACATAGAGATAAATTGCCCTTGTGATTACAGCAGAAGACTTGATGACAGATGAAAGCCATTACAGCTTAATTAAATTCTGCACTTTCAGCAAATTTATCTTTATGTGAGAGCCATATGTTTCATAACCTTGCATGTAATACAAGCTGCGTAGAAGTAGTGGCGTGTCTCTGCGATCGTGATCATTTGCAGGGAAGGGGGGCGATGCAACAGTCGAAGGCTATTGATTTCACAAACCTGCAGGGGCAATAATGTTATTTTGATTTCATATGCAAGCCTGTTGCATTGTGGATTTCTTTCCAAAACAGGTGCTAATATTGCTTTTGATATAGGTGGTCCTTGGTTTCCTCTGTTGGGCACAGATGTGTCCTGGTATTGGGTTTTTAATAACTGGCTGTCAGTCTGAGCTTTGCTCCTGCATTATGAGGGCCTTTATAACAGGGAGAAAGGCTAGAACAATATTAAAGGCTTTCAAAAGCATGTATACTCATACACACACACACACACACACACACACACACAGTACTTCAGGTGCACTGATTCTAATATTGCCATAAAAGATCATGCATGCATTGCTGCACATTGTTGAGAATGCAAAGGAGAATATTCATAAACCAAAATGTCGCAGCTGCCTTCCACCTCGTGATGCTGCATTCTATAAAATGCCCTTTGCTTGTGACTGCATAAGTATATAGCTTGTGTTTGATGGTAGTGACTTAGTTTTGAGTGGACCTGCACTGAGGGGGCCAGAGGGTTCTCCTCCCACCATCTGGACAGTGCTGAGCCTCTCGCTGTCCCTGAGCTACAGTTACTGACTTCATTAGATTTATTAGGGCAATGAGCCCCCTGCCTTGGGCCGAGAACTTGACAGATGTGCCACTACTCAATGCCAAGATGAAGCTAAAGAAGAAGATGACTTCTTGCTCTCAATGTTGGGAAAAGCACCAAAAAGTCCACAACATAACATTTTAAAGCTTTTTGTCTGAGCAGTGCCTCCTACAGAAAATTCATGTTTATACTATAATGTAATATAATATAACATAATATAATAACATAACAGAAACAGCAGTCTGTAACGGTCTCTTTCTTTTTTGGTTTAATTTTCATTCTGTTTCTGAGTTCTGTTTGCTGGTCAGTTTCTATGGTTTGATTGGATTACGTTCACCTGTTATTCATTTAGTTACCTTGTTATCGCTGTGTATTTATACCTTTAGTTTCCTCTGTTCATTGTTCCGTGTCATCTTAGTTTTACTAGTTGTTGTTTATAGCTTAGCTTTCCTGTATTCTGTTGCGTTCCTTAAATATTGTGATTAAAGGCTTATTCTAGTAATTCTCTTGCGTCATGCATTTTGTGCAAAAGTCTTTAAAGTCTTTACCTCCTCATTTCAGGCAGGGTTAATATATTGAACTAAACTATATACAGTATATATGTAGATATGTAACAATGACACTGTAAAATAAAGTGTTACCAAAAATTCATTACTTGAAGCTAAATTTTATTCAAATGAAAGAAAATATTAAAAAAGTACACTTATCTTGTGTCAGCTTGCAACATTTCTGATTTTATTTTAGTTTAACTTGAAGTATTAAAACAAATAAAACACTGCTTTCAAAAGCCCACCATATGCTACTGGTTTATACATGTGCTGCCTACAGGCTTATTGTTGGGTCTTTTTTTTTTGTTGTTGTTCTGAAAGTAAAATGTCATTTGGAACAGGACTGAAAAGGTCACGTTTCAGTGCTTGATGGAGCACTATGCTTTCCCATGAGTCACGTCAAGAGGGAGATGGCAGGTTGTACTCACAGATATTGGCAGTACCCTTGGGGATGGGCAGGTAGGAGCCCATGCTCCAGGCACGGCCCTGGTAGTGTCTCTTGCAGCGTGCACAATCCGGCCCCGTGGTGTTGTGCTCGCACTCGCACCCCAGCTTCCCTTTGTCAAAAACGCAGCTGTTGGCATGGAGATTGCACTTGCACCTAGCAGGATGGAGAACAAAACATCATAACAAACGGGAAATGTCAGCCCGAGCTGCCGTCTCTATGTTGGTGGCGTGAACAAAGATCCAGACGCAATGGTTGACGTCTTATACGAATCGTAATATTAATTTCTTTGCGATGGGTTTGAAGCCTCTTTGTGGCATATCCATTACAAACTCCAACCTTTAACGTAGGCTTCCCATGATGCTGCGGAAGAGAGCTTCATTATGCCATTAAAAACAGAGCTCATTTGACTGTGCCCCTGTGGAGATACTGAATAGAAGCGTGGGTCACATCTGTGACACAAAAGCAGAATGAAAGCCTCTCAGTGGTTGGGCTTTAACATTGAAAAAAGGGAAAGCATAAAAGAAGTGGAAAGTCTATCGACACTAACAGCACCTCTTCAAAGTTCCTCTGATGTCTGCTGGGAAAGAGATTTCGACAAAGAGTCACTGTTGTTTTAGGGTGTTTAGAGAGCATTAAATGTTAAGAGGAAATCAGGCTTTCTGAAGGGTGTCCAAACAAGTATGCCTTCCATGAAATTTATTTTATATGAAGAAGCATATGTGTAGTTATTCACCTAAATCTAACAAAGCTTTAGAGACACTGCGGCGATTGCGGATGATTATCTTAGCTGCCACTTGAGATGAGTGGTCTCACTTTCCATATCTACTCTAAATATAATTTGCACTCATTGATTTTGCCAGGAGACAAAAGGTTACAACCGTGTTGTGTACTTCTGACCTCCGCCTCCCTGTGTGATGGGCAGCGGTTAATGAGATCATTGAGCATTCAGGATATGCTACACCTCTCTGGAGGGTTTGTGTTCGGTATGATATCAAGGCAGTATTTGTTTTTCTGCAGTGCGTTCCAGGGAGGACTTTTGCTGTTCGGAGAACCGCGGCAGTGAGGATGTGTGGCTACCTCCTGCTGTGAACTCGAGACAGACGTGTTACAGAAATACATTCATTCCAATTGACTTTCTACTTTTTGTGACGTTGCACATTAATGATTAATAACTGCGGGAAAAACAACAGAAAATTCTCTAATTTCAGCTTTCATGGTTGTCTATTAATGTCAAAAGGAGCTACGGTACATGCTTTCATCTGCATTGCCTTTGATGACCCATTCAATGCTATTCATTTAGACATTTTATTTATTTATTTATTTTTAAAATAAGGCATTCAGTATGATCATGCAGTGAACTTCTGTGTGTGTTTTGGCATTAATATGAATAGGCTTTCCAATTTTGCCATTACGGAAGTGCACATATTCATCGGCTCTCTGGAGTATCATAGAAGGTAGTCAATTAAATCTCTTCCATATCTCTAATCTGTAGATGTATCTAACTGCCCTTCATCTAGATAGTAAAATTCCCTAAAGTGGTGTGCTTTGAGATCTGACCCTCGGGTTAATTAAAAACCAGCCGAAACTGGATCATCAAGCTGATGTCACGAAGTTCAGTGTATCCGTGGCGCATCGGCGAGGGACGTGATGCTTTTGCCGTTGGCATTGTCATATTGAAATTGGAGGGACCGTTGAATATCATTCCGCGGGTGCCGCTGGGAGAATGCCTGGCACGGCAACCGTTTGTGCTGGCAGAAAGATGAAAATCCATTTAATAATTCTTTATTGGCCTTTTTTCTCCTTGCTTTCCCACAGTGGGCTTTGGCCATTATCTAAGAGTGGCACCACTCAGTGACTCATTTAACTCCCCTCTCCTCCCTCCTGTTATGAATCCAGGACGTAAGTGTTTTGCCTTGCGCACTTACTCTCTAAAGATATGGCTCAGGGCGTTATGCTGAGCGGTATTGTCTATGAGGTGTAGTTCATAACTCATATTCATGCATTTTTGCCACAAAGGGACTTCTTTTCACTATTCAAATGAATCTGAGAAATGGTTTTGAATAAAAATAATCTACCCTTCTTTTTAACATTTTAACAGAAGATGTGCATGGCTTACATTATGAAATCATATGATGCAATGCTGTCTAAACGTTAGTTCTCACAAAAAGGCGTCTACACTGCCATGCGCTATTACTATGACACATAGCAACATCTGAAATATATAGTCTGTCTTCAGAGGAAGCAGAAAGCCGACTTTCTATGTTTCTTATCCTGACCTTGGTTTCTCCTGGAATGTGTTTTCCTTTGACAGCCTCTCCCGTTTTCCATGTTTGAGTTCCCTATACCTTAATGCATTATTACCTTACTTACAACACGACATCAACTTCACCCCATCTGGTACAACCATCACATCCCATCTAAGTCGGCCAGAATTGGAGGAGTCTTCGATGACCAACTGACTGACCTTCAGAGACCACTCATCAAAGACGGGCGCGGTCCAAATGCATTGCACTACGCAACATCAAAAAATCCCTCTCCCCCTGAAGGAGCAGCACAACAACTGCTGGTGCACAGCTGGTGTGGTCAAGGGCTTGACTACTCACTGGCTCTTCTGCTGGCTGGTCTGTCGTCAAGTGCACGTCTTCTTCTTCAAGTCAAACGAGTGCTCGTGCTCGTCTTGTCAGCCTACGAGAGCAAGAGAGCAGCCCCTCCGCCCCTCCTCTCTCTCTCTGCATGCCCTCCCTGCGCGCTCATCATCAAGTTCAAAGCTGATGCTGCTTACAGATCCACACACAGGCTCTCTGCCTTCCCCCCACCACACACACACTGCTACAACGCCCCACCCCCACAGAAGGCGATCACTAAGAAGGAGAGGCTTGTTGTACCGTCACAGAGAGATGCACAAAATCACTCACTCTCCTTCTTCTTCTCCACTCCCTGCTCCTGCTGGGATCAAATGATTCCCTCTTCAGGAACGCAGACGCAGAATCCCTGGCAATATTGAGACTGAAACTGAAAACTAAAACTGAAAAAAAAAAAAAAAAAAAAAAAAAAAAAAAAAAAAAAAAACCCTTCCCTTCCTTTTTCCTACTCTAGAGCTTGGTACTGGTACATGTGTGGAACTTGGTATTGTATTTGTGCTTGTTGTGTGTTGCCAATTCATATGAAGAATCGCTTGTTTGTTTTTTCCCTCACTTGTAAGTCGCTTTGGATAAAAGCGTCTGCTAATGACTAAAATGTAAAATGTAAATGTAATGCACAGCATTTAAGAGACACCCTCTACTAAAATACTTCCTTTGTTAATGTAATTGCATTTTTTTGCCTGGTCCCAAATAGGATGTAATATGGGAATTTGGTTAGTTCGGCTGTCTTTATGCCAACATATCTGTTCTTAGTGTCTTTTATGGGTTGTAATTTTTTGTTTTTTTTTGTATTTTCTTTTTTTATTATACTCCATAACTATTATAAAGATTAATTCCAGTGTGGGAAAGCAAATAACAGAAGCTATTGCATGGCAATTTCTTCATTATTGTTATTGTATTTGAATACCATAAGTTTATTGCTGAAAAAATACATATTATCTTGTAGTGTTATTACTTAATGGCCTCTGCAAATGAGACAAAATAACAGAGTTATTTTCAAGCCGAAGTGCATTGCAGGCTCATCTCAGTCCTGCTGTTTACTATCAATTGTCAGCCTTATTTTGTATTGTTTGCAAATGCCTAAGGCTACGAAGGCTGTAATGTGAAGTCTTATCAAGTTAAGCTAATTGTTAAAAGATGAGATCATATTACCAAGTTGCAAGTTAAAGCTTTACTCTATTATTTATTAAAATGTTTTGCTCAAAGAAATAAACACACAGCTAACAAAAATATGTGCTAAGAATATGGTGCTAATGTTTATATAACACAAACATTTAAAAATGTTATGTTACAAAAATTAAGGGAACATCACATATGATCATTTTGCAAAGTTATGGGAACTTTACTTTTAAATGTTAAACAGTCTGAAAGAAGTAGTAACATTTAAGACAAAAAATCTCATTTTCACGAATGATATGTAAATAATGTTTTTGTGCTAACCTTTTGAGAACTTTATTAAAGACCGTTGACCGTAAATAACGTTGAACAAACACTCTATTTTAAGAGAATCTTGCTGGAAAGTCAACATCAAGCCAAGGTTCCAAGATCATTCCCTGTTATAGCTGGGTGTAGAACTTTTTAAAATGATGAGAAGGACTACAGCCATGCCAGTATAATCAAAGCTGTTTTTATTTACATTAAGCGGGTCATCTCATGGAAAGATCACATGACCACATGAAGCCCTTCACTGAAGTTTATCCTGAGCAGCAGAAGCCTGTTTAACTTCAGTTAGTTTATTAATGCCGAAGAAAATGTTGCTGAACTGCCATTAACTGTATTCTTTAAAACTTTGTTTTCTAACTTTTTACAATTCATACTTTTAATTGATTTGAATGAAATATTTCACATTTATTCAGATTTTACTATTTAATAATTAACTCACTTTAATTAAAATTTGTCATGCAATTTAAATGTGTACATTTTTTACTTATACCAGCAGTAAGTCGAACATAAATATTTATCCTAGAATAATTTTGAGCATGTACAGTAAGTAAACTTTACCAGTGGCTGTAAAACTCATAGTTTTACTCATGCTGTTTGACCCCTGGAAACTTTCTTCACCTTCTGGCCTTGAGGATTAGAAGAGTCTTAGATGTCTTTGTAGTGAGAAGCAGACTTGGACTCCAAATGTATACTCTAGTGGAGGCACAGAGACATCTGACAGCCATCTCATCAAAAAGGAAGGCGAGAGAACCCCGTAGCTGTCCGTCTTCCTGAACTTCACAGATGTAGCTGAAGGTTCATTCGCTTTTGTATGCCAACCAACCTTAGTTACAGGAGAACCTGCCCTGCTCTCGACGTGTACCCTAACAGCTTTTGTCGAGCTACAACCAGAATCGAGTGGAGAAGTAAACCAAGTGAAAACAGGAGAAGAGGAAATGTAAATGTGCAGGAGAAAAAGGAACAAATTTTAAAGTGTCAATCTCATCAACAAAATAGCTGACAAAAATGTTTGTTAACAAATTATTCGTTTTTAATAAATGATAAAGACAAAAAAAAATATCCCAAATATCCCGAAGCCCCAAAGTGGATATTTTTTTTCGTTCCCCAGAGAAACTTTATTCTGTTCTCACATAATCATGTGTCCTACTAGGGGTCAGAGGTCACCTTTCCACCGGAACTCTTTTGTGAACGCACGTATGCCCGTTCACAGAAGCCAGTTTTTATGGATTACTATTCAATGCCATTACAAAGCTGGGAAGAGCCAGGATATTATTTAATATTAACTGTGTTAAAGTCACACACACCTAGGATGGCTTGAGGGTATGTAATGTTAATGGTATGTTATGGGATAATTTTCATTTTTGGGTGAACTATTCCTTTAAGTCAAAGTAAAACCGATGATGAAATGTGTAGAATGTGTAAAAATAACACCTTGGACATTAGACTGTTTATGAGGTTATTGTATGAGAATTGGCTATTATGTCTAGCTGTCACCCACCATATCATAGCAGGTCCAGTGAAATTCTTCAAGCCTAGCCTATGCTATTTCTTTATTTAGTTTTACATGATACTACAGCAAATGCGCAAGTATCACAATTGTATTTTGACATGCCCAGTGCCTCGGGTGTACAGAAACTTCAATAATGACCCTAAAAGTCATGGCCACATTATTCACCATTGTGATGCAGTTGAAATGAGGATTCCTATTAGGACTGACTGTCTCTGCGCGGTGGCCAATTTCCTCACTCGTCTGGGTGGAATGTAATACATCTCAGGCAAATTGTTTGTGTCTCACCTCAAAATGTAGTCGACCCCGGAGGGCCTCTCCAGATTTCAGGGGAAATATTAGGAATTCATCACAGCGTAATTCGCCTACTCCGATTATTCCACTGCAACCAAATCCGATTTGAATTTGTGGCACTCTGGTTGGCATTGCTGGGAGCTACGCCTGCAATTTGTTTCCACGACAGGCCCTATTATGGAGCATTTACTCTGATCTGCATGAATATTATGCTAATAAGGGACTCTGACCCATCCCTGCTTTGATCAAACACAACCTCTCCCTCATCTTCAAAGCTGCTTGGATAAACAGGGAAGTGGGGATACAGCATGTTGGAAGTAGGTGATAAAGTGCTGTGATTATTGATAAATATAGTGGTGGAACTGTTTCTGGAAAATGGGGAATTAAATGGTGCGTAAATATAATTGAAAAGACTGATATCACTTTGTTTTTTTAATCTGATTTGATCAGCATATGTGTCTGTATTTATATTCACGTAAGTTCTGTTATAAAAGCAATTCGCATAATGTTGATTCCGAAGCAGCTGGGATAAATGAATAATGTAGTGTTATTTTGGAGAGTGCAAAATTTGTTGATATTCAAGTATACTGCAGTGCCTCAAGGGAGAGTTTATGTTGATGTTTTTTCTTCTTCCAGTTGCTCGTTTATTATTGATGACTGCAGCAAAGCTTCTCATTAGGCATTATTAAATATCTTAGATGTGAATCAAAAATGATTGGCAAGAAACATGGTCAGTTGTGACAAACATTTGTACTCAAAAGCTCAGCCTATGACTTTCAAATCAAGCCTCATGTGAACGTGGCAATTTGCAGTTTAAAAGTCTGAATTGCCATTCATTTATGCTTCTGAAGAGTTCACAAGGGCATGTCATCAGCGACTGACAGCTTTGGAATAAAATATTACATTCAATAAAAGAAATAACCCAATGTTTATGAATTAAATAGTTGTTAAATTGTTGACAGTTTATGAAAAGCCATTCTGAAATGTTATTTTATGCAAATATCTGCTGTGGTTGTGCATTAGTATGAGTTCAGAGAACATAATTCACAAGAAAAATGAAATTGAAAAATGAGGATAACAGAATTGTTGAGCTTGAAAGATCTTTGTGCAAGATGCTGTAAGTTGGCACTCTTTGACGTGTGAAGCATTTATTTTAGTATTACAACGCGAGAGTCTGCTGGGACTGAAACACCCAAAGTGATGCAGCTTTTTCAGGGATTTTTTCTTTGGAGCGTTTCATCTGAATAATCTTTCCTCAGATCATGCATATTTAAATTGAGCTGAAAAATTGCAATGGCCTAAAAATATATTTTATTGAATATGAGATAATCTTAAAAGTGGAGCGCAATGTAAAAGGGATCTTGAGTGCTGTTTTTAGATCACGAGTCCTTGTATGGCCTGTTTTTGTTTTGCTGTTCAAAATCTTCTGAACAGCAATAATAAATGTGTAGCTCACCTAAAATTGAAAGTACTGTTGTCATTAACTCACCCTCAAACCTTTATGACTTTTTTGTTTGTTTTGTAGAACACAGAAGGTGAATTCTGAAGAATGTGCTGGTTGCTCTTTTCTATATGCAGTTACAATAAAGGAGAAACGGGCTTTCAAGCTTCAAAAAGGATGCAAAAGCATAAATAATGAAATAAGTGGTTCATACAGCTATGCTCAAAAGTTTACATACCCCATGCAGAATCTGTAAAAATGTTAATATACTTTAACAAAATAAGAGGGATCTCAAAATTGATCAAAATGACACAATACTTTTCATTTAGTACTGCCCTCCAAAAGCTTCAGAAAATAATTTAATGTTTCCCAGAAGACAAAAAGAACCCCCTGGCTCTTAATGCATCATGTGTCTTTCTTGAGCATCAGGGAATGTTTTCAGCTTTTGTAATAGTTGTCTATGAGTCCCTCAGTCATCCTCAGTGTGAAAAGATAGATCTCAAAATCACACAGTCACTGCTGGAAAGGGTTCAAATATGCAAAAGATGCTGGAAAAGCAAATAATGTGCAGGACTTTGAGAATTTTTCTGAAGAATATTGGGCAGTTCAACTGCTCAGGACAAGGGGCTCATGAACAACTATCCCAAAGCATAAAAATAGTTGTGGATCATCCAGTTAATGACGGAAGCTTTGAACGGAGTCATTGTTGTCAATTCAGCTATATTTTTCAGTGAGTGCAAACAGCGATAGGCTAATATAGGTTTATAAACATTCGGGATGCGGGTGCATCTTGGTTGCAGAAAAACCCAGAAGAGATAGCCTTTATAACGACTAGAGAATTACACGGATTTGGTATACAAAATAGATAGATTTAAATAGATTATATTGATTAGATGTTATTTTCAAAATGTTTTCCACATATTACAACAGCTTGTCACCCAGCGATAAGCACTGTTATTCAACGAAATTGATGTTATTGAGTGGGCTACATCTTTCAGATCCGTTTGCACAGCACCTTGTCAATGGTCAAACGATGAAACAAAATTGCCAAGCATCCAGTGGCACGAGATATAATTACCTGATTGACACTCCAAGTATACCCGAGAGAAGTTAAAAGGGTACAAGTCTCTTGATGCGTACAGCTTTGTTCTGTGTGGTCATGTCCAAGACATACAATTTCATGATTACCAAGTTCAAAACTTCGTAGTGCTGAAGACAGAGGTTCTGCCTAGCCAAAGCCAGGGTAGAGAGACGGAATTGTTCAAGGCCTGGGTTACCTGATATGAAGTGTGAACTGCAGACTTGGGCATTTTTAATTTGGTCCTCCTTCGGCTCTTTAGAGGGTTTGTAACCAAAGACGTCTGCAGTTGGCATTAAAAGGAGTGAGAGTTTATGGTATTCAGTAAAAATTAAGGCCGCTGTTTACAGATTTCTGATTCTGGTGCTCCGCTGCATATAACAACATTTTTTTTCCGGTTATCTTTTGCAAACTGACATGTGCAGTTGAACCAAAGAGACTGTGATAATTCTCCTATTGAGACTAAGTGAAAATAGCAATATGCTATTTACACTATTTATACCATGTAAAAATATCAGGTCTTTGCAATAAGAGTAAATAGTTATTAGATGCGAACTTTATTTTGTGTTGGCAGATATCGTTTGCACCTAAGTATTTTTGTACATTAACAGGATGCAATAATATCATAGAGTGTAAATGATTGTATTTATTAAAATTATTAAATGGATGCTGCCTTATTGGGAGAGTAAAATACACCTTCCCTAACAATACCCAATAAACACTTTTAAGATTATTAAACACTCGTATGCAGTTTATTTCCCCTTTTAGAACATTATTTTAATTTGTTTTAAAAATAAATGTGAGCTTGGCACAAGGCGGATTCGAGCCGCGTCGATTGTGTTAAAAGCCAGATCTGTAAACCCTACTTGCTACTGCTGCGCAACTGAAAACATTGAATTCTGCATGTCTTTTTACAAACTCGAGTGACCCAACCAGACATTTGTGGGCGGAGCTAGTGTAAATACCCTTTGCCAACAAGCAACGCTATTTGCACTTAGTGTAAATAGACACTCTATTTTTGTATTGTCTTGTTTACTATATGTAAACATCTGATATATGAAATTTTTTTTTCAGGACAGTACTTTAATGTAATTTTTATGATCCCTCTTATTTTGTCAAAATTATTAACTTTAATTATTATTTTTGCAGATTCTGAATATGTACAGTTTTGAGCACAACTTCACAACTAATGCACTATATTCAAAGTCCTTATTCTTTAGAAAATAGCTTTGTCAAGTCAAGATTAACTCATTTGTGTAACGGTTTTCACAATACACATCATTTCAAAGGAGCTTTTCAGAAAATGGTGATGTTGAAGTTTATAACATCTTAACATTTTCATGCCTTATGGCTGGCATTTAGCAGATTAGAGCTGAGTGATGACATTGTGAGTGTACTGTTTGTATGCAGATATAGTTGGACATATTTATATATTCAACTTTATAAATGAGCTGGGTGATAATATAGCTTACTTTTTGCAATGATATGAACAATCAGGCAGATACATTTCACTATATAGTATCATATGACTCCAGACCTTTATGCTACTTTTACGTCCTTTAAGAAGACCGAAAACCTCTCATTCATGTCATAAACTGAAGAAAGCTTTGAAACAACATGAGGGTGAGTCCATAATGACATAATTTTCATTCTTGGGTGAACTCACCTTTTAATAAATAATGTGCGTGCATGCACAAATTTTACATGATTATATTTAATTAATGTGTCCATGTCCATTTACATTTTGAAGGAAAAACAACAACCCGATGAGTTCAAAATCTCATGCAAACAAGCTTTTCTTGTTTTCAGATTTACAGGGTCGTGTATAGATTATCACATTCAATCTTAGTTTTAAAAATGTTTGGTGGACATGACAGCAATTTTAATCATATTTATCTTTAGAATGTAAATGGGAAAAAAAGCTCATTAATTTACAGCATAACATTACTATGGAGCTGAAAACATTTCATTTCATCACATTTCCTTCCTATACCTCTCTCTTCTGAATGCTAGAGGGACTTCTGAGGCATTGCTTCAAAACCACTAACCCCTTCCAAGTGAATAACTACACAACCCTGGTCAAAAAACCCTACTCTGTAATATTCTGCTCTGTGTCAGACATTTTTGGGATTAAATTGAAGTGAAAACCCACAGGCAGGAGAAGATATTGGATGTATCTGTATTCACCTCTGATTTGCCTCAGGAACTAATAAATGGCAAAATATGGTGACTGCAAAGAAGCAGAAGCCTCGGATTGAACACTTATTTAATAGTAAACAAAAGATGTTTGCTAAAACATACATCACAGAAGTTCTAATGCTTAACGTGAAAGAATCATTTTCGAAATAAGGCAAAAGACCGTGACACTTTACAATAAGTTTTCGTTTGTTAACATTAGTTAATGCATCAGGTAATATTAACTAACAATGAGCAGTATAATTCTTTCAGCATTTATTATTTATTATTGTTCATGCTAGTTCACGGTGCATTAACTAATGTTAACAGATACAACTTTCAATCTTAAAAATGTATTGGTAAATGTTGAGATTAATATTCACTAAGATGCTGTGCCAGTGTGCAGAACCTGATTTTGCCAAGTACAACATGTTCCTCCTGGATCAACATCTCTGAAGGACAGGTTTACAATTTACAAGCTTAGGCTTACATCAGGGTTTGGTGCTTCTACATCGGTTTTATTCACCTATCATTTTCCCCTAATTTTAAGGATAACTTATGGGTAGGTTTAAGTTCAAGCGTAAGTATATGGTTAGGACTAAATGTTTGGACAGGAAAGTTGTCCCAGGATCAATAAAATGTGTTGAACCAGAACGCGTTTAACTCGGATTGTGCGTAGAAGTATTGTTCATCATTAATTCATGTTAACTAATGTAGTTAACTTATGTTAACAAATGAAACCTTATTGTAAAGTGTTACTCAAAAGACTTTCTCCTTGCAATATTATCTAAGAGAAGATCAAAGAATTTGACTCTTTTTATCACAGAATCGTTTGGCCAGTACATTTTAATTAATGCATTACATTTATGGTCTTTATTGAGCGAAAACAGAAAGCAGTATTTTTGAAGTGCGATGAGTCAATTGTAGTTTTTAATGAACCAAAGATTTCCTGCAAGGATAATTTGGACTAGACTGTGGAAGATATAGTTCATAAGGAGACTATAGGTGGAGATCCTTCCCAACATCAAGCTCCGCACCCTCCATACCTCCCTCTTCTCAAAGACTCTCAAAACAACAGCAGCCTCACATACATTCATTAAGACAGAGCAGCCACTTATCTCCTCTTTGCTCTATTTTAAGTTCCAAAAGTCAACGTGAGAGGTGCTGACAAACTCATCTGATATCTACAATGTTATTTTTTTTTACACAAGTGTTTGCCTGCTCAAAGACAATCGATCTGAACCACCTTTTATATATATAGATCTTATTATTATTATTATTATTTGCTGGTGTCTGCCATTGACAAAGGATATTTTGTTAAAAAAAATTGGACATACATATTTGGAACTTTAATCTAGAATTCCAAAACAGGTTCTAGGATATATATATATATTTTTTTTTTAAATTTCTATTGTTTACACTACAGTGGAGCTGTCTGAATGAGACAATTTACCAAATGTCAAACATTTTCTTGTTTTATTCATTTATACCTCAGTGATCATGTGCATGATTTCCCAAGCCTAACTAAAGATTTGTCGGCTCATTCAACTCAATAAGCAGACAATTCCTGACACAAGAGGAGTATTGTCTACTGTGGTGTGCATGTATATGCCTTCCTTTGAACTATAAAATGAGTTTGAAATATTGCGCAATGGGTCTTCAAATGAAAATGTATCAGTCTAGTGTTCTCTAAACTCTAAATGTGAGCTGTATGAAGGATCAAAAACCGTGCGCCACCATCTACATAAAACACCCTCAGTAATCATTACAGATGCAAAGTCATATTAATGTCGCCCAACAGGCACACTTGCATAGTGATGTGTCCCCAGTGGTTATTATTTAATCAGCAGTAAATGGTCTTAATTAGTAGATTAGTCTCTTTCCAATTAGCTCACTCTGTAATTGCCCTAATCTACCACTGCAGTCCTTTGAATCCTAATTTAGAGCTGTGCATTTAGATTCACAAGGGACCTATCAAATGCATCATTATGAACCAAGTTATTCTCACATAAACCAACTGCTTATGAGCCATTCCGGTCCAATTTGGAGAGCAGCTGCTGTGTTTTTGTTTCTATTGTGCCATCATTTGACTTGCGAAGACATTATGAAGTCAAGCTGGACTTTTTGCTTTTTTATGCAAGCTGAATGAGACCTTTGAGGTCCATTTTATTCTTTATTGCCCATTGCAATGCCCCTCATCCAGCTTGAATTCTAATTTTAGAGTAGAATGAGAGTGGTCACTCATTAAGCTTATTCTGTCATTTGACACAATGTGGAGCCCTGCAAATGAGCCAGGGCTACATGCATAAAACTTTGCATAATTTCATCCTGAAAGAGTGCGTACAAACTGTAGAGCTTTTAGATTCATTAAACCAAGTTTGGCATATCTTGTACAATGTTAATTTGATAAATTTTAGCTCTGGAGTAACCATAGTGACATTTTTGGTGTTATTATTATGCAGTTTGTTTCTTGGCCACTGGAGGCGCCAAATCATGTTTGCATCTAGGAATTTATTCTGTATGTACGGAATGTATTTGTGGTTTTTGTGGTTTGTCTTCTAACCAAATACAAAAATATTGCTCATCTCTATCGTGCATATAGATTTTTAATGTTTTATTTAATTTCATTGTTTCTTTTTGGTATTCTAAATTTGTATAATTTTACTACTGATATTTTTAATTTAATTTAAATCTGACAGCTTCTGTCCTAGGTTAATTTTGTCCCTAAATTAACTGTAACCCTGAGTTTTTTTTTTTTTTTTTTAATTGTCATTGGGCACTGGAGGCACCAAATCATGTTTGCATCTAGGAATTCTGTAAATGAGTTTCCACTGTTTTACGTCCTTACTGCGCTTCTTTTTTATGTTAATGAGTTTTCGCAATTGCATCTTTATTCTGTAAATTAGTTTTTAGTTAATGAAACCCAGACTCAATGGAAAAATGTGCCTGTGCTGACATATCTGAGAAATAATATGCACAATTTTTTAACACTTGAATTGATATGTCCTGTGATTGGTGCTAAAAGAACATTCACTTTTATCCGAAATAGAAGAATGTTAATCTGGCAACATTTTTGTATTGTGGCAGTTCAGAAATGAAATGTCCCTTGAGTGAAATGGCTCTAAAAGGTTATTGCTCTATCACGTATAAACCCGACCCTAAACCTAAAACCGATATTGTTGATAAAAGCAAATGCGATATACAAGCACATTTTAGCTTCTGTTTCTACAAGTCTTTGAGCTTATTTTACCTGACTAATGTTTCACGGGAGTTATACCTGAGCGCTCTGCATTGCAAGTACAATGATATCAGGTGAGCTACTGAGCAAGTTTACTACGTCAAAAAAGCTGTATATAGCTGGAGCTGGTAATATGTTTCAAGCATCAAAATGTATTTGTATACAAATCCTGTAAAAGTGTTTTAAGTTCATCACGTAGTTTTGCGCATGAAACTGTGCAAATAATTCTCTTTTTTAATTGATAATCTGTCCCTGTAATCATAATCTGTGTGAAAAGTTGTCATTGTTATATACCAATAGAGCTTGGAATTTAGCAAAAATGTTTTTTGGGTTTTGCAAAAATATAGGTAGATATAAGGTCCAATGAGCATAGATTTAGTTTGTCTTTTTTACCAAATAATTATTTTAATGCAAATTTTAATTTGTATTTTATTTATATAAATACATATGTTTTGTTAAATTAAGATTCAGCCTCAACAAAGCACTAACTTACCTGCCCTGCACTTTGATGTCCGAGATGGCGTAGAAGTATCTAGAGAGGTTGTTCTCATCCACCATTGTGGCTCCGGTGGCAGGCCGTAGAAGTCTGATGCGCAGGTCAGTGAGGGTGAAGAAATCCCTTAGGTTCTTGGTGGTGTCCAGCTGCCCATACAGAGAAGCCATGTTGTGCAGTCTTGGGCCAGCAAGAAGGGCGAAGCGGTCTTTGATCTCAAAGCGTACAGTTTTGTCATACTTCCACACATAGCCCGTTGAATAGACTTCAGTGCAGATGATTTCTAGCATACTGCTTTGGGTCAGCTGATGTACTGCTTTTGGCTCCATAGTAAAGGCATCCAAACAGTCAGCGGCGTAAAACTGATACGGCTGCCACGTGCGACCATAATCCAGCGACTTCTCCAAGACTAATTGCTCAGGTCGGCCTGACTCGAAGGTAAGGACAATGTCATCTGTGAGTTCTATTGTTTTGTTCCAGGACAGTGTGATGTTGACCTGAAGGGGTTTCGGATATTTCTTCCAGGAGGTCGACTGCCAGAATGTGGTGGGGTTTCGTCCTTCAGAGTCGAACATGAGCTCGGGAGGGTGGGCCAGCTCCTCGGTTTCAGCGTCGCATTCGTTGTTACACATATATGGGTTTTCCTGAAACACACAAAGACCAGATTTGTTAATTATGCACTATGCTAATAGTAACAGGTTTCCAGTTAGACACTGACACTCATTTGAGGTGAATGGAGGGAACCCACACTGAGATGTTTGATTCTCCACATGAATCACGGTGTTAATGAACATATTCTTTGGTGAAAACACTTCAGTCTCCATTAACGCAATAAGTTGGACGTTTTCCTGAGGTGACTGCTGAGTACGGTGCTCAGAATGGCCATTGCGTGCATTTGGAGCGTGGCGTCTCACGAGAGCTGCTCAACAGTTACCTGCTCACTCGCTACCACCCAAATTGGTAATGTAATTGATATTCTTGCTTGTTGGCCAGTTGGAATGGGAGTGGAATTCCGATGAGTGAAGTTGAAGGTACACACAGAGCTCCATGCATTTTTCATGTGTCTGTGTCTGCCCTGCACCGCTGAGCTGCTCTGTTTCAGATCAACTTTTTCATTAACATTCAGCACACCTCTGAGCCATAGCACAAATGACAATCAGCCATGAACTTTGAGGAGACGGCCATTAATTTCCGTCTTGCATACATGTTTGATCGGCTGCAATTGTCATAAATCTTGTTTCGTTTCAGGCACAAACAGCGGCGGAATGCAATTACAAAAGATGCACAACATCTAAAGGCTCTTGGGACAAAATATTCAGCTTTGTTTGTGGAATAATTTTATCCCCATCGCTGCTGTCAGTGGAAGAACTGACAGATTGTGATGCTTCCTCACATCAAATTAATTATCTACTCTGCGTTGTTGGATCAAAATGTGTTTCCCTTGTTTGTTTTGTCCAGGAATGTTCACAGGAAGATTGGATCTTAGATGCTGTGCCGAGCAAAGACTGTTTCACTTGGGCACAAGTGTTTAGTGAGGTAGAAGGATCACATATCTACTTTAAAGAAAAATTATTTACTGGTATTCATGTCATTCCAAACCCATATACTGGTTTCCATGAAACACAAAAATATACATTCTCGCCACACAAGGAAAGATTGCAGTAACTTTTAAGCAACTAGAATGACTTTAGAATCACCATAACAGTAGTTTATACAATGTATATGTCATTTTCATCCTACTTATAGCATAATTGTTCACTACTCAGAATTGAATTTTACATTTTGATTCCAGAAATTGAAATTGCAAACAGAATTGTAATTTAAAGCAGCCCACTGTGCTACTTCATGTTGCAAACTGGTATTCGTTATCATACAATTTCAATTTATTATTGTAATCATAAACAAACTGGTTTTACTGTATACTGCACTTTGATATTCTTCTAGCTATTTACTTTTAATGAATAACAAATCAGAAGTCTTGCACATTCACACGAAATACCTTCCTTTCAAAACATAGGGTGGATAGAAATGTGTCCACCTTATTCCAGACGAAACTACTGGGTTTTTAATTATGGATGGCACTTCCGGTATGGGGAACTTCCATTCAAAAAGACTGAAAAGAATCATTTCAAATCATTTGCCCAACAAATAAAACTTATCCGCCAATTTTCTTCACGTTTTATTTTCAGACATGACATCATGAGAATAACATATAACAAGAATATCTATGAAAAGAGCTCTTTTCAGTCGCTGCTTTCTTTTCCTCATGATTATTTCATTTTTTTTCCCTTTTCATTCCACTGTAACAGTATGAAAGCGCAACATATACTGCACATTTGTTATCCGTTCTCCTGATTTAATATATGATATGTCCCATTAATAATTAACTGGAATGCACAAAGAACCTCTCGTTTTTCTCCTGATATCCTCATGTCTCTTTCCAGGTTTGTTTTCACAGGTAAATACAATTTATTAACTGTCAAAATTACGGAACTAACTTTAAAATGGGTTCACGCAATGCTGAAGTTAATGAACATTTTTGATTAAGACAACAGTGATATTTAACCCGTCTGTTATTGCTGTGGAAAGAATCGTGCTTTGGGGGTTATTTGTGGTCTGCTGAAAGTACATTGTTGATTCTTTTACACTTTTAAATGTCCTTTTAATGTTCAATGGTTCAAGAGTGAGTATAATAATGTAATCTCATTGTACCCAGTTTAAAAAAACGTATTATTGCTAGCATTTCACTGACTGTTTAACAGCTCAACGGAAGTTACACCCATAATTTGCGCAAAGCGTCATATGGCGTAGGTGAATATGTAGTTTTTCTATAATTCTTGATATTAAATAATTTAATGCACTAAAGTAGAAGAACACTTAATTTCCCAGAATTCCATTACCTATTGAATTTCTCTAAATTGTTATTCAGTAAATCCAAATTTTAATCCAATTAAAATTCCAAATGAACTTCCAGTGGGGTGTGGTCAATTCAGTTCAAATGAACACTTGTGAAATCAAAAAGGAGTCAGTTCTTATATTCAGAATTTTACATAACTATGGGCCAGATTTACTAATAGCTCGCTCCAGTGCAAACCCTCTTTTGGCATGAAAAAAAAAAAAAAAACCTACTGTCAGGATTTACTGAGGGCATGCAGTGAAAAATTTGCGCTAAAACCTGACCTTATTTGCGCTGACCTTATTGCATATGCATTTGCTGGAGTTTCCCTTTCAGACACAACATTTATGGGAGGAGAGTATTTAAATGAATCATGCAAGGTGATTTACTAAGGTTTGCTCTTGTCAATTTACTGGTATTTGTGCCATTATTTAATGCCAGACACTAATTTGTGCTGCTCTTGGTAGATTGCGTTGATCATAATGGAAATGATGGGATTATGTCTGTGTTCTTTCCACTCACGTCTCCATTTTTATGGAATTGTGCTCTCACTCTAATTTGCCCTGTTTAGTAAATCCTAGCCCCATGTCTTCTACTGCAGACCTATATGAGGAGCAAAAAGTAAATTGTCATTAATTTGTATTTTTTTCTTTAAGAAGATATAGCACACAAGCCTATAGTTTTTCTTTCTTTCTTTCTCTTTCTTTCTTTCTTTCGCAGTCATTTGGCAAGAGCAATTTGATGATTCTTCAAAGACATCTAATTTTGTGTTCCACAGAAAATACATATGGGATTAAGAACAACATGAGAGAGATGAGGGTCATTTTTAGCTAAAATCTTCTTTTAAGTCTTCAGGTCACAAAATCATACCCCTCTCCCCCTTCCCCTCCCCCTCCCCCTC
Source organism: Opsariichthys bidens (assembly GCA_037194245.1). Classification (NCBI taxonomy): domain Eukaryota; kingdom Metazoa; phylum Chordata; class Actinopteri; order Cypriniformes; family Xenocyprididae; genus Opsariichthys; species Opsariichthys bidens. The sequence continues at coordinate 6,540,018 of CM074295.1, forward strand.
CCCTAGTAGAAGAGATGTATTACCTGCACACATTTACTATCATTGATTTCTTTCTTCACCACATTACAACACTTACATACCCTGATATAGACAATACTGACTGGCTTAATGTGACAAAGAGGGTCAGACCTTCCACTGGATTCTCCTGCAGTGGTCCCTGACCAAAAGCTGCTGCCTTATTATGATCAATACGCTCTTTCCTCTTAACACTTGGGGATGGAGTGACCAGTATTGAAGGTGGCCATTGGAAAATCGATGTAGATTACATCCTATTGCACAAACTGTAAGGTCTCTGTTAGAGGAATAAAGACAGTGCTGCTGTGCTCATTAGAATAGCTGACATCTCCATCAGCAGCACTGGACCACAGCAGTAATTTCCAAAGCTGCTCTCTATTAATCCCTGTTGATTAGAGTACTGGCATAGAACTGTGCATCACAGACACTTCAACATAAAGGTCACGTTAGACCAGTCGCTAATGAGGTCCTGCCTCATAAAGCCAAAGGGGCAATCCAATATTGTCTCGGATAGCGGTCCAATGGTTTGAACTAGGGATGTTAGGGCATTCATCATGCGATCGTGTGTTAATTGAGAATTTGTGAGCTCCAATGAAAGCATTCAATGTTATTACCCCAACTGACCCGGAGCAGAAAAACAGGTTGTAAATTTCAAACCTAAAATTAATTATGGTACATATATATATATATATATATATATATATATATATATATATATATATATATATATATATATATATTTTAAAGATCTTTATATAAAGTATAAAGATTATCATTTTTATCAAAACGTACTTTGATCATTTTCATTCCTACGTCAAAAGACAACATAGCAACAATAACAATTAAGTAAAAATATAATCAAATAATAAATAAAAAAATATATATACTCTACTGTTCAGAAGCTTGGGTTCAGTAAGAATTTTCTGAATACTTTTGTTGAGCAAGGATGCATTAAATTCATAAAAATAAAAAGTGACAATACTGGAGGCAAAATATTAGCTTTGTCATAACATAATTTACATTCTAAAAGGTACTAAAATAGAACATATCTTTTAAATTGTGATAATATTTCACAATATTACTGTTTTTGATCAAATAAATGTAGCTTTGATGAGCAAAAGAGACATCTTTAAAAAAATTCACAATCTTGCTGGCCACAAATTTTGGACAAGTGAATAAGCTATTAAACTAATGTGAATATTGTGCTTTTGTTTAATAATGCCACATCATATAGGGTTAGTGCAGTTTCCTAGGGAAAAACAAACTAACAAAAAACATTAGCAGATAGACATGAGGTTTTGTTAGACTGTCAGGCCAAAGCACCGTTGATGCAATCCAGGACAGAGTATGTGGTTGAGGAACATAAATTCATTGCCCAATGACAGCAGGGCCTGATGAATAGTTCCAAGCTGCCCCACAAATCAGCTGATGTAACAAATGTTTGAGAATCGGACCCCAGATCACAGAGTGAAGCCTCTAAATTCTCCATTCCATCTATGCACAGAATCAATACTTGCAACCAAGTTTTTAAAGAACAAATTGTTTCCTGTGATAAAATGCACTGAAAACCATTCATGCAATTTCAATGTTTCATAGTTTAGACTCTGATCAAGGGAATGCCTGAGGAAGTCTGGCTTCAATGTCATGTCTGATTAATCGTCTTTATTAGGCTCTCTTTTCTTCTGCCTAGACAAAGACAGAATATACTCCTCACGGAATTTGCAAAGTAAGAATGTCAATATTTCAGTTACAATTTAGTTTCTTTTAAAAGTACAATACGTAGTTTTTCGCCACTAGGGGGCGCTAAACAATTCAAAACAATAACAAAGGCGTAGATTGATGACGCAGTGAATATGGGATCATGGAACTTGTCGTCATGCAGATGGATCTAATAATATTAGATGTGTTTGCATGTTTTTAACATGACATGTTTTATGAAGCTGGGCGTGGCCGAGAATCGCGGACGCGATTACTAATGAGAAACAGATATCAATGTCACGTGCGAGTCCCGGAGGATATAAAGAAACGAGGACATTTCATTCTACATTTTCATTCTACCGAGTACCGAGTAAATTGTAGTTAAATAGAAATATTAAAATGACAAAAATGACTAAAAATTAGTTTCAATTACTAAGCTTAAACTAAAATGAAAACTGATATATGACACAACTGGTTCATTCAAAATTGTAATAAATACTATAATAGTAGCCTATATAAATAATTCTAAAATAACAGTGTTCGGCTGATGCAGGACCCCCCCAGAATTTCTGAATGCTATTTGAAATCTGCCACACAAAGTAGTTATACTATACATATATTTTGGTCCAAAAAAATGTGTTTAGTCAGAATACACAGCTAATTTTAAAGTGCTCCTTTTATGCTTTTTCGAATATTACCTTTCATGTAATATAGCTGTTTGTGAATGTAAAAGGTCTGCAAAGTTTTAAAGATCAAAGTGTAGTTAATGTCTCCTAAAAGGAAAAAAAAAAAGAAGATGATTCTGAACTGCAGAAACAAGTCCTCAGCAATTCCAGTCTTCCTGTCACATCCCAATACGTAACAATGTAACAAATTTGAATAATGCCAGCCTGACCCGCCCTCAAATGGTATAGTTTTACCCAAAATGTCAAAATGTGTTCAGTGCTGTGAATCCTCTTTTCGCATGCTATGAGAACTCGCAATGGAATTGATATGGAAAAACTATGCCATTGTTCGTATTACTGTATAAAGTGCTGATGAAGCCTCCAGAGCTGAAATTCAAAATACGTGTAACGTTTAGTACAAGGAAGACGAAAAAGGTTCCAAAAAATGTTCAAATAACCATTTTATTTTATAAAACAAACCAATGGGCGTTTTGTTTCCCACACACACTGTAAGCCATAGACCAATCACAACAGACTGGGCCATCTGACCATTCACAGTAGTCTTGGAGGAGTTTAGAGAGACTGAATCTTCCAAGGCTCATTTTCAGACTCTTTTTCAGAATGTGCATTGTATATTATGAGAAAATCAGTGTTTTATGACCTTGGATACATGTAATCCTGCTGTAGGAGACCTCCTCCCTTTGGCTAACCAGCCAAACCTTGACCCTCTTGTTATGACCCCACTCAAACTTCTTCTCCAGGTCACCCCACTCTCTGAAAGCAATGATTTCTGCTTTATCTTCTCTCTAGAAAGGCCCTTTCCCGCTGCACTATGAGAAGGATTCAATTACAACAAGCTTCTTCACAAGCAAACTTCATTGAGTCCCCAATCTCTCCCAGAGGAACAAAATTGCTAAGGCTTATATTGATGTAGGGTTATGGGTTAGCCCAGAATCACAAGGATACATCACATCCTGCCTTACACAGACCTAAAGCAAGGTTCTGATGGCCGAAACTAATGCAGACTCTGTCAAGGTATGGCAATCTTAGCTATGTCTATGGTGATGTTGAGCCATGCTGGCTGGAGGGGCCTGATAATGGAGAGGGCTGAGAGAAGGGACAGTGAGAGATTGTAGGTGCTGGCGATTTGACAGAAACTCAATAGCACTTTAATGGTCCATAGTCATTGAGGTGCTTTACTGCAGTGCAGGACTTACCCCACTGACCATGGGAGAAATGAAGCAAAGCGGTAGCAAACTCTGAAGCCAGTGAGACCTGCACACGCTGCAAAATAAGATCTGTGGCGTAGGGCTGACAGATTGCCAATAGGATATGAGGAAATCACTTCATTGGCCGTAAAATGAAAACATTAAGATAAGATCCCGGGCCAAGTAAATCCCCACAGGATCACAGAGTGTTAAATATCTGTGGCATTAGGTTACACAGGAGATCTGGGGCCATATTCACAAACATCTAAAAGCTAAAAGTAGCTCCTAACTTGCTAATTCAGGAGAAACTCTTAAAAATTATGGGTGCGTCAGTCCTAACTTTAGGACTCTTAAATTTTTGCTCTGGGTATTTCACAAAGCATTTTAACCCTAAAACTAGCTCCTAAATCTGTGAAATGTTAGGAGTGGTCAAGAGGACTCCTAAGTCACTAAGACCAAATCACAAGTGACCGTTGCTGCCAATCCGCCTCAGCAATCTGCCCAAAGACACTGTACATCATTGAGGCAATAGCCATAGAGCCTTGGGTGTTGAACCTTTTCTTCATAACTGCAATAAATATTTGATTTATAGATTTGACTCTACAATAAACAGCAAAAATAATTCTTTAATAAATCTTTAATGAATAAATAAATAAATAATGTCCAATTACCTGTGGCAGTTGTTTTGACGAGTTCACACTTACAAATGATCGAATGTGTGTGTGTGTGTGTGTGTGGGGGGGGGGTTATTGTGCTGTCCAAGGAGGTTGAGGGCTCCGAGCATGGAATTTAGCTCAAACCCAGAGTTCTCCCCTGTATCCCCAGCCGAGCGGGAGGAACAGGGTGGCGTAGGGATGCAGAAAATGGTCGAAGTAGCTATAGGTGAGTCGGCTCTTGTCTGTGTACCTCCTCTCGAGTTGATTAGATAGACAGTTTGAACGCTCCTCTCAAACTTTGTTTATAAAACACAATTTGTCGATTGAATTCTGCATTCTTTCAAGACTAAGATATGTAAGAGGCTGACAATTTGCTGAACATAGACTAGTTTGATTAGTGACACTTAGCCTACATTTTTATTTGAATATGGGAACATTTTTTTTAATTTGAAATCTTTATTTGTATATGGCAACATGATAACTCACTTTACAATATTTCTGTGACTGATTAAAATACTGATTAAACCTCCTCCATCAGCCAATCACTGAGGTCAACCCCACCCTTGTCACGCCGGGTACTCGAGATAACAGGAGACAAGGTTGATGAATAACAAGCAGGTTTAATAGTGGATGAAACAGACACGAACACGCCACAGTGTGCAAAGCACAAACAATAACCGACAAAGGAAGAATAACAGACAGGAACTATACACACAGATGATAATTAGACACAGGTGATAAGGACAACTGAATAAACTAAACGGAGGACAGGTGTAGACATGACGTAAAACTGAACTAAACATGACAGAACTAAATACGTGTGACAGCCCTTACTTAAAAAAAAAAAAAAAAAACTAATTAAGCTAAAAAACTAAAAAAAAAAAAAAAAACTATTAAAAGAAACTATTGATGATAATAATAAATAATGTTTCTTGAGCACCAAATCAGGATATGAAGGATCGTGTTACACTGAAAACTGGAGCAATGATGCTGAAAATTTAACTTTACCATCACAGAAATAAATAACATTTTAAAAACCAAGAAGGAAAAACAACATTTTAAATATTAATAATGCAAAATCCAACACATATCACGCATACCTAATTTCTGGTTGTCAATATTCTATTATTAATGTATTGGTTCTATTTCTGCAGCATTGTGCAATGTAGCCCCGCCCACACCAAAACCTTGTTGGACTGAAGTATCTCTCATCATGTATATTAATCATCCAACATCTACGATGAGAGACTGATTTCGGAAGTTTAGAAACATCTGATATTACATAACAAATCCCTCATTTTCCACAAAGAAAACCATAACAAAGGATGCTGTGGAGAAGCAATCCAAACCCATAACAATAGGTTGATATGTGTTTTATGCTGTGCAGAGTGTTGCGAATTTGAGAGTGAGCTGCACGTAAACACCTAACTCTTCCACACACTGTTCTGATTGGTTGTGATTTCTGATTTTGTTTGTGTTGTGTTGCAGAGCATTTTCTTGTTTAGTGTGGGCCGACAAATTGCTGGTCTCGTCTGGTTAGGACATGGTGTTGTTTTAATGAACTGACAGGAGCAGTGGAAGCAGTGGTTGCACCTAAGCAGAAGTGTACACACTGCTTTCTTTCCTCCATGCCATGCAGTGTGCCCTTTAGTATAAAGACTTTGAGAAAGCAGGGACTCTGAAAACACCAGAAGGATGCAAAGCTTTGAAGTGAACAGAAAATCAAGTGCAACATGTTGTTAAGCTTCAGACTAATTGGGATTCACAGAGCACACAGAGACCAGGAGAACTTTACATTAATTAACAACTGGCCTCATTATCTATCCCATGGGGCTTCGTCCGGCTGGGGTAAACTTATCACCACTTCATTATCTGTTGGGCTGGGGGGGAAGAGGCCGGATGCACCAAGCTGTCAGAAATTCTTCCCACCACTTCAATGTGATAGTCATCTGTCTCACATGGAGTTTGGTAGGGTTGAGATGACTTGTTTCCTGATTTGACTGATTTTTTCTCCTTCTTGGCATTCAACAACAACTAAAACTCTATTGTAAATGAATATTTATTTATACATTTATTTTTTGGGATTTTATGTACATTTATACATTTGATAGATACTTTTATTCAAAGCTAATTACACTGCATGCAAGGTATATGTTTAATTTTCAGGAACGGATGATGTTAGATTAAGTAATGCTCAAATGTCTGTGTCAGTCTGGATCTGCATTTCTGTATTTGAGGTTACAAAGACCCATCTTGCATTAACTCATTTTAATCAAATTGAACAAGCAGCACAAATCTGTTTTTTTTTTTTCAATGTAAATGTTTCTTTTTAAATTTGTTGATAGTTTGAAGGCAAGTTGTGTTAAATTGATCTACATTTAAATATATATAAATATTATGTACACATGCTCTTTCTTATACCCTATAATTAACTTGTTTTTATCAGCTCATTTATAATATGTAAAGTGAGGCACGTTTAAAGTAAGCAAATCCAGACGCATGTAAATGTTCATTTTAACAAAATGCACAAATGCAAATTAATATTTTTGAAAACTATAGCTCGTCTTGTAAACACTAACAACCAGATTTGTTTATGACATGACTAATAAGGTGTAATGAATTCAATTCCATTTTGTCAGTGTACAGAGAATAATAATAAAATATTTATTCAAATGAGTGCATAAATTCACATACATAGGACCCCTTGTTGTTGAACAAACTTCGGGAATATAATATAATATAATATAATGTAATCATTAAAAATAATTATCTCTAAAAGCCAGACAACTGTGTCTTTAAATATCTATTTAATGACCTTTAATTTGGATCAAGAGAAACTGGAGGAGGGACTTCAGAGATGTGTCACTGTACTAACAGCTGATTGGTCCAAATTCAATTTGAGATCTCTTTCCTGGAGAGCAGGTTAGCCATAAGTTACTATGGAGATGAACACTGCTAAAAGCCAAACCTCTTTCATGATGTCTAAAACCCAGGGTTGGCACAAACTAAACTGAAACATACCAGTCTATCCACCTAAACCAGCTTCATGATACAGGCCCCTGGAATAAAGCTGTGCAGAGTGCAGAGTTTAATAACAATCCAACAGGTAAGTCAAACACAAGCTAACACAAACACAAGTGAAGGTGAGGAACTAAAATACACATTTTGATTAACTAAATAACGAACAGCTGTGATGAAGATTAGTGCCCAAGGAAACTGATGAGTGGCAAGAAACTCAAACAAAGGAACTCATGTGACATTGACTTTTATGTCAAAGGTGAGTTTTTATATCATAATTATGACCTTGTATCTCAACATTTTGTTATGGTTATTTTTTTACCGAAACGTGTTTTTTTTATGTTAGGGGGCAGAATAAGGTTCCTTGGGCTTAGAATTGTGAAAAGTAATTAATGGATATTATGCCTCATCGTTGCTGGCATTAATCTATTGTTACTTTTTCTCCGGGTACATGCAGGACTGCCACCAAGTCAATGACCTCTGGGGCCATCATCTCAATTGTTCACCCACAAGATAGCTGTTGTTTTTCCACTCCTTGAACTTTCACATCCGCCATCCCTGACACTTTGCTCCCCTTTCACCTCTTTGCTATTTTATTGTAAAAGCTCTACCCCCTCTCTGCTGCTCAGCACGATACAGAGGTAGTTTCTGTTAAACAAGTGACCCTCACTAATAATTTAAATATGTCACTTATGAAGAGAATTATACAAAACACTCAGCTGATTAACCATCTGACTATTCATGTATTCTTGATTGCCACTTTAATGCAGGGTTAGTCATAGAAATTTTATAGCATGATTAATGAGCTGTTTTTCAAATCAACTCAGTTCTAGTGGAGAAACTGAAGATGAGTTTAAGCAGTGTGACTCATTCTGATTAATATTATGTCACACCACACTGATGTTGAAGATCCCATTAGATCTTCTTCCCATATAATCTTTTTTTGACTCCAGATCTCAAGGTTTGGCTGGCTTGCATGCCCTCGGTCAGCCCTGCTGGTATAGATTCTGTAACTAAACCATCTGCTTCTTTTTAGCATATTTCTCTATTCACGGTTGGTCATTTAAAATTAGCTGTTTATTCAAGCTATTTTTATTTTATTTTTTTGTAGTTTTTGAGTTTTCTCGATCCTCGTTTTCTGAAGGTTCCAAAACAAAATCACCTAGAAACCACATCTTAAAATCGCAGGCAATTTCACCAAATTTGTCATAAACCTAGTCAAAACCCATATCTATAGGAAATATTTATATATTTTCCATGATTACATAATTTTTTGATTAACATTAATGCAACAGACAGCCTATATTAAGACTTACTGTACCAAACGGATCTAATATAATGTTACACATCAGATGTTTTTCCCCAGCAATTAACCAAACGTTCAGTTAAGACATAACAGATAATGTTTGTGTGAATACTCGCCAAGATAGATTTTTTTGAAATATTGTAAAAAATTCTGTTTATATGTGTATGTCGGGATCATGCCCTGTCTGTGAGTCTTTGTGCGTGTGCTTTGGATCTGACAGTCAGCACGAGTAAGATCGTTTTGTTTGAAAAGCTCCTTTCATTGGTTCAGACTCATGCCATAGAGAATTGCTATTGAATATTCCTATGAATATTCACAAAGTTGGGATGCTGCGCTTTACAGCGATACCAAACTTGTGCTTAGGGAAGCGCCAGTCGCGAAAAGAGAAAAAAGTGCATTCCCTTTCAGGGGAACTCGCGCTGCGTCGAGAGTTTGACGCAATGGGAACGCTCTGCGTGAATGCGTCGTGAAGTACTTGTGAAATCAGTCCAATGGCGTGACGGAAGGAGGGTGACGTCATGACCAGGAGGCTATAAAGCACACCCAGACCAAACAATGTCAGCTTCTGTGCCTTCAGCAAGCGCTCTATGTGAATTGTCTCTGTCTATTTATTGTTGTTTGTCCACAAGCATATCTGTATCTAGACAGGAGTTTAATGGCGAGCAAACCGCGACTGAATCGCGTGTTTCTCCCTGCACTTGCTAAGAGTGGGGATACACGTGATTTATGCGTTGTTTGTTGGGAGTGGAACATGCACATTGACTCTCTATGAGCAGACGTGTTCATTCATAATGTCCCGAAGGGTTTACTATCTTCGGGTGTGTTTGGCTCCGCTCCACGAGGGAATATAAATCTAACGCAAGGCTCTGATCTCGTGTTTGCCAAGGCAGCACGTGGATTGTGTTTTGCAATAAAGAACAATAAAGAATAGTAGCGATCTCGCGTTTGCTGAGGCAGCGCGTAGATTCTTGTCTGCAATAATATGTGGCTCGGATCTCGCGTTTGCTGAGGCAGCGCGTAGATTCTTGTCTGCAATAATATGTGGCTCGGATCTCGCGTTTGCTGAGGCAGCGCGTAGATTCTTGTCTGCAATATTATGTGGCTCGGATCTCGCGTTTGCTGAGGCAGCGCGTAGATTCTTGTCTGCAATATTATGTGGCTCGGATCTCGCGTTTGTTGAGGCAGCGCGCAGATTTCTTGTCTGCAATAATATGTGGCTCGGATCTCGCGTTTGTTGAGGCAGCGCGCAGATTTCTTGTCTGCAATAATATGTGACCGGATCTCGCGTTTGCTGAGGCAGCGCGCAGATTTCTTGTCTGCAACAATATGTGGCTCGGATCTCGCGTTTGTTGAGGCAGCGCGTAGATTTCTTGTCTGCAATAATATGTGGCTCGGATCTCGCGTTTGCTGAGGCAGCGTGCAGATTATGTGCCCGCAATTCATTATATACATATATATTTATATTTGGAGGGAACTGAGCAGACGGGACTTTCCCTTTCTCTCTTTCCCTATGATTGCATGCAGACTATACCAACTTTATTCTTTTTGTATCTCATGTCAGAAGAATTAAACTCATCTGATTTTTGGATGCCTGTTTTATTCACTATAGTCAGCCTTTTCTTTCAGACCGTTCTACTTGTATGGTTGATTTTGGCTGAATTCAATTCTGAGGAATTGAATGGTGAATTCCCAGGGAGAAATGGATAACACCTCATCATACGGTGCCCTTTTTTCCTTCGGTGTTATTAACTGAGGTCTCTTTTGTGTAAGACTGTTCTAGGACTGTCGTTACTACTAAGGCAGCTTTGGCGAAAAGGCTTTGACATCACTGGTGTCAGACCTCTGAAGGCATCCTTTCTGGGGGAAAATGGATTACATCTCATTTATGGTGCCTATCTCCCTTCAGTGCCCCCAGGGGGCCATTCTGCCAACCCCGCCACCTCGTGTGCATCGGGACGCAGTGGTCTCCAACGAGCTCATATCTCAGTGTCCGCCCAGAAATGTAGCGGCACTGGGATGCTCGCCCCTCTGAGGAGGGTCTCAAAGCAATCATTTCGGCTGTTCCCTGCCGATTCAGGGCACCAAATTGGTTGCTTGAGCATTACCAGAGACCAGTCTGAGAGGCTGGTTCTCTTGGCCTCCGGGGGGGAAGTGGTTAACACCTCACATTACGGTGCCCGTTTCTCTTCCGTACCATCGAGGGGCCATCCTGCCAACCCTGCCACCTCGTGTGCTTCAGGGCGCAGGGGTCTCCAGCGAGCCCATATCTCAGTGTCCGCCTGATAGCGGTGCTGGGATGCTTGCTCCCTCTCAGTAGGGTCCCGGAGCAGTCAGCTCGGTTCTTCCTGCCGGTTCGCCGTTACAGGACACCGAATTGATCGTTCGGGGAGCACCAGAGGCCAGCCTCAAGAGGCTGGTTCCCTTAGTAGAATTTCTGGCAGCGTGAAGCTACTGCCAGATATTTCTCATTGGGTCCTGCATACAATCAGAAGCGGGATTGCCACCCAGTTCAGGTCGCGCCCGCTCGCCCGATTTATGGGGGCCCCGCCAGTAGTGGTGGACCCCAGGCAGGCTCTGGTAATGGAACAGGAGATAAAACTTTGTTGGGGAAGGAAGCCTTAGAGCATGTACTTCCACTCGACAGGGAGTCCGGTTTCTACAGCCGGTATTTTATCGTTCCATAGAAGGATGGGTGGTTGCGTCCCATTTTGGATCTGCATCTTCTGAACCAGTCAGTTTGAAGCTCAGATTCAAAATGTTAACCTGGAGGCAGACCATGTCACAGATCAAGTCCGAGGACTGGTTTGTCACAATAGATCTCAAGGACGCATACTTTATCCATCCTTCCGCAAACACAGGAAGTACCTGAGGTTCGCTTTTGGGGTCAAAGCGTACCAATAGCAGTTTCTTCCGTTTGGTCTAGCTCTATCACCCTGCACTTTCACCAATGTATGGACACAGCGCTGGCTCCGCTGCGTCTGCAGGGCATTCGTGTTCTCATTACATTGATGACTGGCTTTTCTAGCTCAGTTACGTCAGTTGGCGGTTCGTCATCGAGATGTCGTTCTCGCTCACATAAGAAAGTTGGGGTTGAGGTTGAACGCCGAGAAAAGTGTGCTTTCTCCAGTACAGAGGACCATTTTTCTGGGCGTGGTTTGGGACTCTGTTGCGATGCGGGCGCAGCTTTCGCCTGCTCGCACAGAACCTATCCTTTCTACCATAAACCGAATAAAGCTAGGCCTGTCACTCACTGTGAAGCAGTTCTAAGACTGTGGGGTCTGATGGCAGCAGCGTCCAACGTGATACTTTTGGCCTGTTGTACATGAGACCTCTGCAGTGGTGGCTCAGGACCAGGGGGTTTTCTCCGAGGGGAAATCCATTTCACATTATCAAGGTCACGCAGCAGTGCCTACGTGCTTTGGTTATGTGGAAGAAGCCCTGGTTCCGATCCCAAGGTGCCGTGCTGGGAGCTCCGTGCCGTCGCAGTATGCTAACGACGGATGCTTCCCTTACGGGTTGGGATCCGATCCTGGAGGGTCGTTCGACTCGGGGTATGAGGAAGGAGCACCATCTTTCCTGGCATTGCAACTGTCTGGAAATGTTGGCTGTCTTTCTTGCTCTCAAGAATTTCCTCCCATACCTCAGGGGTCACCATGTGCTCGTCCGGTTAGACAACACATTGGTGGTCGCCTACACAAGTCACCAGGGGATTTTGAACGCCGAGAAAAGTGTGCTTTCTCCAGTACAGAGGACCATTTTTCTGGGCGTGGTTTGGGACTCTGTTGCGATGCGGGCGCAGCATTCGCCTGCTCGCACAGAACCTATCCTTTCTACCGTAAACCGAATAAAGCTAGGCCAGTCACTCACTGTGAAGCAGTTCTAAGACTGTGGGGTCTGATGGCAGCAGCGTCCAACGTGATACTTTTGGCCTGTTGTACATGAGACCTCTGCAGTGGTGGCTCAGGACCAGGGGGTTTTCTCCGAGGGGAAATCCATTTCACATTATCAAGGTCACGCAGCAGTGCCTACGTACTTTGGTTATGTGGAAAAAGCCCTGGTTCCGATCCCAAGGTCCCGTGCTGGGAGCTCCGTGCCGTCGCAGTATGCTAACGACGGATGCTTCCCTTACGGGTTGGGGTCCGATCCTGGAGGGTCGTTCGACTCGGGGTATGTGGAAGGAGCACCATCTTTCCTGGCATTGCAATTGCCTGGAAATGTTGGCTGTCTTTCTTGCTCTCAAGAATTTCCTCCCATACTTCAGGGGTCACCATGTGCTCGGCCGGTTAGACAACACATTGGTGGTCGCTTACACGAGTCACCAGGGGGGTTTGCGTCCACTCTGCGTCTGGCGCACCAAATCCTCCTGTGGTCCCAGGGGAAGCTGCTTTTACTCAGGGCAGCTTATATCCCTGGGGTCCAGAATTTGGGAGCAGACATCCTGTCGAGGCAGGGGCTGAGGCCCGGGGATGGAGACTCCACCCTGACGTGGTGGAGCTCATGTAGGTGCAGATGTGGCTGAGGCTGTGTCTGTACACTTTTCCCTGTTTGTTTTACTCCTGGGAGGTCTGGAGAGCGGTGTTGTTGAGTTGGCCTCTGAGGGTACCAAACTCATAGACTTGGGTCGCCCAACTGAGGTTGTGAGACCACACTACTCCAGAGCTCCCTGCACAAGGAAACTTGCAGAAATCGTCAGCTGGATCCAGTTATTGCCCAGTTGGTACAGTGCTGTGAATTCTGCTGATGTGATTCTCTGCAGGATTATCCCCCTCCACTCCAAAGGTTATGTGGCGGCCTAGCTGCTTACCACACACCTTTTGAGTGGTGTCTTTGGGGAGAACTCCACTGGTGTTTCCTTTGTGTTGTGTCTGATCAGGAGGAGTATGGCCCAGTTGTTTGTCTTAGGTGTGCTCGCTGAATTCACACAAGACAGGCACTGGTCAGTATGGCTGCGTGGGTATAGTCGTTCCCATTGCGTCAAACTCTCGACGCAGCGCGAGTTCCCCTGAAAGGGAACGTCTCGGTTACGACTGTAACCTTAGTTCCCTGAAGAGGGAACGAGACGCTGCGTCGCCCTCCATACTTCCGGCATGCCTGTGATCGACTTGCTTCGGCATATCAGAAGCTGACATTGTTTGGTCTGGGTGTGCTTTATAGCCTCCTGGTCATGACGTCACCCTCCTTCCGTCACGCCATTGGACTGATTTCACAAGTACTTCACGACGCATTCACGCAGAGCGTTCCCATTGCGTCAAACTCTCGACGCAGCGTCTCGTTCCCTCTTCAGGGAACTAAGGTTACAGTCGTAACCGAGACGTTTTTCATGGTCAAAGAAAAGGTGCTCCTTAGAAAACGTACAAATTAAGATACTTTTAGATGTTTAATTGCTATTTGGAGCATTGGGATAGCTAGATGAGGGCTTAATGAACTATTTTTTGTGAAAAACTCAATTTTGACCAAAATTGACATTTTTCACTTATTTTGCTTGTTGCTCGAAATTAGTCTGTGTGCATTTTGACTCATTCTGCCAGCAAGGGTCACACGTAGTCTTTGGCTCAACAAAATAAAACCATTTGGTATACATTCAGGCATTTGTCACCTATACAAAGCAAATATATTTTAAGTTTTCATAAATGTATTAAAAGTGGCCAGACTCCCTTCACTGCTAAAACTTCACAGGGCATCAGCTACTCAGACAGGTAGGCTGATCTTCCTCTGGCCCAACAAGTCAAGTCAAGTCAAGTCATCTTTATTTATATAGCGCTTTTTACAATGCAAATTGTGGCAAAGCAGCTTTACATTAATAAGAAAATGGTGTCATTGTGCAGCTTATTCTATGTATTATTGATTCATTCCGTAGCAAATATCAATAGTTATTAGTCTAGTTAATTTAGGTATATCAGCACTGCAGAAAACAGTGACATAATCGTCCGGCTCAGCTCAGTTTGTATACAACGGCGCCAATGCAGGTATATCAAAAACACTGCTGAATATCAAGCAAGTGTCCCCAACGTAAGCAAGCCAAAGGCAACAGCGGCAAGGAACCAAAACTCCAACAAATGGAGAAAAAAACCTCGGGAGAAACCAGGCTTAGTCGGGGGGCCAGTTCTCCTCTGGCCAACAGAGAACACTTGTCCGATACTCAGGCAGAGTTACGGGTCATTAAAGCAATTTGGAATCGCGACAGTCAAAATATTTAATCTAGTTCCATCTAGTTTAAGATCTTTTGATCACGCCGTTATGGGACGGTTTGTTGGGATATGTGCCACTGGCTGATGAGTCGGTAAGGTCTTAACAAAGGATGAGCTAGTTAACACAGTCTCCGCCGACACCACAGGACCACATTGCTGCCGCACACAGGCACAGGTTCCCCGTCCGACCCGGACACGGCCCAGGTCCAGCCAATCACGTTAATTGGTAAACCTCGGGATAAGCAGAGAGACAAAAAAAATTAGCGTAGACGCCATTCTTCTTTTGATGTACCGAGTACATCTGGTGTTATAGGAAGTGTTCCCGGTTCCTGCTGACCTAATCTATGCAGCCTAACAATCCTTTAACGGATATGAAGACAAAAGTTTATAGTGCGTCATGTGTATGCCAGGTTAAATAGATGCGTTTTTAGTCTAGATTTAAACTGACAGAGTGTGTCTGCTTCCCGAACAATGCTAGGAAGATTGTTCCAGAGTTTAGGTGCCAAATAGGAAAAGGATCTACCGCCTGCGGTTGATTTTGATATTCTAGGTATTAACAACTGGCCAGAATTCTGAGATCGTAATAGACGCGAAGGACTATAATGCATTAAGAGCTCACTCAGGTACTGGGGAGCTAAGCCATTTAGTGCTTTGTAAGTAATTAGCAAGATTTTAAAATCTATACGATGTTTAATAGGGAGCCAGTGCAGTTTTGACAGAACCGGGCTAATATGTTCATATTTCCTGGTTCTAGTAAGGACTCTAGCAGCTGCGTTTTGGACCAGCTGTAATTTGTTTATCACGCGAGCAGGGCAACCACCTAATAGAGCGTTACAGTAATCTAGTCTCGAGGTCATAAACGCATGAACTAGCTGTTCCGCACTGTTCCAACAACACCTCAGGCTGACAAGTCCACATAGAATAGTTGAAGAAAGACACTTTTGACAAAGAAAAATCTCAAGCTATTAAAGTAACTGTTGTCCCCACATGAAGTGCAGCAGTGTTTATGACTATGACATATTATGAAGTATATTACTCATAAAGTACCTTTCCAGAAACTGCCCAAACAAAAATTCCTTTCTGTTGCTTTAGTGCTTTTGTATTTCTCTGAGTGAAGAGGCTTTCAGCATCTGTGACCCCTGTGATCCTGAACAAGCCTTCAGTCCAGCACTCGCTCTCTTCGGATGCAGGTCTGACACATGCTCATGAGGCTCTGCCTCAAAGACTGCCAAGCCGCTCAGATCAGAAGGAGGATGGGAAATTCACAGTGCCAGCCAGAAGGCCAGACTCTGAAAGGAATCCCTTGCCGTCTGGAGCACGTTGCTGGCAGACAGTTTGTGCTGGATTGCCAAAAGCCCTTAGTTTCATTAATTTATTTGCTGGATCTTGGCTTCAGCTTGGCTTTTTGGGGAAATGAGATTGCAAAGGCAAGTTGAATCCTGGTAATTTATGTTGGGCTCGTATTCCTGTAACAGCAAGAATGCAATGTATAGTCTGCGGTGGAATAAAATGTGAGGAGTAAATAAATTTGGGAAATCATTCTAGATATCTCTACCCGCATTAACTGCTATAATCTATGCAATAACATGCATATAGATTCTTGACATATATATTCTAATACACAGATACTTTAGTTTTTAAGGACTGTTCTTACCGAGGATGATTACTATAACGATAAAGATATAGTTCCATTCTAAATATAAAAGAATAGCAGAGTCGCCACCACAAATATAACAATAACGGCACAGAGAAACAATATCATTGGATTCACTTTCATCTTATTTCCCCCAGCTAATGAACGATTAAAACATTGACAGCCAGTAAGAATCCATCCTGATTTAAAGACCTTAAAGGGTTAGTTCACCCAAAAATGAAAATTCTGTCATTTATTGCTTCTTTGTCAATCCACATCCGTGAGACCTTCATTAATCTTTGGAACACAAATTAAGATCTTTTTGATGAAGTCTGAGAGGTTTCTGTCTCTTCATAGAGATCCAATGCAACTACCCCTCTAAGGTCCAGAAAGCTAGGAATGACATCATTAAAGTACTCCATGTGACTCCAGTGGCTTAAACTGAATTTTATGAAGCGACGCGAGTGCTTTATGTGCACAAAAATACATCATTTAAAAAAACAATGCATGATCAATATTTTTAAGTAAAATGGAAAATTATGTTATTTTATGCTTCAAAACATTGAATTTAAACCACTGGAGTCAAATGGAGTACTTTAATGATGTCTTTTTCCTACCTTTCTGGACCTTGGAGTGGTAGTTCCAGTGGATCTATGGAGAGATAGAAACTTTTATTTGGGTTCCGAAAATGAACAAAGGTCTTACGGATGTGGAACAACATGAGGGTGAGCAATAAATGACAAAATATTCATTTTAGGGTGAACTAACCCGTTAAAGTGGAAGACTTAGAATAAACAAAACAATAATGTCTACTTATGCGGACGCCAATATAGTTATCTTTATAGTTATCACTCTTGATGTGAGGGGGCCTTTATACTAGTTTTTCCAATTCTAAAATCTGTTTAAATGAGCAACCGCACAACCGAAGAGAGTAATTTGAATACCTCCACATTTACCACACAACCATTCCTTTACTAGTCTCAGCCTCAGACGTTATGCCAACGGACTATTAGCTGAACGTCTGTGAAAATGAGGAACTTATTAGGATTAACTAAACGCTGGATTTTCAAAAGTATCTGAAGTTCATGGCACAGACTAATGCAATGTTGAAGTAAATTTGCACAACTTTCTTGAATTAATAAGTTATTGGTTGCATGCCAATCTGTTATAGGAACATTAACTTTTATATGACGCTGAACAAAATGAAATGTGCTTGGTTGCTTTACATGTAAGTCTTTGGCCAATGAAGGCTGCTATGGAGCCCAGACCTTCTGCCATCAGTCTGAAGGTTTGGCTACTCAAGACTTTTCCTTTATAGCCTTTTGTCACTCTCAGCAAACATATAACATTCTCCAAAGACAAATTTGTGCATATGCATGGTTAGTGAATGGAAATGCATAAGGTTTTCTGTGATGGTAGGGTTGGAATTAAGGGATAAAATATATAGTTTGTAAAGTATAAAAATCATGTCTACAAAAAGTCCCCATAAAACTTCCCATAGTGGGGAGTTTGCTCAGTAAGTAACCACTAATTTCTAATGAACCAGGGACCTGGGTTCAATCCCCACCAACGGCAACTTCTCACTTGTAAGTAGCTTTGGATAAAAGCATCTGTCAAATGAATAAATGTAGATGTATGAAACATAGAGACCAAAATGTGTGTGTGTGTTTAGACGTTGGTAGCTTTTTCACACTCTTCATTTCTGTTTGCAAGCTCTTTCACTACTCTTCGCATCCACAATGGAATAGCTGGCTCTGGAAACTGTCAGTCTTGTATATACATCCCTGCATTATTTATCTCTTTATCTTAGCACATACATTGAGAAATTAAATGTCTGGATGCTTCAAAGTCATGTGTCCCTGCACAATGGCATTTTATCCACATCCAAATACAGGCTCAGAAAAAAATACCATATGGCCTTGTCAGGGCTTGTCATGATGTCATTGTCCGGAAAGTGTTTTGAACTAAATTCAGTGACTGACAATTGAACTACCAAACAAGAGTAAATAGCTCTGCATATCATTCCTAAACAAAGACTGCCATAAAGTCAATATTCAGATGATCTCACAGCAGTACTAAGCTGCACACTCATCCTCGTTTTCTTGCTTAAGCCGCTTGAGGACCACATTGTAATCTGGCACCTCTGTTCTTATCATGCGTTCTGCAAGAGCAGGTCAGAGTTCAGAAGAATTATAGTAATCTAGTGACTCAGAGTGTTGCTGCCAGTGTGCTCCGCAATGCTCATCGGTTCTTTTTGCTTTTGAGTCTCACTTTGTGGGCTGGAATCTCTCTCTCCATCCATTTATCCATCCATCCATCCATCCATCCATCCATCCATCCATCCATCCATCCATCCATCCAGCCATCCAACCAACCAACCAACCAACCAACCAACCAACCAACCAACACAGGAATCGATCTATCTAAACAGTTTAATGGACAAAAAAAGACCCAATCAAATTGCTTAATGAGTTTTTTCTGTGTTAGTACATCCATTTAAACCAGGAACTTGACACACTTTTAAAGGCTTGTTGAAGGCTTATACCTGTTTTTTTTTTTTTTTTAAATAGCCAATTGCCTTTAGTTTACATCTTAGATTGCATTTGTGTGTGTTGCGGGGTTTTTTTTCCCCTGAAGAAAATATTAAAGAAACATTTTAATTTTGCATATCTGCTAGAAGTTAACCTTTGAGTACACAAGCGTATTGATTGCCTTAAAGCAAACACACACGGAAAGTCATAAACATCCTAATTTTGTTTTATGGGTGCAGTGGCATGTGTGCTTCATTTTCTTAATGTGGTATTCAGCATTCAAATTTTAAACACCCATTTTAAATAGAACGAGCTATTAGAATTTGATGAAAAGGAAATTAAGTTTATTTATAATGTTTAAATATAAAGTCTTTCCTTTGAGATTTTTCAGCATTACTTGAAATGATTTAATATTCGCTAGACCAGTGTCTCTTAGGTGTTTTGCTTGTCCCACTTTAGCAGTCATAATTGATCTTTAAAATCTTGAAAGAACTTCCTTGTACTCATGGCCCCTCCTCAAAACAATTAGAATAGATGTAGAGTAATTGAACATTTTGTTTTAATTAACAAGATGAATGTGTTACGCTAAACCTGCTTTAATAATAGCGAGATCTAGCGTTGTGGACAAAATTATGTTGTGAAGCTTAAATATCAAATTACATTTCCTAACAGGTCTTTCCATACGCCTGTTTGCATTGTACAGTGAACGGACAAAGGGAGAGAACGTTGCATTGTTTTGTGTTTTATTCTGTGTTTTTGTTGATGTTGCAAACAAGCTGAAGATGTAAGGTTAGTGAGAGCTAGAGGAGAAAAGGCTCATCTACATGTTTTTGGACACACTCCCTTGTTGCTGCAGCTAAAAATAAAATCAGGGTTAACTCCCTGCTGCAAAAAAGCTGTCCCATACACTCCATCTTCTGCTATGTGTGTGTGTGCAGCCTAGACTCCCACCTCTGTGTAGGTGATAAATGAGTGAGAGCGGTGATAGATCATAAAACACAACAGATTCATTGCTATTGTGGAACCACAGGTCATGTTGTCCTAATGCTCAGGCTTCATATAGAGTGAGGTAATATTTAGGGAGCACAAATTGTTTGTTTTCTCTTTGTAAAAATAATGTCCAAAGTCACATTACTAGCGACAATATGACCAGCAGCATAATGGCCATTGAAACTTAAGGCACGTGACGTCTCAGATTTGAAACCAAGAGAAGTTTAATGCAGCTTCTAAAAATGATATCTTTGATCATTAATTAGTGGCAAAATTATGCATTGACATACAATGCCCTGCCCAAAAAAAGAAGTCGCTGTTTGGATTTAAATGGACAAATGCTTAGGAGTCTATGATTGGACCATTATTGCAATGATTATTATACTGTAGCTTTTCATTTCTTAAAACAACCATGTAGGAAGACACATCGTGGCAATATTCCAGGATGTCAAGATTTGCACAAAGACATGTTGTAATGTTATTTCCATTTTTGGTCAAAAAGTATTGACAATGCAAGCGTTGAGTACTCTATAAAGTGTACTCTATAACATATCCATAAGACTTTCAATGAATTACAGTCTGGACACCTGAGGTGACAATTCATGTGTGAATTTTTTATTTTTTTTGGATTTATTACAAAATGAATAAATATAAATCTAATAATATTAACCAATAATTATAAAGTGTATAATGTTTATTAAATAAATATTATAATGATAAGTAAAAAAAAAAAAGGTAAGCTACCTTACAATAAACCTTACCAAACGTAATGCATGTTCATTTTTTATGGTAAGGTAAATGGGTTTTTAATATAAATCTCTTGTCTTATTTATATTATATATAAAGACTAGAGATGATTGAACCAGTCCAAGGTTTTTCCACACTTATTTTCCATGCAGTATACTGATTATGCAAATGAAATACAGTATATAATGACCATGAGACTATAGCTTCTCTTCTCTTTAGAGTTATTAGAGACGATATTGATCCACACTGAAATATATAACCGCTGGCTAGGTTCATGAGATGCCTTTTGTGTTTTTAGCTTAGATTTCTTTAAACAAAGTCTCTCCCCAGGAACATGTTTAAAATCTTGCACCGCAAGCCACTTAAAATTCCTGTCATGAATCTACCTGTGGGCAGACTTTTCTGAAATCTTAGACATCTTCAGGAAAACAGTAACTTCAATAAGATAAATTTGAATCACATTTCCCCACAGACATACTTAATATTCGGGAAACAGTAAATTATCTGGGGTATTTTAAATTCACCCTGTTGTTCACTTATAGACAGAAGATTCTTTTGGCGGGTAATTAACATTAACTTTTCTCATAAAAATGCCCATGTATCATAATACAAATCTGTATTTATCTGTATTTAAACAGTGAGGGTTTATTTACACCAAGTGCCTCTACCTTGTTGCCAGAGGCTATTTACATTAACTCCATCCACCAATGTCTAGTTAAGCTAGATAAAATGACAAAAGAAACCTATCTGATAACAGAGTGAGGCAGGTGGTGTTAGCTTTTGGTGTTAGATTTGAATTTGCCTTTTTCCGAATGAATTCTTCTCCCTTATCCCATCACATCTCAACTTGGACAGGAATTTAATTTAAATAAAAAAGTATTGAAAAGTGGCAATAAAGTGCCTAATGGGTTTTGAGGGATAAAGTGGGGATAAAGGGAATAAAGTGTTTTATCTAGTAGGGTTAGGGGTAAGTCTAAAGAAGGGCTTTAGGGTTAGGGACAAATAGTATCCAAATAAGGGAGCCATTTATGATTTTAATAAATATAAGCACATGTACACTGAATATGTTTTTATTACCGCATACTGTTTATAATGATATGCAATACACTGAGGTTCAAATAGTATCTGGCACTATTTGCAACAAGTATAAATAGCATCTAACTACTATTTACACTTAGTGCAAACTGCTATTTTAATTGAATCCTCTTGTGTTGTTCAGTCATTTTAGAGCCAATTTTTGGGGGGGAATTTTAAAAATCGCTTCTTCATCTTAATGTTACGAAACCCGGTGACTTTTATGGTCAGTCACTAAACTGATACTTCAAATCAACATTTCAAAAAAAAAAAAAAAAAGTTGTGTTTGAGGATGTATAAATATATTCAAGTACATGTCTTAATAAACAGAGCAATTCTAAGAGGGTCCTCGCACTTTGGTGCTCGGGCCCTAATAAAAGTAAGTATTTATATCTAAAAACAACTAGAGAATTTATATGCCTTTTTATATAGAGCTTAATAGGAAACTAGTGGTTACATCATGGCATTACAGATGTTTTTCTTTCTTTACTCCCACCAGTTGGCACTAATCTGCCTTCAAAAAATGGATTTTAAAGGCATTGTCTCTATTTTAACATGAAATACAGCTTTAATTGAAAAGTAATTTGTATTATTAATTTTTAAAATTATTTTCAATAGGATATTGCATACATTTTAATTGCATAAATATTAATTATTACCATGAACTTATCTCAAAATACAAAAGAAAAAAATATTATTGAACAAAAATATATTAAATGAATTGTACTGTAAATAAAAAAAGTTACATTTCAGGTGTTCAGTCACTTTTGACCATGAACAGCACAAGTGTAACCCCCAAATGAACAATACCAGAGAGTTAAATAAATAGCATTTATCACTATTTGCACTCAGTGTAAACAGCATTTAAATATTTACCTCTTACATATTTAGAGGTGCAACGAGTTATTTATTTATTTTTTAAAAATTCTGATTGATATGACAGTCATCTTGGACTAATACTCATGTTGAGTTTCCGATGCCACTGTAGAAATGTCATAAACAGTCAGCTATGATTTATATACCCTCTGACTGAGTAAAAGTGAACAGCAATATTTCTTCATAGGGCAACCTGCTCCATAAAGAATAAAACTGCTTTTAGGCAGCTTATATTAAATGACTGGTGTCTTTGGCCCTGTTTACACTAGTGCATTTTTGTTTTAAAATGGCGTTTTAAAATGAGAACGATCCTCGTCTACACTCGCATTTCCACAGCGTTTCAGGAACGATCTACGTTTATGCTACACGGCCGAAAACGCATGTCACCTGACCATTCATGCGCACTGGGCATGCGCATACAAGTGTAAACAGTTGGGTAGCTGCAGAACTAAAAGTTTAACTGCACAATGACTGCTAAAAAATTACAACAAAGCCAGCAAAAATTGCAGGTCAGTCTCCATGTTATTGTTTAGACAGTCATCAAGGATACACAGCCATGCCATCATTCTCAAAAGTCTCCGTTTTGGTCCTTTTACACTGAAACGCAACCCCGACGTTTTCAAACTAAAATGGGGTCTACAGGCATTTTCAAAAGTCTCCAATTTCGAGGTTAGAAAACGCTGGCGTGGTGTAAACAACTGGCGTAAGTGCAGCAAAGGTTATGCGTTTTAAAGCGAAAACACACTTGTGTAAATAGGGCCTTTATCTCATGTAAGTAAAAAGATTACGGCACACATATTTAAAACAATTCAAAATGAATGAAATTTAGTTGATCAAAAGTACCATTCATTTCTTGGTTTGAAAACATTTTAAATTTAATCTACAGTGCATCTGACTGTGCGTGTGTTTGTGTGTTCAGGTAATCCCGACAACTAAATTGTGCTCTTTAAAAAATGTAAAAATTCTGAAAGTTTTCTGTGATGGGTAGGTTTAGAAGTAGGGGATATAATACAATTTATATGGTATAAAAACGATCATCTCTGCGGACAGTCCCCATAAAACATGGAAAACCATGGAACATGGAAACGTTTATGTGTGTGTTTACTTCATCGAATTTATGTTCCACACAAGGTGAACTGTTGAGCATGTTGGGAAGGGGCCCACAGCAGTGCTTTATTTCCTTGTTTACTTTACACCAGTCATCTGTGTTCTTTTATCTCACATTAGGGGGGTTACTCATAAAAATTTGATAGCATCTTAAATTAACCATCTGCTGTTCCTTTTCCCTTTATCATATTTGATCATGCCAGGAAGTTTAAGCTTCTTAGCAAACACAACTGATTGAATCATTTAATGGATTGAAGCCATGGTGTGGAGTTAGTAAATTAGTTTAACTGTGTAATTATATCAGAAATATTGCACTCGCCTCCCACTATAAAAAGCTTAATGAGGCATCAAGAGAAAATATTGCTGAGTAACAAGATACTCTGTGTTCTGTACCACCAACCACTGAGCATTGCTATTGTGCCCTTGAGCACTGCACTTAACACATAACTCCTCATTGCTGTTACATGACACCTCTGTTTCCCCAACCTCACTTTCCCCAAGGCACAATGGAGAAGAAAAATCAGCTCTCATTGTTTTACAAGCTAAGACGAGATCAACATAGACCTCCATGACTGTCTTGTTACCTCAAATGAGGCTGACCTTACACGGGTTAGAATGACCTCAAGCTTGGCACCACAGTAATGCTGATGTTTATTACACTAACTGTCAGTTTGTTGTCAGATTACTGTCATGAAAATAAAAACAAGATTTTATAACAAGCTGTAACTAGTTGTAATTTGCCTAATGTGAAGATGCACAAGGTGGGCAGATATATCAGATGAACAGAAATTGGTATGTGATTGGGTATGAATCCTGAGAAAAAATTACAGAAATAAAATGACAGTGTGACGAGCAGGGCGGGAGAGAGCCGTGAGGGAACGGCGCAGGCCGGTGACGCGAGAGATAATGAGCTTCAGCTGCTCGGTGCACCGGTCTCTCACGGAGGAGCTCCGGAAGCATAAAAGAGGAGCGACGACAGTGAAGGACGAGAGAGGACCAGGTCTGGACTTTATGTTGTGTTTTATTTTGTTTATGTGGGCGGCAGTCGCCGTGAGGAACTGCCGCCATTTTACTTTCGTTTTATTGTTTGTTTATTTGGATTTGAAAGTTGTTGAACGTTCGCCGGTTCACGCCTTCTTCTTCCCGTTCCTAAGAACTGTGTTACAGACAGTTTCATAGTTTTCACTATAACAATCTAGTAGAGGGAACTTGTTGTCAAGTGATGTGACAACTGGTCTATTTTAATCTGGTTATTATTTCTTAGGGTTGGTTTATTTTTGAAAGGAAGTTGCTGAAAGGTAGGGTTGATGTGGGATGGGAAGAGGGGTGTTGCCACAATGTATGGGGTAAGTTGTCACAGGGAGAACCTGCTTGTTATAGGCTCTTGGCTAAATTTAAACAATTATGTAGGGAAGCTTGTTCCACCACAGAATAATTTTGCAATTGTAAAAAAAGAGTCAGAATTGTCAGAATTGTGATATAATTTTTTTTTTTTTTTGCGTTTTATTCTGTTGTAGAAACAAACTTCCATAATTATGAAACACAAACAAACAAAACAAGTAATTTTTTTGGCCATCATGTGATTTTATTACATTAATAAATAATAAATCTGACATTTATGAAAAATACCCTTGTCGAAAAATTATAACTATGCTTTAAGGTCAGCTTTAAAAATATGATGATGTTGGAGTTCACAAAAATATTCTAAATTATAATGTGCTTGAAACCAACATACAAAACGCGTGCTAGAGAAGTTACTGATATTCAACCCATGTGACAAATAGCCCCTGTCTCTGCTGTACACAACTACCAAAGGTCCATTTGCTGCATTCCGCTTTCTGACAGTTTATCACTGCTTGACACTATTTCTTGGATGCGCTTCTGAATAAAGCCCCTCATGAATAAAATACATTACCTTCAAACATGTTAAATAATTGACATTTCACTTATATCACTGAAATCACTGCATGCCAAGAGTTCCTTGCACTTTCTCTAGGTTGATTTGCTGATCCATATTTTTTTGTAAATGTCATTGAAAGATGTATATCTCCAAAAAAAAAAAAAAAAGATATAATGGATTATAATGGAAAGGAAAAGATTTTGTATTAACATTTTATTAACATACTTTTATTAGTATGCTTCTATATGTGTTGATGAATCAGCCTTCTGATATTAACTGTCCTCATCATGCTCGCATATAAGCACCTTGCTGCAGTTCTGCTGACCATCTGTGAGATTTTCACAGAATATGTTGTGAATTCACTGAACATGAAATAGATTAATATTTAAAGAACATTTTATGACCTTGCCTTCTTTCAGTGTAAACCTCCTAAGCTGTACACGTTTCCAAACAAACAAAACAAACAAATAAAAACAGTCTAGTCTTTTAACATGCTGCATAAATGAAAGTTCCCCTTCAAGGAAACTCACGCTGTGAGAACGCCTCTGCGTGATTGTGTTGTGAAGCACGTATGGAATCAATCCAATGTCGCTTTCTCTGCCATCACCTGCTATGCGGTTACCTCCTCCCTGAGTGAAGCACTGGTACTGCACATATCCAGTTCTGAGGAATTGGATGTTGAGAGTTTCGAGGGAAGAGAAAGTGAAGACTTGTCACTTCATTCTCCTGCGTGTGAGGAGCTTGTGGAGGTGATCACTCATGCTAAATTAAATATCAAGTGGCCAGCCGATAAATAAGAGACTAGGCAGAAGAGCAAGTTAGATAAACACTTTCTGCCTTCACGTGCTCAAGCTCCATGCTTTCTGTTGTTTCCCCACCTCCACACCACAGGCTTAAACATCACGGTTATGGGGTGATGCCCAAGGCTGAAGCGACGATTGCGAGCCAGTTCAGCATAGTCCATTAAAACACTGGCATTACCCACTAAGCCTCTCAGAGCTACATCATCCTTTGTGGGTAAAACGTATTTGGCGGCTGTTCAGGCAGCAGCATATCTGAACACTATATCAATCCTGCAGGCATATCAGGCCAACCTGCTAAAAGACATGAGTGAGCATGAGGAAGACTGAGAACTGCGTCAGGTTGCAGATTAATCTCCACCAAGGAGACTGCCAAGTCAGTGGGCAATTCTATGATCGCCCTGATGGACACAGAGAGGCATCTTTGGCTGAACCTCACAGGAATGAAAGAGAAGAAAAGGAGCTTTCAACTGGACATTGCTCGTACTGCTTTGATTTTCTCAGCCGTAAAAGAGCTAAAGCTAGGCAAGTCACTCACTGTCAAGCAGTTTTTTGGCTTGTTGTACACGAGACCTTTGCAGTGGTGGCTCAAGACCAAGGGGATTTCCCCGAGGTGAAACCCACTACGCATGATCAAAGTCATGCGGCAATGCCTTTGTGCCTTAGTCATGTGGAAAGAACCTTGGTTCCTTTCCCAGGGACCTGTGTTGGGAGCTCTTGTTGGGAGCTCCTGTTGGGAACTCCGCATCACGCTAATGAAAGAAGCATCCCTCATGGGTTGGTGGGCGATCATGAGTGGTTTGGCTTGAGGTCTGTGGAAAAACCATCATTTCTCATGGCACATAAATTGCATGGAAATGCTGGCTGTGTTTCAGGCTCTGAAAGACTACCTCAAAGACCTAAGTGGCCATCATGTGCTTGTATAACAGACAACACATCGGTGGTCTATTATTTAAACCAACAAGGGGGTCTGTGGTTGTGTGCTGTATTCAAACTGGCTCACCAGATCCTCCTGTGGGCCAAAGGGAAGCTGCTCTCTCTGAGGACAGTTTAAATCCCGGGGTATTTAAATCAAGGAGCAGACATCCTGTTGAGGCAGGGGCCGAGGCCCAGGGACTGGGGACTTCACCCCGAGGTGGTGGAGCTCCTGTGGGAGAATATTGGTCGAACGGAAGTAGATCTGTTCGCATCTCTAGAGACAACGCACTGTCCACTGTGGTTCTCCCTTACTCATCCAGCTACTCTACTCAATTGCTCTACTCCTGGGAGTTCTGGAGAAGATTCACTGGGATGAGGTCAGTCTTCTGCTAATAGCTCCATACTGGCCGGCCCAAGTATGGTTCTTGGACTCCTTAACTGCTCTCCTCTGGAGTTTCTGATCAGGAGGAGCCTTCTCTCTCAGGTGAAGTTTCCAGAGTAGTGGAAACTTTGGCTTCAGAGGGGACCCAGCTCATCTGTTCAGGTCTCTCAGCCGAGGTTGTCGAGACCATCCTCCACGCCAAAGCTACATCCACGAGAAAACTTTGTGCTTTGAAGTGGAGATTGTTTACTTTCTGGTTTACTTTCTTCATCCTAGACCAGGCTTTGTTCTGAAGGTTCCTACTAAGAGTGTAAGACCTACTAATAGTGTAAGACTTTTTGTCCTCCTTCCTTCAGGACATCAGAACAAGAGAAACTAAATATGCTCTGCGTAGATGCTTATGTCTACAGAGCTGCCCTATGGAGAAAGTCTGAACAACTGTTTGTTTGTTTTGGTTCAGAGATTTGGTTCAGAGATGGTTTCAAAGAATTAGCAAGTGGGTAGTTGAGGCCATCTCACTTGCTTATGAGTAGACCAGTCACTCTTCACCTTTGTCTGTATGGACCCACTCTACCTGGATTATGGCTACTCCTAAAGCATTACTGTCAGGAGTTTCTCCAGGATGTTTGTGATGTGGCAGGCTGGTCCTCGCCGCACACATTCGTGGGGTTTTATGACCTTGACCTCGCCTCCACTCCAGGGGCGAGGGTCCTCTCGTCTTAGTGTGTGCATACAACTTCACATGGACAGGCACTTGCTCGTACAGCGGTGTGGGTATAGTGTTCCCACAATGTTTCGATGCAGCACGAGATGCCTTGAAAGGGACCATCTCAGTTATGTATGTAACCTTGGTTCCCTGAAAAGGCAACAAGATGCTGCAATCACCCTGCTATACTCCCAGCAAGCCTGTGAACGACTTACTTCAGCTTATCAGAAGCTAACTCTGTTTGGTCTGAGTATGCTTTATAGTTTCGTGGTTGATGACGTCATGTGCCTGTGACGTTCCATCACTCCATTGGTCTGATTCCATGCGTGCATTTACACGCAATCAGGCAGAGGCGTTCCCACAGACGTTTCTTATCCCTCTGCAGGGAACCAAGGGTACATACATAACCGAGATGTTTATATGCATCACCTATTTTGCCCGAAAATGTAATTTAATTTAATTTGATGTACACTTCTGTTCAAAAGTTTGGGGTTGACAACATTTAAAAATAAAAATAGCTCTCACCTAAGCTGCTAAAATTGTGAATTATTATTACAATTTAAAATGTTTAAATCGATTTTATTATATTTTAAAATGTAATTTATTCCTGTGATGGCAAAGCCGAATTTTCCACATCATTACTCCAGTATTCATTTTAATATGCTTTAAGATGCTCAATAAACATTTCTCATTATTAACACAGTTGAAAACATTTGTGCTGTTCAGTTTTATTGTGGAAATTATATATTTTTTCAGGATTCTTTGATGAACAGAAAGTTAAAAAACAGCATTTATTTAAAAATCTTTTTTAACATTATAAATGCCTTTACTATCACTTTTGATCAAATTACTAAATTCTCTCTGAATAAAAGTATTGAAAAACTTACCAACCCCAAACTTTCAAAAGCAGTTTACATTCTACCACTCATTATGTGGCTACTTCTCAAATAAATAAATGGGCATGAACCTGAGTTCACTATACAAAAACTTTGACTGCTGAATGAGAACCGATCAGAATAAAGTTTTCCAGTCGTGTAATAATCTAGGCAATGTAGCGTGTTTTGCCAAATGTTATTGTACACCTGTTACATGGTTCTCTTTGACACTCATCAAGAAGTTCATAAAACTGTTTCAAACTCACCAGAGCACAGTACATCTCAGGTGGGTCTCCACAGGTAATGTTGGGTGGGTCGAGAGACACTCTCAGGTATTTGGTCATATCAGTAGCTTCAGGCTGGCAGGCCATGTAATGCCAGGCCAGGCGGTCCTCCGCGTATACCTGGGACTTACAAACATCATAGTGCCCCCATGAGGCCGGATAATGCTGCGTGGCATGACACCAACTAACCCACAGGGCCTGTAGTACAAACACTAGCAGCAAGTACATGGTTGCGCCTTTCTTCTGATGCCTCATTAAATGGAGTCTGATAGATAATAAGCAGGCAGAGGGTGATGCGGCAGACAGACTCTGTGGTATCACTGAACTTTAAAGGGGAAAAGAGGCCAGCATCAGTGCCAGCTTTTACTCAGCTTCCTTAGGCCGCTCTAATTTCATTTATTTATTTCTTTTTATCTAATTGTGTTGCAGGGGCGCTTGAATGTGTTTTGACAAAGTTGTGGTAAGTGTGGGTCACCGGCGTGAGAGAATGATATTAATTCCTTCTTGAAGCCATTAGTGGAGGCCATTTCAGATCGTCCGCCTGTCCATCTCTGTTTCCAGTGTACTCTCTGCCGTCTGTGGGGGATAAGAACAAAAGAAGAGGAAAACAAGAGTGTGTCAGTGGAGGAGCTTTCAGGATTGGTGTTATGAGAATAACGAGGAGCCCAGTGGAAAAGGTGAGGAGGTGCAGGTCAAGTCTTTTCTATTGTTAAGACGGACTTCATAGAGAGATAACCTAAAAATACCTGCTTATTACAGAAGACAAATAGCCAAACATCCCTCAAGGCACAAATAGACCGTGTAAGTCTGCACATCTCTCAACAGTGCAACTCTCAATAGTCTCTCAGCAATTTGAGATTTTAAAAATTCTGTTCTAGTGTGAGGCAAGCAGTGGTGGAAAGAGGTCATTATTTTTTCTAGATATAGAAATGGTATGCATACTTCATATTTTATAGACCTTAATGCATTTCATAGACCTTTTAATGTCAGAGACAGAGGCCTTTGTTACTTGTGTTACACTGCAAAAAATATTTTGACAGGTGGCCTAAAAAAGTGCTTCATGTGATAAAAAGTAACTGGTTTTATATAAGTAAGAAATGTTTAATTGGATTTATTTAATATGACTGAATCAACCAGGCCACAGTAGGTTACAGCAAATGAAAGTCATTTTTAAGGTTCAAGTCAGGTTGAAATAGCTATCGGGCTAGTCACCCAAAAATGAAATTTCTGTCATCATGTACTCACCCTCATGACCAGGGGCTGTCAAGCTCAAAATATAGCAAAAAAAAAATACATTATAAAAGTTTCATCAAAGTTGTCTGTATGAATCAAGCACTGCATTCAAGTCTTCTAAAGTCACTCGATAATCTCCCATCTGTCACTTAATTTTCATTTGTGAGATATTTGTTTTAAATATGCACATATTCAAATTTGGTACACTGAGATCAGTTACAGGACATAAAACACAATGACCTTCGGCACTAACAATAAACCTGATGTTACACACATTTTAATGCGCAATACTTAAATAAACATGAACATTAATGCGATTTTAAAGGTGCACCAGGAGAACAGATTATCAATTAATAATGGGGTTTAATAAATTTTGGCCCTTTCCTCATGCATAGCTATCAGATATGATATATGATATGATATACTATATATAGTTTTAGAAGACTTGGAATATAGCATGTAAGTAAAGGCATGTTCACACCAGGGGACAAAAACTATAACTATAAAATTGTTGTCATTTTTATAATTCTATGGGAGACGCAAAGTCCACACCACAACCATAATGCTAAGTTCTCTGTTAGTCAATTCGACTTCGACACTAGGGGTCACACTTGGGAGCCTCAAACACCTCTTATACTTTGAGAAAAGGCTAACGAGAATTGGCGAGTGGAATTTGCATACCACTGCCCCAGACATATGGGTATGAAAGGGAGACGAAATGCATCACTCATCCAGATTTGATCTTTGCCAAATGAGTGTTACCTATACATGAGTTCAATCCACTCATCCTCTGTAAAGAAAGCATATTGTTGGGGTGACGGTGCATTGCACCGGTCTTTCTCATCAAGAGGGCGCGGGTAAGTGCAGAGGAAGTTCCCCTGGGTGTTCAGCAAGCCTGAAAGAGCAGTATACTTTAAAAGAGTTTTTTTCCTATAAAAGAGCAAGCACAGAGAGAGAGTGTGCCTTTTAGATGCCTATCCGCCTGTATGGGTCTGGGTGAGGTCGATATCTCTCATCCTTGCATAGCCACGAACTTTGTCTTGCATGTCTATGTCAAAAACACACTTAGACAGCTTTCATGGATGGCTCATGTCCTCACTGCAAGAACATGACAGTGACAGTGCGTCACATGATGCACCTGGTTTTTCATTGGGGGCTCAGAGTGAAGACAAACTATCGACAGCAGTATCGGAGGATGGGCTTATGCCTTCAGACACTCAGCTGGACTTCCACCCTCGGGTGCAGTAGGTCAGTCTGAGTCTGATACAGAGTTGGCAAGCATGACTGCTCAGGCTGTCACAAGCATCAGGCTTGGAGTGAAATCCTCCTTCCCGTCCTGAGCGGTTGCAACTGGATGGTTGGTTTCTGGATTTGGAGCGAAACTTACAGCCGAGCCCTGCCCAGCTTAGTGCCTTTCTTTCCAGAAGTACATGAAGAGCTGAAAAAGTCATGGGGGGAACCTTTCATTGCCCGGTCCTGCATCACAAGCTATTCCATCCTCACTACATTTGACAGTGGGATGGCCAGGAGCTATACGGACGTTGCACGGGTGCGGTTGTGGCACATTTATGTCAGCAAAACGCCGCCACTTGGCAGAATCATCCCAGGCTCCCTTTGAGTTCACTTCGACTCTAATGGCAAAGGCTTACAGTGCTGCTAGACAGGCCGCTTCTGCCCTGCATGCCATAGCCATCCTGCAAGTCCATCAACCTAAAGCTCTAAAAGAGCTGCACATGGGTAATTCTGAGCCAGGACTGATGCAGGAATTGCACTTAGCGACCGACTTCACCCTCCAAGCAATAAATGTTATTGGAAAGGCTCTCAGCCAGAAGATGTCCACCATTTTGGAGCACCATCTCTGGCTCAACCTTGCTGAGATGAGGGAGGTTGACAAAGACTGCTTTCTTGATGCCCCCATCTTGCAATGCCCTGCAGTTCTCGGTAGTCCAGAAGCAGACGTAGATGATTTAACATATCCTCCCTCGCCATGACTCCACTGCCACCTACAGGCCGCCGAGCTCATGGTCTGCTCATTGTAGAGGACAACCACCTGAGGTTGCCACAACAGCTACACTGAAGCTCGAGCCCACAGCCTACTCATCAGCTATGAATGAGCCCTATGAACCAGTGGAGGGCTGGGTGGAGAATTTTGGCTTAATTTTCTTTTTGTTCCACCACTCACCCAAGTGGCAGTGGTACCCATATAAGAAAGAGAAACTTCTTCATTCTCTGGGTCACATATTTCGCAGCCAGGACATGATGGACTTACCACCTCCTCGTGTTCAGATGCCAAGGGAAGTGGGCATTCGCATCTTCATATGTCTCGATGACTGGCTGATCCTAGCTCACTCTGGAGATTTTTTTTGAGCACACAGTAACCAAGACGATAACAACACAGAAGAATATTATCTTTGGAATCACTTTCAAAGCAATTTTTTCTAGCTGACGAACAATAAGAACATTGGGAACCAATCAGAATCCACCAGACTGTAAATTGCTTGAACATTTAAAGCAAATGCAACATACAGTACCTGCAGAGCAGTGCACTTATAATAAATAGAATGTTATCCATTCTCATGCTCATATTGTTATCTTTACTGTTATTATTCTTGGTGTGAACAGACCTATATACATCTTTTTTGGAGCTTTTTCTCATTTTTGGATTGTGAAAGTCTCTGATTACCTTTCATGTTCATTGTATGGCAAAGAGAAGTGTGAACATACTGCTAAACATTTTGAGTTCCACAGAAGAGACTCAGTCATACAGGTTTGGAGCAACATGAGGGTGAGTAAATTTTTGGGCGAAGAAGTGCTTCAGGGTAACTTTTCACTTTTTATAGTGCATATGTAACGATCAATCATTTAAAATCAATGATGCGCACACTGGCCATACAGTATAAAAGAACAGGTCTCAGATTGCACTCCATCATATCCATCAAAACAAGCAATCCTTGATGGCGGGGTATGATTGGTTGACTTGATTAGGTCCATGCCCCCTCAAATTGGGGGACGAGCCATGATAAATGAGACGGAGCAGCCTCTAAATGTGCTTTGTCAATCATGCTGACGTCTAACAAGGAGCCAATTACCACGTTCAGCCCCCGGCACGGGGCAGGATGTGATTAATAAGACATTACTGTATAGCCGTCAGCATCATGAGTTTCATAAAAAATGTCAGAAATAGGACTGAAATAGTGGCTGATCTAAAGTGCAAGAACAGACGATAAGTTAAAGGCGGCAGTCATGGATAGAAGGATAGATAAGGTGCGGTCCGATATCACACAAGAGTTTTATCACACTCCTAATCCAGATAAAGCTTCAGACTCCCAGTCCTGTGATTGGGTTACAGTAGAGATGGGAGAGACTTTTTTCCATGCACTTAACACTAGGAATTTGAGAAGTGTGAGCTTATCAGCCTTGCATTAGAGAGGAAAGTAATACATTGGAGAATGATAAGAGAGGAACGAGAGCTTCCTGGAATTTTCTAGAGATGAATGGAGACTGTGGAAGTGCCACCTCATCATAAATAAATGGAGGGTTTTTCCAAAAATCAGTCAGAGTTGGCTTCCTCACCAACTATGTATTGAGATATATTCACAAAAAAACATCATATCTCTCTGCCTTTACATTGTCATAAATAGGAATGGCTATATTGGCTGATAATTTTATATCAACGGTATTCAGCAGTAAATATCATTCTTTCCTAATTTTAGTTATATTGTTGTGATGACTAAATTCACTTCTAGGCATCAGCATTTCAGACTATCATAGTAATGTGTTATTAACAAAATGGTGTAGAACTGACTACTTGTCAGTTTTAAGCCATAACATGATGAAACCTCAATTTCCAAAGCTCCATACCCATTCTTCCGTGAAACAAAAGGAGAAATTAGAAGCTCCCTTGAAGAAAATGTTATCAGTGAACAACCACTGGAAATCCATACAGTTTATGAGTTGTATGAAGCACTGTTATAATACATTTATGGTTGTTTTGTCACTTTTTTGTACATTATGAAAGCTTCAGTCACTATTCATTGAAATTTCATTGAAAACCGTTACATCGATTCTTCAGAACTTCTCCCTTTGTGTTTCACAGAAGAAATAATGAGTGTTTGGAACGACATAAATGTGAACAAATTATATAATTTCACATTATTATATAATATTTTCATATTAATTATATATTTTAGGTGAACTGTTTCTTTAAGAGGGGCAAATACCATTTGAAAGATTCCACATTTTTCTGCTGCAGAGGGAGCAAAACATTATTAACTGTTTTATATATTTACATCTGGATTTCAAAATAAGAGATGTTTCTATGAAAAAATGACCATGAATGTTTTACAAGTGTCCCATTTGTCCAGGAAAAAAAGTGTAGTGGTGGCTTGGGTATTTTTTCATCCCTACTTTTTTTCCCCTCAGAACCTCTGAAAACACCCCCCTGTGTCCACTTGTATTTTACTCCCCAGGCAACTGAAGCATACCAAAGTGTTTTTAAGTCAGTCGACACTCATAGCACATGGCTCGCGTTGGTTACAGACTCTCAGGTACCCTGTAAAACCACTGTGGATCCGTGTTGTCCCTCACAGTGTCAGTGCTGCTGACATGCCTTGATCATTACTGCTTTTTCCCTTAACCCCCTCTGCACTGTTCTCTTGCTCTCAAACACATATTACCACATGCTTACATGTTAGCCTTGTGTGCAATGGGACTGGAGCTGTTCAGGTGCTGAAATTGAAACAAGTCCTAACAACTTAGCACCCTGCAATCTTTTTAAAGGTTGTGAAGCTTTGTTTTCTGTCAGTTTCTGAACTGTCAGATTAGCATCTGCTATAGTGTTAATGATGTCACTAAGAAAATGACTTGTGCATTTCCGCACTCTTGCAAATAAAGCTTCCAAAAGAGGGTTTGACAGCAAGTCTCATTTAGGAAAGAACCTTTCAGTGAAAAGAAACCATTTCTTATTTTTCTTTCTTTTCTTTCTTTCTTTTTTTTTTTTGTGGAGAACATTTTTAATAATCTTAAGATACTTTTTCAACGACAAAGAACCATTTGTGCATTGGAAAGGTTCCATAGATGTTCTTCATGCATGCCAAATAGAGAACCTTTATTTTTTAGAGTGAACATTTAAGCAATCTGCTAAACTTTGCTGTAAAGCTTCATAGATCAAACGTGTTTGGCATGTACTTGTAGGAAACATGTAGGAATATATCAACCTTTGAGTAATGCCAATCAGCCTGTCGCTTTCTTCCCATTGGACCACATTCACCACATACCAGAGGAACATACATAATTAACAGCCTCTTTCCTGAAAGGTTTGCATGCTCTGACACACACACTAAGTGACATGTGGTCTAAAGTGCTACTCGCATTCCCATACCGATGTACGGGCACACCGCTGAGATCAACACAGAGTCAAGTCCTTCCAGTTAACTCCCTTGAAGTAACATATCTGTGTTGAGCTCCAATTAAGAGTAAAACAAAATGCCAATGAATGAATAATCATTACGGGAATAAAATGTGCATTGACTTTGAAATCCATCTTGCCGTCTATCTGTAATCTTCCCTTAGCTTTTTAAATGTAATTAAAACATCCTATAAGGTTTAGACATTCATGATTAATGACCAGCTACTCTTATAATTAAAAATAAAGATTTTGTCAATGGTGCTTTGAAAGCCTGAGTAAAGATAATTCTTCTCATTTTTGCTGTATATTTCTTGAGTTGAATATGTGATTCTTTAAAGATTAATATAGGATTAGCTAAACCATGATGTCTCTAAGGGTTCTTCAGTTCAGTGATTTGTTTTCTGGGTTCTTAAAAGCACCTGTAGGCCACGTATAGGTTTTCTAAATAACTAGAGAATAAAAAAGGGCTTTTTTTTAGAACTTAAAATATACCCCAAATGCATCAAAACATAAACGCCTGGTTGTGTCTCATTTTAAAGAGTGTAAAAAAGGAAAAAGTGCAACAGGCGAGGCGTTTAAGAAAATAGTTTTTTAACGATAAAGCACTAGACAAAACACTTACATTTGGAGACAAACAGTCTTAACCAATGTCGCACCTGGAACGCTCGCGCGCATGAGGCGTGGAAAGGTAATGGAATTATGTGAGCTCGTCAAGTTAAGAAATACAAATTGAATGTGCGATATGCAAATGTAAAAGCAAAAATTATCGGTATAATAGATCAACTATGCAGTTTAGAGGGGGGGATTTAGTTTTGCATTTTGATAAATCCCTTCAGCTATCTATTAACGGGGCGAATTAGACATGTCAGAAAAAAAAAATTACACAAAAAAAAAAAAAAAAAAAAAAAAAAAAACCCCACTAGAACGATCTGTTTTACATAGAATTGTGGGACATTGCACATCGGCAAGTTTTTATACCTGCCTCAATTGATTTCCTCCAGATATGCTGAGAAAATGCCAACACATGGATGATGATTAGACTCTTTTGGTTCATGCAACATGCAAGCAACTAAAATAACCCACCTTCACAGTTTTCCAGACAGAAAAAAGAAATCCAATGAATGAATCCGGTCTTTATTGATCAGATCATGTCCCAGAGATTTTACTCCACAGCAACTGACTAAATGCAGTGTACAGCGTCTCCTGTCAATTGTTCATCGGAAAGCTGAACATACTTTACTGATAAGAAGTCCAGCCTTTTCAGTAAAAAGTCATTGTAATGACACTCCGCCCGTAAAATGCGAGTTAATACGACCAAAACTCCAGTTAAATTTAGTTGCTGTCAGCGCTTACCTACCCTGTCCGGGAGAGAGCAACTAACCTGCTGAAAGCGATCATCTCCAAATGTAAGTTTGAGGGAATGAAGCGTATTGAAGCCGCGCACTTGAGCTCTCCGCTGGGTCCTAAAGGACTCTCAGCCGTGAGAACATTGGGACATCTGTTTAAACAGGATAAACGGCCAGTTTACATACTCTCAAGACTTTCTAGGTTACCTTGATAGCGTTCTGTTCAATATGGGAAGACCGTTAAGTTCTATAGGCTATGTCTTAAGAAAAATAACCAGATTAATTTAGGAAAAACATATCCAAATAGCCAGCCTGATGAATTTTAATTGCCATTTATTTGATAAATAGCAAATATAAAAGCCCTGATGTAAAGATGGCCGTCGTTTTCAAACCTGCATCCATGTGAAGTTACAAATTGTTGCTTAGGAAAATCAGACTTTTTTTTTTTTTTTTTTTTGAAGTGATTAAAGGTTACTGACCTTTCACAGAAATAACTAAATAAATGTTGTTTTCCGCTGACCTCTTAGCACTGATGATGAAGATCATCTCTTCCTCGCGAGTCTTTTCTGCAGAGTTCAGATCACGCACATGTTGAGTGACCAGCAGTGACACTTCCACATGAGTATGTACATCCACAGCATCTGTGTCATTACTAACAGGTTGGTTTGTTTTTAGTGCAAATTACCATAAAGTAAAGTTAAAATGTTTCATTTGTTGATCAATTTGATCAGCAGCGAGAAGATTTCAAACTATTGGTTTGTACAACCACACAACACAAATGTTAAGTAACAGCAGCTTATCATACATGTTCTTTTCACAGTATCTTCCCTATATTGCCGTTAAATGCAATATAATCTGATTTTTAGATCAAATCATACAGTCACACAAAGAAACTCATTTATTCTTCCTCATATAAGACCTTTTATTCTATTGAATGACAACTGGGGTTGTCAGGCTCCAAAAACGACAACATGTTCGATACGAGTTAGTGCAGTATTCCAAGTCCTCTCTGAAGCCATGTGATAGCTTTCAAATCTCACACATTCAAAATTACCAAAAATTCTTGTCATAAGCATGGCAGATTTGAATGTACTAGATTTAAAAGCTGTCACATGGCACCGGAAGACTTGGAATATAAATGAATCATTTGGATTTTTATGGCGCATCTCAGCCCCAGTTCCTACTCAGTTCTATTGCATTGAAAATCAAAGAAAATTCTCTCTTCTTGATGTATCCTACATTTAGGTTTAGAGTTGCACTTAGAATCGGTGTTAGAACATTGAACAGTCCGAATGATCAATTGATTGATTTGAAAACGTATTGATTTTCCTCAATGAGAGTACATCTTGTACGAGTGAATTCATACTGCATCGTATATGATTTTGCCATCGGTTTAACTGTGAATCATTACAAGTTCAACATGAGGGGTTGGATTTGAAATTTCAATTTTCAGGGTGTGGACAGTTACCACATGAAAAAGAACAAGCTGAATTGCACAGGTTAAAGGGATAGTCCTCCAAAGATGAAAATTCTGTCATCATTTACTCACCCTGATGTTGTTTCAAAACTGTGTGAGATTCTTTCTTCTGTGGAACATACATTTTGAGAACTATCTTAGAGTTTTTTGTCCATATTAATGGAAGTCAATGTTAGTGGAAATCAAAATATCTTCCTCGAAGAAAGTCATACAGTCTTGGAATGCCATGGGAATGAGTAAATGACAGAATTTTATTTTTGTTTGAACTATACCTTCATAGTGTTTCTGTGACATCAATAATTCACATTCATATTTAGATTTCATCCAAATGTGGTGGTGCTATGAGTTGGTAGATAGAGAGAGGGTAAATAATGTTTGTCTGTTTGAGAGTGGAGAGAAAGAAACAACATTTAAAAAAAACAGGCTGTACTGTAAATTTATCATTGCAATTCAAATGACTTTAAAATCGTGTCTTTGCTGATAGTGATCTCACGTGTGACTCAACACGCACGCATTGTTATTGATTACCTAAGCCATTTATATGCAACAAAGCCCTATAAACCCATTAAAAAGTTGCAAGGCAATTTCCATTCTGATGAAGAGGAATTTGCAGCAGCCAAGTCCTGAATAGCTATTAACATTTGACCGAAGCAAACAACTCGGTGAGTGTCGGAAGGTGCAGCCTTTGCTTGAACTCAGCGTTGTGTTGCACTTGACATTTCTATTAAATCGTTGATCATTCAATCAGCATAACCACTAGCTACCGGTTAGTCACATGCGCTGAAGCCCTGTATTTGTGTGGTTTCCTTTGATTGGATCGATAAGGGGATCTATGGATTCTGCCAGTGTCAGTGTTTTGCTGGTAACCATCTATATTTTCCGAGAGTCAAGTCTCTTTTGATTTATTCCAACTGGAATACCTTACTAAGCGGCAAGTCTGAAGCAATGTTTGGTTGATTCGTGTGGTTGTTTTGTTGACTTCTGCATGCATCACTTACCATAATTCCCCGTTCTTGGCCTGACACCTGTTATGGGGGACTGGAAAGTTTGGAGTCCTGTTTGGCTGTTGGGTTTATTGATGGCTTCAAAGAGGAGCCCACCTGCTGTGGCTTTTATCAGTTATAACCTCCCACACAATGTAAGCAACACAGAATGAGACATCTGGGAGCTGCATTGTTCCTGTTGCTTCATGATGAGTAAGACCTGAAAACTTCATGAAAACACATCACTGTATCAAACAATGCTGAAACACCACTGTGCCACTGTTCCCTTCTCCTAGCAACTGTCTTCATTTTAGTGACTTGTGCTGTCAGTTATATTACGTCGTAGTAGTATTCCTCATGTGTCCTTCCAGTAGGGCACTGGAGGGATGCACTCTGTTTATTTTCCACCTTTTGAGTATTAAAACTAAGATTAATATAAACAATTTAATTTTTTTTTTTTTTTTCCTGTAGGTTGTAACCAGGGTCCAAAACACTCAACAAGCACCAGGTGCAAGTAGAAAATAAATTAGAACTGAGTTGAGAATATACAGTAAATGACAACTAAGCACAGTTACTCTATAATACATGGTTTTAGTCAAACAGTCATTTTAGTATTATTTATAGTTTTTAATATTTTGAATTAGCTTTTGCTTTTAATTTCTTTTTGATATAAAGCAATTTTGCTGTGCTTTTGTCATTCTCATTAGTTTTTAAAAATATATTTCTATATAATATACTATATTTCCAAATAGTTTTAAATTCGGTTTTAGTGTTAGTTTTGTTTCAGTTAGTAATTTTAGAATTAGCAACATTTATCATAGTCATTTAGTTTGTTTTTTGTTTGTGTCAAGTGCAGATTTAATGAGAAACTGAGATCGAGTCATTAACATGCAAATAAAATGATTTAATGCCCCTTTCATATGCATATATAGCTGATGAATTGTCTAAATTCACTCACCACTGGCAAGTGCAGCATAAAAATTTGGATTTTAGTTTTAAATGTTAAATAATTAAGAGAAGTGATACGAGGATAAAAGTCTTCTTTTTGTCTTCTTTTACCCGCAGTGCAACAGATCTAATTTTTGGAGCAGAATCAGAATAAAGTGGTTGAGAGCTGTCTGACTCTGGCTGGTGAAGAGCAGGCATCATGCCCATCTCGCAGGCACCTGAGTCACATTGCCTGCAATGATGGATGATATCTTTTATTTTGACGAGCAGAACATTTTAGCACTCACATTTCTCTGGATCCTTTCATTAGTGACTTGTTTTATGGCAGCAGCTTTATACCTCATGCTCAAGCTCAACTTTAGTTCCATTAGCTCTTAAAATCGTCTACTTCTTCCTTTTGTCATATGACTTCTAGCAAACTCCAGCTGTAACTTAAGGTCAGGCTTTTTCCTTACAGCCATTTTCTCACAAAGGCAAAATGTGTGAGGAGTGCTTCGATTTTGCTACACTGGGCTTGCTACAAAAAAGTTTCAGATGTTCCAGTTCTTGATAACCTTTTTCTGTCTTTTTTCCTCTCATGACAGCAGGAGTGATGTGATCTTTTTTTATTTCTGAAATCTCTCAAAGTGACATTACCGTTCTGTCAAGCGACTGAACACACATGCTTCAAAACAGCTGAATGAAAAACAATGAACTAGGGGTAAATATTTCTGAAGAAACAATACAAATAGCTATATTCTTATTGATTAAAAATGCCTTTCTATTTTTTACAATTACTGTGAAACCAAAGCAGAAAATAACCAGAGAACTGAAACTAGCAATTTGTTCTTAGAAGTGAACGTATCTCACTCAGCAGAACTCATCATTTAAATGCCATAGACAATTGACCTTGAATTGGCATTACTATAAAAGAACCAAAGTACTTGAGACAATACAAGCATTATAATAGGTAAAATTAAGTGGATATCAACAGCGTAAATAATGAATGAAGACGCCACAGGGGAGGCCTAAATGGAGCGCATTTGCCGAGTTTTTGCCATGCCGTACACAGAATAGAAATTCAACAAGCCAATATATTTAAACAATGCCTATGAGGGTTGTGATTTGCTGGTTTTATCTCTCAGTGCAAGAAATCTTTGTAGATGTGTATGTGATATGGTATGTGATGCAAACAAATGAATCAGTTTTCAGTAAAATACAAGTCAAAAGAAAGCAAAAATACAGATGTGAACTAAGATATTAGGAAAAAATAACAAGAAGTTTGAAATTTTTAAGAAGACGTAGCCAATTGTCATTTTTGAGAACAACGTAATCAGCCTGTTAACTGTCAGTGTCCATTTAGTGGGACACTTGGAGCTTTTTTATTTGTGACCGTTGACCACAAAGACAGTCACAAAGATCAATTTTTCAAAATGGAGATTTATACTGATATATATATATATTCCATTGATGTATGGTCTGTTAGGATTGGAACAATATTTGGCCAAGAGACAACTATTTGAAAATCTGGATTCTGAGGGTGCAAAAAAAAAAAAAAATCAAAATATTGAGAAAATCACCTTAAAAGTTGTCCAAATTAAGTACTTTGCAAA
The DNA here is from genome assembly GCA_037194245.1 of Opsariichthys bidens. Taxonomy (NCBI): domain Eukaryota; kingdom Metazoa; phylum Chordata; class Actinopteri; order Cypriniformes; family Xenocyprididae; genus Opsariichthys; species Opsariichthys bidens. Next base: position 6,582,581 of record CM074295.1, read on the forward strand.
AAAATACTTTTTTGATGTATTTACAGTAGGAAATTTCCTAAATATCTTTATGGAACATGATAGTTTTTACTTAATATCCTAATGAATTTTGACATAAAAGAAAAATCGATAATTTTGACCCATACAATGTATTATTGGCTGTTGCTGCAAATATTGCTACTTATGACTGGTTTTGTGGTCCAGGGTCACATTTGACTTTTTTTACATATTTATTTAATCATAATATTAGGTAACAAAACAATTGTGTTACCATGGAAACGGTACTTTAAAAACGTTTGCAGTCTCAATTTTTGTGAAATCAACTTCAAATTTGGAACACAACTTGGTTAGATAAATAGCTTTGTTCTTATATAGCATGTATATTTTATTGTATAAAATAAGATCTTTTAAGATCTACAGAAGGCCCTGGCCTGGATCAGTTGCATTTTTACAGAATGAGATAATAATACATTAAACAGAGCAACCTGCTACATGAGATCTAACGATACTTACATGGATCTCAAAAGCCTCCAAAAATTGCTTTCTATTCCATTTTTTAAGTGTAAAAAAAATTTATGAGATGGGTTAAGGTAAAAGCTGAAGTGCAGTAACTCACTCATTTGTGTATTTTGTTTAAAAATGTATAGCATTTACTAGTGAAAGTAAGCAAAAGATTAGGCAGGAAAAGTAAGATTTGTAAATAAGGCAAATTCAACATTTTGTCATTGAGAAATAATGCAAAAAGCCAAGCTGTGGTTGTCTTTTCTCACATTAGGTTGTTGATGTCAGCCTTTAGGCTAAACCAAGCAGATATACTTAATCCAGAAGAAAAGATGATGTCTCTAAATTCATTCTCAAAAGAGCTGCTTTGACAACCCTCCATGTTCCAATTTAGAATAAATCAGGGATTAAACTCTGCTCTTTGATGCACTCACTTACCTCAAATTACATGCCCGTCTCTGTTGTCCTTTTTGTGTGCCCTTCAAAGAAAAAGATAAGCCAAACAAGCGGGTGTTCTCTAGCTCACTGGGAGCTCTGCTTTCAAAAGAAATTCTGTGAGTATTTAGGCTGTATTTAGATGGTAATGTTGATAACGATGTTTATCAGAAACATACTCTGTGAAAAGGGAATATCTCAGGATACTTTAGCAACCTCAGGTTATACTGCAATTTCATTTTTGAAGAGGGTTGTGTGGTTAATCAGTGAAATGATTACAAACAACCATGAATCGCTTGATTTGATTGTATTTCATCCTTGCTATTTAAATGTGATTCTCAGATTCTCACATCAATGGATCATACCCATTCCAACCAGAGGAGCCCACGCAGGGACATTAAACCAGCTATGTAATAACACTCTCTATAGGTCCAGTGGGGAAATGAGTCTGACTCAGATCCAGTTCTCTCTGATGGATTGACAAGTTTTCCAGTGAGATTTTGCTGCCTTGGTGGTCTGCTCTCTTTTTCATTTCGTCCAAGACTAGACTAAATTTTCACCCGAGCTGTCGATGTACCCGATAGACAGAGATGAATGTGTCTCATTTTCTTATATTGGTGTGGAATGAGCTATAGTTTTACCACTCATCTACCTTTTACAAAATGTCACAAAGGATTCGATTTCAAATAAACACTGTTCTTTCAATTCAGACTTAGTAAAAATATCACAGTTTCTATATAAATATTGATAATCATAAGAAGTTTTTCTTGTGTTTCAAATCAGCATAATAGAATGATTTCTGGAGGACCATGTAACACTGAGGACTGGAGCAATCCCTGCTGAAAATCAGGAATAAGTTCAATTTTAAAGTACTTTTTAAAAAATATATATATTAAAACTAGAAGTGTAAAGAGTACCTGACAACCACACTTAAGCAAAAGTACAGTGAAAATGACCCCATTACAAGTTTAAAGTCACCAATTTCAATGCGACTTGAGTAAAGGTCTTAGTCCCAGTCTAGTCCCAGCCTAAAATGCATGTTTGAGCAGTTTTAATTGAAAGCCACTTGTACTGACATATCTTACAATATGTCAGTGCCACTGTTTTGTCTCAACATACACACCAGTAATGTTATTTTCTATGGCACATTTATAAAAGCTACTTAAATGTCCTAATTGAACTAAGGCACAATCCTGGTTTAATCTAAGCCCTGTCTATGAAACCAGGCCGTACACAGCATCTGATTTTAACAGTACTTCATTATGTTACTCATACTGAATGTAGGCTCAGTGATGCACTGGTCCTTAACACCTAAGTGAAAAACAAGAACCAGTTTATTTGTGAGCAGATAAACAAAATGGAACAACTCAATATTGCAAATAAAAGGTTGACACAACAACATCTTAAACATCTACAAACACTCAGGGCTCGGTTAAGCTTAAGTGCTCAAAATGGGCACAAGAGAGCAATATCCTTCAAAGAGGTCAATATAACGGATAAATAAAATAATGTTAAGTAAAATTAAATTGTCAAAGCCTATTTGCACTGGACATGCTGGTTTCAGCCTCAGCCACGCCTTTATCTCATAAACGAAACACCTGCGATTCGGCTAGTACTTGTTATAGTTTGGGTGATTAAGGGCAAAACACACAATATATAGTACACTCATTACCCTGTAGGTGGCGATGTTGCTTTTTTGTTGCAGAAATAAACTGCTGCAGAAAAGGTTAGGTTGTTTACTTATAACAAATAACTGCTTTACTCATTAGGTGCTTCTCATTTCTGTTTTGTGTATCCTCATTTCCTTTCCTTGCTTCCATTCAACGCATCTTAACTCCACCCTTCTTGGTATGCGAGGGAAGGAAACACCTATGTATCCTCGCACATGACTCCCCAGGAAGCTTTTTCACTCCTCACCTCCTCGCTGTGCAATTAGAGAATTACGAATAATACGAATAAAGCTTGAGGTGTGCTACTAGTTTTCTGAATGATCTTCCTATCGCAAAAATCACGTAGAATAATTTGAGATAAATAATTCAAATAATGTGAACTAAGAGTTGCAAACTAAGACTAAAAGCCAAGAGATAAGTGGAACCTGCCACATTGCAAAAGTTTCTTTTTCTTTGTTGATTTCCTTTCAGCTTGCCAACATTTTATAAATTGGCTAAACCAGCATCCTGGCTTCCTTCATTTACATGCTTCAGGCCATTGCTATTCAAATACTTAGATTTGCATATTAGATTGCCTTATTTTGTCCAAAATGGAATTCTTGTCAGGGCACAAGAGTTCTGTTGTTAAAATCTTTAAATGAAATCTATTCAGAATCACAGTGTTCACTCTAATAATTATCTATAGCGTCATGCTGAAGCTCAATAAAGACAGAAACCAGTGGGGCTTGTTTCAATTCAGATCAGCCATAATTTGGAATTCTGATAAGGTCAACAGAACATGACCCTGAATATCATGACTGAATAAAATTAAGATGTTTGTCAAAGTATCAGGTTGTTTGAAATGGACTGAAGTTTTTATTGTGATATCACAAATGTTGCACATCTATGACCCTCTTTGTGTTTATATCAGTATTTATTATAAAATGACCCATGGCAAAGACTCACCCCCTTTAGTTACTGTTGCTATGTCCGACAAGCCATGCCGCTCTCGCGCCACACATCGTGTTCTCATGCAGTGAAAAATACATAGCGGAGCAAGGAAGACACTGGCAAGCGTCGACAGACAAGACAGAGCAGGTTACTTTTGATATGAAACAGATGCATATTTAAAATATTGTTTTTTTTTTTTTTAAAGAAGTTTAAACAGTAAATACCGTCTAGTGGCTCTTTAATGTTTCGTGACAGATCGCTGTAGCTCCTTCAAGCGGCTCGTGAACCAACATCTCTTCATACTAGTTCAGTTATAGCAAATAAACATGAATGGACATCAGAAAGAATGTTGTTTCAAGCACGGAATGACGTGAATACACACAATTTTCAAGTTCACCAACGTTAATCTACTAACTTCCCTGACTGCTTTGTCAGACAAAATGGCAGATTTGGGGTTATGATTGGTCAGATCGCTTGTCAATCAAACTGCCGGCGAAGGGTCAATTAAGTTTGCATATGTGTTTTTGTTGGTTATCATGTTTGATACATGAGACATTATGTCTCATATAGTATGATTTAGGAAATATGCTTACACTCAAGGATGAAAAACACAATCATTTTATTTAGAGGCCCAAACTGAGAAAAATTTGGCAATTTGTTACAGCTGCTGATATATATGGCCAAAAAGTAAGATTGAATTTCTGATAGCTTGTAATGAAAGTCTTAACAGATATAGCAGACTTCTTACATACCATTCACATAAATGTCAGTTGTTACTCTACAATATATCTCAATATATGAAGCACAGCTCACACAGAAGCCTTTTTTCCTGTCTTGATTTGTCCATTTGAAACTGCATGGAAAAGAGCAACTAGCACAGTCATAAATATCTCCCTTTGTGTTCCATGTAAGAAATACAATCGAACAGGTTTGGAATGATATGAATGTGAGGAAATGAAGTATTTTCATTTTGAGGCAATTAGCCTTTTACAGATGACAGAAAATCCTTACTCATTAAAAAGTGAAAAGCAGTGAACGACACACACACACAAAAATAGTAAATGTAGTAAATGTAGCGGAAAGGCATCTTATTAATACACGGCATCTCTTCATAAATTCTTTGTTCCAATTTCCTTCTTTCTTCATTCAATGTGGCAAGCCCATTACATGATTTTTCACACAATTATCCCTTGTCACTGAACAAATGCTTGATGTCTCATTGCTCTTGAACGGTGGGGAAAACAGCTCCTCCAACTTCCTTCTAAAACTCCTAAAAGTGTGATTCATCCAAAGTATATCTGTTGAGGAGCACTGATGCTGTGAGGAAAGAGAGGGAGAGAGACAGAGACGATAAGATCAAGGTCATCTCTGTCTAAAACGAATGAATCATGCATGTCCAGGCAACAGCAGGATGACTGCAGCACCTGACGTTCACATCCTGATGAAACCGAAGAAATGAGACGGGTGACATTTCATTGGTCATGGCATTGGCACATAGTCTTCTGGTGAAATTAAAAAAGAAGCGCTACTTAAACAAGGGGGAAGTTCCAGTGCAATTAACCTTTGAATTACACAATCCATATATCAGTTAACCATTTTAGGCAGCATGTTAAATTCAAAAGCACATGACACCTTGGTGAAAAGAGGAAATGAGTGCCCCCCCCCCCCCCCCCCCCCCCTTAAATTAATTAATTTATTTTTATTATTATTATTTATTCAAGTATTATCAAGGCCAGATTCACTTATATTAATGACAATAACTATAAAGATAAAATGATAAGTAAAATGGTAGGTAAGGCCATTTAACATTACAAAACAATTATTAAAATAATAATAATAATAAAACTATTTTTAAAAGTTATTTTTTTCAAGCATGATGAAATACATTAATTTCCTTGATAGAATTACTAGTATTTTTGGTAACACTTAAAAATAATGTTCATTAGTTAACTACATTAGTTAACATGAACTAATAATGAACTGCACTTATACAGCATTTATTCATCTTTGTTAATGTTAATTTCAACATTTACTAATACATTATTAAAATCTTGTTAGCATTAGTTAATGCACTGTGAACTAACATGAACAAACAGTGAACTGTATTTTCATTAACTAACATTAATGAAGATTAGTAAATACAGTAACAAATGTATTGCTCATGGTTAGTTCAAGTTAGTTAATACATTAACTAATGTTTAACTAATTAACATCATTTTAAAGTGTTACCATATTTTTTATAACTTATAAATTTATGTCCAGATCAATCCTCACAGTATGGAATCGGAAGTTTAATATTTCATCATCCATATTTCAGATCATCCGCTCATCCCTGAAATGGATACTGAATGAACAAAAGCCAGCAGAAAACATTTTTTTTTGTATGCTTTAAAAATCTATATTCAGTTCCTTCCTGAATGAATAAGTGCAGAATAACAGCAAATATCCTTTCAATGGCTAAAGTCATAAAGGATGTTTATGCTGCAGGGCCCTTTTATGAGTGACAGCAGTACTTTTCTTTTACTTGAATCATTAAAGTTCAGCTTGACTCACAGGGACACATTCCAGGCCTGTCACAGTGAACATGGGAGTCGACTGGAGGGAGGGAGGCGGGGACAGAGGACCTGCCGGATGGAGAGAGCATGATACAGGCGAACGGGAGCTAGCGGCTGGTGAAAGGTGCACACCGTCTGAGATCATGAATTGGCTCCAGATGGGACCTGGCAGCCGGAAAAGGCGGAAGCGAATTGTATCGACAGGCTGTGCTGGCCAGGCCCGAACAAGGCCATTAGTGATGCTGTACAATCACCCGAGAGAGCTCTCTCACACTGAGATTTCACTTTAGCTAAGTGTTGATTTGAACTCTCCAGCCAGGTTGAGTGCAATGGGAAGTACGCTCTGAATGTTCAGGCCATAGTCTGTATTGTTGAAGTAACAATGAAGCGTTTCCTTGAATTTTTGGGGGGATATAATGCCAGTATAGTTTCCTTTAAGAATCGACATCAGCACCCTACAGCAGCTCATTTTCACACATTAATTACATGAGTCATTTTTTTATTTTACGTGACTTTGTGCAACAGTAGGTCAGTATGCAATATTGCAGTTAAAGGGGCCAGGACAAAGATTTTTTGATTATTTTAATATGTTCACTTATGATGTTAAAAGTAAGTTTGCACGAAATAGTAATTATGATGTAATTTTGCAACAAAAAATCCCATATGTTCATATATATTATATAACCTGTGAAAAAATGTCATTTACAGATAAAGCGTTATGAAATAATTTACTTATGATTTAAATTATTTACTTACTGATGATGCAGCTGTTTTCAGATCCAACACAGTTGGCAAAAGTTTCTTTGTGAACTCTCCATTTGTAGCCGCTCCAGTTCAACCCGCCCACTCTTAGCGGGACGGGAACCCAGGCCTGTATGCATGGGAGTCTAACAAGAAGGCTAAAGACCGCAATGTCTAGCATCAGTCGCTAGAGCGCCTTTTGAATTCAGAGGAGCTGTGTTTACACGCTCAGCTCTTACTGACCTACGTCCATTATACTCACCCCCCTAAACCTCAATCCCATCCCCCTCCTGTAATGCATGTAGCCCATCCGGTTTGATCCACCCACTCTAAGCGGGATGCAAACCCAGTCCCGTTTGCATGGGAGGTGGGCACTCTAACAAGAAGTCTAATGACCACAGTCTCTAGTGTCAGTCACTAGTTCAGGGTGTTACATGCACAGCTCTCACTAGCTCACGTCTGTTACACATTACACTGTGCCTCATTTAGAAAACAAAATGCTGAAAAAAAATCATATAATCCTTTGACGTGATCTTGTCGCAAAGGCATCGCTTGTAAAATGTTTGCATTTCCCCGAGAAACTTTGCGTTCACTTGTGCGTTCATATGCGTTTTCCATGATATGTCCATTTAGGGGCTCTGTAGAATCCAGTGTAAACAGCGTCAGTGATTATAATGGGTTTATAATCTATTTTTGCTTTTTTGTTTATCTATTTGCTTTTGAAGTGATGCAAAATGTCAGCCGTTAAGCAACTGAATGCCATTGGTTAGGGGTGGGATGACGTATAACTATTTCTCGACGTCTTGCTCTGGAGGCAGTCGTATGCAAATATATTTGCCAATGTGACATCACAGATGCCACAATATCAAAAGGAGCAATTTTCAGAGCTTGAATAAATAAATGTTTTGTTAATAAAGAGAAGGACGTTTTATGCTTGGTTCTTTATACACTATTTATACAATGGTCAAAGACGTCTAGCTGTTTATTAGTGGAGCCTTATTGTGAAGTGTTGCCAGCAATTCTTATGTGCAATAAAAGCAATCTATCCATGGCTATTTAGAGTACTCCGGGAAAATTGTTGATTCTCACTAAAACATATAAAAACATGTTTTATTCCCCCTTCTTGACTCAGTAAATGTGCTTACAGGAAGTCTTGCAATTGTACATAGGTGGCTCAAGGATATGGCTGTTTATGCCATTTTAAGATAGCGGGGCTCATATTGTTTGTTCTGTAACTAGTTCCTGAGGGAGTGTATATTTCCACTGACAGTATCTTCCTGACAGCGGGCAGAAAGAGCATCTGTGGAAGCGAGTGTGTTGGAGACACCTCAGCACTCAGTCTTCCACCTCCTCTTGTCTGGAAGAGCGTCTAAACAAGCTACAGCTCCTCTGGGGCAGGAATGTATGTATTCAAACACAACTCCAGCAGAAGTGTGAGAAATCCACTTTCTTGTATAACATTTTTTTTGCTGCTGCTTTAAGCCTTGAAGACAGTGTAATTATATATATTTCATTCTTTTCCTGCATCTATTACTTTTATATGCTGTATCAGGCTACAAGTTTTAATCAATTCAATATAAATTTATAACTATGGTTTGCCTTTAAGGTCAACATTTCATTTTTAATATATTTTGCAATGTGTGAATATGTAGGGATTACATTAGAATGTGACATTGTATCAACTATATTTGTCCTCATTACATGGATAACCATTAGGCAGGTTATAATTGTGCTGTGCAAAAGGATTGTAGGTCCATTTACAAGGTTAATAGCAACAATTTGGAAACCCTGAATGTACGATGCTTGTATTGCGAATCTATTATTAAATGGTGACTGAAGATCACACTTAGGACAGGCTCATTTTTCAAAAGGGCCGACCATTTTCCTGTTGCTCTTTCACGGGCTGTTGATGAATTGAGTCTGACTACAGGCTATACCCTCTTTTAGCTGATGTAAATGAATCACTTCAGTAGCTGAACAGGTACATTTTCGACATTACGCTGTTGAGAACGGTCCTAATCAAGCCCTCCCCTGATTCCGTGGCTTGACGTCACCATATCAGAACTACTTTTCTGATGGAGGAGGACTTGTGATCAGTAAATAATTTGACTGTTAAATGACTTTATATGTATGTCGCCAGCTAAAGGCCTACTGAAGGGAAATAAGGGCCAAACTCAAGCAAAACACTTACACATGGGGTCTTTTATTCTCGACTGCGACCAAAGGGACGCAGCATTAAAATAGCTTAGGCTTCTTGGGGTTGAAGATGTGTCAGATTACAAAAAAACACCAGACAAAAATGTCTAGAAATAAAATAAAATAAGAATTTGTTTCTGCTCTCCAAATTATAGAAGTACAAAACAATTAAACAAGAAAAATGTAACAGTCAATGTGGCATTTAAAGGCAATGAAAAGACAGAAAGACAACGGTAGTGGCCTTTACACCCCTGAAATTACAACATGGTTGCAAACATAAGGCCATATGCATCATTCAAACTATCACTGAATCGTCACAGTATTAGTTTTACCACAGATTAGTCTTAAATTTGTAACACAAATAAGTCAACACACAGCCAAGTTATACAAGTTTCGAAATACTTGCTTAATATGCACAAACTAAATATTTAAACTTCAGTACAGAACAATAATCACTCACCCTAGATTATTGAACAAAATCCGGATCTCGCAGAGGGCCTAATCAGCGTTACTTCTCCCCTCTGAATTTAACAAGAAACACTTTACTTAACAATTACACAAACAGTTTGCTACCGTTTACAAAATTTCCATAACAGATTATATTATGAAAAAGCAAATATAACACTTACGCTCTACGATTCGATGAACGTTCAACGTTTCCAACATTCACCAATAAACTCTCCACGTGAGCTCGCAATCAATCCTCATCAAACGTTGCCAATCACAAAACAATTACCCATGTGTACTACTCTCCAATATAATACTGCTTGAATACAAGTGGATATCTATCACCTTTTTGGCGTTTTATCGTGTTTATATCACTTATATTACCCAAACACACAAGCGATGTAGTACACTCGGCTAGGCGCTACTTCCACTAAAGCTCTCGCGAGACTTACTCTCAGACGTGATCTTGACTCGCTGAAACCTTAAAGCGCCAGTGTCATAATGTGATTACATTCAACAGGTTAACAGTATATATGTCGTAAATGTATTCCTTATTATGTATGATGTTGATCTTGATTAGACATTTACATTTCAGGCTGTTTTACCACCCGGTTACACTCTCCCCTGCTGACAGTCAACGTCCTCGATGACTACTAACAGAGCTTAATCCTCTAGTCCCCCCTTAAGTTTTCCTGAAGTGTATATAACCATTCCTGCTAACACCTGGGAAAACACATCAGGGCTCAAGGTCAATGAATTACATGCTGACTTAGGCAATCTATTGGGATTAGTATGCACCCCAGCTGTAGACCGCTGTGTCCTACGTGGCTCAGGACATGGTGCGCTTAACGGAGTACTACTTTCTCTTTTCCTTCTAGGGATGGGTACAGGCTTCAGCACTGGCACTTCGACAGGCAAGTCAATGTCTTCTGACTCTGACCCAAAAGACTCTGCTTCCCGAACGTCATTAGACGGCTCATCAACTTCCTCCCTTTGATCTCCAGTACTATCCAGTACTTCCCTTGGACAGGGGACCTCTTCGACCAACACACACTCTACATCCAGTGATGGCACCTCTTTTTCCAACACTGAGGTAGGTATTTCCTTAGCAGGCGGTTCCCGAATTCTTGGTGCTGGCACCGGACCCTTATCCACACAAGGCCTGAGGTTGGATCTGTGCACCCTTTTAATCTGTCCTCCTTCTATTGGCTCTACTGCATATGTCGCCCCCTGGACCTCTACAACTTTATACAGGGTGGACGACCATGCGTCCTGGATTTTGTTTCTTCCTGGGGGTCGATACCGGAGGTACACATACTGTCCAACTCCCACTGCTGGACAATACACCTTTTCTCCCTGTTGTGCCACTCTGTCGGCCGCTTTTCTTTCAGCATACTCTTTGGCCCGTAGATGTGCATCGCGGAGTCTTTCCTTGTGCGCGTTCAGCCAGTCTTGTCCCTGGTCAGCATCTGGTTCTTGGCCCAACAGGGCATCAATTGGAAGATGGGGTTGACTGCCAAACAACAGATGGTATGGCGAATAGCCCGTGGAGGAGTGCGGAGTCACATTGTAAGCATAGACAAGCTCTGCTAGGTGTTCTGGCCACCTGCGTTTCTTCTCTGGTGGGAGCGTTCGTAGAAGGTCGTGGAGAGTTCTATTGAACCTCTCACATTGGGGATTTCCTTGAGGGTGATGTGGTGTGGTGCGCGTTTTTTTTACCCCATAGAGCTTGCAAAGCTCAGCAATGATAGCACTCTCAAAATTTCTACCCTGGTCGGAATGCAGGCGTTGGGGCACTCCATATTTCAAAAACCATTCCTTTAGCAGGGTCTTTGCCGTCGTTTCGGCCTTTTGGTCACGCGTTGCAAATGCCTGACTAAATTTGGTGAACACGTCTGTCACTACAAGGACGTTCTCGCGCCCATCTGTAGCTGGCTCTAGGGTCGTAAAATCCACTGCAATAACTTCCAACGGTTGTGAAGCTAAGAAAGGTGTCCAGGGTGCTTGGATTTTTGGCTGTGGCACCTTCGCCAACACACACCTCTGGCAATTTTTCACCCAATTTTCAACATCCTTGTACATACCCCCCCAGAAACACCTCTGCTTTAATAAACTAAGTGTTCTTTCTATGCCTTGGTGCCCTAGTTGATCATGGACACTTTTCAGAACCTGCTCAGTCAAGCATGCAGGTAGCAGCATCTGGTGGCACTTTCCAGTATGACCATCTTCAATTACACGATACAGGAGTCCTTCTTTCTCTCTGATTTTCTTCCACTGTTTCAATAGGGACAGCACTGGTTTGGACAACTCTACCCTTTCTTGGTGAGTTGGCTTTTTCTTCCTTCTCCAGAACTTCCTAAACACGCTGAGAGTTGGATCAGTCTCTTGGAACTGAGAGAGCTCGGCTTTGGAGTATCCTGGCAAGGTAGGGGTGTTCTCACAATCACAATCATCTTCACTTGCCACAGACGCTTGCAGCTGCCAGACTTTGCCGCTCTCTATTCCTGCCGCCACCAGATCTAGCTCTAGAACTGTCCCTGTTCTGAGGGAATTACAAAGGGCGACACAGCCATCATACTCTTGGTCCTCAACTTCAGGCTCCACCTCATCCAATCCTGGCCTTCTTGAAAGTGCATCCGCCGCCGTATTACATCGGCCAGGACGGTACTTCACGTCGAAATCGAAAACAGCAAGCTGAGCTGCCCATCTTTGCTCAATCGCACCTAACTTGGCGGTTGTAAGGTGGCAGAGGGGGTTATTGTCCGTGATGATGGTGAACTTCGACCCCAACAAGTAACTCCGAAATTTCTCTGTCACCGCCCACTTCATGGCCAAAAGCTCCAACTTCATACTGCTATAATTTCGGTCATTTTGTTCTGCCCCACGCAACCTTCTACTAGCATAGGCAATCACAACCTTTCTTCCTTCCTGATGCTGGTACAAGACGGCACCTAAACCAAGGTTGCTAGCGTCTGTTTCCAAAACAAACGGAAGGGCAAAATTCGGGTACCCAAGTGTTGGAGCACTAGTCAGCTTTTCCTTAAGTTGCTCAAAGGCCGATTGACATAGGGGAGACCAGGAATGCTCCAACGGCTGTTTTACCCTTATAGAACCATTCTCTCTGAGACAGGCATTAACTAGGTCATGCAGTGGACCCGCAATTTGAGAGAAACCCTCAATAAACCTTCGATAATAGCTGCAGAAACCTAAGAATGACCTGAGCTCCTTCGGGGTACTGGGTATTGGCCACTGCTTAACCGCATTTACTTTCTCAGGGTCCGTGCTCACTCCCTGAGCTGAGACTCGATGTCCGAGGAACCTGACCTCTGATTGCAGAAAATGACATTTCTCCACCTTAATTTTTAGCCCAGTATCTCTTAGCCTTTTGAACACGGTTTCCAGTCTTACCAGATGATCTGAGAAAGTAGCGGAGTACACTAATAAATCATCTAGGTAGACAAGGGCAATGTGAAACACCAGGTCACTCATAATAGACTGCATCAGGCGCTGAAATGTTGCGGGCGCATTGCAAAGCCCAAAGGGCATACGGTGATATTCATACAGCCCGAACGGGGTAATGAACGCAGTCTTGTGGCGGTCTTTTTCATGCACAGATACCTGGTGATAACCACTGGCAAGGTCTATTGTCGAAAAAATCTCTGCTCCCCCCAAAGCATCCAGACTCTCATCGATGCGGGTAATGGGAAAGCATCACGTCTGGTCTTAGCATTTAATTTCCTATAATCTACGCAAAGTCGGAGACTCCCATCAGTCTTGCGCACCAGCACAATCGGGGAGGCATAGGAACTGGAGCTTTCATGTATGACACCTTTTTTTATCAACTTGGAAATGTGCTCCCTAACCTCCTCAAACTGGTTTGGGGGTATGCGTCGGTAGGGTTGAGAGACTGGTGTATCATCCACCAATGGTATCTCATGTTTCACCTTGTCCGTGTAACCTAGATCATCTTCAGAGGCTGCAAACACATCAGCATACTTCTTCAGGAGTACACTTAGTTCTGCCTGTTGCTCTGGTGTACCTCCTATCTGCAGTCTATCTAGCAGGTGTCCCGCGTCACTGTCAGTTTTTTGCATAACTTCCTTGTCAGCACTTATTTCATCTTGGTTAGCAGACATGCGGTGAAACCTCACTTCCCAGGGGTTACTTTCCACATATTGACAATGGGTAAGCACACCCACCCGAGTCTTGGCAGGTAACCAAACATCTTCTGATGAAAAATTTACCACCTGGACAGGAAACACTTTACTATGAGGTGGCACTAAGGTTGGGATTGGGGCCAACCCTGCAGGAAAAGGCCCGTTTCCTGGCTCAAACAACGCCCAGACATCACCGCCTGCTGGCCTCTTGTGGACTTTGACATGCACCGTGGCAACAGATGACGCTGGTATGTACGCTTTGTGTTTGCCACTTACTCTGGCGATTGACACTTTTTCAATGAGCTCCACCTCCTGGACTCGATGGAAAGCTTCCCTCCACACAGAGTCCAAATTTCCCCCAAGTGTGTTGTCAAACTCCGAGATAACTAACTGCCTGCATCTCTGGGCTATGTTCATTCCTATTATGCCAGGTGGAGTTGAGTCTGGATCTGAAACATCCCCATCTCTAACTATCAGAAATCCACACTCTGGTATGGTCAGTCCCAAAACTTGGATATCTAGTTCCACATACCCAAGATATGGTAAAGGCAGTTTGTTGGCAGCAGTTATCTTGAGCCACTTAGCTGTGCAGTGGATGTCTTCATCCTCACCGTGGAGATGCTCCCTAAAAAAACTCTCAGCAAGTGTGCTTACGTTACTTCCTGTGTCCAGCAAACAACAAACCGGCTCACCACCAATGTGAATAATTACCTCTGGACATGTACCAACTGCACGCTCAAGGAATCTTTCTTTGGTTAATGGGTTGCTATTTGAGCCTTCCGACTTTCCTCGCATTGCCCGGCTCACTGCAATGGAGGGATCCCGTTTCCCGGTACTGCAGACGCTGAGACAGAGCTGGGCTGTCCTTTTGAGCCATGTGGTGCGGTGCATTTTCGAGCTAAATGGCCCACCCCCTCACACCTTAGGCAGATTGGCTTGCCGTCATCAGTAAACTTTGGCCTGAACTTTGGCTTGTTGCTCCTATCAGGAGCACTGGCCTTCTGTATGGTAAGTTCACGCACAGCATCAGCGAGTTCAGTAATTGCTTTTCCTTGCTGAGTGATAACTTTAACCACTTCCTGCAGGGTTACAGCCAGTTCAGTGGGCACTATACAGCCTGAGTTGGCCTGCTCGGAAATCTCAACCGCACCCACGAGGTTCCTACTTCGAGCGACATTAGCACTGCGAGGTTTCTCTTCCACGCACCACATCATAGCCTCATCACGGATGTCAAACAATGTACAATGTGGCCGCTCTCTCACAAACCTGCGCAGTTCTCGGCGAAGGGAAGGGTCTCGTACACCTTCAATGAACTGATCTCTGAGCGTTAGCTGGGGGTCAGCCACAACATGAGATGATTGTTGGAGGGCAGCATTCAACAGCTGAGACAGAGAATGAGAATAATCTCGAAAATCTTCCCCATCTAATTGTCTACGTGCGTAAAAGGCATGTAACAACTGTGGTGTTGTGCGTTTTTCTCTAAAAGCTCCCCTTAAATATGAAAAGAGCTCTTGAGGCTGTTTCATCTCCCCCCCCATACACAGCTTAATCTCATCTAATGCTGAACCTCTTAAATGAGAGAGGATGAAGTCTACCTGATCTGCACTGTTCAAACCCCGAACTCGGATGACTCTTTCAATTTCATCGATAAACTCATCGACATTTTGATTATCTATACCACAATCACCACTGAAAGGAACAATCTGACGCTCTCTCGGAATGTATACATAAGATCTGGTGCTAGCATTACTCATGTTGGCAAGAGCTGACAGTACTTGGTCATGTTTTTGCCCCAGCTCCAAAATCTGGGACTGGAGCTGTGCTACTGGGTTACCTCCAGCACCACGATCCGCAGCTTCGGCACCATCCCCGTGCTGGCTGGCCCCAGCTTCAGCGTCAGGCACGATCGGGTCCTGGTCCATTTTCTGATGCAGTCTCTGACTCTAAAAGCAACACAGTCACACAACAGTCCCAGCTTGTGCAAAAGTTCACTTGAAGGTGTGGTCCGTCTTCTGTGGTCCGCTGCACCCTTGGCGGCAATGTGAGCACCTCTCTACTCCAGAAGGCCAGCTCCTTGCTTCCTCAACGTCTCTCCAGGCACGCCAGCTGTCGTTAACCCTCCTTGGATTAGCACGGAACTCCTCTTCACCACTACCGTTGTCTATAATAGCCCCAGTATGCCACAAACAAAACTAAAACCCTAAAGCCAGCAAAGAGAACCCCACTCCTGGTACCAAAAATAAGTGTCGCCAGCTAAAGGCCTACTGAAGGGAAATAAGGGCCAAACTCAAGCAAAACACTTACACATGGGGTCTTTTATTCTCGACTGCGACCAAAGGGACGCAGCATTAAAATAGCTTAGGCTTCTTGGGGTTGAAGATGTGTCAGATTACAAAAAAACACCAGACAAAAATGTCTAGAAATAAAATAAAATAAGAATTTGTTTCTGCTCTCCAAATTATAGAAGTACAAAACAATTAAACAAGAAAAATGTAACAGTCAATGTGGCATTTAAAGGCAATGAAAAGACAGAAAGACAACGGTAGTGGCCTTTACACCCCTGAAATTACAACATGGTTGCAAACATAAGGCCATATGCATCATTCAAACTATCACTGAATCGTCACAGTATTAGTTTTACCACAGATTAGTCTTAAATTTGTAACACAAATAAGTCAACACACAGCCAAGTTATACAAGTTTCGAAATACTTGCTTAATATGCACAAACTAAATATTTAAACTTCAGTACAGAACAATAATCACTCACCCTAGATTATTGAACAAAATCCGGATCTCGCAGAGGGCCTAATCAGCGTTACTTCTCCCCTCTGAATTTAACAAGAAACACTTTACTTAACAATTACACAAACAGTTTGCTACCGTTTACAAAATTTCCATAACAGATTATATTATGAAAAAGCAAATATAACACTTACGCTCTACGATTCGATGAACGTTCAACGTTTCCAACATTCACCAATAAACTCTCCACGTGAGCTCGCAATCAATCCTCATCAAACGTTGCCAATCACAAAACAATTACCCATGTGTACTACTCTCCAATATAATACTGCTTGAATACAAGTGGATATCTATCACCTTTTTGGCGTTTTATCGTGTTTATATCACTTATATTACCCAAACACACAAGCGATGTAGTACACTCGGCTAGGCGCTACTTCCACTAAAGCTCTCGCGAGACTTACTCTCAGACGTGATCTTGACTCGCTGAAACCTTAAAGCGCCAGTGTCATAATGTGATTACATTCAACAGGTTAACAGTATATATGTCGTAAATGTATTCCTTATTATGTATGATGTTGATCTTGATTAGACATTTACATTTCAGGCTGTTTTACCACCCGGTTACATGTATATAAAAGGTTTTGTAATAGTTTTCAAGTGGATTGATGTCAGAGCTTTTTCTGAAAATGAATACTTAAAGAGGTCTTTTGTCAACCAGAAGCGTGCAATGTCACATCCTTGCAGTGTATATGTCATGATAAGCTCATTGGAAACATATCATCAAAGTACTGTATAATGTAATGGATAAAGAATTAGTCACACACAGTAACTCCATTATTGTCTGTCCTCACCTGTGTTTAATCCGAGCAAACATTTATGCTGTACATACCTAGAAAGGTAGAGAGCTGAATTTCCAAATCACGTGACCATGCCCGAAATATTGGCTGATATTTAGAAAAACAGCACAATTGCGATTGTGATATTGCTGTCACAGTCACCAACACTAGCACTCCATTTCCCAGCATTCCTCCTGATCCACACCAGCGGACACTTTTGAACCACCTGCACCTGCAAGCCCTCACCCTCGTCACCACTCATCAGCACTCCCTTTGTAAGCAGTCCCCATCATCACCACCGTTGTCTGGTCTCGTCAAAGAGAAGTTCCACAGACCCTATTACTCACCGGAGTGCTTACCTGTGTATCCTGAATCCGTCTTCTGTCTGCTGTCATCTGTTCCACTTGGTTGCCTGTCTGGATCCTCTGTTCTCCCTTCACCTTCAAAGATCGTCACCTGCAAGAAGAACAATATCACCAGCCAGCAAAGTCTTCTTTATATGATCATCTACCATTGATTCATCCTTACCCGTGTTGCATTCCCGCTCTGCTTCCCTCATATCTTAATAAATTAAGTCTCATATCTTTTTGTTTAACTAACTACCCTCGTCTGTCCTTTTCTTTGGGTGACAATTGCTTTTATAAAACAGATCAATAAACACGAGTTAATACTGGATAACTTCTATTTTAGACATAAAATTAAGATAATTTACATCAGTTACATTTTGCAGACATTAATATAATGGCAGTCAATGAAAATTGTTCCAAAGAAGCTGCAATAGAACCGCTGTGTGTCTCCAAGCAACACGCATTATTACAATAAGGCGTTTCTTTTCTGAATGAATCAGCTCTTTTGAACGTATTAGATGAATGAATGATTGAATGACTCCTAGACAGCCCACTTATTTTGTTTCTGAATGAATCAGTATTTTTGAATGCATAAATTGAGTGACTGATTCAATGACTCCCCCAGAAAGATGGCCACTTGTTTGTCCCTGAATGAATCAGTGTATTTGAACGAATCAGGTGATGCCAGTCTGTCTGAAATGCACAAACATAGGAGAAAAGTCCTAGTAATCAAGGACTGTAATTTTAACGCTCTTGGAATGCTGCTCAACCAATATAGAGACTGTTTTTTTTTTTTTTTTTTATAAATAACCAAAGAGCATTTGACTCTGAGAGAAAAAATGGATGTTGAATTAGATTTTATATATATATATATATATATATATATATATATATATATATATATATATATATATATATATATATATATAAATTTTTTTTTTTCTCCTGCTCAAACAGTGACTCAGCAAAGGGATTCAAAAGCATGAAACAGACATCGGTAAAACACTGTCACCTTTTCTAAATGGGAAGGGATTAACATCTTTTGGCTGGTACTCTGCAATTAGTATTTTGTTCGCACAGAACATGAGCACAGCTATTAAATTCTTACAATTGCAAAATCTGCTCTTGAATGCAAATGGCCCCACAGCTCAGCTCCTTGTCTATATTTTTGTGGTTAGATGACTCAATCTTCATTGTTCTCTTTGTCATTTTTTTTAATCAGATGTAAAAGAGGCCCACTGAGAAACTGCAATAAAAATTGAAAATTGGATTTGAAAAATAATAATGAAAAACATCCATTTTTAAAAGTTAGATAAAAATAAAATAAGTTATCTCCTAGTAACACCACAATGCAGTACAAGCTACTCACGTTTTTTTCTAGTAAAACAAGTATGTCTTGGAACACTACAATTCAGTTTTAAGCTAAAATGATAAAAGAAGATTATTAAGATATCACTTTAACCGCAATCATGCCTCCTTAAGAGCAGGTATCTGATCATTTTTAGCTTACATAGCATGGTGAGGTAATGGATTCAAGTGTTTGGAATGAAGATAAGCATGTACTTGAGCTCAGAGATCAAATGTGAAATTGGAACAGTCACATTCTCTTTCAAGTCAGAGACTTCTGAGTGGCTGAGGAACAGATAAAAGACACGCTACACACAAAAAAATGGGGGTTTTCGAAATGAATAAGGGGACATGCTAATACCATAGTGCTTTGAACAGGATTTAGCTGACAGGATGTTGGAGTTTCTGTGTTGACAATATAGAAAAAAATGACCTTTAAGTACTCTTGTGACCTGAGGGGGAGAACATGGCAATGTCTACTTTGTTCTTTATTCAATTCTTACATCAGATAGCTTTTTAATGTTTGTTTACAATAACCACTGATTCATATCAACCAAAAGTAGTGCTAATATAAATAATGCTTTCAACAAATTGGACTAAAATGTTGAAAAGCATAACTGTGCCATTTGTGGATGTTGATTTCATTTTTATTTTCATTTTTCATTTCTTATCCTATATTTCTGATTGCTTAGGAGGAAAAATTTGACTCATTAAAAAGAACTCATTTGCAACGTTTCTGTGCTCATGGGTGGTTGTTTTTTTTTGCTGGATCTATCAGATCAATAACCTGCCTGACATCAGTCAATATTGAACACATGGAACAAACATCCACCATACTTACAAGTGTTTGAGTAATTTAGCTTAAAGATTAGACTTCTGTCATTTTCTCATGACAAGAAAGCCTCAAAGTATAAAAATGATTCACATTGGTCAAGACCTTGTATGGTCAGTCATGTCACTGCGACAGGTTGATCAATGATAATATAGCCAAAGGAACACAGATTCGTTTTTCAGCACACCATAACACCCTCTACGTATTAAAAACCCATATCTGAACTAGGTTTGTCATTAAACTAGTAGAGGATTTGATCTCCAAACAGGGGCTGCAATACACCTAACATCTTGTCTTGTCTAATTCCCAGAGAAATCTCTCATATTGTATTGTTTATTGGTCCTCGCATTGCTGACCTTTCCGCTACTGAGAAAAAATACAGAAGAATTCATAATAGATTATCTCAATCCTTTTGAAGCCCTATAAAAAAAAAAACTGTATTTTGAGAGTACATGAAAGACTCTCCCTTCAGTAATTTTGGATGATTGATGTATAGATTATTAAGTCGACACGTTTTATGGGTTGAGTTTGTGAAAGCAGAAACATGAACTTTCATAATGTCGCATCTGCCGAATTCACTGGAAGTTATATAGTTTGAGCGTGTGTCAATGGCTAATCTCAACACAGCACACAGTGAATAATGAATGCTTTTGTCATCTCTTATTCATTAAGACAAGGGGTCAGTGCTTCAGTTCCTTTGTCCCGTCTTGATCCTGCTTGGACAGCTTTTCTTGTAGTTTCTGACCTTGAGAACGGAGACAAAAGTCAATGTGGCATGACAGTGGCAGCTGAAAAACAACAGAAGGGAACAGGAGACACAAACAGCATTTAGTATTACTTTAAGATTTTCACATGTATCGTATTATTGGCATCCACGAAAGAGCGATGAGATGTACAAAGCAACGACTGGCTATAGAAGTGGAGGAGCTAATTAAAGTGAATGATTTTCGACATATTCAAGTGCTATTACATTTCTCTCTCTCTCTCTGTTGATTTTTTTATAGGGATAACCTAACATATATTTTAATCTAAGGTTTTTAATCTGGGGTCTGGGAACAACCAGGCTGCAGTGCAGTGCTATGGGAGCCTTAATAAAGAAGAAGAAAAAATAGACTATTTTTAGGACTGTCAAAGTTAACATGCACTTTAGATATCAATGTAAATTTGATAATAAATGTTATCATTCATATCAGTGTTATTTTAGTTAAGTTTTTAGTATTTTGTGTTGTCATTTTAATTTTAGTTATTGTCTATGTCAATTATATTATACAATTATATTAACATTTTTATGTCTATGTAGTTTTTATTCGTACAAATGACCTAGCCCTAACCCCGCGCCTAAACCATACTGTCACGTCTCTGTGTTTTGGACTCTGTTTTCCCTGTGTCACAAGTCTGTTTGTTTTCAGTTTTTCCTCCACTCCTTAGTTTCTATGGATACCATTATTCGTTCATTGTCTTCAGCTGTGTATCATTAATTAGTCTCATTATCTCCTAGTGTCCCTTGTATATAAGCCCTCTGTTTCCGCCTAGTCCTTGTCGGTTCTTGTTTATGTTTCTAAATGTGTGGTTTGCCTGGATCCCTTGCTTTTGTTCAGTAAAGTCTGCATTTCTATATGCTGTTTCATCTGGAGTGTTCTGTGCCACAATACATGTAACACCTACCCGTCACTGGGGTTTCGTATGCATTTGTTCGAGTTGGTTGTGAGAGTGTTGAATTCTGTTAATGTATGTGTGTAAAATTTAGATGTGTTAATTGTGTTAATGATGGACGGTCAAGTGTCTCTCCTTATTTGTCTGAGCATAGGTATATGTGAGTCTGCTGGCCTCATCCTGTCAGGGTTGGATTAGGCAGACTGAGCGAGTGTGAGGTTGGAGGAGGATGTCTCAGGGGAACAACGGAGAGAGAAAAACGCCTGAGGATCATCCCACCTTGTGGAAGTGCAGCTTCTCCATCTGCCTGAGAGCTGCCACGCATACCTATTCGCTCTCCCCTCCACTGCGCTCGCGCAACTGCCTTATTCCACTCACTCGTGCGGAGTCCTTTATAGGTCCACTCGCACAGGATACGCAGGGATAATAGCAAATCCTCATCCAATAAACCTTTGTGTGCTGAGCATAATAAACTTTGACAAGTCTGCTAAAATCATCGCTTAAAAACAGGCTTTTTTCTTTTTTGAATGGCCCTCCATCATATCCCTGAGCCCACTTTGTGCCTTAGGTGAGATATGGCTAAAGAAAAAAACCTTTTTAACAAGACTTGTGGCATGATATTTTTGCTAAGCATGTAAGGAGTTTAAATCCAGATGTAATAAATTTTATTTTATTTTACTTTACTGACCTAGACAGTCAAAAGCATGCATTTTTTACTGGTAATAATTTCTGGTTCACTTTACTATATGGGTTAATTTGTCAACTTATGTTAACAATGATTAATAAGTTGTGTAATGTAATGTGTGTGTGTGTGAGTATGTATATATATATATATATATATATATATGGAAGTTGCATTCAAAATTCACTAAAAAATGGCAAAGGCTTGGTGCTGCTGCTTTTAAAAAAAATGATGCACAAGGTTGAACTTTTGGTTGTAGCTTGGGTTGTTTTTCCTGTTGCCTCTATAGATCGTCTCTAAAAGCACACAAACATTAAGAGTATGAAAATACTCCATTAAGTTAAGAGGGTCCCAGAACAGTGACCTTCTCTTTTTTAATTGGCCCTGATGAAAGTGACTTTTATCTGGCTTCACCATCACAGACTTAAGCGTTTCAGATTTTTACCTCTTTGATACCACTGACTCCTGTGATCTGCCGGACGTGCCTTGTTTCTCATTCTGGTGCTTTTGTCTGTGATTGAATGGAACCAGTGATCCCTAAGCCAAAATCACAGTGAGTATAAGATGAACATGGATATGTTCAATGCTTTTGCTTGTTGTTCCCTTTTAATCAGTTTATTTCTTTTCTTTCTGAATTTGGATGCCTGCATGTGATATTTCAGGGTTAGGTTAACACTCAGGTTCATCTTCCTCATAATAAATGTTTAACAAATAAAGCCATGATGCTACTTTGAAATTTTTTTTCACTCAAATGAAATGAAAACTCCAGCCCAACTCTGTCTCCTCAGAGCCATGTTGAGATCTCGTGACCAGCCAAGTAGTTTTAGATTTTTCTCAGTAATCTGCCTGTTACTGGATACTTTTTACTTGCAGACTAAATTAATGATGATTGTGAAAAGCTAATTGCTGCATCGGTAACTAAAACATTGTTTTGCGTGATTCTGCATCCACACCACTAGGTGTCACTATGCCTCTGAGATGACTATATATGACAACATAAACAAAGTAAACAAATAAAATACTGAGTGCATAATGGTTATGGATTTATAGATTCATGCTAGATATTATGTTTTATTCATATTACAAAAAAGAAAATGAAGAAACACAACAAAACAAAGTAGTTTTTTCCCCTTTCTTTTTTTATTTATTTTTTTTATAAAATACCTTGGAGCATCTTCATATTCTCATAGTGTATTTTGCTCTGCTTATGTCTGGCCTGTTCATTTAATTTGGTTTGCTTTCTCATTCAAAATATATGTAAGGATTATTAATGAATATAATTAAGCTTTCCTTCCTTTCTTCTTTCTTCTCCTCCAACAATCCTAATCTAAGCTGCATGAAGCTGCCTGAAAGGCTGTAGGCTGATTATATTAATAAACTAATTATGTAGGAAAGCTCCCATAAACCAACAATGATTATTCTTCTGTCTAATAAAGCCTGACTCAAGGCTAACCATCTATAACCATGCTATATTTTTATTGAAATGAAGTCTGCCCTGATCAACACCGGTTTCCTTTATCCTCTGCTCATTATTGTGAATATTATTTAGCTGTTTGTTGTTATTGAAGAGATGCTGGAGGCTCATGTCTACGATAATTCAATAATGGTTACTGTGGCAGTTGCTATATATTACATACAACTACCCAGGCTTTTTTATTTTATTCATAGTGAATTAAAAGGACTGTAATGAATTGTCATTGCTGTGGTACAACAGCTGAGAAAGAGACCAAGAATTATCCTAAAATCATCCTGCCAATCAAAAGTGATAAAAAGCCCTCATTGTAATTTATATTCTAATCACAATGTGCTTAGCATATTTCCCAGGAAGCTAAAAACTGAAGAAAGAAAACACACACACACACACACACACACACACACACACACACACACAGATCCTCAAACAAATACAGACCGAATGGATTTTCAAGACTTGACAGACAGGAAACTGAATATGTGGCATACTATTCTCCGTCTCCCATTGCCGTCACCAGTTTCCACCCTTTTAACATTCCATGCAGCATCCTTGTCTTTGACAAAACTCTTCACCTCGATTTCTGTTTTCCTTATGAACTAAAGGATTAGAGATCACTCTTGCACCACCAATCTGCCAGTTTTATTTTAGAATTGCCCAGAGCCAACAGCTATATTGCCATGCCACTGGCTTGCATCATAATCACTCATGAGATGGATACGGTGCCCAATGTTAACTAAAATGCTAGAAGAGTTTTATTTATTTTTTAATATGTTTAATCAATATGCTTCTTCTATTGATTATAGGTGGCTTGTTGTGTAAATATGAAGCATGTGGCCTCAAATTTGAAAATATCTAGTCATGTGTATTGATCAATGTCTTTAATTCACAGCTTATTTTATTGCTAATCTCCCAACTCCACCTCCCATCCCCCCTTTAGAAGCAGGTGGTGTATTGATTTTTATCTCATAAGCGCTAATGTATCACAGTGCCATATACTGTGATGTTCAAAAGTTCAGTATTTTATATAGAGAACCAAAAAATAATTATTGATTCTTTTTGATTGCTTTTTTTTGGTGGATATTATAAAAATGATCGCAAGACTATTGTTACTATAGTTACTATAGATTAATACAATATATATAATACAGCTGGCACTTTGGAATACTGTTACATCATTACTAAATAACACAGGAACAAATAATTTATGTAATATTAGCATTCTAGTACTTCTAAAGGAATTACTGGCTATTTGGAACAGTATTCTAAAGTGGTAACCCACTGGTGTGGATGCTAGCTAGTATAGTTGTCTTTATAGTAATCGTTGTTGATGTGAATGGGCCTTAATTCCACGGTGGTTCCCTCCAGTGGGTTTTTTATGATTTGATGTTTCAGTTTATGGGTAAAATAAGGTCTGTGGTAAAAAATAACTTGACGATACTTTGATGTTTTGTTAAATTACAATTGCAAATTTTTAAACTCTTATGTTTAGTAATATGTTTCTATTAAGTAACTATATAAGAACATTTGGGGTGTGAGTGTGTGTAATTTACATCACAGAACAAAAGTTATGCTTACCACAGATCTATTTTACTCATAAATTGAAAAAATCTCGAGAGAACCACTGGCGAATTAATTTTGATGTCATCCCTGCAGCACGGGCTTCTTGTGAGGCTCTATGATGTAAACAGGCTCTAAACTGACGAAGTACAGTAGTTACTGTAAGAAAAAAAAGAGCTTTTCTATAGCACCCCTTGTGGTCATAAGTTATGTTCTGTTATGAATTGCATTCTAGCTAATTGTTAACTCTATTTATAAAGACAAATGAAACTCTGTGCATAGTGGATTTCCAATGAATAAATATCACATTTCAAATGAATAGAACACCATTAGTTCAATAGAGTGTGGTAACTGACATAAGCCAGTCAATCTAAATATTCCCTGAATATAACAGAAAAATGGCTGCTATAAACACAAGAATTAAATATAAAGTAAATCTGGAGTGCATCATGGGAAGTCTTAAGTAACACCATACTTTTTTTATTTTATGGATACAAACATGACAGACAAATATGAACTGTCAGTGTGCATTTTTGTATATGAAACAATATGACATTCCATATAGTACATTTTAGTCACACATGTGAGAGCTAGAAATGTTCATAATTGGTTGTTCAAGTCTCTTCACTTTGGTGGGGACATGTTTTCATCATGCAGCCTCCTGTCCTTGTGCTTTGGAAAACCTCCATGAATATGGATTTTCCCCCACTTCGCAAACTTCATCCCTCAAAAACAACACTCCCTGGAGTCTGTACATTCCCACATCATCTGTCCCCAGATTGCACTTTCTTCCTTTAACCCCTTCATGATTACCGTGGTTTTATAATAAAAATAAAAGCCTCTCGGCGCAAATTGCACACAGAAAAATTGGTTAGAAACAAAGAAACAAAAACAATCAAATGTTGGAGGTT
The DNA here is from genome assembly GCA_037194245.1 of Opsariichthys bidens. Taxonomy (NCBI): domain Eukaryota; kingdom Metazoa; phylum Chordata; class Actinopteri; order Cypriniformes; family Xenocyprididae; genus Opsariichthys; species Opsariichthys bidens. The sequence continues at coordinate 6,608,578 of CM074295.1, forward strand.
AGGAAAATGAATTTCTCTATTTTTGCTGCTCATTGTGTTTCTAATGTGCTTTGTTATAAGCTCTCTACTGAGTGGTTTAATCATCTCATCCATCCTGTGAGTCACTATAGCCAGGGCACAGTAGGGCATCATGGCTTTAGTAAGCCTGTGTTTAAACCAGAGCAGCTGCATTGGATTCACAGGAAATTATTTTTAGCACCATCCCGGTTTATTGACATGCAGCACAATGACTTTTTAAACATATTTTACTTTACTTTTACTTACTTCTTGTTACTTTTATGTGATTTTGTCTTTCTGATATGAATGCATACAATGAATGGTTTCCATGAATATATAATATAAACTATATAAAATACTAATACTAATATTGTATTTCTCAGGATGAAAAGTACACAAATTATTATTTTATTTTATTTTCCTTGATGCTAAACAAAGCTTCTCATATCATTTTGATGTCTTGACTTGATAATAAAAAAGGTAGACAACATACGGTGGGTACGGAAAGTATTCAGACCTCCTTAAATTTTTCACTCTTTGTCATATTGCAGCCATTTGATAAAATCATTTAAGTTTTCCTCATTAATGTACACAAGACAGAGCAGGTTATTTTGAACTAGGCAGAGGTCACGTTTTGTGATAGTTTGTGATAGTTGTCTCGCGAGACTTGATCGATTGCTTCTGTCTGCCTCGCTGCTGAATTGTTTGAGTCTGTTGCTCCATAGCTTTATTTGAATCTATTTATTGTTATTGTTTGCTGTCTACTTTATCTTCACTATATATCTGATATTGTCTTATATTGCCTATCACATTAATTTGACATCGCTAGTTTTTAATCTTTTAATCTAAATCACCATCACAACGCGTTAGCATTACGCTAGTTTGTGTCATCTGGTAAGTCGGATCGGTCTACAAACACGGTAAGCTATGTCATCTTCTCCTTTCATTGTTACTTGCACTGCCTGTCACATGCATAGTTTAGCTTTTTCTGTCAGCGATGAAGGATTCACATGTCATAAATGTAGGGAAATAGTCAGGCTGACAGAGAAAATCTTAGAATTAGAGACACGCATCCAAACTTTAATTGAGGATAGTAAGAATGCAAGCGCTTCAGATACTGTTTTGGATGCGACTAGCAAAAAACACCACTCTTCCGTTCCGATTAGAACATCAAACAGGTTCTCCCCACTCAGTGACGCACCCACTGAGAATCCTGTTGAAAGTGCCCTAGTTATTGGCGATTCTATTACACGGAACGTGAAAATAGAGACACCAGCCACCATAGTCACATGTTTGCCGGGAGCCAGAGCGCCTGACATCAAAGCAAATTTAAAAGTGCTGGCTAATGCTAATCGTCAATACTCTAAGATTGTTATTCACGTCGGCGCTAATGATGTCCGACTTCGCCAGTCGGAGATCACCAAAATTAACATTAAAGAGGTGTGTGAAATCGCACGTATGATGTCAGACACTGTAATTTTTTCTGGACCCCTTCCTGCTCTTAGGAGTGATGAGATAATTAGCAGACTATCATCACTCAATGGCTGGCTGTCTAAGTGGTGTTCACAGAATGATATAGGTTTCATAGACAATTGGAAAAGTTTTTGGGGCAGACCTGACCTGTTGAAAAGAGATGGTATTCATCCCTCCTGGGGTGGTGCCGCTCTTCTCTCTAGTAATATGGCACATAGTCTTAGAGCTCAACCTTGACTAACTGGGGCCCAGTTCAGGAAGCAGACAGACTGGCTAAACCGACCGTCTGCTAGCTGTCTCACGTCACAGAATTCAGATAAATCCCAACACATAGAGACTCTTTCACCTAGATATCGTCAGATAGAGACTGTGTCTGTACCCGAACTAATAAATACAGAAAACTTCCAAACCCATTTACGGGTGATAATTTAATTGATGTTCAACAAGTAGTAAACAGAGATTATAAAGATAACAAAATGATAAAGCTTGGGTTGCTGAATATTCGATCCCTTTCTTCAAAAGCACTTATTGTAAATGATATTATCACAGAAAATAACCTAGATGTGCTGTGTTTGACAGAAACCTGGCTAAAACCAGACGATTACATTACTTTAAATGAGTCTAGCCCTCAAGGTTACTATTATCGACACGAACCTCGTCAGAAAGGTAAAGGGGGAGGTGTTGCTGTAATCTATAGTAATATCTTCAGTATTACTCAAAAGTCTTTCAAATATATCTCTTTTGAAGTGATGGTGCTCTATGTAACGTTATATAATGTAAGTGACAAATCTCATCTGAAATTTGTGTTGGCTACTGTATACAGGCCACCAGGGCACCATACAGATTTTATCAAAGAATTTGCTGATTTTCTATCGGAGTTAGTACTGGCTGTGGATAAAGTCCTTATTGTTGGTGATTTTAATATACATGTAGATAATGAAAAAGACGCATTGGGATTGGCACTAACAGATATTCTAAGCTCTATTGGAGTTAGACAACACGTGTCAGGACCAACTCATTGTCGTAATCATACTCTAGATCTAATATTGTCACATGGAATCGATATTGATGCCGTTGAAATTCTGCAGCAGAGCGATGACGTCTCAGATCATTATCTAGTCTCATGCGTGCTACATTTATCCAAGGCTGGAAAACCGCCTGTCTGCCATAAATATGTTAGAACCATCACCTCTACCACTAAAAATTGCTTTATAAATAATCTTCCTGATCAGTTTCATCAACTTAGCAAACCAGACAGCTTAGAAGAACTCGATGTTGCAACAGAAACTATTGACGCTCTCTTTTCAAACACTCTAGACTCTGTCGCTCCTTTGCGCTTAAAAAAGATTAAGGATATTAGTCCAACGCCATGGTATAACGAGCACACTCGGGCCCTTAAGAGAGCAGCCAGAAAACTGGAGCGCAGCTGGAAGAATTCAAAACTAGAAGTTTTTCGGATTTCATGGAGAGAGAAAATGATGGAGTACAGAAAGGCTGTAAAAACCGCTAGATCTGCTTATTTTTCAAATCTTTTAGAAGAAAATAAACACAACCCTAAGTATTTATTTAATACAGTGGCTAAATTAACAAGAAATACAGCCTCAACTTCTGATGTTTCCAAACAGCACAGCAGTAATGACTTTATGAACTTCTTTACTTGCAAGATTGACAACATTAGAGAGAAAATTATAGCCATGCAACTGTCTACTACAGTATCACATCAGACAGTGGGTTGTTGTATCCCTGAGGAAAAATTCCATTCATTCGCTGCTATAGGAAAGGAAGAATTGTCTAAACTTGTTAAATCATCAAAATCTACAACATGTATGTTAGACCCTATACCGACTAAGCTATTGAAAGAGATGCTTCCAGAGGTCATAGATCCTCTTCTTAAGATCATTAATTCATCTTTATCACTAGGTTACGTACCAAAAAATTTTAAGCAGGCTATTATCAAACCTCTTATTAAAAAACCACAACTTGATCCTGGTGAATTAGTCAATTACAGACCGATTTCCAATCTACCTTTTCTGTCAAAAATACTAGAAAAGGCAGTATCATCTCAGCTTAGTTCCTACTTGGAAAGAAATGGTATCTGTGAGGATTTCCAGTCAGGATTTAGACCGTACCATAGTACTGAGACTGCTCTCATTAGAGTTACAAATGATTTGCTCTTATCATTAGATCATGGTTGTATCTCTCTATTAGTGTTACTAGACCTCAGTGCTGCTTTTGACACAATCGACCACAATATTCTTTTGAATAGACTAGAAAATTATGCTGGAATTAGTGGAATTGCATTGGCATGGTTCAAATCATACTTATCCGACCGTTATCAGTTTGTAGTAGTAAACGAAGAGATGTCATTTCGATCACAAGTTAAATATGGAGTACCACAAGGCTCAGTTCTAGGACCGTTGCTTTTCACTCTGTACATGTTACCCTTGGGAGATGTCATTAGGAAGCATGGCATTAGCTTTCACTGTTACGCTGATGATACTCAGCTCTATATTTCCTCACGCCCTGACGAAACCTACCAATTCTCAAAATTAACAGAATGCGTAGCTGATATAAAAAATTGGATGACTTGTAATTTCCTACTACTAAACTCAGAAAAAACAGATTCTAATTATTGGACCAAAAACTTCACATAAAATTCTTCCATCTTAAAAATATATCTAAATTGCGACATATGCTCTCAATGACAAATGCGGAACAGCTAGTTCATGCGTTTATGACCTCGAGACTAGATTACTGTAACGCTCTATTGGGTGCTTGCCTTGCTCGCGTGATAAACAAATTACAGCTGGTCCAAAACGCAGCTGCTAGAGTCCTTACTAGAACCAGGAAATATGAACATATTAGCCCTGTTCTGTCAAAACTGCACTGGCTCCCTATTAAACATCGTATAGATTTTAAAATCTTGCTAATTACTTACAAAGCACTAAATGGCTTAGCTCCTTGTTAATACCTAGAATATCAAAATCAACCGCAGGCGGTAGATCCTTTTCCTATTTGGCACCTAAACTCTGGAACAATCTTCCTAGCATTGTTCGGGAAGCAGACACACTCTGTCAGTTTAAATCTAGACTAAAAACGCATCTATTTAACTTGGCATACACATGACGCACTATAAACTGTGTTAACTAGCTCATCCTCTGTTAAGACCTTACCGACTCATCAGCCAGTGGCACATATCCCAACAAACCGTCCCATACCGGCGTGATCAAAAAGATCTTAAACTAGATTAAATATTTTGACTGTTGCGATTCCAAAACGGTTTAATGACCTGTAACTCTGCCTGAGTATCGGACAAGTGTTCACTGTTGGCCAGAGGAGAACTGGCCCGAGGTTTTTTTTCTCCATTTGTTGGAGTTTTGGTTCCTTGCCGCTGTTGCCTTTGGCTTGCTTAAGTTGGGGACACTTGCTTGAAATTCAGCAGTGTTTTTGATATGCCTGCACTGGCGCCGTTGTATACAAACTGAGCTGAGCCGGACGATCATGTCACTGTTCTCTACAGTGCTGATATACATAAATTAACTAGACTAATAACTATTGATATTTGCAACGGAATGAATCAATAATATATAGAATAAGCTGCACAATGACACCATTTTCTTATTAATGTAAAGCTGCTTTGCCACAATTTGCATTGTAAAAAGCGCTATATAAATAAAGATGACTTGACTTGACTTGACTACACACAGCACCCCATATTGACAGAAACACACAGCATTGTTGAATTTTTTGCAGATTCATAAAAAAAGAAAAACTGAAATATCATATGGTCCTAAGTATTCAGACCCTTTACTGTGACACACATATATTTAACTCAGGTGCTGTCCATTTCTTCTGATCATCCTTGAGATGGTTCTACACCTTCATTTCAGCCCTTACAGCTCACGGTGCTTGTCAGAGCAAATGAGAATCATGAGGTCAATGGAACTGCCTGAAGACCTCAGAGACAGAATTGTGGCAAGGCACAGATCTGGGCAAGGTTACAAAAACATTTCTGCTGCACTTAAGGTTCCTAAGAGCACAGTGGCCTCCATAATCCTTAAATAGAAGACTACCAGAACCCTACCTAGAGATGGCTGTCCGGCCAAACTGAGCTATCGGGGGAGAAGAGCCTTGGTGAGAGACGTAAAGAAGAACCCAAAGATCACTGTGGCTGAGCTCCAGAGATGCAGTCGGGAGATGGGAGAAAGTTGTAGAAAGTCAACCATCACTGCAGCCCTCCACCAGTCGGGGCTTTATGGCAGAGTGGCCCGACGGAAGCCTCTCCTCAGTGAAAGACACATGAAAGCCCACATGGAGTTTACTAAAAAAACACCTGAAGGACTCCAAGATGGTGAGAAATAAGATTCTCTGGTCTGATGAGACCAAGATAGATATTTAGCCTTAATTCTAAGCGGTATGTGTAGAGAAAACCAGGCACTTCTCATCACCTGTCCAATACAGTCCCAACAGTGAAGCATGGTGGTTTTCAGCTGTAGGGACAGGACGACTGGTTGCAATCGAGGGAAAGATGGATGCCGCCAAGAACAGGGATATCCTGGACGAAAACTTCTCCAAAGTGCTCAGGACCTCAGACTGGGCTGAAGGTTTTCCTTCCAACAAGACAATGGCCCTAAGCACACAGCTAAAATAACAAAGGAGTGGCTTCACAACAACTCCTTGACTGTTCTTGAATGGCCCAGCCAGAATCCTGACTTAAACCCAATTGAGCATCTCTGGAGAGACCTAAAAATAGCTGTCCACCAACGTTTACCATCCAACCTGACAGAACTAGAGAGGATCTGCAAGGAGGAATGGCAGAGGATCCCCAAATCCAGGTGTGAAAAACTTGTTGCATCTTTCCCCAAAAGACTCATGGCTGTATTTTATCATAAGGGTGCTTCTTCTAAATACTGAGTAAAGGGTCTGAATACTTAGGACTATGTGATTTTTCAGTTTTTCTTTTTTAATAAATCTGCAAAAATGTCAACAATTCTGTGTTTTTCTGTCAATTTAAGGGGGTCTGAATACGTTCCGTACCTACTGTATGTTCATCCAGCACAGTTACAATAGATGTTGATTTTGTCACACAACCTGTGAAAAGTTTCAGGGGTATCGGAGTTTGGTGACTGACAGAGAACATGATGCTCAGTTCAAAAGGCCCCATTTGCATCCACAACAAGATTCTTCTTGATAATTAAGCAGCTGCTCACAGCAGGGAGACCTTGATAAGCATTTTGATGGATGTGATGTAATCAACCAGGCTTTGCATACATATATATATTTATATATGTGCATATGTATGTCAGGTGTCTGTGTAAACCAGCATGGAGCATGAAGTTGCAATGTTTTAGGCAAGATTTTTAACCAAAAAAGTCACTTAAAAATGCTATAATAATGCAGAGATTTTTAGTTCTGTTTGACTTGGCTCGCAGTAGTTAACTGTATTATTCCTAAATAATCCTGTCTGTAACATTTAGCTAATTTTAACATTAACCCTCATTAGTACTATTATTCTGTTTACATACGCCTTCATCACAGCTCTCAAACTCATAAATACTTTACCCAGTCTGTTGGTTTGTTTTTGTCTGTCTGTTTTGTTGTTTGCCTCTTCTGTTTTAGCTTTCGCTTATGCAGCTGAGATCCATCTGACTGACAATAACAAAGGACACACAGGACTTTGACCATAAAGAGGATCTTCAAAAAGACAGATCAAGCTCAGAATATGATGGCTGAAGCTTTTGAAGTACACACGGGAGAGCAACACCAATGAGGTGTGGTTTGTAGGGGGACCCTGCTGGATAAAAGCTTCCCCCGCTCCTTTCAGAAAAGTAGGCTTTATTTCTTTTCCTAAATGATGTTTCCAATACTGATGTCTGTTGTAATCTGCTATTCAGGGAATTCCTTATTCTTTAACATCTAAACACATCAGCGAGAATGTTAAATACTGATAATTCTACACTTCTATGCTACATAGACTCCAATATTGGTACTCTACATGGCCAAAAAGTATGCAGACACCCAGACAAGACAGAGCAGGTTTCTTTTGATATGAAACAATTTCATATTTAAAATATTGTAATATTTTAAAGAAGCTTAAACAACAAATACCATATAGTGGCTCTTTAATGTGTCGTGACAGATCGCTGTAGCTCCTTCAAGCGGCTCGGGAAACAACCATCTCTTCATTCTAGTTCATTCATAGCATCAAATAAACATGAATGGACATCAGAAGGAATGTTGTTTCAACTGCAGAAAGACAGGAGTACACACAATTTTGCAAGTTCAAGTTCACCAATGTTAAACTCCCTTGACTGCTTTGTCGGACAAAATGCTGGATTCTGGGATATGATTAGTCAGATCGCCTGTCAATCAAACATATTGAAATCGAAGGGCCAATTGGAAGCTCATTACAACAGCTTCCTTACAATAGCCAGTGGTCGATCCTGGTTCTACTGGGGACCCACCGCTCTGCACATTTGTTATATCTCCCTTATTTAACACACCTTATTCAGATCATCAGCTTGTTAGGCGAACTGAACTGAGGGTATGTTTACACGACAACAATGTCTTTGTATAGATAACAATGGTGTCAAAGTGATCCCCATTCACACGGATCTGCTAAAAATAACAACAAAAAATGCTGTATTATGCATGCCAGGACAGTAGCTGGCAATGCCACTTTGTAAAGAAAGACTAAACTCCAGGATTCAAAACCAGTGCACTAGATGTTGCAACATGGCTGTAAGAATTTTAGTAAAGTCAGGCACAGAATCTGGGTCTATGGATGGGGCCTGGCTTGCAGTGGTCATTCCAGTCCATCCCAAAGGTCTTCAGTGGATTCTTTTCACAACTTCCATCTTTCCAAGCTGAAGTCACCTTGCACCTCTTAGTAAAAGGTGAAGCTGAAATAACTAGTGGTGTGATGATACACTTAGCGCACATGACAAGACAATTCACACTACTGGGTTCATTTGAATGGCATGAAATGATATTTTAAATAACAAATCTTTAATGACAAAATATATGATTGGAAAAATAGTCTTTTAATTGACTGAAAGTTACAAATTGCAAAACAATGCAGGTGCATTTTGAAATGTCTTAATCTATAGCAGTCATTATAAACATAATTATCCAAATACTTTTTATGTTTACTCACAATTCTGTCAGGACCACAATCGTCAAATATGATTGATAACTGCATAGAGTTTGTATTGGCAGTATGGTTCTGTTCTGAGCAAAAACTCCCTGCGTATCCATGCAGCCTAGCAGGGAGAGCAACAGAGTTTTCTCAAACTAATCTCAAACCTACCTGAGTAGCAACTGAATCTGGCTTTATGCAAAAGGCTGAGTTGTTCTCAGTTGTTCTTCCTGGTGGTTTGCTGTTATATGCATTATTTTGTATTGTAGTATCCAGCTCTCCCTTGTTTCTGATTTCACCTAGTGTTACAGAAATATATCTCATACCATGTCCCTTTAGGAGCTTTGTGGGTTCTTTAGTTAGAGAAGCTTAATGAAACATAAGTATTTGTGCTTCACACTGCCCATATTGGCTATACACAACTGATCGCTATCCCCTTGTTACTTTCTTATGTCATTTGTCATGGTATGTGGGTCCAAACTCTCAATCACACTCTTAAAGGTTCTTTATGGCACCAATGTGTCCATGAAGAACTTTTAACATCCATGGAACCTTTCCATTGCACAAAAGCTTCTTTTTAGAGGAAAAAAGTTCTTTGGATAAAAGAACCACATTTTGATTATGAACTGTTCACTTAAAAGTTCACTTCTGGGAAACCAAAAATGGTTCCTCTATGGCATCATCAAAAAAAAAAAAACTTTTGGAACCTTAAAGAGCAAGAGCAAACAACAAACAGTTTTAATGCACACTCACAGTCTGCTGTAATACCAAACAATCCTGATCCTAACCTTTATCTCCATGCCGAAAGCTTGGATGGCCAGACAGTGATTTATCTTTTATGAAACATTAAAATATTGGTATCTCGGATGCCGTGAGCATGGAGACTATAGTGTACACTGTGAGCTTTTAAAAGCTTAGCTTAAATGTGTGATATGAATAAATAGTGCTCATAAACACTGTTGAGATCATAGTATCAAATAAAAGGAGTTGAGGCTTGGACCCGGAAACCTTTTTCTTTACTTTCACAACATAAGTGGATATTCATGCATTTTAATGTTTGTTTGTTGTCTGGAGAGAGTTTTGTATTACACTTGGCAATGCACATTCAGAGTTACCGTCTTCAAGACAAGCTTAATCAAATTTAATTGAATCATATGGTTAGCTGAAAATTTAGTGGAACAAAACTGAGTCAATATTGCAGATAAATGAAAATAAAGTATAAAGCTAAAGACCATGTCAGACTGCTCTACCATAGAGATGGTGGTTTTCTGGTCTAGTGCCACTGAGGTATTCAACGGCGCTTTCAAAGCAGCAGATCGACAGCGATATTGATTTCCTGATTAATGCAGCACACTGCTATGGGCACCATGGGCTAAAGGCACTGTTTTCATTTGTGCATGATATCTGGATTGCTGAATCCACAGAATCGAATGGCTCTGTTGGTACTTTTATTCCCATAATATAACCAAGCTCTTCAGTTAACCCTAACTTCTGTCAGGACCAATATCATCAAAGATGATTGACATTTAGCATACGGTTTGGATTTGCGGTATGGCTCTGTTCTGGGCTCCCCATGCAGCCTAGCATGGATAAGAGCAGGCACAGCAGCAATAACCTCCCTTGGGTAAAGAGAGCAGAACCAACATAAACATTTTTTAGATATCATTAAAGTTCAATATCCAAATTCTGACTGGACAAAAGGAGAAGCTGGGGATGCAGGAGGGTAATTAGCTCCTAATAAATGCATTAGCTACCGATACTACTGATGCCGTTATAGGCATTGTATTCCTATAGGTAGACGTGGACAGGGTTGGGGAGTAACGAAATACAAGTAACTTAGTTACGTATTTAAAATACAACATTTTTAATATTATTTCTATATTTCGTTACAGTTACATTTTAAATGGGTGGTAATCAGATTACAGTTACATCTGAAAAGTGTTTTAGATTACCAAAGTGATTACTTTGAATTTTAGTTTCATCAACATTTTAATACTTTTAAGAGGGATCATAATTTTGTTGTTTTTATTTAGTACTGTCCTGAACAAGACAAAATGACTGAATTTATAAAAAAAAATTGCCCAACTGTCAACTTAACTGTCCTGTCATGACCTGATGAGCCACGACTGTTCTCATGTTTTATGATAGTTGTTTGTGAGTCATTTTATAATTGTAAAAAACATCACTGCATCTTTTTCTCACAGTTTGTTTTTCCCCTCAAAATTGTGAGTTTGCATTTCACAATTCTGACTTCTTTTTCTCAGAATTGCAAGATTTAAACTCACAATTGCAAGTTATAAAGTCAGAATTGGGAGATATAAACTTGCAATCCTGACTTTTTTTCTTGCAATTGTGAATTTAGTATTCTGAGTTTATATCTCATAATTCTGACTTTCTAACTCGCAATTGCAACTTTATATCACACAATTCTGAGGGAAAAAGTCAGAATTGTGAGATAAAATCTCGCAATTACCTGTTTTGTGTTTGTTTCACACTTATTATTATTCCAAAGTATTCTAAAGTATTTAGATTAAGTTACTAAACTTGAGTAATGTAACGAAATACGCTACAAATTACTTTTTAAAGCATGTATTTTGTAATCTGTAGTGAAATACATTTTAAAAGTAACCTACCCAGCCCTGGACGTGGATCACCTGAGAGTCAGCTGACGTGAGCTTGACTGACGTGGCCTGCCAGAACTAACGCTATGCTTGATATCATAGATTAGTTAGCAGATTAAAACTGTTCTATGACTTACAAATAATGAGATGCATCATCATCCACTAGTAACGATTTACAATCAGAATATACTACCTTGTGTTACATGCATATCTGTTCTGGACTGTATGTTTTCTTTGTTCCACATGTGCTCCGTGTTTCTCCCATTGTGTTCATGTTCAGTCTTGGTCCGATCTCGTTTGTGTTGACGTGTTAATGTTTCCTGTTCTTTGTAACTCCCCTGCATCTAAATGAGAGACTTTGGTTATACTTTATTCCTATCTATCATATAAGTTTTATATGTTGAACAACAATATCTGGTATGAAAGCTTTTTCACTTGCTGAACTATTGTAGTTGGTGACTAAATATGTGTTTTAAAAAAAACAGAAAAAGAAGGAAAAGGAGTGGGCATCTTGAAAGCACTACAGATTACATTTAAAAAAAAATTCAGGTCAAATTAAATATGTCATGCTCAAGTGTCAAACCTTGCTCCTGGGTATTGTCATCTGTTATGATGTCCATTTTTATTTTCCTGAGGCTGCTGGACTGAACAAACTGTGATCCGTAAAAAATAGGATTTTTGATAATCACTGCAATTTTAAATCAGTTCTGCCAAAATATTACCAACAACGATACAATTCATCAGTGCTCATAAGTTTACATTCTATCTTTTGTCGAATATACAAGATTTTAATATACTACACACATTACATTTACATTTAGTCATTTAGCAGACGCTTTTATCCAAAGCGACTTACAAGTGAGGAATACAAACAAGCGATTCTTCATGAATTGGCAAATAGACACAGGAAGTGCTCACAAATACAAGTTTCATACATTGCTCAGTACCATAAGCTAGAGTAGGAAGGGAAAAGGGAAGGATATGTTTTTTTTTATGAGGGTATTAAGTGTTCACAGAAGAGATGAGTTTTCAGCTGTCTCTTGAATATTCTTAATGTCTCTTGAATATGACATTCATACTATTTAGAATTTACTCTTTTTTTTGCTGTTGCAAAGTAATTACTTATTCAGAGTTAGTGTGCTATGGGATTTCGGACACAGACTTTTTCTTGTTCAAGAAGCCGTTTCAATCAGATATACGTCACAACAGGGAAGAAATGACTTTCGCAACTCCTCTTTCCTTTTGACTTTAAAGGAGTTTAATAAATTTGATGATGTAGAGACAGCACTTCTTGTGTCTATTTTCCTCTTCATGATGAATCGCTTGTTTGTTTTTCTCGCTTTGTATAAAAGCGTCTGCCAAATGAAAAAAAATTAAATGTAAATGTAATCATTTATATTTGAATGTAATATGTTACAGAAAACATTGTCGCATAGTTTATAATGTGACTGTGAATACAGTACAATTTGTGACAACTAGCCCTAGACTTCTCAATAACATGATACTATGTAAACTGTTTTGTGTAGGTTAAACAAGACAGATTTCAGGCAGCTCTGTCGATGCCGCAGGGCTGTGATGTCTTTGAGGGAATGAATGTTAGGGTGGATGGGAGATGGTGTGCTGGGAATGTTTTACATGCAGGAGTCGGAGAGGGTCTGCATAAGGATATTGATTACTGCTGGGATCACCGGGCAATGAGCATATCTCTGTCCAACAATGTAATCATCCAAACACCAATTGTAATTCACTAGATGCTATAGCCGCATCAAAATGAGCCGCGTAATGGAGTCGGGGAGGGGGCTGACAGAGGCTGAATGCATTTGCCCTCAGATGTCCTTCAGCTCATTACAGTCTCGTAACACATAAGTTTATGCTCTCAGCTTTTAATGCTAAACTATTAGGGAAAACATACTGATTATGAATCATGAATTGAATACAAAAAAAAGTAAAATAGTTACATGCAGCTGTTTGATTATTTATTTGTTTATGAAATATTTTTAGGAAATATATAGATAAGATCTTTGATAAGATGTGTAGATCAGTCATAAATACTGTTAATATTCTGTCATCATTTACTCACATTCCAAACCTGTATGAACAAAAGTAGTGACGTTCTTTAGAACTTTTTTTTTTTTTTTTTTTTTTTCAGTTTGAAACACCAGTTTGAATGATTTGTTAACTAATTCAGCTGATCCTGTACTCAAGTTTAACTCACTCATTCAGTGATCTGGACACAGCAGAACTTGCTGGTGAAGATTATCAGTGATCGCACTGTAAAATTTATTCTCATGGTTTATCACAATTTTTTTTCTTTTGTCAAATCAACTAATATAATTAATGTGTTTCAGATAAAATAATATTTTGAGTTTCTGTTGATTAAATCAATCACATTCATTGTATTAACTTTTTAACTACAATTGTTTTTTACAGTGCAGAATCAGAATTTCAATTTCGGTAAAAGGGTTAGTTCACCCTAAAATGGAAATGCAGTCATTAATTACTCACATTAATTATGTCGTTCCAAACCCATAAGACTTTTGTTCTTCTTCTGAAGACAAATTAAGATATATTTGATGGCAGAATGCTGTCAGAGTTCCTTCCATAGACTGCCTTTGCAACTAACACTTTGACACTTCAAAAACATCATGAAGACATCGGAAAATGAATCCATATGAATCGAGTGGTTTAGTCCAAATTTTTTGAGGAGAATCGATCACTTGTTATGACGTACATCAACGCACATAAATGCAGCATGTTTGAGCTTCCGGGAGAGATTTGGTTGAGATTTGGTTGAGCTTCTGCTTATGTTCGCTGATGAATGTTTACATGTGTGTAAAAGTCTAAATTAAATCTGTTCGTCATAACAAGTTGCAAATTTTCATTCTGGGGTGAACCAACCATTTAAAGGACGTCATAGCAAATGAGTTGTATGGACACTTTTTTTGTTTTAGTGCTTTTGATTCCTCTTTGAGGATTGAAAGCTCCAGTCCCCATTCAATGTATCTGCATGGACAAGAGAAACTCTGCATTATTCAGAGTTTCTCCTTTTGTTTTTAACAGAAGAAAGAAAACCACACCGGATTGCGGCAATATAAGAATTTAACACTATAAATCTAATCTTCACTAGTAATTACAAAAAAAAAAAGATTGTTTAAGACTATGCCTATGGAATTATTTGACCTCCGAGAAGTGTGATGGAAAAAAAAGAGATGCTCGCCTGTCATCAGCTCAATTGATCTCTTGACAGGCATCACCTAACAACAAGTCAATCCAAAAAAGTTGCAGGCAGCGGCGGGTTGTCAATACTCAATCAAGAAATGCCTTCTGGTGGTTAATGCTCAGGCTTGATCCTGGATAATAATGATATCCAGCTTCAGGTGAGGGCGAGGTTGTGAAGGTCTATCCTCCCTGGGTGTTCTGGATTGGCAGCAGGAATTAATCCTCCGCACCTGCACTTTGCTGACTGCCTCGTGAAACGCAAAGTGTGGATTACATGAGCAGTGTTTGAACAATGGGAAATTATTTCAAGCCATGAAATAGGACTGAACTTTGCATGTTTAAAATTATAAAAGAAAACCAGTGGCTGAAGAAGAAAAATGTAATTATATTTTGCTGATAAATGGCAGGAATGTTGGCAAAACCCACTGGCACAGTCTTGGTAACTGAAAAGGGGACAAAACAGACCAGTATTTTCTCAAAGACTATAGTGATTGAGCTATGTGCAACAACTGCTTTGTGCCGCTTACCTTGAAAGCTTACCTTTTTACGCTTTCTATGTGTTTTCCAACTGTGTTGTCAAGCGAAGCTAATCGTCTTTAGCATATTGCCCCTTTTTGATGCCCAATACCAAATCAAGAAGGCATTTTGCACCAACAATCCCCCTTTTTTTTAAATGCTCATCAAATGGCTCTATTTCAGTAAAACTGCGCCTCTGTTAGTCAGGCTTGTCAAAGAAATGTAAACAAACCTGAAACGCAGCTGTTCAAACTCACACAGAAATACACAAGAGAACAGAGCAAAACAAATCACCAACACAAATGCTGTAAAGCAGAGATTGTTCTAGAAGTGCAGTCAGGTGCTCGAGCATTGGGAGATTCGGAAGGGATATGTCATTTGTCAGTGCATATCATTTTTCGGGAACACTTTAGAATACTGATCCTTCATTACTGAATAACTACACAGGAACAAATGAGTAATGCATTATGAAAACTCTAGTAACTACTATTAACTAACAGGAAACTGACTAATGAATTAGTAAGTACTAGTGCTAAGTTGAAGGTGGGAGTTCACAATTAGCCGATCAGTAACTACTGTTTTTCATACCTCCTAGAGAACTATTAAGAACTTCTATATATATACAGGTTCATAATTAATATAAATTATGCATAATGTATATTTAATTCTAAAGTAAAGGTCATGGTAACACATTAGTAATGACTGAAGTATTTCCAAATGCTTCAGAAGGAATTACTAATTATTTGGATCAGTATTCTGAGAAACATGATAACTCTCTAGTAACTACTGAAGTCATTGTAAACGTTTGAGGTTTATGTACATTTTTGTACAGTAATTCCTTCTGATGGATTTGGTAACACTTAAGTAATTACTTGTGGGGTACTATGATCCAAGTAAGTAGTAGTTCCTTTAGAACTATATAGTAACTTTTGAGTCATTACTATCCAATACTTTTTACTTTACAATGATTCAAATAGTTACTATAGTTATCATGTTTCTCACTTTAGAATACTGATCCAAATAATTAATAATTCCTTCTTTGGTAATACTCCAGTCATTACTAGTGTGTTAACCATCTTCACTTTAGAATTAATTATACATTATGCATTATTAATATTAATTATGAATCTGTATATAGTAGTTCTTAATAGTTCTCTGGGAGGTATGGAAAAAAATAGTAGTTACTGAATAGCTATGTGAACTCCTTCAACTGAGCACTAGTACTTCCTAATTTATTAATCAGAGTTTCCTGTTAGTTAATAGTAGTTACTAGAGTGTTAATAATGCATTACTCATTTGTTCCATGTGTAGTTATTCAGTAATGAAGTGTTATCCATGGTTCTTGTATATTATTGCATATGTTTTTGTTTTTTGGATAGAGAAATGCTGTCCCTATTTAAAAGTAAACTTAGTACTAAAAATAGAATAGTACTTAAAAAATCTGTAAAATATTTTAAAAATGTATTTTCTCAGACTTGTGGTATTCACCATGACACATGACCAGCTTAAAGTATATTCGCTTTACTACTTTATTCTTTCACTATGGACTAAATGAATCATGACTCACTGCTGTTAGCACATTTCATTTATTCAAGAAATACAGGCACAAATTAATGCACTTAAATTTTTAATTAATGTAATATTTTTTAGTTGCCTCCTAATTGCGTTATTTGCGCTGGTTTTCTATTTCTTTGTTCTCATAAAAAGTGAGTTATCAGCAGCTTGTGTGACAAAATCATTTAATGTGGCGCTTCTTCTACTGCCTTTTAGCACCACAAGGAAGTCACAATCCCCACAATCCAATGTTGAACTAGACAGCCATGAATTAATTGTTGCTGCAGCAAGGTGCTGTTCCTAGCTACCATATTGATTCAATGGTTAAGTATGCAAAAAATCGGTTACACTTAGAGAAGAAAAATATCACAGTATACAAGAACTGACTCTGTGATTAATAGCTCCCTCCGCAGGAATATGTCAGCACGGCAAAGTGAGTATGGTTTCACCCATGAACACTGGAGACTTGAGCTGAGTGTGGAGCATCTGTATGTCATTTGTGAAGTTGTGAACACACTAAGTTTACTGCAAAAAGGATTCATTTGGCTCTATTTGGACATTGATTGTTATGTCCTAGAAATCTGGAAATCACATTATAACAGACAGTTTCTGTGCCCTGAAACTGATACTTACATTTAGGTTAATAAACCTTATGCACCAGAGTGAGAAACAAGCTCGCAGTCATCTTTAGAATTTTGTGTTTGAACTTCAGTTTTTGCGCTAGCTATGTGTATTTCTATGGCATCACTGTCGAAGAGTAATTAGCTGGTGAAGTGCATTTACTTAACAAAAGTTATGATGAACGTTCTCATGTTTGAAGTGAATGTCATAACAAATGTCAGTTTACTGGGAAATTTAAAAATGAGCTCATTCATAAATGCGTAAGATCTTACCTTCATGCTGTGGAAATACAAACTGGAAGACTACATAAGATCAATACAAAGTTAAATGTTACATATATCAGATGATAACAGCAGTATGGTTTGACAACAAAAAACCCCACCGTTCAAAGGTTTAGGGTCAGTACGTTTTTCTTTTTTAAAGAATGTTGTACTTTTCTTCAACAAAGACATTAAATTGATCAAAGGTGACAGTTAATACATTTACATTGTTACAAAAGATTTCTATTTCAAATAACAACTTTTCTTTTGAGCTAACTATTCATCAAAGAATCCTGAAAAAACAATGTATCACAGTTTATTAAAAAATTAAGCAGCACAAATGTTTCTTGAACATCAAATCAGCATATTAAAATGATTTCTGAAAAGATCATGTGAGAGGGAAAAGTTGTAACTTTTTGTGACGGTGTGTAAACTTTTAATATGTCAATTTTGATGAGCTTTTAAACAGTTTACTCTTACAATTAGTTTTTCATATTGCTCAGACAACATCTGAAATAAATCTGTCAAATCTGTCACATTCTATGCTGTTTTCAGTTTCATTGTCAAGGACTTTTAGTTCGTCTATCTTATTTCCTGGGTTTCTTTTCTCTTGTCATGAGCTGTGCTTGAAACCGCCCCTTATACCCTCATATTATTCCACTAATATTGTCCACTTGAAACAGTGAATGAAAGCAAGTGTGCGAACTTGGACACTGAGTGGCACCAGCGGTTTCGAAAATCGGATGGATGGATGATTCAGCTGTGGGTGCCATCTTCTAGCGAGACGTGGGAATCCATTCTGCGTTACCCTCACAGTTCTCTAGCCGTTGAATGTACATCAGTTGTACACTCACTATTGCAGTGCATTATGGCATTGAATGTGCACTCGATAACATTTGCTGTGTTTTTGGACACCACTAAAAATGGCTGTCCCCTCAAATAGCGCCTTGTTTAAGGGTAAAAGGGGCAGCTTCAGACACAGTTTATTATTGGTTGTCATGGTTACACATTTCATTGATTTCACACACTTGTTCCTCGTTTTGATCCTTTGTTAGTTGTGCATATCATGCCCTCAGTTTCATTCACTCACTGTCTGCCATTGGTTGTGCTGTTAGCATTTCTCATCTCGTTGTTGGATTAATCTCTTTTGTTGTTTAATAAAGAACGCACTGCATTTTAGATCCGCCTAGCCTCATCTTCATCCTCAGCCAGAACATTACATATTCATTTAGCAAACAAACTAGAACATAAAAGAAAAAAATATCACACTCCCATTGTAACTGATGTGATTTGCAAGTGAAATTCTATCACTGATATTGGCCACTAAAGCTGTTTGTTTACGAACCCCATTGAAGCAGGCTTGATTATTTTACTAAATTCATCCTGCTAAATTAAATCCGGAATGCCATTAAACTGTTAAAATGGTCCATTGTAATGGTTTACAATTAATGAACCTTTGTTTTTGTGTAAATGTCCCATCAGGAAGCATTGGTCTGGATGAGTAAAATTGTAAAAAAAAAGGAAAAAGCTTTTGCACTTGGTGTGAAAAATGAGTCATATTTACCTTAAAATAGAAAGATTCGTCTAGATCCAAGATATTTCCTGTCTTTTTTTTTTTTTTTTTTTTTACTGTGATGTATTTCCATGTGATCCCATGATTCCTCATCCTAGGGCCAGAGCGTATCTTCATCTCATCAGGGAGCAGAGCTGTGTCATCTTTGTGGGATGAGATCAGAGCTCGGCCTCTGCAGCGCTGATGCTGCTTCATCTCCTCATCCAGGTGGCATTAACATCAACCAGATTCCTGAGATGGCCTGCAGATTTAACCTCCACTCATCTGCTGCTCAGGAAGGCACTGATTCTGAAGCTCAGCATGGGTAATGAGAAACATGATCACATATTCTCTTTGTAAGATTTTGCCATCTTTCTGTGGATGACTTTTAGAGTTCTGATGCAGAATCAGCATATTTGTAGTTGCAATAAAACAAAAGTAGCTACGGATCTTGTCTACCGCATTATGACATACATCAGAGAAAAACAGACTGTCAAAAAAAAAAAAATGTTGAGTGCGTATTTGGTTCTGTCCATCCGTTGGCTAGATTTATAGATCTAAATATGAGCTTGCAGTTGATTGTAAGGGGCAGGAATTAAGCAGACTAAATGATTCGAGAAGTCACCAGGAATTATAAGTATAACATTTTGATTGAACGTTACAATCTAAAAAAAGAAAGAAAAAAAAACAATCAAGTGCATTTAGATAATAGACAGGATGAATAATGTCAATTTCCATTTCATACTGACTTTAATAGACTGAATTAAAGACAATCATGCACTGTTTCTGGCCTTTATTGGGCTCCACATAATTCATAATAGAAATACAAACCTAATTGGCCGATAAAAATCAAGTACTACTTTAATAATTTGAAATATTGCCTTGGTTTTGTAAGTTTTTTTGTGAAAATTAAGACATGTTGTCTACGGTATCAGTCAGCGTGAAAAAAAACCTGCATGCTTGTTGTTATTCCCTTTTCATAACAGACTATTATATAAAAAAACAGATTAATTTAGCTTACAGTTAATGGATAATATGTGCATAGTCAATACACACGTGAGGCCTAATAGTACAATAATAAAAAAATACTTTAAACCTCAGAATACTTAAACAGCAATATAGTACCATTTATTCAACAATACTAGATCAGGGGTGTCAAACTCTGTCCCTGGAGAGTTTAGTTCCAACCCCGGATAAAAACTGCAGAACCAGCTAAGGTCTTAAGGATAACTAGAAATTTCCAGGCAGGTGTGCAGTGGCCCTCCTGTAGTGGAGTTTGACATGTGTCTCCTTTTTTCCCTGAGGGACCATTGTAGCATACAATTAAATCAAGAATCTATGGGATGTTAGAATTTAAGAAATTATTCCACGATTCTTGTAGTTTCAGAAAATCAATAACCATTATCACCATGTAAGTGCATTGTGACCCACAAACATCCAGGACTCACCTGATGCTGATGTGCATTATTTAAAAGATAGCTGAGGAGAATAAATAGACTGAATGCATGACAAGCCACTTCAATCTGAAGACTGTTATGGGCCCCTAGTGGCTTTACCTTGCAGAGAAGATTTGCTCTGCTTACCCTTCCCAGCTCTGATAACATGCTGTTTTCAAAAACTTGACCTTGGGCGCTCAGGCGTAACCAGTCAAATCGCAGTGCTTCAGTCCAGTTGGGTAACATTTTATCTCAGGATGAGCCTCTAATAAATATTTGAAATGTTGCGGCGACCACAGTCCAGACTGTGTGGCTGTCTGATATGTTTTTCAGTGTTTGTTGCTGAATACACCAAGTACACTTTGTGCTGTATGACTATAATGGGAACGGGCATAAAGCAGGGATGTGTATGACTGAAGAACAGCCCGGAGCCTTGTGGGTGAGCAATTGTCCTCTTTTAATTAAGTCTAAATTGCAAAGTGACCTGACACATTAATTGCAGTTAATATCCAATGGAATATATCTAAACATATTTCTTACTGATAATGATTTAAAATAGGTGCACAAATGGTATTCCACATGATATTTTGCATTTGATCTAATAAAGCTTTAATTTCTTTTAAGGCGATTATGATGCAAATGTTTGAAGTGTTCAAACTCTCTTTTTAAGCAGGCCAAAATTCCCAGTAAAGAAGAGTATAAATAAAATAATGAATGTGCTAATGGATAAACAGCCCATAAATAAATAATTTTTCATAGTGGGTCGAAGAAAAGATGATAGACAGGTAGAATACTTGTTCAAAGTATTTTTGTCTTTTGGGGAAGTTGCGAGGAGGCAGTTTCCCTGACAACAACTCAGTCATAAATTATTGTGAAATTCCGTCAATGTCAACCCGTCGTATTGGAAATGTTTTCTTTTTTATACTGTTTTCAAAAGTATCTCATTATGGACTAAATTATCATATCTGTCATATTTCTAGCTCAATCGCTCAGCTATTCAGAGATTCTGAATAATTTTCACCACTGTATAATGGAGATACACACAACATATTATGATCAGTCATGTCAGTCAGTGAACCAATGACACAGGCAGTGCCACATACAAATATAAATGTAAAATCCAAATATATCCTGAAAGTAAAAACAGCCTTATACGCTGACTTTTCTGCAAGAGAAGTGACACCACATTTAGCTTAGTCTCATGTAGGATTAACACAGGTGTGTGTGCAGGAGGCATTGTGAGTTTTCATTAAAATGTGTGTCATCTCCCACTCACCCCCCCTACCCCGCCCTGTTCTTCTCTAGCTTGCCCCGCTGTAACCATATGGACCCCATACAGAGACCCATTACACTGGGAGAGTAAATTAACTTTCGGAAGAGAGAGAGGGGGAGTCTGCTTCATGTGTTTTCTCCAGCACACTCATAATCAGCTCTCAGTCATGTGCTTCACTGAGAGATCACAGACTGATTCATTTCCACTTCAAAACAGAATGTTTAATATGTACCTCTAATATAATACACTTGAACGACAAGCGTGTTGAGGTACACTCTTAAAAATAAAGGTTTCAAAAGGGGCTTTTTGCAGGAGTGCCATAAAAGAACTATTTTTGGCTCCCCAAAGAACCTTTGAGCAAACAGCTCTTTATAGTTCACCCAAAAATGAAAAATCTGTCATCATTTACTCACTCTCAAGTTGTTCAGAACCTGTATGAATTTCTTTCTTCTGCTGAATACAAAAAGAAGATATTCTGAAGAATGCCAGCACCCCCCCCCCCCCCATACTATCGAAGTCAGTGGGGTCCATCAACTGTTTACTTACCCATATTTTTCAAAATTTCTTCTTTTGTGTTTGTTTATCTTATTTTAAAGAGAAAAAAATTCTTGAAACACAATAAGTTTTCTTTTTAAGATATTAAGACCAGAGTATCATTCATTATTTCTTGAATTAAGAGTATTTTTCTTACCCCAGATTTCTTATTGTTGCTCTTTTGAAAATCAACCCCACTACATTTTATGATTCATCAGTGCAGTTGTGAAATATCAGCTCTGTTCTTGGTGAGTAGCTTATCATTGTGCTCAAAACTGGTAAATATAAAATCTGCACTTGACTTTTGCCGAAATTCACCTGTCCTATAGAGGATTTTAGTTGATTCCAAAGATTGCCATTATCTCAGTAGCAAATAGAATCATCAGTGACCTGCCAGAATATGCCGTCCCAACACCACTCTCATTCGGCCACCTGTCATTGAGGTACCAATCCTCTCAGACTTAATCAATCAAGCTGCTGGCATAGACACTAAAGAACAGCTCTCAGCAGAAACAGTGCGTCAGGCACTGTCACTACCACACAGTCTAAAGAAATCAAATAAGCTTAGCAAAAAATGTGTAATTATAACTGGAATAAAATGTCATTGATCTGCAAATATCAAATACTAATATGGCATTAGATCACTGATTGTGATTTAATCTCCTGGATTAATGTTTGTTCACCTTTGCATACATTATTCCAACAATTTTGTTTTTGTTTTTTCTTTCTTTTTTTAAAAAATACCATGATGCTGTCAATGTCACACGTTTGGGGTAGGTTTTCACAATGGAAGCTGCCATGAAAAAGGCTTTTCAGCTAAATTTAAAGTGCCCCTATTATGCAATTTTAAAGGTTCCTAAATTTTGTTTTGGAGGTCACCTACAACAAAGTTACAAAGGTCCAAAAACACTCATTTTCTCATAATATACATTGCACATCAGCAATTTTTTTTTTTTTTAAAGATAATCAAATGACTTGTCCGAAGATGTAGTCTCTAAAGCTCTGCTCTGATTCGTCAGATGGCTCAGTCTGTTGTGATTGGTCGACCGCTTACAACGCGTGAAGGAAACTAAACGCTCATTACCATAACTGAAGTTCAGCTCTGGAAGCTTCCTTACTCCTCAGTGATTGTACACACTTTTAAAGACAGTATCAATGGTGTCGATTTTACCATATCAATACCAGTGCGAGTTTGATGATGAAAGTTTGTAAAGTTTGTAAAAATAATACTGTTCTTGTATTGCTGTGATACTTTTAACCACTCACTCTTCACATGCTCATCCTTTGGAAATATATACAAAGAGAATTTATTTAACTTTGTTTAATCTTTAAAATCCTTTCACACGTAAATTTACAATATTCTGAATGAGCCCCCAGCGTGAGTTTTTCAAGGCAACTGTTATTTACAACGTATCACTTAATGCTTGTCACGTGACACACCGCAGCAACAATATGACTGATGATCTGCTTTTATTTCATTTTTCCTTTTTTATTCAAAATATTCACAAATTTGTTAACAATGGCATGAAATATCTGATTATCAAATACGTGCAAGTGGATGCGATTTTCTGTTTAAACACCTTTATAACGATTGCGTTAGTTGAGCTATTCGTGCGATGGGCGCCGCCATGAAGAGAATCGGCTTCAATAGACATCCGTGTGTATTTTACAAACTCTAAATGCATTGTTTTGTTACTACTCTTTGTGTATTTAAACGTCTGAAACCTCATACATATTATATTATGTATTAAAACACTGCGTATTTGTGATGTATGAAAAGTGCTCAGCGCGTCCGGCTCTGGCGCCAGCCAAGGCGCGCAAGCAAATTTGAATTTGGCAGTTGATCATGTGATGCGCTGAACATACTAATCACATCGGTGTGATCGTACATGTTAAAGGGTTAAAACTCTGCAGACCTTTTACATTCACAAACATCTATATTGCACACTGCATGAAAGGTAAGCCTAATATCTGAAACAGCATAATAGGAGCACTTTAATTATAAACACAAAACAGCAAAAATTAAAAAATGATGACTTGTAGTATCATATTGCTATTACTGACTAGTTTTGTAAATAATAAATAATATGCATTTATAACATTTAAAACGTAATTCCCCCCTGCATAATGTTTGTCCTTACACTTTCAGTTCAAATCTCCCTTATTATGTTGCTCTGTGTTATTGTGGTATTACCTACTGTATAGTAAATTTATGATATTGAAATTTTAATTTGAGGATGGATCACACAAAAAATACTCTACTTAAGGTTTTCATGCGGTGGCCGATAGAGCCGAAGGCGCTGCGAATGAAAAAAACACATGCAAATAGAAAAAAAAAAAAAAACACCAGCAAAGTAAGAAAACATCTTCATCAGTTTGACAACACATACTCACAACTCAAACCAATTAACCCTTTGCAAACGGTTTGATTGACAGGCGATAGACCAATCTTAATTGCGCCATTTTGCTCGACAAAGCAGTCAGGGGAGTTAGTAGATTAATGTTGGTGAACTTGAACTTCAAAAATTGTGTGTGCTCAAGTCTTTCTGCGCTTAAAACAACATTCCTTCTGATGTCCATTCATGTTTATTTGATGCTTTAAATGAACTAGTATGAAGAGATGTTGGTTCACGAGCCGCTTAAAGGAGCTGCAGTGATCTGTCACGACACATTAAAGAGCCACTATATGGTGTTTATTGTTTATCAATCAACTGATCCTTCACAAAACCTGCCCCCTGTTTCCATGCCCAACAACCCATGCCGACTCACACCACACGTTCTCACGCAGTGAAAAATTCATTGGGGAGCAAAGAGGACACTGACAACATGTGAAACAGTTTCACATTTAAAATATTGTAATTTTTTAAAGAAGTTTAAACAATAAATACTGTATAGTGTCTCTTTAATGTGTCATGACAGATCACTGTAGCTCCTTCAAGCGGCTCGTCAAACAACCATCTCTTCATACTAGTTCATTTATCAAAGAAACATGAATGGACATCAGAAGGAATGTTGTTTCAGGCACAGAAAGACTTGAGTACACACAATTTTCAAATACAAGTTCACCACCATTAATCTACTAACTCCCCTGACTGCTTTGTCGGATACAATGGCAGATTCAAGGTTATGATCGGTCAGATAGCCTGTCAATCAAACTGTTTGCAAAGGGAATACCACAGACCAGAACGGAAATGTTTCAAGGGGACGAACCTGGCTGTTGTCGATGACCTGAAAGGTGAGTTTTTTTTTTTTTTTTAATCTCCATATGTGAGTGTTTGTGCAGCGCGTTTCTGTATTTGGTTGCGTTGTTAGAATTTGCAGCACGTATTCTCAAACTGATTACATTTTTTTAATTTTCTGGTGTTTTCTCTCTCTCTCTCTCTCTACTGGATTTCCTTTTGTTGAACTTTGTTGAAATGTATGTTTCTGGGTGAACATGCACTAAAAATGATCAAACGACTTACTTTTAAAGTTGGATGTGTTGGGAATGAGCGTGAAGGTTTATATTGATGGGGAAAATCATGTGGCAGGTATGTGGCACAGTTTATGTGTGTGGATTCTAAACTGCAGTATGCAGTGCAGTGTTCTGGATAGATGGGTCACAAACAGGTTTTGACATATTCTAAAGCTAGTGGACCCAGCCATGCAATTTTAATGCATTGCGTTGCCGTAGGGAGTCATATATTATTGAAATATTTCTGTGGGCTTCCCTCTTGTTGAAAATGGCAAATATGACAAAAATTGGTTGGAGATACAATTTTAAAACTGATGAAGCCGTCGGTAGTTACTTCATTACGCTTTGATTCATTTGTATTGTTTGATATTCTTAACTGAAATATTAATGCAAGCAGATACAGTCCTTTTTGACTTTTTTTTAGTTTTATCTTTGTGTTGTCTTTCCACCTACTTGTCATATGGCTTCCAAAATGTTTACATTACAATATGACATGTAATGTTTTGGTGTGATTTGTTTGTGATTCATTCATTCATGATTCTGCAGTGGCATGTGACATTGCTCTTCTGATGGCGATGTCATGAGTCTGTGCAGAATTTCATTCCAAGTTTGTAATCACATTCCTAGTGACAACAAATAAATAAAGTTCTGCCTTCGGGCCATTCCTGAACTACGAGACCCTGTTTTAATCTACCCACCTGCCGATATGCTTTCTGTGATTATACACCTTCATAAATATTTAACCGTTTTTTTCCTTTGCTCCACTGGTGTCAAAATAATTGATTTGACAAGTCGCAAAATAGTTGAGCTAGCTTTATTCATAATGTCACAGGTGGTGACAGCACAGACTTGATCTATTTTTGCACAGGCTTCAGTTGTCAACTAATGATCATTAAAATCGATGCTTTAAAATCGACTTCTGGTTAAGTGGGAGCCGTCCTGTGAAATGTGATATTCCAGATTGCATTTCAACACATATTTTTAGTCACGGCAGGTTCATTGTGGAACTTTTCTAATATCCACGCTGTCATTCAAGGGACAGTTCACTCAAAAATGAAAATTATCCCATGATTTACTCACCCTCAAGACATTCTAGGTGTATATGACTATCTTCTTTCAGACTAGTATTTTTAATACCCTTAAAAATATCAACTCACCAATCATCTGAAATCATGTCACATTTCACATTGATCTTGGTGTGTCGAGCCACCTGCATCGTGTTTATGTGAAGTCAAAAAATAATAAAGCAGTCGCAATATGTGCAAGTGATTATAACCTGATGGAAAATCATCTCGCAGAAGTGTGTGATGGGGTTTTAAGCACATGGGTAATGAGAGCAGAGGCCGTGATATGGGAGAGGTAGTCGAGGGTGGGCAAGCGCTGCAGTACTCGTGCTTCCATCTGCTACTTCTCATCGCAGCTTGCTCTGCAGAGGGCTCAACGGGCCCCAGGAGCATTTGGAACGGGGCCTAGGGTCCGCCTCCAACATCGCTGGCAATTACTGAATAAACACATTTGAATTAGTGCCTGTATTTGGACACCATGGTGTTGTCATATCAGCTGCTGTCGGCTGTCAACAAACAGTCCATGGAAACGGCTGTTCAAACAAAGGAGAGGCGAGAGGCATGGTTAGACCGTGAAATCTGTTGAAAGTTCCTTGAAATATTTTAGCCACGTGTTGTGTAAATGTTTAAATAAGATTGGCAGGGCATATGGAGAAGGAATTTCTGTTTTTTTTTTGTTTTTTTTTTTTTCAGAAAGGGGGATGTTATGAAGGCAAAGACCTTCACTGACATAATACTGGACATGATGCAAGGAGTTTGCATGCTAGAATAGTCATAATTCTATTTTGGGATAATAAATTCACATGAGATCTGAGTGTTTTGTGCACTGCTTATGTTTAACACTCAAGATAATCACACAACCCTATTTCATTTAAGTAGGATAAAAATTTGATTTGATTATTCATAAGATATTTGTTTAAAAAAAAAAATGGAATCGTGCCACCTCCACCTTTGACCCCTGTGGTGACTGTGATGAATGGGTAAATCGAGCAGATGAAATGATTAAACCAGAGCCAGTGGGATGTACAGAAGACATCTCAACACCCCCCCCACCCCCCACCCCAGCAATGTTCTCTCTGTGATAATTCCATCTATGCGTCACCATTCACAGCAAGTGATCGGTAAAGACAAGAAGAAACCTATATTTAGATATCCCGTCACAAAAATAAAGAGTAGTGAGGTAAAAATGCAGTCCAGATCTTAGGCTTTTGTCCAGATGATTTTTTTCCCATTATTTATAGACACAATATTTGGACCTTCTGCAATCTGTTTTGCAACCTTCCCTCCTCCCCCTTTAGACGATTAGGAAAAAAGTTTGTGGTTAGGCAGTCCGCCATATGTGCACTGACAGTCAAGTTCACTGTGAGCATAATAAATTATAGAGCAAGGGACAGGGTTGTGGGTACAAGGGACAGTGTTGACGGCGATGTCAAGAAACATCAGTGAAAATGACAAGTCCAAGCTTCTGACCTGCAACAGTGACACTTGAGCTTCTAATCGGAAGGTACAGCTCTCCCCTCTGCCTAACTCAGACAGACACGGGACAATTCAATTATTTATTAAGTGCAATAAAGTGTTCTATAGTCTTCTTTGAAAAAGAAACTTAAAAAGTAATAAATGTAATTAATACAAACATCACTCGAGTAACCCTGCGATATGGCTGTAGGTGATGACAGCATGCTGATATACAGCCATATCACATGGTTCCTCGTGCTATTGCGCTTATACAAGAGTTTGACGGCACAAGTGAGTAAATAAGAAACAATAATGTTACGTCTTAACAAACACTCTTTTGTGCAGAACTACTTCCTCCCGCTACAGATTCAAATCTCAAGTTGACAGTTAAGCCTTCGTTACTAATTATAAAAAGTCACTTTAGAATTAGTAACGAAGGAACATTTAGTCACTTCACTGAAGCTAATTGTATTATGGTATTATGAGAGAGAGATCAACTAAAAGAGTTTATAGAACAGTTCGTTCTGGTGCTTGGATCTGATTGGCTGAGAGGTCTTTCCAGCCATGCAATATTCTACCGGAATCACCACGGGAACTGTTCACCATTTGAATCACTCTGCTTTGAGTATTCTCACAGTGTCATGGTGGACAAGCAAGTCCACCATATTTTTACAGATACTACAGTTATTGGGTCACTGATTGTGTTTATTTTTTTATTTTTTTTGGTAATATTGGTTATTAAGAACTCAGATATGCGGCTTATATCTAAACATGGAGCCTATTTGGAAAATTTGTTTCGACATTTTCGGAGATGTGAACTCCAGGTTGTCAGCGGCATGTTGTTTGTGAAAGTCCCGAGAACAGCTTCATCTCGGGCAGACCTTCAGGATTTTGCCACTAGCTCTTATGTAGATAGTTTAAACATGAGGTTCAATTCATTTTTGGTTTATCTTTGGTCTTATTATTTGTTCCAGAGCAAGGCTTAAGGGCTATATTAAATTTCATAACTTTATATTTACATTGAACTTAAATACTGTACTACTAGAGTGCTGCTTTTGTACTTTTGACTAACTGTTTGCTTGTGTTTATTTTCTATAGTACAAACTTCTTATGCTGTTATAATGGCTATTGTTGTTCATTTAAATATTATTGTTCAATAAATAATATTTCATATGAATAACATGCTGTCTTTTGAATCGAAAGTTAAATTAACATGCCATTAGATGGCGGCAAAGACTGTCTTTATTAGTGAGTTAGTCGTAAAGACTTTTATATTGAAAGGACTGAAACAATGTTGTAAACAAGGATGTTGTTTTTACTTTAAGCAACATCTTACAAGATGCAACTGACGTTCATTGACTAACGCTGTCGCCTAGAAATGAAAATTCTGTCATTAATTATACTCTCCCTCATGTCATTCAAAACCCGTAAGAGCTTTGTTCATTTTTGGAACACAAATTAAGATGTTTTTGATGAAATCCGAGAGCTCTCCGACTCCTCAATAGACAGCAATTTACTGTAACTACCACTGTCAAGGCCCAGAGAGGTACAAGACATCGTTAAAATAGCACAAGTGGCTACAGTTGTTCAACCTTAATGTGATAACGTGACGAGAATACTATCTGTGAAAAAAACAAACGACTTTATTCTACAATTTCTTCTCTCCCATGTCAGTCTCCTATGCCATTGACATAGTGAAAGCAGTGGAGTGCTTCTGTGTTTACATCAGAATGCCGGCTCATTATTGGCACACGCATGCGTCATGCTGCTCAAGTGTGCAGCGTTTAATCACTATCTACATAAGAGCCAGCGGAAAATCCTGAAGGAGTGATAAAACAGGCGCTATATTTAAATATGAATATATGGGGTCTATATATATATATATAATATAAATATGGGGGCTATATTTATATATGAATATTTGAGGTCTAAATAACTACATTAAAACTACATTCCGTGACACAAAATACATAGTGGATTTATTTGAGTGCCATGACAGTCATTGCAAGACGAGTGATGCAAACAAGGAAATGGTTCTAGTCTGGATACTGGGGGAATATCGCATGTATCTCAGCCAATTAGATTTGAGAACCAGAAAGAAATTTAAATTTAACGTGTTCATTTTGTCATCATTTGCTATAGCCATCAAAGTAAACCATCACATTGAGGGGTGGTTAAAAGGTCAAAACATCCCACCACTGTATGGCCAGATTATACGCAAAATACGTTTCTCCGCTGGATAAAGCAACCAGTAAGAACTCGCAAGTCCGTCATATAATGATGTGCAAACATGTGGTCCTGTTCGGTATCGAAATTTGACTTGTCTAAAATGTAAATAAGCTCTTTGCTGTTGCACTGTACACCTGTAAAATACAGGTTGCCTGCCCCGAAAATCTTGTGAGAACCACTTCGTATTAGTTTTAACCCTAACGAGAGCTCTGGTTATTAATACTACAGCGCCCCATCTAGATACAACATAACCCATTTGGTTAGCATGAAATATAGTTCAGTCTTTGATCTTAGAGGGACATTTTCTTTCTGTTTTTTGGAGCTTTCATGCGGCTGCCACCACGTCGGTTTCACCTGAGTGCAGCTGTGGCAGGGCCGTCAGGGCAGCAGGGGCCCAGGGGGCCACCCTCCGCGCCCCGTCACACACACTCAAGAGCTCGACATATACACACGCACAGACCTGAGCTCCAGACATGAGAGCTCAGACAGCAAAGGTGACATTCACCACACCATCCCACTTTGTCGTCATGGCAACTCTGGTCTGATGACAATCTGGAAAACAATAACTTCATTATACAGATACTTGAAGAGTGAGTAACCTTAGTTTCCTGGACTCACACTCCAGAACAGTTTGTTAATGCATTAGGTATAATGTGAACTAACAATTTTAGAAGATTAAATTTGTTTTAACAACATTGGCAAAAATATTATCAAAAAAAAAAAGTCATGAACGGTGACTTGGTTGTAATAAGCACAGCAAGTGATGTTGACTAAATCCAGGCTAAATTCGATTGGTTCCTCATATAAAGTGATCGTGCCTCTTCAGAGAATTTGGACTAAACCGCTCAATTAATATGGATTAGTTTAATGATCTCGCTATGAACTTTTTGAAGCATACAAGTGGTAGTTTTGTAGCTATTAATCGCTCAGATTTCATTATCAATATCTTCATTTATTTTGAAGATGAACGAAAGTCTTATGGGTTTAGAACAACATGAGGGTGAGTGATGACAGAATGGTCATTTTTTGGGCGAACTATCCCTTTTAAAATAGTAGTATATTTATGAAATTATATACTTAAACATTAAGCTGGATTAATCAGTGTTGTCAAAATTAGTTCATTATTAGTTCATGATATATGCATTCATTAATGTTAGCAAATTGAACCTTATTTTAAAGTGTCACTGTTGGATTAACTTGGGCTCAAACTTTTTGTTTTGTGATTTAGTACTGTTGACCCACTTGTGAATGCATTGTTTGATCATTCGCGCTTTATTTACATAGTTGTCGCTGATTTTGTTGTCAGGCTTAGTAACTTTCATCTTGCAACGTCAGATTGAGTTTATTTTCTCTACTTAAAATGAGTAAATCACTTAGTTGATCGTTATCCTTGATGTGTTTTGTGAATGAGGTTTTGAAGTCTGTCACATTTTATACAGTAGGTGAGAGGTGTTGGGATCTTCCTTATTCGTGTAAGATGACAGTCTCTTTGCTCACCATGATATTTCTCATATAACAAAGGCCAAAATATTGAGCAATTTAGAACTTTAAATAAATGCTAGATAGATTATCGCTTAGTTAAGTCCCCCTGTGGTGAAAATCAAGTTTTTAATGTTGTTTATATGTCTGTGTGGTGTTTTTAATGTACTTTAAGACAAACCACGTGCAAATTCATAAGTCAACAGCACTGCTGAGAACTTTCTCCTTAACACTGCATTGATCTAAAGACAGTCTCAAAAACGTGGTTTGAAATCGCTGGTGTTTCTGACATCGCAAACTACCTTGTAACCAATCACGTCAACGAGTGGATCTCTGAGCTGGTGTCAGTGAGTAGAGGTGGGGCTAATTTGCGTATTCATAGAACTGTGTATATTAAATTGGGCAAGGGTGTAGAGTTACATTCAAGCTATTTTAAGAAATGAAGAATATTTTTTCAAGGAAGAAAAAATATGTAATTTTGGTGATCAAAGATGAGTTTAAAGGATTAAATTACTGAGGGGGACTTTAAGTTAATGCAGCTTCCTATTGTTCTTTTTTCTAAAGAAATCTTCTAACATTTGCTTTATATAAATGGGTCATTTTTGGCCAGTTGTAGGTGTTTAAGTCAAATTCACCCAAAACATTTACTTAAAAGTAAGAAAAAATGAAACCTTTAATTATTGACATTACATGGTTTAGACTCATCAAAAGATGCTCTCTACGCTATTAAAGGCTATTGTTTAAGGGAATCCATTTGTGTCACTTTTGATGTGAGGTGGGAAATAGATTATGCATTATCTCAGGCCCTTTGGGTGAACTAGTCCATCTCAGCATTCGTTAAGGCAGGACCCTGCAGACCTGCTGGGTTATGCTCTGCAATGTGTGGCCAGTATCTCTGACAGGTCATTATTGGCCATCATGCTGAGTGACGGACTGCAAGAACCGAGCTTGCATTCATTTCTTTTGCCCTTATTGAGGAAGAGAAGCAGCTTATTTTTTTCTTTCAGGCTTCATCAGAATGATCAGAGGGAAGCAAAACTAAGTAAACTGTGTTCATAGGATTTGTGCTGATGCGTAAGATACAACCGCAGTCCATTATGGACACAGTATCATTGGTGTTATATTAAAGTGTAATTATTATACCTTCACTTTTTGTATTGCTATTTCATTTTATACTTTAAATTTCTATACCATTTCACTAATTATAAACTATGTAGAGTAAGTGAATGGAATTTTACACAGTGAAATTAAAATATTTTATACACTGGAAAAAAATAATCGTTCAACTTTTTAACATTAGTTTAACATTTAACTTAAAAAAGTAAGCTACCTGGTTGCCTTAATTTTGAGTTCATTTAAATTAAAACATTTGAGTTAATGCAATGAAGGCAATTGGTTTAATCAACAGAAATTCAAAATATTATGTTATCTGAACCACATTAATTGTCTAAGTTGATTTGACAAAAGAAAAAATGTGATAACAAATCATGAAAATATTTTTTTTTAAAAGTGTAGTTCTTAATGATGAATAATAGGCCTACACCATTTCTAAAGATGCTGCAAATATCGATAAATTAGAAATGCATTTTTTGCAACTTAAACCAACAGGATAAAACCACTTAAAAAATGACAACAGTTATGACTTGCGTGAGCTTATTTATTTAAATAGCATCATTTAAAGTTTTGAGTCTGCGTGAATGGCAATAAATGGGTCTTCCTCCTGGTTACTTATTCTGAAGGAAGCACGTCCATCTCCTCCAACAGTCACCTGTTTTCCAGTACATCTGCCACTTTCCTTCTGACCAGAGATCACATCACAGTAGGTGCCTCCTGGCAGGCCGGTGTTCAGGGTCGCATTCAGCTCCCTAGAGCACAAGTGAATATTATAGGCTTCTAATAACAGTTACTGTGGTACACTGTACACACTATAGTAGACAGTTTTAAATACATTATATCTCTCAATAGAACTACAAACTAAAATCTTCTCTCATATTGTACCTTTCTTTAAAGAGAAAATTCTTACCAGTCATCATTGTTGATGACAATGAACCCTCGATTACCACGGCTGAAAGAGATCTGGTTGTTTCCATTGTCCCACCAGTTAGAGAATGGCTGTCCATTTACAACATTACGGAAGGCCACCATGTTTCTGTGGAGAAATGTTAGTTTACATTGTACATTCCCAACTCTTGCTATATAATCTTACTTTATAGTTATAATGATTGCAAATTCTAAATTACACTACGGTTCAAAACATTTGGTAATTAAAAAACAGTAACTCTGTGAAACATTACAATTTACAATGAATTATTTTTGATGTAATTTATGTATGTGATGGCAAAGCTGAATTTTTAGCAGCCATTACTTCAATATTCAGTGTCACATTGTCCTTCAGAAATGATTCTGCTCAAGAAACAATTCTTATTAATATCAATGCTGAAAACAGATGTGCTACTTAACATTTTTGTGGAATTTGTGGACTGTGATGCATTGTTTTTCAGGATTCTTTGATTAATTGGAAGATCAAAAGTACAGCCTTTGAACCTTAGTATTAGTTAGCAAGACATCTTTGCAATGAAACTTTTGGAACTCACTTGATCTGACGCCATCTGTGCTCACAAACCCAGCCGTCTCCACAAGTGGAGTCAGGGTTGATGGGAACAGGTTTGGTGGACCCATCACCATGGCTGGGAGGTCCTATCCAGTCGTTTTGGTCCTGAGCAATGACAAAGGGAAGAAATATAAGGGCGGGGTTAAAACCTTAGGTCTTACATGACATATTAGGATTTGTTTTCTCACTTGTTTAAACTTAAACATCTACCTGTCCATTCACAATGTTGCGGTCCCAACGGTAGCTGGACATTACTCTAGTAAATCCGTATGGGTGGGCCAACATAAAGGCTACAGCCATTTTGTAAAGTCTAGAAAATTATTACAGGTGAAAGGAAATGTCATGTTTTCATTTGCCACACATATGTTGAGTTGTAAATTAAGATAAGATAAATTTGTACCTGGCATCCCAGAATGTCACAATAGATGCACCTCCAGCACCATGTCCTCTCTGGTTATCATGATTGTCAACAAACACAAGAGCTTTATCAGAAGGCATGAAGCCCCAGCCCTCACCCCAGTTCCTGAAACAAAAATCAGTTCATCGGTTTTAGGTTGCAAGAAACAATAAATAGAACACAGTGACAAAACAGAGCTGATACCCTAGGAAAATGTTTGAATTAATAAAGTTCATATAAAGTATCACACTCAATATCAACTTCTTGTTCTGTTTTATTGTTCAGAACAAGAAGTTAACATCCAGGAAGTTACATTTTAGACACAATATTATCATTTATTTTAGTAACACCATGGTATATATTTCCAAATAAAATGACTGTAGAGCCGTTCCTTGTCTCTGGGCAACAGCAGTGGTGCTTCGTTCCTGAATGAGTGAATTGAATGAAGTGACTATGTGAATGATTAAAATTCTCAGTCAAAAAGACAAACAAAAGAACAGTCACTTGTTTAGTTCCTGAATGAATCAGTATTAAATGAATTGGTTGAGTGAATGATTGGCTTGCTGACTCAAAAACAGTCACTTGTTTCGTCTCTGAATGAATCGAGTTTTAAATGAATGGGTCGAGTGAATTATTCAATTGCTTAGTCATAAAAACAGTATAACTTGTTTGATCCTGAGTGTTTTAAATGAATCATTTAGATTAATGAATCAGTGACCCACTCACACAGTTACTAGACTCGGTTGCTTGTCGCCATCTACTTGCAGACAAATTTGTTGTATAATAAATAGCGAATGGAGATCAACAAAATTACTTACTTGACAAAGGATAGTTTTTCTCCATTCCATTTGCGGATGACATTGCCCAGCTTGGCTCCATACTTGAACTCTGTCACCCTTCCAATTCCAGTGTATTCATTTGATGTAATAGGCTCCCCACCAAGATCAATAACCTAATAACATTCCCAATCACAAGTAAATTACTATTAAATATTATTTTGCCACCTTTACACAGATGTTCCTTTTGGAAATGAATGGAAATACCTCTTGGAAGATAAAAGGTCTTGTGCCAGAGGGAAACCACTTAGTGTTCAGATTATGAAGACGGCCATAGACAGCAGAAAGATCACCAGGCCACATGTGCTTGCAGGCATCCACTCTGAATCCAGCCACTCCCATGTCAATCAGCTTGTTCATGTAGTCGGCCGTCTTACCACGCACATAGTCCTTCTCCAAAGCCAAGTCCAGAAGACCAACCAGACGACAGTTTCTCACCTGCCATCATGACAACGCTCAGATTTGTAACACCAAGACAACAAGAGCACAATAAATGAGAGATTGAAATAAACACTCGGACATGATATCATCTCATACTTGGTTGACATCCTGGTAGTTCTCAATGTTTCCACTGCCAGTGTTGCATTTGCCATCATTGAAGTCCAAGTTTGAATATGGAACTGTGGGGAAATCCTTGTTGTTGGCATTGAAGTATGAACCACAGCTTGAGTGGGTACCGGCTCCACCACCAGCTCCACACATGTGGTTGATGACTGCATCAACATAGATGTACACCTATAAAATCAAACCAAAGTGAATTTTCCACGAGAGTAATACAACAATACGCTATATTTATCAATTATAGCTGCATTTACCCCGACATTGTTGCACCTAGTGATCATGTCTCTCAGCTCATTTTCATTTCCTGATCTGGAACACAGATTGTAACCGATTGGCTGATATCTCTGCCACCAAGGGTGCCAGGGGTTTGTGACAACAATGCTCTCACTTGGAGGGGAAATCTGAAATGGGAAAATCAATATTTCGTTATTACTATTATACATGCTTACTTATAAATCACAAGAAATTATAAACTGCAATTGAACTTTTTGCAGTATTAACTACAATGGTTTGTTTAAAAATACCTGAACTCCACCAAAACCATTTGGTCCGAGGAAGCGCTCACATTCCGCAGCGATATCAGCCCAGCGCCACTCAAACAGGTGGACGATGGCAGTTCTTCCGTCTTTGGTGTTTGGGTTGAACTGAGCGAGGCTCAGTCCAAGCAACGTTGCTAAGATTAGAAGCTTCATCCTTCCCTGGTTCAGAGAAAAACCTACAACAAAACCTAGGCTCATGTGCAGTTTATATACAAAATCACGTTTTTCCTCTGGCCAATCAGGGAACTCAAAGATTGAGGAAAGCCACTTTGAACAGGTGAAAAACATTGTCTATTTCCCAAGTCACTAACTAAAAATACAGACTTCTCTGAATTACCTTATCAGCATAAACATACTTGGTTATAAAACACTGTTAGGTAAGGAATGGAACGTAACTTTGGCCATGAAAAAAAACTTTTTCCACTACAAACTTGACACTACAAGGTTTTGACTGTAAGTTGTGAGTTTTTTTTTATTCAGAATGATCATACTGATTTTTACTGCACAACTGATTTGAAGAAACTTGTATGGTATATTGTGCTATAATGACCAAAGGAGCAGAACAGGTCCTGCTGACTATGTCCTCTGTCCTGCTGGGATATCTCAAAATATTATTGGAGAAAATAAATTAAAAGAAACAAAAAAATAAAATATAAATCAATAAGTTTGTCTTTACCCATTAAATGATCAGTAACTCTTACTGATATTAATAATAACTTCTCAGTTTAAATAACCATATTTAATTACATAATTCGCGACTACTTGTTTAAAGAAGACAGAATGCTTATTACTTTCAGTGTAACTTACTAAAAAAATTAGATCAAACAAAACATACAAAACATTTAAATAATACACTAATTTACTTAAATTAGAAATTTAGAGACACTTACATCTATTCCTAACTTGTACTTTACAAATTTGGGCTACACTTTATTTTAAGGTCTCTTTGTTACACTGTAATTATACATTTAAGTACTGAGTAAAAATTAAGTAACTACATGTACTTTCTATAGGGTTTAGGGTTAGCTGCATGTAATTATGCATAATTTATAGTTATTACTATTGTAACAACATGTAACATCTGGAACAATGACACTGTAAAATAAAGTGTTACCCAAATTTACTACTTGTAAATTGAAATAAATAGGCCTAAATGCACTAACTCCACCCGTAACACTTACATGCCTCTGTCCAGGAGATATTGAAATGAACATGCCATGTGACAAGTAACTGAATTTGTCAAAACATCACATTTATTAAAGTATAAAATATAAACATAACCAGTGTTTTCTGTACCGCATTGTAGCAGCTACGCTTTAATGTGAGGACATAAAAAGATGCACCGAAAAAAAGTGTCAAGAAAACACGTCTGCTGCATGGTTCACACTGTGTAGTTAACTTCATTAACATATATGACTGTGAAGGGGTTCTTTTTGACAGACAAATAATAATAATAATAAAAATAATAATAATAAACAAAACCAGTGTATCCCAATTCACAAACAAATGGACTGTTTTTTCATTATAGTATTATATAGTGCATATTTATGTATTATTTTCCACAGCACTTCTCATTGTTTATTTTGACCTGTGTCCTTTACCGTTAAATATTTGTGGCGCATGAATTATCTGAAGCTCACTCCACTTTCATCATGGACATACTTGACATTCGACAAAATAAAATGAAACCAATTAGAAGATCTAGACCTCTGAAACTAAAAGCAGAGTTGGGTAAGAATAGACTCTTAATTGGCTTGTCAATGTCTTCTTTTAAAATAGTTTTAACTTTGAAGTTCGGGGTGGATAAAATGTAGTTGTTCTGGGTTGTTGCTCAAGTGTTACTATGTGGTTGCTAGGGTGTTCTGGGTGACCTTCCAGAAAGGCCCACATACTGCTGAACATAACAGAATATATTTTGAATGCTTTGATGTCTATAACCAAACAGTTTATGGCTCCATTGACTTCCATAGAATTTTTTTTTTATTTATAATAAAGAAGTCAATGGAGTCCATCAAGTTTTTGATTACCCATATTCTTCAAAATATCTTCTTTTGTGCTCAGCAGAAGATTGCTGACAACAAAAACGACAACAACTTGTTTTAAGAACTCCATTAGTGTGTAATTACTGTCATCAGCAGATCAGCAGCAGATCATTTATAATATTCACTTTTTGCTCTAGGGAGCTGAATGAGACCCTAAACATTGACCTGCCAGGTGGAGGTTCGAGAAGATGCACAGGCTTACTTCAGAATCAGAAACTAGGAAAAAGACCCGAAAAGGTATGGTTTATAAATACACAAAAAAAGGCATTCTTTTCAGTACTATTTTCTGAGATGGCATCGGCCTGGAATTATAATAAAAAAAGAATAATCTTATTAATGTTAATAATAATAATAATAATAATAATAATAATAATAATAATAATAAAAGTCATTATTATTAAATACTACTATATAATTAAATTATTATAATTTCAAATAATTATCTTATTATTAAGTAATATAATTTTCTGAGATTGCATGGGATAATAATATAAAAGTCATTGTTAAATAAAGTTGTATTAAATAATTTATATTATAAAATAATATCATGGTCTAATATGACATCAGTGTGTAAAAATGATAATAAAAGTCATTATTAATAAATAATAAATAATTGTAAATGTAATAAACTATATTATCCACTCTGATTTCATGATTATACTACTATTACTACGACTAGAAATAACACTTTGTTTATATTGTGAACATTAATCATTCTATCATATACCATTTCATATATTTGAAATGAAAAGACATGTACTCAATGGACTTGCATACTGTTTTCCCCAGTATATAATCTTAACTTGTAACATTATGACATTATCATAAAAGTCATCTTGACATTATTCAATCTTTTTAGAGTGAATGCAATAAATTTGCTGTGTTGATTTGCAATGTGCCATTCAGAAGAAGAAAAAAACGAAATAAATAAAACAATGACTGTCAACAAATGAGAAAGTGCACCAGCGCCACCATGAGACAGGAGATGGTGTTACAGACTGCATAGCACATCTTGAAGTTATCTTAAAGACATATCAGA
Organism: Opsariichthys bidens; assembly: GCA_037194245.1. Taxonomy (NCBI): domain Eukaryota; kingdom Metazoa; phylum Chordata; class Actinopteri; order Cypriniformes; family Xenocyprididae; genus Opsariichthys; species Opsariichthys bidens. Next base: position 6,648,478 of record CM074295.1, read on the forward strand.
ATATGCTCATATGAACTACATTTCCTGTGATTACACATCTGTGAAGTTTATATCCAGTTTAAACTGATGAATGAGAATCTGCAATGAGCAAGTTAATGGCTAGATGGCATTTGGATAAGGACAATGTCTACAAACTCTGTAAACACCCATTAGTTTGACATCACACACAAACAACAGCATTCATCAGTCAAGCGTTTGTTGTGAGATGATGGTATGAACATTGAAATGAGTCCAGGACTGTCAGCAAGTTCTTTTATATTGTTCCACATTTTTTGATAGTTTACAGCCCACAATTAGTTAAGTGTGTTCCCTTTAGCAGAGTAGGATGTTTGATGCTGAGTTTCAGTTTAGTGAGGATTAGGGCACGGCGATATTATAATATCATTTTGTGTTTGATAAAAATGCTAAAGGGTTGATGTTATACTTTATATGATATGTTTGACAAAGTTATATTGGATTACAGCATGACAAAATGACTGAATCATATTATTTGGCATAATGCGGATGGTAAATCTTTGTAAATGAGGGGAATATGCAAGAAAGGGACTGAAGCTTGTGCTTGGTGGATGGAAAGTTAATCCACAAACGTACAGATGGAATCAATTTAATGATCTGGTTTCATATAGTGAACGGGAAACGCAAGTAGAAAGACGTAACTGAGGGGAACATTCCTCTCTTTCTCACTCCGTCTTGTCTAAATATTTGCGCATACCTTTGATGAGGAAATATTGTTTTCTTAGATTTAACTTTCTCATAACCATTTACATCTTTGTGTTGTAACCGGTGAAAGTTTGTACCAGACAAAATTTAAAGCTCAAAATTGTGGCTCTTTTCATTTTTGTAGCATTTCTTTTGAGTGGATTTTTGCCCCACATTAAATGATCTATTAACGATAATTATTAGACATTAAAAGGTACTAAAAAACATAAATTTTACAATAAATCACCCATTAAAGAACTGAAAGTACAAAAATGTTAACTGTTGTTTAACTACTGTTTAAAGAATAACTGACTAGTGTCCTTTCAGACCTTATGTGAATTTTGCTCCGACTACTTTGGCCAACAGTTGTCAGAAATGCTTAACAGCTCTAACAAAATGGGTATCTTACAAATCAACTGCATTCATATTTCGACAATAGGAGTGTCCTGTTGGTTTCAAGTAAGGGCGTCTGGAGCTAACAGAAGCTGACCAGATGATTCAGTGGCTGTGGAATTTATTTGTTTTTGATCATGGATACAGTTCACAGTATGTTCACAGTTTTGCCCCTTTTTGGTCCAATTTTCTGTCTTCGGCTGGCCCCATTCCCCTCAAACACACTGCCATAACAGTAGCCAAGAGAGGTTTCTGTCAGAAGCACTGGCACTGGAGCTCAATCTGCTCCAGTACTGGGACAAAAAAAGAAACTCGCTTAGTACAGACAACTCAGCTTTTCGTAGCCTTCAATCTCTCTGCTCTGTACTTTTAAACTGTGTGGTTAGCTGTTCCTATAAATGCCTTTTCTAGTGGTTGTGTTTGAGCTTACAATTCTTTTTCATTTCTCTTTCACATCTCGTCCCTCTCGAGTTCTTCTTCCTTTTGAACTAAAATAAGACATTCATCTCATGCATTCAACATTGTGGCTTAAAGAAAGATCCATGTATAATCTGGTGTTTTGTAAATGAATCTTATTTCTTAAAGTAGTTTTTACAAAGTTTCTCTCAAAACGGAAATTTTGATCACTCTGTGCCTTGTTTGCCAGGCATCCCCTAACAGCGTGATGAACGAATGGCCATCAAAGGAGTGTTGGCCTTGCGTGGTCTGGCATTGGCATTCTCTCTAAACAAAACTTTTGAACACTCTATGCCTGTTTGCCAGGCATCCCCTAACAGAATGATGAAAGAATGGCCATCAAAGGAGGAATATTGGCTTTGTGTGATCTGGCCCTGGCATGAAGGTCATGGTCAGCCAGAGGCATGATAGGGCTGCATGGCACCTAATGTTTATTTAAGGTAACCTGAACATATGTGATATTTCACAGCCACAACTTTTCTGTAAAGTCGTAAAATTGTGCCTTCACTTTATGTGATACTTGAAATTGAATTAATTCTTTAGTAACCCCAGCATCGTTAAGTTTGTTTTCCTTTCTCAAAAAGTCAATTATTTTCACTTACCTGCCATAAGAAGTTTTATTAATCAGTTGTAAGCATAAACTTTTTTAAGTGGTCCCGACTCTGATGCAAGTTGAATGATTTTTGATTGGAACAAGGAAAAAAAAATTGTCAGAGATGTAAGACAAGTAAACTAAAAGATGTATATTTCTTTTACAATTTTGCTTTCAAGTAAATTTATCTTGTTTCAAGGATGTTCAGATATAATTTTTGCATTGAAATGTATAGTTTACATTATAATTTAGTTATGTTACATAATGCAATATTTACTTTTGGCCACAAACCAAAACAAGCCCTGTACAGAATGTACAATTTGTATAAAAACTATTACGCCAATGGAAAGTCCCCACAAAACACATAAACACAACGTGTGTGAGTGCGCACACATTTTTGATTTATGAGGACACAAATTTGTATAATGACATGGGTATGACACTGGTATTACAACGTAAATGTGAAATATGAGGACATTTCGTGCATCCTCATATCAAATAGCCTTAAAAAAACATACTAAACAATGTTTTATTAAAAATGTAAAAATGCAGAATGTTTTCCGTGATGAGTAGGTTTAGGGATAGGGTTAGTGTAGGTGGACAGAATGTACAGTTTGTACAGTATAAAAACCATTACTCCTGTGAAATGTCCTCACTTTGATATCAAAACAAACTTGTGTGTGTGTATGTGTGTGTGTGTGTGTGTGTGAGAGAGAGAGAGAGAGTGAGAGAGAAAGTGTGTGTGAGAGAGAGAGAGTTTAAGTGAACAAGTCTGAAACTGAACAATCCAGGAAGTTAACTCTGGCATGAGGCCACAGAATTTCAGATTTGAATTAGGAGACACAGAGATGTGAGAAGGAGGTACAGTTGGAAACACAGCTTACGTTGGCTCTGCAGTCAGACAGGAACTCCAAGCTGCACAAAAACGTATAAACCCCAGATTTGTCTCTCTCTCTCTCTCTCTCTCTCGTCTTCATATGATCTTACCGAAGAAAAAGGACCTGAGAAACAATACTCTGATGATGCAAGGGGTCTGTTGATGATGACATGGTACAAATGCAGCTAATTAAGGCTGTCCTTGAAAACATCTCATGTGGAACAGAGTCATCATTGTCCCAACTCTTTCCACTAGAGGACACTCCACACAATCAAAAGCCATATCAGATAATAAGAGTGACCAGAACTGCTTTTCAAAAACTGATCTTTTGTTATTTTACATTTTCATCAGACAATGAAAGGAAAGGTTATCATTCTAACAAAGAAAAAGACAGATGCTGTGTCCCATATAGTAGGTACTACAATTGGTTTGAAGCTTTGTGACCGTTAAAATGTACATTTAATATAGTATGAATGTGTGTAGTATGAATGAAATTCAGACACACTACATCTGCCATGTTGTCATTGTCATGTGACTTATGGCATCAGTTGCGTCGCTTCACTTAACAAATCCTCTCCCATTTACAAATCCTCTCCCATGGCCTCATCTAAGCTGCGTCCCAGTTCAGAGGCTACATTCAAAGGCTGATTGCATCCCCACGGTGCGACGAATGCTTCCTCAATTCGAAGGCTCCTTCTGTTGTGGCCTTCAAATGCATCTTTCGTTTCCTGTGAAATGAAGAATACAACAGGTGGATCCTTCGCCGCCTTGCCTACCCCAGAATTCATTGTGTGCCGGTGGCAAAATAATTTTTTTGAGATATTGCTGAACTAAATGTAAATATTGGGTTTCAGCTTACTCAAATATCTAATGATAGAAATGTAAAAATAAAGAGTTGTGGGGAGGGCATTCACATGTCCCGTCTTCCCGTCACACTCAAGTTCATTACTTCAAATGTAGACGTGTCAATTGCGCTCATAATAGAAGCAGCGCGGTCACGACACTCATGTGGTTCCATGAGCTCGTTTTTCCAGGTGTGTTTACGCAGCAGCAAGATGAGAACTTTTCTTGACGCAGGTCATGTGACAAGAACCAACCAATCAGTTTCACCCTTTCAGTGTTAACACTGAAAGCTCAGCCAACATGGAGGAACAGCTGATCATAGTGGTTCAGGGATAACCAGATAACCTTTATAACTTATCAAATGCCTATTTTGATTACAGCAAGGGTGCAAACGACAAATGCCATGCTGCTCCCGAGCGCTTTGGAAATAAGGAGAAAAAAGCGGTGCGCTTTAGACGTGACGTGAAAGGCGCCTAAATCGGTTGAAATGTTGATTTGTATCGTACTAAGATGTGATTATATTTATATATATTATTATTACTCTTTACTATAAGCATAAATGGACCATGGTGAACATATTTAGATTTGTTTTGTTTTCAGACAGTTTAATATAATATAGTTCAGTACAAACATTACTCCCACTTATCAATGGCAGCTGTCACAGTTGCTAGGTGACAAGAACAATCCCCTGCAGCCTAGACCATCCAATTTAAGAATGCTCTCTCTGGCCTTCGTGGCCTTCATAGACAGGGCCTTTGAAGTCCGCATCCTTCAAAGGCAGCCTCTGAATTAGGACACAGCTCAACTGTCCACTGAATATGCACGTCAGAATCTTGCTGGAACTAGTAGGTCATCCAGGTACTTTTAGCCTACTGCTTTATGAAGTCGGACGTACTTCACAGTTCGCACACTGTGTTTTTCCGACTATATAGTATGGAAGTAGACATATTCAGATGCAGCAAGAGTGACTCAGTTTGTACTCAACCCACTTTCCCACTGACTCAGATATGGTCATTAAAATGACACTTGACAGACTTCGGCTCTTGCCAGGCTCTTGGGAGGTGTTTCCCAGTGTGTGCCAAGCAGTCTTTAGCTTGGCACCAGAGGGCATGTCTCTAACCCTCATTTAGATTGGCCAGACCATTTTGCGTGTCTTCACTGACACACTGAACCACTGCTCTCCCTGACATTATGCATTTTTCATGACTACAGGGTTCCCAGGCATATTTAAAGCTTAAAGACTAAACCAACCACATGTGTGCAATCTTTGTAGAGGCATTCATTGACCCACTGGCATCATGATTGTCCATCGCAGGATTTTTTGAAACTGTATAAGCACTGCCTTACATCCAAGACCATCATTAAGCAAGTGTTGCACATATTTGAAGCGAGCTTGACAAAGCCACAGTAGACTGGAATATGGTTCTGTGGTTTCATACTACTAACTGAAGCTTCTACTCTGTGACATCATGCCACCAATTACAGTGGTTTGATTGTAGGCTGCCGAAAAAGCATGCGCTGCAGGAAAAGCAGAACATTTATCACTTGAAAGCTTTTTCTGAAAAGCTCTCTGTGATAAAAGTGAGATTGAAAGGTTTTTGTTTTTTTTGCAGTTTATATGACATAAATAATGAATTTGTCATTAAGAAAAATTGATGTACACTGAATATTATGTTTTATTTATTAGCTACTAATGTCCAAAAGTTTAGGTTCTGTAAGATTTTTAATGTTTTTGACAGAAGTCTACAAGGATTTGCATTTACTTAATCGGTAAAATACCGTAATAACAGTAATATTATGAGACCTTAAAGCTGTTGTCTGTAACTTATTTTGGTTAAAAATGATCCAAAATCAATTTTTAAGCAAGTACACAACAATGTTCAAAACGATCTCCTTACTTTAGCCCGATTCACAATGTTAAGCTTGTAATAATGTTTTCTAATTAAAATGGTACTGGTGCATTTCTGCGGGAAATTCAAGCAAGGAGCCATTCGTCTTTGCGTCATTGCGTCATGTCTGTATACATAAAGGAGTCCCAGCTAGTAGGCTAGCCAATATGGCATGTGGATGATGCTGTGACGGATTATTTATAGCCTTTTCTTACAGCAGCTGCAATAATTAAACATCATTTTGATGGCAGATTGTAATCCAGAAAAGGGCCAAATGACAATCATCAGTGCCAACTGGAGAGTCACCTGTACAGTGGCTACAGAAATTTAAATCTAGATGTAACACTAGTACACACTAAATACACATAACAATAATAATAATCTGCATGGTTTGATGTGATATGAGCTAAGAGATTGTTAGATTTAATCACCACTGGCAACGCGATTTACTGAAATACTTTTTTTCTCAGTTGGTCAGAACAAAAGTGGCAGACATACTACTTGTTCAAATGACATTTTCCTGTGAAAATTCTTATTTTGGTCATACTTCCAAGACATAGAATCTGTGATTTCGAAATATAGCATCCACACCGATGTGATGACTGACAGCAAACATTAGATTCATCAGCACCGAGGAGCCATGCCGATGCATAACCTACGTAAAGACAATTCCACTAATAACTGCAATTGCAGGTTTCAAACAGAGATGGGGACAAAAAGGCAAAACTTACTGCAGATTTAAAATAGCTGTTTTCTATTTTAATGTAATTTAAAAAAAAAAAAAATATAATATATATATAAAAAAAAAAATATATATATATATATATATATATATATATATATATATATATATATATATATATATATATATATATTATTGGAGACCATGCCTTTTTCCCAAGTATTCTTTGATAAATATAAAAAAAGAAGACGAAAAAAGACTTGTCTCTGTTATGTATGTAACCCTTGTTCCCTGAAGGACGGAATGGAGACAGTACGTCAACTGAACCAACAAATTGGAATCTCGTTTGAGAGACAAATCTATTTCAAGTGTAACCCAAACGAGCCAATGCACATTGGCATGCGATCGGTTCCTGCATACAACTGTTAGTCCTGGCATCGGGCGCTCTGCCACGTCTGACTCCTGAGGGTAATGGAGGAACTCAACAGGGTCATACTGAAGCAAATAAGTGCACATATCTGGTGCATAGAAGGGGAATGGCGCAGCAAGCCGACACTAAGCAGATCCCTCATGCTCCTGGTACACTGGAAGATACCAGATCTGCATGAAGGTTATAGAATCTAATGAATGTTGAGTGTCGCCAAGCCCACAGCTCTACATATATCTGTTAGTGAGATGCCATGCACCACTCAGGTAGAAGCAACACTTCTAGTTGAGTGAGCTCTCAACCCGAGCAGGTAGGGCATGCCTTGGGTTTGATACACCAAGGCGATGACATCCACTAGACATCCTTCTGCTGGCCTCCGTAACCGACAAAGAGCTGGTTCGAGGCCCTGAAGCTCTGCGTTCGGTCCACGTACCACAGCATGCCCAAACACTTATTCTAGGTGAACTCCTGCTCGTAGAAATGAAGTGATCAACCATGGGCTGACGGTTTGGTGGCAGTATGGGGGGATCATAACCTGGTGTGTGCCGCTGTGAAGCCAGAGCTGAAGTGGTCAAGTGCCGTTACTGCGGCTGCAGATGCCATTTGCCCTGCCTCCACAACCTTCGTGAAGACACGAGGAAACAGCCCGAAGGTAAGGACTTTCTACTGATATGCCCGACACTCTAATGAAAAGCATTAACTTTTTGAATGGAAGCTTGTGAAGGGCTCGATTGGAAAACTCACAGGTCCAAGATTGGACGTAACCTACCGCCTTAGGATACAATGAAGAAAGGTCTGTAGTACCCTGTCTTCATATCGCCTGGAGGGACCGGCTCTATCTTGTCCTTTACCAGTGGGACTGCAATCGCCACTCGTAAGACATCAGCATCACCAGCCTGCACGGAGTAACTGGATGCCCCTGAACTTGGTAGACGCCTGGCAAACTGAATTGCATAGCCAAGTCTACAGGTCTGGATGAGCCAGCAAGACAGGCTTGGGGAGCGCTAGCCAAGCTCCCAGAGACCATACAAACATGACCAATGGAACCACAGATGTACCTGTAGTGGGGCAACGAGTTGGAATGCAAGGAACCGACTCAGGAGGCACTGAGGTAGCTCGAAGTGAGGTCTTAGTGTGCAGTGCAACACTTACCTGGTTTCGTGGTTGGGCAGAGGGTGCATGAGAAGGCTTGGTTGTGTCCTCGAGCTGGACGCTACTGCCCTCAGGTGATAGGTTACATCACATACTGCCATCTGTGCCTTCTTGGGGCCCAGAGATAGAGGAAGGCGCTCTTCTACTGGGAAATTGGGTACCGCGAGCTGTGACGCCAGTGACAGAACAGAAATTTGACTTAAAATATTCTCCGGCCAGCCCTCCACTGGGGGAAGAGCAGTTCTGTCCATCTCCAGGTCACCTGTCTCAGGGGTCATTTTTCACTGCCCACTTAGAGGATTTAACAGCAGTAACAGTGGAGCTGGTGGTGGCGGAGTATAGATTTATTTATATTTCCACAGGGGTCCGATGCCCTTGGCGATGAGCAGACTGAGGAGCATCCCACAAGGGCCTCTGGTAGCATGTCGGGGCAAGCTCTTGATTTCCTCAGCCTGTTTCTGACTGTGGAGAGCTGCTGGGCACAGTCCTCGACAGTGTCGCCAAAAAGGCCACTTTGTGAGACAGGAGCATTGAGAAAGCATTGATGACATCTCGCACCTCTGCAAGATTTAGCCAGGGGGCGCTTCTGGACCACCCAGGTGGACATCGTCTTGATGAGGGCTTTCGCTGTGAATTTAAATCACTATCATTCACCATAAACAGTTCCTGCATCATCCCTGACCTCAGAACTACCCTCGTGTATTATGATTGCTTTGCCTTTGTAGACTTGCAGGGTCCATCGCATCGCCATCGCATTGCTGCCCCACCATCGAGGGTTGCTAGAGAGGAAAAAACATTTCGTTTTTGATTTTGGCACTTTTGGCTTTATATGCTTCTATACTGCCAAAGTTTTCCATGCACATCCAGAAAAAAGGCACGGGGATGGAGTAAGGCAATTCACATGTCGCACTGTGCCCCCACAGTCCGAGAAAGCATGGTTGTCAACTCTGAATCTAATTTAGTCTGAGCCCACACCGTTACAGTTAGACACCACACATTATCTTCATTTCCAGAGCATAACAGTCCTCTCTCTGATGCAGTGATCAACATTTAATCCTCTGCTAAAGCCACCTTGTTTGAGGTACATGTACTTGATGGCACACGATACACTGAGAAGCACGAGCCTTTATGAGAAAGGCGAGAACATGAGCCACCCATGAATGCAGTCTCAACATGCTTATGTCCAGGCATGTCAGACAGCGATCGTGGCCATCAATGAGGATAGGAAACGACCACATTCAGAAACACACAGGTAGAATGATGTCTTTAAAAAGATGCAGTGTCACACCTGTAAGCTTTTTTTGGGAAATTTAACACTCTCTCTGGGACTGAATTAGAAACAACCAGCAGGGATTAGTGCAGCCTGCTATATGCACTCACACTCATTGATGGCGCAGCTCTCTGAAAAGCTGTGAAAACAGCTGTTTGAATGATCTTTAGAGATCCACTTCAAGTGCCGTCACACCAACACCGGCTACTTTTCCAAAGTACAGTTGCTTGTAGATACACACTCTTAGTCAAGATTGCAGAACAGTTGAACTAATCGGCTCCGAAGTGAAAAGCTGAATATGCGATATATCCGCTTCCTATTTATACCCGCGGTGCTGGCCGTAGTGTGAGATGCAAAACTCGCATACCAATGTACATTGGCTTGATTAGGTTGCACTCGAAGTGGATTGGTCTTTCAAGCAAGATCCTAATTCGTTGGTTCAGGTCCGACATAATGTTGAATGTGACTGACTGAAAGGGAGCAGCATTTATTTGTATTTATTTGAAATTACAGCATTTTCAGCTTTACCAATTACCAATTACTTTCTTTTCACTATTTTAAAGGGAAGTTATGGTAAATGACAAATGGTAGGAAGAACATTGGCATTACAATGGTAGGCATTACATAAATGTAAATCTTCCCAAAAGCGAGCCAACCTTTTAAAGGTACAGTACTGTAAAATCCTCGTACCTATGGAAACAATGGCATTTTTTATGGGACACGATGATTCCACATGTGGGAATGTGTCTAGCTTTTTAACTACTTCCAGATATACTACAAAAGCCGTTGAACACTGTCACAGTTTTAAAATCCATAACATCCATAGTACATTTGTTTGATCAGAGCTGTGTCCCAACTGACACTTGTCAGCAAATTGTTGGCATGGCAGCAGGCCGCTTTTGCATATGGAAATGGTGCTGCTGTGTGCATATGGCTGGCAGAATTTCTGCTATGTTTCAAATCAACCTGCCCCTTCCAACATTGCAACTCATGTATGTATCATATAAAACTTTGTGGGAGAGTGATCAAGGAGGAGATTCCCTCTTGAAGCTATGACTTTGCCTGGTCATTCATGTGCTCGCAAATCGTAATTACGATAATTCCAACTCCACTTGAAAGGCTTGCTGGAAACCACTGGCAGCATTGGTGTAATTGTGAAATGCAGCCCAGATAGTTTGTTTGTAGCTTGTTAGGTTAGTGTTAGATAACTAAAACTGTAATATAGGTAATCTTTTAGTTGACAGTTTTATGTAATCAAATCTAACTACTTTAAGATTATATTAATCTAATCCTTAATTATTTGGTGTCACACAAAAGAATAAACCTGAAGACCCATTATGTGTTTTAACCTATTGCATGTGTTAATGATAATATAACAGCTAACTTTAAGTGCATTAAAGGTACACTATCTAACTTTTGGCCCTCTAGCGATTAAAAAAACAAAACTGCATGTATTTTTCAGAAGAACATTATTTTGGTTGTGCTTTGGCTTTGCATGACTGTAGATGAATATGGTTATCCTACTGTACATAAAACATTCAATACTAGGCTTAAGAGATATGACCAGTTTCGATGGAAAGGATCTCAAGATGACTAGCTGAAGACGTTACTGAACCCATTAATAGACATGGAACTTCCTTGAAAGTAAATTCCACAACAACCCATAATGAATATATGAAATGTATAACTGGGAATTTTTATTAACATTAAATCATCCTCCTCCCAATTTCCATCAGAGAATGGGTGTGCCTCCCTTGCTCCCCTGATGAGCCTCCACTGCCTGGAGGTTTAAGATTTAGCATGCTTCATGTCAACCTTTCTCACTCATTTTGACAACAAATCTATGCCACTGCCACACTATACACAGTAGCAGGAGCAAGTTTTCTTCATTAAAGGATATGATGAGACACGCACGGGTGAGTGATGTATGTATGCAATTTACTGCAAAAACCATCTCATCTGGTCTAAAATATAAATGCTAAGGAATCAGGGAAAGACAAAAACATGCTTTGGAAGAAGGATTGATGATGTACTGACTCATTATTCAAATTTTGTTAATTTTGACATGTCATTCCCTTATTTGTACAATGCTCTTATTTTCGCACTTAATCCCACATCTATTATTGTTGCAATTTTATCTTTTTTTAATCGCCGATATATTAGTTTTCTTCAAAGCTTTTCGCAAAATTATTCACTTTTTTAAAGCACACAGCCTAAACATGCTTACACACCTTTTACAAACCAATGTAATTATTAAATGCAATCTACAAATCATTAAATTAATTCAATTAACAATGTTTCTATTGCCTTTTTATTAAAATTCATTAAAATGGATCCAACATAATAAAACTGTCCTGAGAACAATTACAACCATTAGACACTAATTCTCGGTTCACCAGATCAAGAGACGGAATTCAGAATTCAAAAGGTTTTAAAACAATGTTCGAAACAGCATGACATAATGAAACAACTTTTGCCATATTTGTGAAAATATTCACAAAGTACTTTCAGGATTCTTCAGGATTCTGTGTTTCATACAGAATTCTGTACATTTCACTATATACTATATTCACATGCTTCATAAAAACAAATAAAAACCTGATTATCTGCATTGTAAAATATTCTAACAAATGTTATTTGTATGACATTACATGACATGACAAATATGGTGTCCCATATTTGTGCTCTTGATTTCACCATCCAAGCATGCACACACACACACAGCAGTGAGTAATGAACACACACAAACACCGTGAACACACACCTGTAGCCATGGGCAGCCATTTTTGCTGTGGCGCCCGGGGAGCAATTGGGGGTTAAGTGTCTTGTTCACCTCAGTTGTGAGTAATAAGAGTGGAAGAGAGCGCTGTTCATTCACTCCCCCCTCCTACATTTCTCAATGGTACTGACATTCGAACCTGTGACCTCTAACCATTAGGCCCCAACTTACAAATTATAAAATATAATAATAAAAACAAGTACTGTATATTTGCAATTTGTTTATGTAATCCGCATTATATGTAATCTGTTACTATTCAAAACTATATACTACATATACTATTGTTATTTTATTTAAAAAAAATTCTTTACTGGTCAATGTGATCTTGCTGCTTAATAAAAGAAAGATACAGACCAATTGTTTATTGTCGTGGAACAGACATGTAATAAGGAATGTTGTCTTATCAATGGCCAGATAAGAAAAACCTATCAAAGAAATGAGAAAATGACTCAAGCTATTGATGCAGTTGGAGCTCTGTGGAGCACCAGGAATGCAAATGGAAACAAAGCTTTGACCATGTTGGTAAAGACCATAATGGAAAACCTGTGAGACTTCTTTCCAGTCAGACTGTTCCATCACGCTATTGGAAGCAGATGCTTCAGGACAAGTAAAGTGTCAGCTGATGAATTATGGGGACACCGGTGGATGTCCTGTTCTGAGTGTGGTATGAGGTAGGAGCACCTCCATTATCCTCATTTCATTTTTTGCACTGCTAACATGCAATGCTACAGGCTCAATAACAGTGCTTAACAGTGATATTTTTTCTTGTTGCCCTTGTTTGTCTTAGTCACAGCATCATCTGTAATGCTTTTAGTTGCTTACAATCTCTCCCATCAAGTCCCATGATACTTTTCTTAAATGTTATGAGAGTTTTTTTCCAGTTGAATGTCAAATATCCAGCATTCCACAGTTGTTTGATTTTTACTGATGGACATTCTGTCTTTTCTCTCTGGGATGACCAGTCACCATTCCTTTCATTTTCCTTCCACTGAAAGTGATATGATTACGGTGCGACTAATCCAGTGCATGTGTTTTTCCAAACCCTTGGCCAGAGCTGCCTCTTTGGTCTTTAGCTTGGGTTTACAGCAATAATTGGAAAGAAAATCAAACCAATATGTTCTTAATTTATGATCTCTGGTGCAGCGAGAAAGTGACATCTTTAAGTTTCTCTTACTTTCTCTAACACAGATACACACCCCTCTGCATTCTCTTAACATTTGACATGACTTTTTTTGTTAACAGATGTCAAAAGTTACTTGACGTAACAATTCACAGCTCTCAAATCAAGTAAAGCATAAGATAGAAATGCAATGATACAATAATACATGTAAACCATATGTAATGCTTTATTTATAACTGTTATTTTTTATAATAAAAATCATAAAATCATTAGAGCATTTGTTTCACTCTCTTTTTCCCCAAAATGTAAATAAATTATAACAATATTTAATTTAATTTCTTTGTGATAATGACAGATGATTTTAATCCAGTTATACATTCCATTTAACTACACCATTTATATATATATAAAGTGAGGTCCTCAGTAAAAATGGAACAGTAGTTATAGCAATTTGTGAATTTTTCTTTTATTAAAAGTGATTTTACATTTTGTGTCCCCGGTTAGAAAAACTATATATTGATTTAATTTAATGGCACTTGATATAATGTAGCACCTTGGTCAACAATTGTTGTTTTTAATGGTGCTATATAAATAGAGTTGTGTTGAGTTCCTGCGAACGAGATCACAACCTCCACATCGGGGTTTACCACTTTTCCCAGATCTCCACACCGAGGTGTCGAGATCCTAGAGGAAGCCTTTCTCTTTCCACTTGTTGAGTCTCAAAGATCATTATTATTCATCGATTGTGAGACTTCAAGAGAACGGCTATGGGATGATGCCCAGGGTTGAAGACGCTTATCTCTCCCGTGACGCTCCCTAAAAACCCTGACCTTACCCACCAAGCCAGTTCATACTTCATCTTTGCTGGTGGGTAAGGCACATATGGCAGCAGGTCAGGTGGGCACTTGCCTACACACTAGAGTCTATTTGGCGACGCTGTCAACTCGTCATTAAGAGATTTCAGGAGAAGAAGAAATAATCAGCAGCATTTCAGAGGTTCATCCCTCGTCACCAGAGACCCCATCCATCTGTGCCCAGCTTCTCATATCGACAACAGCAAAAAGAAAGCATTGCAGCTTGAGGTCCCATTCTGAGAGCTTGAGGGTCGAGACAGCGCTCTTATCCGGAGCCAACGCAGAGAAGACAGATCTGAGGAACGTCCATCTCTTGAAGAAGGCTTCGGGACCTCTGAGGGCAAGAGACACGGGCACTCATGGCCACACATTGCTCATGGTGGTTCTCCCTCCCACACCCAAATGAGCTGAAGCTCGAGGATGATGTAAAGCAAAACTTTTTTTTCCAAATCACAAAGACCCTTGTGGCAATTATTTAGGACTGCTACATTTTTTTTTTTTTGCCCCCTAATATTTGCAATTGATCATGAAACTTATTTGTTCAGCTTTACCTAACGTCCCATTCATTTTAACAATCCCTTCCACTCTTTGTAAATGCAACACTGAAAGTTCTTTAAACTGAAAATATAGTAAGTCTAGAATACTCTAGAAGTCTTTGAATTTGCAGCACTAACTGGTCATTCTTGAACTTCCTGTTTAGTCTGTAGAAGTCCCTGAGTGAATGGAGAGTTGTGAAGGAATGGGATAATGTGTTTTCCAGTGCACCCAGTCTGTATTAGAGTCTACAGTGTAAACCCAAGTACTTGGTTTACTTTATTCCAGAAATCTTGCTGCTTCCAATTTCCAATTTTCTTAAGCAGCATACTGATTCAAATTAATCAGCGTATCCAGATTAAGATGTTGCTGTATATATAAAAGGACATATAAAATAGGATTTACTCATAAAGACAGATGTGTAGTTTGCCTCTTATGGTGTTCTTAGTCATTTGTAAAGCATGTCCCAAGTGAACCTTGATTCACCTCCTCCAATGGATTTCCCTGTGTATCCGCACCTAAAAAAACAAATTAGACTGGCCAATGCTAATAGATGTAGAGAGCTACATCTATCTCTTACAGTCGCTGATGTCAGTGAATTGACTCTTTTGTACTCAAAGTTGTTAAAACAAGTCATGTGATCATTTTAAAATGAAGAGCACTGGGAATACGCTCTGCTGTAATTAATGTACAGACGTGCTGTGAACACATGCGGAGAATCTGGCACTTATTATGCAGTTCACACTGATTTATCGTAAGCCATTTTCTCATTGAATATTTTGTCATGCTTTTAATTTCTCATCAGCCTAGCAAGTGAGATTTATAGGATGATTGTTTGTACACTATGCTGTGTTTCTGAGCTACAAATCATAAAAAGGACAGCAACACTATTGTGTGTATTTCAAAGGGAATATATTCAAAACAAAATGCTTCAGAGCACTGATGATATTGCTAGATTAAACCTCAGTGAAAACAGAGCTAATAAAGAACATGTAGAGACACTAAAACCACAACTACACCCTAGTAAGATTACTGTAAAAAGACAAAACCATTAGATTCCCATAGCATTTTGTTCTCAAAGAACAACTTTATATAGTTTTTTTTCCTGACAAAACTCAATACAGTAAATCAATATATAGTATGTTCAATTCGGTAGATTCACTGATTAAAATTATTGGTTTCTAAAATTATGCAGCATGTGGCATTATTCAGTAACCAAACAAAAGTAGTAACTTCACAAAAAGGTGAAGGCAATAAGCCATAAGAGAAATAATAGCTTACAGAGGAAGACTTATCATGTCTTGGCTCCTATAAAATCTCTGTAATATTTATTACTGTATTATAACTAATTATAACCTACATTTTACTACCGTCTGCTTCAAGTGTGCTCCTTCTACATATTTTAAAGAATTTAATATTAAATTAATTCCTTGCCATGAGGACAGATTGTAATCAGATCATGATTAGACTTTTGTGAGTTATGTATGTAAGACCGGTTTCGAATCAGCGTTTCATACGTAACTGTAGACTCTGCTGACTCTATGAGGAAGCGCCCTCACATAACCTGGTGTCTGAGGCACATGTACGAACACACCATACAATGGCCATCACAGTGTGATGACGTTGCAGGGTGCACCCTGGAATAAGAGAAGGGCGCCTGAAAACACGTCCTCAGATTCGTATTGTCTGAAGGAAGACGCACAGGCATGCCCGAAGCATGGCAACGCGACGCAGTGTCTCGTTCCCTTTCTCAGGGAACCGGGGTTACATAGGTAACCCTAGAAGCTCCCTTTCAAGGAAACTTCTATGCTGCTTCAGCTGCTGACGCTATGGGGATGCGATTCCAACTATGCCATGCGCCAGCGGGTGAGCAGGCCTTGCAACCAAAACAGTCTGCTTCTTGGCCAACAGTAAGCATTATAGCTCACTCTTCAGCTGAGGAGTTGGCCTAACTTCAGTTTAGACCACCTCAGTCCTATTTTTGAGTTCACCTTCCCATTCAGCCTTGATGGTTAATAGTCAAATGAACTTGGCTTGTCCGTGGAGGAGGCTTCAACACAAAGCTCAGTTCGAGCTCTATGTTAAAACCCTCCACTACAGAACTGTGCGTAGGAGGAAAGAGAGAATTAGAGGAGGAGATGGGGAGGAAAAGGGTTGCCGGAAAAAATGTGTCAATGGGATGACGCGGTGTTTGCAGCTTATATAGTTCGCATGTAATGATGATTGACAGGACTGAATGTTTATAGTCCTCCCAAACCTACATTTGGAACTTCATTCAATAGCCACAAGATCCAGGCTCCCAACTTGCGCATATGTATTATGTGTTCAGTCAATAGGTTTTAATTTACAAAGTGAATTAGTTAGTAGCTAACTACTGACCTTACATTTGTGAATGGGGATCGTTTTGACAACATTGTCGCCTGTACGTGAAAAACGTGAAGGAAAAACATTTCTGTTGTAAGAACATCGTTGTCGTGTAAGCATACCCTTAGAAGGCAAATGTGAGCCTTCAGGGATGAGAATGTCCCCAGGGAAAGGTAATTAGCTAAATTCCTTTGCCTCAGCAAATGCGGAGCTAGAGCCATTGGGCTCAGCGGCCTGACTCTCCTCACTTGTGAAGAGAGCCAGGCGTGAGTTTTTTCTCTGTGAGAATTCATCACAATCAATCCATCCAGCCCCCTTGAGGGCTAAATGTTCATGCTCTGCACTCAGACAAATAACACACAACTTGTGACCATTGCCAGGCATTAAGAAACGCAGGCATGGAAGAACACAGCGACAGTGTTTGACTGCTTACCTTCTATGCTTTCTTCAAACACAACACTCAAACAAGTGGCTTCCTGAAGACAAAGAAGCTGTTGACGTGTCTTATACACTGGGGCACAACTTGCGACATCATCGCACTGCATCGATGTATATACACTGTATATACGTACATACAGAAAATACATTTTCTGTAAGTTTTGTCACTGAGGTAACATGAGAGTTGTTTTGCATGTATAGACATCATTAATTCATTCACTTCTTTTTGACTTCAGATTGCATCATTACATCTTATTAAAGTGTTAGTTCACCAATCCCCCCTCTTTTTAATGAAATCCCTCCATTGACAGACTATGCAATTACTACTTTCAAGCCCCGGAAAGGTAATAAAGACATGAAAGTAATCCATGTGACTCCATTGTTTTAACCTCAATTTTTGAAGTGCCGTGAGTGCTTTGTTTGAGCAAAAAAAAACAAAAAAACAAACATAATTAACACTTTATTTACAAATGATTAATCTACAACATGCGAGCATCTCGACACATACGTGTTTTGTTGATGGAAGAGCAGACATTGCTGCGTGAATGTGCGTTGGAGATTAATATTTTGTAAATGAAGTGGTAAATTGGAATATCAAAAGCTGATGGATGCACAGAGAATTCCTACCCAGAACAGAACCACACCACCAATACAAACTCTATGCAGTTATCAATCATATTTGACGATAATGCTCCTGACAGAAATATGATTCAGTGCATTGAGGAGCGACTTGTTCATTTGCAAGATTTATTCAAAACCACATATGAAAAACAAAATATAGTATTTTGAACAAATATTTGAAGATATCTATTGGAGACTTAGTGTACAATATGTAAAATCACATTTCCATAGTCAAAACTTTGCAATAATTGCAGTACAATACCATAAAATGTATTACTGTAAAATGGAAAAGTATGAGTTCCTACATTATGAATACACTATAATTCTTTGACACTGCTGCAACAGCACAACCACTTTTAAATAAATAAATAAATAAAGGTATTATATTAAACAGCTGGTTATTCTTCAGCAATGAAATTCATGCTTGGACTGGAACACATTCCAGAGTCTTGTGGTTGGGTCAGTCTTCCATAACCTACCACACACATTTACTGTAAGTTCTGCCTAACTCACTAATTTCAGCTAATGTCAGATAACGGTAAATGTGATTACATTAACCCTGTTGATCTCTCTCAAACAGCAGGATGCCATAACACTACCATCCAGAGGAGCATGAATCGCCAGCCTCATTTCAGGCCAAGACAGAAGTCAGGACAAAACCTCAAAAGCCAAGATGTAAGCAATGACCTAGAACAAGAAACTTTGAGGTCAAGATCTGACCGAAATCAAAAGGTTTGGAGCAGCGAACAAACCGAGATCAGAGTAGATGACTCATGCCTCAGAACTTCTGGTTGATCGACATAGTATAAATTCATTTCAACTGCTTTTGAAGAATAAACGTCTAAAATGTCTGGCATGAGAGTTGACTTCTTTTGGGTTAAACTTGAACTGTAAGTTAAACTAGTCAAACAAATTGAAAGGTTCGGGATGTCTAAAAACAACAAAAGTGAAGGTCATTCATTTACAATTATAGAATAATTATATAATGCATGGTAAAACTTGGATGTATATGCATTGATTTCTTAATCACATGGTTTATAGATAAATGAGTGATACAAATGTAGATCCTGCAGACAATTGTATGTTCTGAACTAAATAAAAATGACTATAAAAACATTTAGAGCTGCATGTCTTTACATTCTGTCTTTTTTCTTGAACTGATCTGCCTGTCCCAGTAAAAGGGTCAGTGTATGTTTGTGTTTTATTTGATCTTTATTAATCTAGGAAAATGAGAATGGAGGGGGGGTGGGGGGGGGAGAGATGTGGAAAATGATATGCTAAGAATTCGCATAATTAGCTTTAAATGTTGAATGGACAACGTTTGGGTGGATGTATTATTCATCTGAAAACCAGACAGAATGGTCTGGCAGCAGTTACTCAAACCCCTATTGTGGGAAAGAAATGAATGTTGACTGCATAAGGTAGTGTTATCTATCTGACAGATGGAAATCTTTCTATGTTCCCGATCTCATTACTTTATACAAAGCAGGAATGTTTTAAGCTTGATAAATGCATTCGATTGTGTTTGGTTTTTAAGTATTAAACTTAATAATTCTGTTCAGTTCAATAAGAACTTTTGCCCACTAAGCATCTTTTCTTAAAGTAACAAGAGTCTGAACCCTGAACCAATCTTAGTGAATATCCTCTCGTTATATACAGCATTTTGAAAGAAGCAGTTTCATTGTTTCAGTAACTTTTATTGTTTCCCTCTGCATTCTCAAAAAGAATTTGCATGGCCCCAATTTATTGTGGGATAACACATAATGATGGTTAATGTGTTCGGAATTTCAGAGACAATTATGGCTGTTTTGCAGTCAATTATGCATCTAAACATTATATTGTGGAGAAAGAAACTGACTGCTGGATTACATAGCCACCACCTGTCAGAAGACTTTTAAAGAGTAATTATTTTCAGACATCTGTGCCACAGCAATGCCATAAGCGAACTCTTTCAAGATTGTTTCTGGTTGGAATTCCGACTTGGCCATGAAGTCTCATCTGTTGTTCTCGTTCATGTGGATGATATCCTTTCTGGCTATCACTGCTTCTTGAGGAATTTTAAATGGGCTACATCAGGCCAACATTTAGTAAGCCTCTTTAAAAGAACTTACAATTTTGCCTGGTTTGACTACAATACCTGCAAGTGCCATAACACCAAGTATTAGTCCAGCCTTTTATTAGTGGAGCAAAATGACATTTCATCTGGAAATTATATATAAATAAATACATGTATTTCCAAATGGTAATCTACAAATGAGAGAAGTAACAAAAGAAAGTAAGTTGTGTAATGTTATGGAGATAGTCCTTATCCTCTGTCACTGATTCAGGATGCAGGGTCATAATCCAGGTTAGGGGATAGATGTGACTCTCCTCTGGTAAGCCGCTGTCCCATCACTAGCATCCCGGTGTTGTATGATCCCTCAGTGCAGATACACCTTTGCTCTGAGTTTTCGGGGGAACGGTGTCAAACTTTTGAAGCTCTCATCAAAATAATGGGCGGATCTTTCCAAGACTGCTGATTTTCCCGTGTTCATTTCTTTTTCCTCACGGGTCAGGTTTAGTCCACACGTCCAACCCTCCTAAAGACTTGAGCTCTTCAGGGAACAAACGGGTTTCTTTTTTTTTTTCATGAGAGCCCGTTTACCTTCAGTCTGAGAGACTGCTGGGCGGAGGGACTAAGAAGTTTGTTTTCGACGAAAACCAATTGATTTTTTTTTTTCGCTCATGGCAGTGCAGAAATAAATAACAATAATCTGGATTGTGGAAAAGGAACGCATTTGAAAATAACTCAGTTGAGGGCGCCGGTCATGGATAAAGAAAGATGGTCCACGAGATGGAAAACGAAAAAGTGGCTCAGGAACTCCGCTTTAAGTGCAATCTTCAGTCTGACTTTTGTCCTACAGGCAACACATGTGAGAGCAGGTAAGGAAAGGTTGAGCAGCATCGTCGCTATCCCTCCAGTGATGCCAGCCTCAGTATAATTGTAAGGGACTTCAAATGTCTTGAGAGCATTTCAGCGTTAATACAATTATAACACCGTGTATACCGGCTCTGTATTGTACTATTAATTGGCTGTGTCTCAAAACCTATTAAAGCTGCCTACATAGACAGCATTTTTCGGTATCATAGACGCGTTCCGAGGGTAGCTAAGTGATATCAGTGGCATAAGTTGTGATGGTTATTGCATTGTTTAATATCTTCGACATACCCAACAGGCTGTTTGATGTTTACTTTGAAAAATATTTATAGCCTATATTATTTATATATTTATTTAATTCTAGTCGTTATCAAGACATGTATTTTATTTAAAGGTGTGGCCTCCTTTTTTAGTTTATATATATATATATATATATATATATATATATATATATATATATATATATATATATATATATATATATATATATATATGTATGTATGTATGTATGTATGTATGTATGTATAATGCATAATGTTAAAATCACTGGGGACCTTGATTTTCAAAGTTGAACATATACAAAACTATTTTAATGTAGGCTATTTCACAGAATAGAATAATTTAATAAATAGCAGAAAGTAGTCTTCCCTAAATTGGCAACTATTATATTTGACCTGTTCATGAGGCTGCATTCATGATAACTGCACTACCCTGTACACACCAGTGAGGCACTCGAGTGCCCAGAATTAGATTAGGAAATTTTATTGCTCAGACAGAGAGAGATACCGTTTCTCCACACTATCCCAGTCCACACTAAAGACCGGTCTACTGTCAGAAAGCTACTGTAGAAGTGCTCTCTGAATTTGGCACATTGTGTCCTTTTAAAGTGGACACTTGAGTGTTATAAAGTGGCTCTATCCATCGTTTATATATTTAGTCTTCTTGTATCCCCCCCCCACCCCCCCAGGCATTATACCCTTCTTCCTCACCTGTGAGGATCACAAATAGCAAATAGCTTTTATACATCGTCTTTCTACTAGACTTTTAAAGGGCCCAGTCTCTCCTACTATAAGCAAATCAAAAATATAATGATTAATCTGTAAAGTGATAAAGAGTATTCCTTTGTTGTTGTTCTCATGGACATTTCAGATATGTAACATACCTCTTTCAAAATGGCTGCCTGATAATGTCTTCACCACATTGTACTTCTGCAGGCCAATTTAGGAGGTGGGGGTATTTTGAATATGAGCTTTCACATTTTTGGTTTAATAAAAATCTTGACCACAACTACATTCCAAGCGTCAAAGCTATCTTTTTGTTTATTTGAACTGAAATCCATAAGATATATCTTACAGCAATTCACAAAGTTCACATGAGACATTGACCATGCCCACTGAGATATCCCGTGATTAAACCAATAAGGATGTAGGGCCTTTTTTTGTATTTGATGTTTTCCATTGTACGGATAGGACCGATGTCAAGTACATTCCTTGCTGGGTCAGATTGAATGTTATGATTTTTCTTTACTGGCCAGTTGATATTGTGTCTCTTGTGTAGCTAACAGCATTCTGACATTTCTGCCAGATTTCTTCAAGGTTTACAGTCATTTTAGAGGCTGAATTACAATAAATTATATTGATAAATTATTTCTGCTAAATTTTTGCTTTTGTCATGTTTTATTGTAAAAAGTCTGCTGTATCGTTATCCATGACACTGGCTCTCCCCAAGTAGAATAAATGGAAAATACTAAGAACAAAAATTATCCAGCACTTTTAATTGTTGTTGTGTATTAGGATGTGCTTGTTTGTTGCTTTTATGGATTTTGGATTCTGACATTTTTTAAGAGCTTCTGTGAGAGGGGGGGTCCTGTTCCTGCCAGTTCTCCACATCTGGAATATATGAGGCCTTTAGGTATGCAGTAATGCTGAGAGACATTCTGAAGAGCACAAAGAGACCTTTAGTTTAGAGTTTAGAAAAGAAAAAACAGTAGCACTGCATTTTGGAAGAGGCTCGTAAGACTTACAGATTATTACCCTCTTCTTTAACAGTTTGGACGCCTTTTATTCAGACATTTTTTTACATCTCGTTTTGAATGATAATGCGGAGGGCTGCTCTTTGTTTTGTCAGTGGGGGTTACACTGAATGGAAACTCTCAGACTGATTTGACAAAAGCTACATTAAGACCTCACCACATCATTAAGCTCACAAACGTGCACACGGATGTAGACACGCTGAGCTTTATTGTGTGCAGCTGTTTTAAAGTTATCAAGAAAATGAAGCTGTTCCAGGCATTTATTTTAGATTTTTCTTGTAATAAACATTAAAAAAATCTTTACAATGATTCATATATGCTATTATACAAAAAATATGAAGCATCTGAAACATAAATTAGCATTCAAAAGTTTTGGGTCTTAAGATTTCATGTTTTTGAAAGAAGTTTTCTCGCCAAGACTGCCTGTATTTTTATTTTTTTTTTTAAGTAGTATTATAAAATATTCTGATTTAGTACTCAATAAACATTCTCATTATCAATGTTGAAAACAGTTGTGCTGCTTAATATTTTAGTGGAAACCACATTTTTTTCACGATTATTTAATCAATAGAAAGTTTTAAATGTCTACTTTCACTGTAGATCAATGTAATGCACCTTACTAAATAAGTATTAATTTCATTCAAAATTCAAATCTTACTGACCTCAAACTTTTGAACAGTAATGTATGATTTGCTGTTAAATATATTGTCCCTTTGTCTCAGAATAGAATAACAATACATTTGTGTTTTTAGTGCATTAGGACTTAGTTGGTGGTACATTGAGGCAGTTATCTGCAGGCTGTGCTATGCCGACACCATAATGTGTTCAGCATGTTCAGTAACCCTAAAAAAGCACCACCCTTCAGCTCCTGGCCACATATGTGGAACGGGAACTACCGGATCAGCACTTCCTGCACGCTCTTACCATATGGTTAAAGAAAATAATGAAAAAAATAATAATAATTCAAATTGTACTACTCATACTTATTTAATTTTTTATAAATATAAAGTAGCTAGAGAAGACATTTCTGAATATTTTTTTCTGCTCTTGACCTTAAAATGATATAAAACACAATTAAATGTAACTTTAATGAGCAAGCGTCTGTGTGACTTTTCCACAGTGTCTATTTTTAACAAATGCAGCTCTTCGTCCTACATATTTTATAAAGGTTTTACTGGTTTTATTGTGCCTTATGCACAGTGTTATAGGGCTGATCTATCAAAAGACTTCAGTATAATTCTTCTAAAGTGCTTTCCCAGGCTTAGTTGAGTGGGACAGGGTGGAAAATGAGCCCTTTTGTGATGTCAAAGCATATGAAAATAAAACCCTGATTTGAATCCAACACTAAGGAGTCTAGAGAGAGAGAGAAAGAGAGCGTAATGAGTCTTAGCAACTAGTCATTCTTGTTTGTATGGTTTATTGTTTTTAGGCTTTTGAAAGGGATACTTCCTGTCTGCTGCCTGACCAGCAGACAAATATGTCCATTTGACCTGACTCAGAAGTTTTTGTAGTCTCTGGTAGCGGGGGAGTCAGAAGAAGGAGTGTTTATGTGCTAGTCATCCATTCAGCCTCTGTTCCTCTTCTCTTAAACCTCCTGAGATTCAGAGACTTCACACAACTCAGCATCCTCAACCACAACGTTCGTAGTGGTGATGACAAACAGATGCGTCTTAAGCCGGGTACACACTGTGCGAATTTGCCCTTGATTTGGTCGTCTAAGACAAATTTTGCAAATCCTAAAACATTCATCTGATCCTAGGCTAAAATCTGAAGTCTTTAAAAGTTAGTTTGACATGTTCACTGACAACCAATTAATGACTGTTGTGATCAAATTTGACCTCAGACGAGATTTGACTCATACTCCTGCGGTGGGACTTCTCCTACGACCACCGTAAAATTGTCTTCGTTTTTTTCAAGGCAATCTATGATAGATTGATGATGTAAAACTCTTTTTTTTTTCTTGCGTGCATCTGTTTTTTACTCGTCTTTACAGTCGTACAGTCTGACATTAATGGCAACTGAGATCCTACAGTGTGACACAGCTTACAGTGAGGATCATGTTTGTACAGTCTGACAAGCAACAATCGTAAAGGACTATTGTAAATCGTGCAGTGTGCTCCTGGCTTTAGGGACACAAAGTTGTGTACAGATAGTGATGGATGCAAGTAACCCAGCTGATACTCTTATCTCTCTGACCTTGCGTACGTTGCCATTTATCACTCTCGAGTGAGGCCGGAACTTTTCCTTTTCAAGGCATCAAAGATAAAGCTTAAAAGGCTCAAGCAGGGCAATAAATCAGTGTGACATTACAGTGCTGCATGGAGTCCACTTTACTGTACCAGCCTTTTAATTGCCGTATTAATCATATCATAAATCTCTCAGCCTGTTTAAGCATTAGCATAGATTTGTTAAGGATCATTACAAATGGGCAATTTGTGGGGTGCAGGCTGAGCGAAACCAGAACCTTTCATATGACATTGGCAGTAGCAGCATGATGAAGTGTAGTACCTGACATATTGGTAGAGTTGAACTGCTTGTAAAGTTTGGGTCGTGCTGAGCTGCCATAACCGTAGAGGAGCAGTGACTAGCACCAGTGACTTTAACTCCTGGAATATTTGGCTTTGTAAGTGGATCTGCATGTAGGGGTGTCAATTAACCCTACTGGATATTTCTTCACATCTTTACTGCTGTGCTGCTCGGGTTCCTTGTAAATGTACAACTGCTTCATTGACAGCACATATGCGATGGGTGGGAATTATGTACAGTAAAACAGTCAGTCAGAGTTAGCATTGTTGCGAAATGACACGCCTGGCACCGAGGGGGAATTTTATGGGAATTTGTTTGTTCATATCAACAAACAGCAAGATAAATGTCCTCACTTGTAGAACGATAATTGACTATAGATATACTGACTCCACACTGGTCATCATTCAAGGCAGGATAAGCACATGTAAGCCCTGTTACATAACGGAAAGCAGTCTAATTGAGGCTAACAATATGTATTGAAACTGGCTTCTTGTTTTTAAACTTGGAAAGTGTAGTACATTACATAATAACCCAACTGTACTTAGAAGCAATTGTGAAAAGTAAATGGATGTTTTTATCTGAGAATAGTAGTTTCACACCAGAATCACCCCCTCCTCATATGTAACAAATTAAGTGTATATTTTGGATAGTGCTGATTAATTTTCCCCTCGTTGTTTTTGTAGTATTTTTGTATCCACTGACAGACACTAAAGCGATATTATTGCTGTAGACTTTTCCTCATTTCTCATCCAGTCATTTGCTAACTGAATTATTGCCGTAAGTTAAATTAGATAAACAAATGGAAATAACTGTACAAAATTGTTTTGGTTTGATGTTTTAATGCAAAGCTACTGATGCTAATAATGTTTATTAAGCAATGCAATTACGAAAATGATCATAGCACTCAACGTTTTGCCTCACAGCTGAACCCGTGGATGTGCTCAAGGTCTTAGACTTTAAAAGTTCACCTGAAGGAGTGAAGAAAACACAAGGCTTCTGCACCATCCGGAGAGGATCCAAACCAGATGTGGCCTACCGAGTGGACAAACGTGCTCAACTCAGCTCCCCAACCAAGCAGCTCTTCCCAGGTACATGATTTGTGCTAATCCATGTACTCTCATCCCTACTTACTTTTAAATAGAGTAACTGTTCTGGTTGGGTAAGGCTGTAAATCAAATGTGTGTAATGGGTTTTCACTTACAAAGTGACATTTTAAATTCTCTTTGAAAGTTATCCAACAGGAAGTGCATAATGTAGCTTTACCGTCTCAGTTAAATGCATTTGGACTGTTTACAATGCTAGAAGTCTGATGCCCAGACCTTGATGAAGGAATTAAAGCCATATTTATTGTTCCAAGAAAGAGTCCATTAAGAAAGAGCGAAAGCTCTTTGGCTACTGTTTTGACCAACATAGGCTCATTGGAAAAACATAACTCTACTTACTTAAACATAAAATTCACTGTAGTTTCCAGTTGAAATTAATACAAATGTGTTTTATCTTACATTTGCTTTTGTTAATACTATCAGTTAGGTTTAGGGTTTGATTTTAAATGCCATTGAGAATTAACCTTTTATCGCCAGTCACCAGATATTTTATTTCCCTACCAACATAAAACATAGCCAAAAAAGTGTTTGAAAGTGTTGTGAAAATATAATGAAATAGCATATTGAAGAAAAGTCGCCATTAGCATGTCTTCCCAATGAGTCTGGGTTGGTTTTGACCACAGTGCTGCTTGCTAATGGCCCACAACTAGCTAAAAAAGGAATAAGTGAAAAGATTGAAACTGGTGCTAACTGTAGCCTTAGCCCTATAACAGAGGCTAGTAATGAATGTTGTTTGTAGCATAACACAGATGATGAACTATTACTTATTAAAATGGTAGCTATTTGACATACTAACACTAATCATTCAAAAAACAATGTCATATGTCCTCTGTAAGTCCATGGTAAGCACAGTTTTAGTTTACTAATGGGATGTTGAAATCTCTAATTATTTGCTCATTCTGTAACAACAACATCATATACATTTACAAGTTTGGTCCTACTTTTTTGGACCCTCTGTTCTGTGTGTGTTGGGTATCTTCCAAATTGGCCAGACTGTAAAGGGTAACTGAGGCACAAAATAGCAGGAGATTAAATTAACAATTCGTTTTCTGTGATTTTTGGCTGAAATAAAATGGCCTCAAAACCTTATGCTTTTGGGACTGGAAATTTCAGCTAAATAGTATGTTGGCAAGAAGAAAAAAAATCTCCCTCAAGGTTGGCAAAGAGAACAGTTTGAGATTAGAATAGTTTGAGCTTTATTTCCACCCTAGTGCCCATACAACTGGTCTAATTGTAAATCTGTTATGTCACCTGACGCCTTGTAAAGTTAATGTGCCAACAGAAAAGACAAACTGTTTCATTAAACCATCCCCTACAAAGGATGTGCGGAAAGGGTTGTTGTAAAAGGGCCATTGCATATAACAAGGCCTGCTTAGATCACACTACACTGTCTCATAGTCTTAGCTCATCTCCACCACAGAAAGGAAGACAAGCATATGAATCATCAATAACAGCTGATGTTTAACCCACAATGTCTTTCCTGTATCTTCAGGAGGAGTATTCCCTCAGGATTTCTCCATCCTTATGACTATCAAGCCAAAGGCAGGAATACAGTCCTTCCTTTTGTCGGTATACAACGAGCAGGGCATCCAGCAGCTGGGTGTGGAGGTGGGCCGCTCACCGATCTTCCTGTATGAGGATCAGCATGGGAAACCCGCTCCTGAGGATTACCCCCTTTTCCGTGCAATCAACCTCGCAGATGGAAAGCAAGTCGACTCTTTTTTTTTTTTTTTTTTTTTTTTTTTTTTTTTAATCTGAGTAAAGGTTTTGATTTAAACTGTTTGAAAACCTGAAGCTTTTCTTTGAATAGTATAATGTCAGTTTCAGAAGAAATCTTGTTTTAATGGGCCTTAACGTCTTTGTGTGTGTGTGTGTGTGTGTGTGTGTGTGTTTTGAACAAGCTGTAGTACAGTTTTCATCAGCTGGCCATTGAATGTGTTTGGAATGGTTATGCAATTTGCTTATGGATTTTTCCTAGTGGCTAGTTTAGTCTACTATGTTTATTATTAGTACTTTTTTCCATCTGCTAATTCATTTATTTATCTGTATAGATATAATTAAAGTAGGAAAATTGTGATGTTAATATTCCGCCATATGTAACCAATTAAGCAAAACAAACATTTACTTGAAAAGGAAACAAGAACGGCAGTAAGCTTCTGTGCTTTTGCTTAGCCACATTGAGGTTTACATATGATAAAACAATATTCTCACAATTCATATAATGGAGACCTTTTTTAATTTAAAAAAACAAATGGTGTTAAACAAAAACCAGCTTGTGAAATATTTATAATTGAGTCAATATGAGAGAAACACATTTTTTAAGTGTACATGGACAGAGAGAGTACTCTTTGTCTTTTCCTTTCAAAATATTTTATTTAAGAACATCCTGTACTAATACAAACCGCCCTTAATGGCAGGCAGTTGTTTTTCTCATTATACTAATGTAAGTGTATAAAGAACCGAACATGCTTTTTAGTTATGCAAGTGAACATTAACATGCATTAACATGTATATCATGTTGCAAACTAAACAATCTCAAACTTCTTCTTTGTTGTCTTTCCCAATCAAAAGATGGCATCGTGTGGCTATTAGCATCGAAAAGAAGACCGTCACAATGATTGTGGACTGTAAAAAGAAGATCTCTAAACCACTCAGCAGAAGTGACCACGCAATCATTAACACAGATGGCATCACTGTCTTCGGCACCAGAATCCTGGATGAGGAAGTTTTTGAGGCAAGCAAAGCTGTTTTATAAAAACCATGGATACAGTCCATCAAGTTATGATTTGTGGATCCGTGTAGCCCAAGGGTAAACTCTCAGAAAAAAATGGTACAACAGCTGGGGTGAAGGTAGACCTTGTATATTTTTTTACCCTGAAAGGGTGCATAATAGTGCCTAAATGGTACATATTTCTCTTTTTACAGTACCGCCCCAGTGACAGCTGTTGTTCCAGGATAATCACACTGTTCAGTCTATCTCAAGTTCATATGACATGCTGGAAATTGCCTAATGATTTGATTTACTGCACAGTCAGTATGATGTTGTTTGTGAAGAGAAGGTGCCTTTCATTTTTCAATGGTTATAAGAGTTTTCGAACCAAAGATCACTCAGTATATTTACAATTAAACTACTTTACATATTTGACAAATTTCAGCATGTTTGGTTGAGCTGTTGAGACCATAGGGAGTGGCTTATGAAGACAGTGATCTACTGTGACATTTGAGAGAATAGGGCTAGCTGTGGCTGTTTTCTATTAAAGGAACAATTTTTATTTCCCATAGAAAAAATATGTTAATATTTCAATTGTTTATCCTCAAAAGCAATGCGATTAAATGGAGTCTTTACCTTGTATCTTCTATTTATGCATTTGGCAGATGCTTTTATCCAAGGTACACATTTTATGATTTCTTGTTTTCCTTTGGGACTGAATCCAAGACTTTGGCATTGATAACACCATGCCCTACTGTTAGAGCTGCAGGGTGACATCTATTACTTCTTAGATTTTTCTTCTGAGAATGTTTCAAACCATGCTCAGATTTCCAAAGCTATCAAAGCCAGATATTTCAAAATGAACCCATCATTTTATCTGTGCTATTTTATATTGCTCTGTATTCTCACTGTATGTCAACTATTGTCTATTTTAATTTAGCCAAAGGAATTTTTATGAAAAACATCTGAGGCAAAATTTATACTTGCTAAATAAATGCACCATAACTATCCTGAGGTATAAAAGAGCAAATTGCATAAAAATTTACATGAAGATACAACTCAGTGGAAGTACAATACTTTAACCCCACATATTCAACAAAATTCACAAAAGTATTCCATTCACATTTCTCTTTGCTGTACCAAGCATTGCAGCAATCCTGTGTAATTCTGTACGCCCGATTGCGAGACAATATCTGCAGAGTCTGTCTTTGATGTGAGCTGAAGGAATGCTGTCTAATAAGAACAGCATGCTAAATGTTCGCCTCAGGTTAGAGATGTCGTACAGCACAGGAATCTTTTGAAATTCTGATCCCATTTCTTCCTCTTCCCTGCTCTTCCTAGTGTTAGTCAGATGGTTGTGATGAGCCTGCAAAATATATAGCCTGAGAGGTAAATCTGCCATAGTTAATGGGCTAATTTTCAGCAATCACTTAGCATTTCATCTCTCAATTCTTCCACCCACTGTACGATTGCTCATAATGTTGGAAACTATGTCAAATATTGCTGCCCAATGGTAAACACAGATGTTTCAATCAAGAGAGTTGCTTTTCATACATTATGCGATTATGACGAAAGCATTGCAAATAGGTTTTTGCTCTGTGAAATTAACCTGTTTGCTTTATTTTTATGTCGAACACCAAATGCAAATTTGGATATATTGGTGTGCGTAAAAAAAAAAAAAAAAATCTTCAAGCATCTGCCTATATGGAGATATATCCATAAAAAGGCTGCATATAAATCATAGAAAAGTTATAAAGAATAAGGAAGGAAGTATTGGTAAACTCAGGACCCCCCACCCCCTTTATTGTTTATTAAAGTTTTACTGTTGCATTCAGATCCTGCCTCAAACTCTTTCTTGCTGCATCCCAACGTGATTGAAGAACGGACCAACAATAATGTATCCAGCAGCAGTTTCTCTTCAGCCAAAGGACATACTGTGCTCCCTCTGCCAAAATGCATTGGCTATTGAGAGTTATGTCGAGTTTCTATTGCCACCTTTCGTCATGAGATGATCGCAGTTTGATGAACTGCTTTTGAAGCGGTCCTTTGTCAGTCCTTTCTGTCTGACCGGTCCCATCTGGAGTCCTTCTGCTCTGCTGGTCACGTCAAACCTTCGGCCTTTTGTCTCCCATCTCCAAGTCTTCTTCAATGCCACTGGTTCCGCCCAGCTCCGAGTCCGTTACATCGCCCAGCACCAAGTCTGTTTCGTCATCCAGCACCAAGTCTTCTTCTGTTTCATTGCCCTGCACCAAGTCTGCCTCTGTTTGTCGCACAGCACCAAAGATTTTGTCGTCTCTGATGGTCCCACCCAGCCCTCCACTCCTTCCACCTCTGCTGACCTCATCCATTTCCTTTGCACCACCTCCACCGGTTCCATTCAGCCCTTCAAGTTCTCCTTCGGTAGCTCAGCTCAACAGCTTGGATCAGCCTTGGGCTTCTCAGTCTCCAGCTCTGCCTTGGTGAGTTTATCCCCTGGCTGCACCTTGGGCCTCTGAACCCTGGATTCCACCTCAACAAGTTGACCCATCGGCCCCACCTTGATTCTACATACTCTCAGCTCCACCGTGGTCCATCATCCCTCAGGCTAAATAGGGCTCCCTTGTTTATTCCAGCTTTACCTTGGTCAATCATCACACTGGTTGCTCCGCGGACTTCCAAACCTCTCATACGCCTTGTCCCTCCACCCATTTGGCTCCCTCAGGCTTTTATTTCTCTCTGGCGCTACCTTTGTCTTCACTCCCACCGGCTCTGCCTCTGCCCTTCTGTCCATCTGTGTCCTCACTCCCGCCTGGGTCTCTACGTCTCCGGGCTCCACCTCAGTCAATTACTACCCTGGCTCCTCCGTCCTTTGGTTCCTCTACAGGCCTTCGTCCTGATGGCTCTGCTCGGGGACAATCCCTGGCTCCTCCCTCCATTGTCTCCTCCCTGGCTTCTCTCTCCGCATTGGTGTCTCCTTCTGCCAGCTCCTCATCCACCAGAATCCCCTCCCTCCCTCCCTCCTCCATTTGACTTTGTTTCTGTTTACAGTGCGAGGACGCACCTTCTGTTGGACGCATGTTCTGTTTAGTTGTTCCTGTGTTTCTCTTTTCCCTCAGTCTCCTTGATCACTCAGTATGTGCACATTGGTTGTTATAGATACTGACTAGTGACACCTATTGTAAGTTTTTCAGCACAATTTATATGAAGTGAAGTCATGGAAAATGGAACAGTAAAAATATAAAAAGTAAATTTATCACATTTAAAACAATTCACAGCTAGTCTTAAGAAATGCGTGACAACCTACCCCTATCTTTCTTGAAAAACCTATTTATGAAAAATACCCTTGTCCTAAGAACACAGGACAACTTTTCGGTTAAAATCTAGAAAAAAACATGTAATTTTACTTTTGACTCCACCTTTCAGTTAACTGGGATACATGCCTTGTCTTCCCATTAGAACTTCTTCTATAGACTGTTCAGAAAGCATTTTGGGGAGATTCACTATGCACATTCATGTTCTTTTACCAAAGTTATTTGCCAGGACAGTTTGTGAATTGGGAAGCGTATCTTGTCACTCTTGGCCAAGAAAGTAGCCAAGCTTAGCCAGCCCTGTGAGATATGGCACAGATTTAGCAATCTCTAGCCAGGAGTCCAGCATGTCATAAGGATTCCAAATTAGTGTTCCTTCGAGGACATGTGTTAGACATTGTGTGGATGGAAAAATCAAGCTGAATAACTCTGATCAAGAACAGAACACTTAGTTTTCAGATTATGACTGGGTGTTTCACACATTTTTAGTATGTGTGATCATCTTTTTGTTTAAGTGAATGTCTTTTTGTCACAGAATAACAAATAGGTGTTTCCCCCCATTGATTTGTTTGTAGCATCATTGAGAGCCACCTACAAGATCCACCCTTTCACACTGGGTATTTTTTAGTGTCTTTTCTGCAAGTTACATTGTTACATCAGAAGGTGTAGACAAATTACTATCTGTCTAGTGAGTCAATGAATCATTCATTTAACCAATTTGTTCAAAAACCCAGATTCATTAATGTGTTAAACACCAGTGTGTTGCTCTATGAAGCAGCAGCATCTTGGATTTTTTCGTTGAAGGTAATTAGCAATACTGTGTCTAAATTCTAAGTTACTTAATGGTAACTGGTCATTTATTGTATACTTTTAAAAACTAAACAACTTTCTGACATGCATGAATATATATAGTTGCTACTGATCTTTGATTTTTTTTTACGCAGAGATCATTGTTTTCATGATGGATCATTGATGGAGTACTCATTCAGATTTGTAGAGACAAGATAACTACTATGATTGTAGACTGCGAGGGACTGTTCAGGAATTCTTGACAACAGTCATTATTTTCGCAATTCTGTTTTATGACGCTAGTGGTGCAGAAACAAATTTCAGCTGCAAGTAAATGTAAATCACATTTTTGTGCTAGATAGCTTGCTTTTTTGTTGTTGGAGATGAGCTACTAGGTCTGAACTGCAGCATACTTCATGTTTAAGGCGCATCTGTGTTTCTAGCCTTTGCAGATAGCTTAAGCAGGTGTGAACCTGGAACTGTGACTGAAGGAAAAATCTGATCATAGTGCACTTGGTTGAGGTTTCACAGCTGTTTAATAGATATTTTGTCCAGCTTGGTGTTTTGTAACCAAAATCACAAGAGAAGCAGCTTAAAATCACCTTTTGCACTTCTCTGACTATTAGAAGATTCTTTAATCACTTTTTGTGTTGCACAAACAATAAAATCAGCATATGAGTGTGAAGGCAGATCCCAAAGAGTTGCTATGCTAAGCTAGTAACCAAGCATGATATTAAGTTAATTTAATTTCATAATTATTCGCTTCTGTAAAAATATTATGAAAGACCATTTTTAATTTTTAAGAATCGTTTGCCTCACTTTTGATCAGAGCTTCTATCTCAGGTTATCCTGTGGTTTTTTTTAGTTGATATTACTGGTAGGCCTAAAACTGGACTTCATCCTACTGTTACCAGACCTGTAGAAATACTAGTCCAACTGTTCATTACAAAGGAAATCATTTTCTCAAAGATGTACACATTTCGCCACTTTGAAATATAAGGTTCTATCTGCATTCTGTGCAGATTTGAGATATCGAGCTCCAAAAAAAAAAAAAAAAAAAAAAAAAAAAATCACTGGGCTCTGCCTGCGTCCTGCTCGCTGATGGGAAACATATTTTACTGTTTAACAGCTCCCAGTAGAGCGATAAGGTAACTTTTGAGGCCTGCTTCAAGGCTCTGCAGCGGCTGCTGTTTGGAGGATTGCTCCGGAATGGGGCAAGTGAGTCAGGGGTGGGGTGCATTAAAGCTTAAACAATCAAAAGATTTTTTGGGGGGTTTTTTTGTTTGTTTTTTTGCCTTAGTACACTAATGTTATTCAAAGTGTTCATGGAATCTGTCTGACTGTGTATAAAATGAATCTTTTTCCCAGATCTTGCCACAGAGACTGCCTGCATTTAATGAAAATGTGAAAAAAGATCTGGGGGGCATTAGATACTCCACATTTTCTGCATTTGACAGTCAGTTGCTGTTTGTGCACTTTTCAAACAATCTGCATTTTCCATGATATCATTCCAGTCTGAGTCTTTCCAACCCTCTTTGCTGAATATCTAGGTTAAAGTGTCAGGAGGGATAACTACTGACTCCAGGCTTTGAAAATATGGATGACTGTTCTTTGTGGCTTTCACTAGAATAGTGGATCTGAACAGTGGGATCCCACACCACCAACCCCAATTGTCCACAACAATATTTGAAGCCCCCTCACACACAATTAAATACTGAGAATGCTGTTTTATTTTTTGTTGTTTTAGCCTATGCTTGTTTTGTCCTATTTTAAATAATTTTGTTGAGGCCCCCTAGTGGGACCCTGCCCCCTGGCTGAGAACCACTGCATTAGAGGAAAATGCTCTAACTGGATAGTTGACAAATTAAAACTATAAACTAAAACTCTTTTTTTAAAAAAAAGTTTGAATCTTTAAGAGTTCTTTAAAGGACCAATCACAAAGAACACATTCTTTCATTCCGCTGTACGGCTTTTCCTCCTCCTCCTTTTTTTTTTTACTTATGTAAAGATGCACTACATTTTTGACCATTTTGCTCGTGCCTTGTGACTTTTGAAGTTCACGCTCGAGTTAAAAAAGAACTTTGAGAAAAGCAAATTTCTATACCTTGTTTAGTGAGTTTTATTATTATTGACTGCTATTTTCTCAACCTCTTGAAGTTACCAAGAGTGATGAAATTTTAAGATGCAGCATGCAATTAAAAGTAGATGCAGATTGATCAGATTAAGCTGGTGAGGACTGTTAAACCACCGTGAACCAGTAAAAAAGTGAGGTACAGTTATTTTCCAATTTGACCTTAATCTGATATGGCATGGATTTTCTTGCAGGGGCATAACAGTCCTACTATTGGATTGATCTCCTAACCTCTGCTATTGGTTGAATATTAAAATGGGTTAGTATAGTGCTGGAGGCTCTGATAAGATTTTTTTTTTTTTTTCAATAAATGATCTTAAAAGGATCTTCTTTGCATTTTCAATTTGCATTTGACTTCAGTGTTCATTCCCCTAGTCTGTTGCCTACAGAGTGTTGTGACAGAGAGGTCACATGGCAGGTCATAGTGACTGGCAGGAATACCTGGAGTCCCTCAGGTTATAATTACAAAGTGCTGACAGTGGCAATCATACACACTGATGTAACCTTTGAACTGGTTCAGTCTCAATGCACACATAATGAACGAAACTTTTTTCTCTGAGCTTGACCTCTGACATTTAAAGCACCCAGTCCTCACCTCAAACAGCTGAATAGGGCATTAACACTTCATCTTGTAAGTGCAATAATGAGACTGGGTGGATCTCATGTGTTAAACTCATTTTATTGAGTTAGTCCATTAAGTTGTGTCATGCTGCTAGTGAAAATAACTTCTAAGCCTTTCTCTTTAAGGACACTTTTTGCAGATTGGAAACCCAGTAACCCATCCTATATTTTCTATAGCATGCATGTTATTATTTTAATTCTAAATGATTCATTCATCCATGTGTGTGTTTCGTTTTTTACCTTTTTTATAGTAGCCTTTCTGGTGATGTATGCCAGATTTCTCCAATTGTTTCGTCCTTACAATTGACTACAAGCTCACATTCAGATCTGCCTCCATCCAATCAACAACCTGTCGATAGAATCAAGTCCCGGCCTGTATTTCTTTTTTTTTTTTTTCAATATTGTTACATTGCAATAAAAACTCTGATGCTAACTTCTGAATTGAACCTTAGTTAATGTGATCAATAGCAGAACAATAATAAAGTTGCTGCTATGTTGATCTGAAATCAGAAGATAAGTGTTTTCTTTTTTTTTTCTTCTAAATTACCAATACTGCTGCACCTTTGAGGCAGATATAACTTTAATTTCACTATACTGAAAACTTTGTTGCTAAGAGATGAATGTGTTACGTCTGCTGAAATGTAAAGAACATGGCAAGGCTTCAGTTTAGTTCTTTAAGATAAGCTTTATGTATAAGCTAGTTCCGTTTTTAGTTTGGTCTGGTCACACTAGAGTCTTGCATAGTATAATAGAGCTGGTCATTAGGTTGAAGTGATGTGAACGGTCTTGAATAAATGTGCTTCATGGCCTGTGGCACACTTGAGAATATTATTATTAACGCAGCAGGATAGAAGAATGCCATGGGTTGCTGTCGTAATTATAGAGTATGAGAGGCAGGTGAATCTTTTGAGAATGCACTGGTTGAGGCCGTAGTTTTAGATTCTTCATTTTGTCCTGTTTACATTTATAGACATACTGTGTTTACATTAACACTTTCTTAGATGGCCATTTCGATTAAGAAGTGTGTTTGACCATTCATGTGACCGTTTGAAAGTAGCCACCTCTTCATTTCCTGCTGGGTTTAATGTTCTTTATACTCTAATCCCAAACAGACTCAATAGAGCGAGTAACTAATACATTTAGAAATTTTGAGCGGACTAGTAACACACATGAAGAAAATCAAACCAGAACAAGTAGCTGGTGAGGATTTTGATACCGATCTGTTGTTGGAAGGTTTTGGCTTCTTGATCAATACTCAATATCCAGAATCTGAAATTAGCTCACTGTACTGTACAAGGAGTTGTTCTCTTTGCAAAGAATGTGTCTGTTATGAATTAATGCAGTACTCTGCAGTGATTGTAAGACAGGGCAATCCCAATGGATACTGAAGTATTCAAAGAAGATTTATATCTCCCTGTTTCCGCCATTGTTTAGTCCAGAGCCATGCTAGTATATTATCTGGGTTTTCAGTAGTGAGGAAGATGATGTGCCAGACTCTTAGAAAAACAACTCCCGTCCAATGATGGAGAGTCAATGGATGGAATAAGCTAAAAAAGGAGATGTGTTTGACTAGAGATGGATGTCGGTAGTGGGCCAGCTCATTTTTGAATTCATGTTGAACTAGACCAGGTGCGTGTGAATGGTTTGTCTGACTATGTTTGAATGGGGTCACTGAATATCAATGTGTCGGCCAAACCTCACATGCTGTTCAGCATATCAAGAATGTCATGCACCTTTTTTAAGGAGACACCAGTGTTATTTTAGGATTATTTTTTACTATTATAGTATTTATTAATATTTTGAATTAGCTTTAGATTTTTACATTATCCGTTTTCATTAAATAATTTATTTTAGTTTACATTTCAGTCATTTTGACTTCCATTGTAGAAAAAAAAATATATATTGTAGAAGTCAATAGCTGCCATCAACTGCCTGGTCACCAACATTCTTTAAAATATCTTCTTTTGTGTTCAGTGGAGGAAAGGTTTGGAACAACACGAGGGCGAGTAAATAATTAGCATTTTCTGTCTTTGGAATTCTGCTGAATGGTTTTAAACATGCTAAAATGTGTCAAACAGAGGTGAGAATACAAAATATTTAATAATTGAACATCAACTTCAATTCACTCGTGTGTGGGGGGGCCTAGACATGACTAAAGAGGGGAAAAAACAACGTATGACATGATTGTCTGTGGATCTGCGTTCAAAGGATCACATTCAAGCCATCTTAGGTGTATTTGAATTTTGACATACATATTTTATTTTATAACTTGTGAAATATGGATTTTTTTCTCACACAAACGCATCATTTCACTTCAGAAGGCCTTTA
The DNA here is from genome assembly GCA_037194245.1 of Opsariichthys bidens. NCBI lineage: Eukaryota > Metazoa > Chordata > Actinopteri > Cypriniformes > Xenocyprididae > Opsariichthys > Opsariichthys bidens. The sequence continues at coordinate 6,686,912 of CM074295.1, forward strand.
TTAACCCCCGGAGGAGTATGTTTATGATGGACGGATACACATACTTGAGCTTCATACTCATTGGTCCCATTCACTGCCATTACAAAGCTAGATTGCGTGAGGATATTTATTAATATAACTCTGATTGTGTTCATCAGAAAGAAGAAAGTCAAATACACCAAGGATGACTTGGGGTAACTGTCCTTTCAAAGTGAACTAATCCTTTAAATAGCTTTAAATAGCCCCCCCCCCCCCCCCCCCCCCCCCCAAATAACCAAGTAAATTTGCAACTGAACTTGACCTGCAATAACCATGCAACTTCATTCAAATATAAAGTAATTTTTTTTTTTTAAATGCATTCGACTTCTAAATGTGTGTTAACTGCTCCTAACTGTGTTTGTTGTACAGAGGGATGTCAGAGCTCTCCAATGTGTACAAGGATTTATTGGTCATGCTTGCAGGAAGCATCCTTTTGGTACCATAAAATGTCTTCCAGCGCCTTAAGCTCCTACAGATGTAGACCCTGTAATTTAATGTCGTCTGCATGTTAGCGTTCTCCTCCCCAGGCCACCCCGCTTGACTTGACTTTAAATGCCAATCAAATCAAAGAAACCTTTGTGTTTATTTACCCCTGCCCTTCTCTGACTTCCTTACCTATTTACGATGCATTATGTCTGACTTTGGCATGGCTGGTCCGAGTCTATGTGGGTCAGCTGAGGTATTTTGCACTCTCTACAGCAGTAGTTTACATTCTCAGCAGAGTCAGACAGTTCCCGTTTGAAGAATTCCTCGGGTTCAGCTCATGCACGGAGCTGTTTGGCCTTTGTGGCGAGGTGGGAGAAGGGATCTTATTTCCTTTCCTGAAATTTTCATGAGAAACAGAAGGCTTCAGATATTTTGCATCAGCACTGGTGCTGGTTATTTATTCATTTATTTTTTATTTTTTGGCCATTCCTCAGTAATTAGCACAGGTCTGCTCTGTGAAATGTGACTCATGTTGAAGCACTATAGACTTTGAATGGGATGCTGATTAGTGGCCCTTCAGGCTTGTGCTCACACAGTGCTGAACCAAATGCTTTCGTTCTTCATTGTTTTTTCAGCTGAGCAGCACATCGGCCTTCTTCCTGTCTGTGAGCGACTTTTGAGAATCTAGCTAGGAAAGAAGATTACAACAGAACGAAGGACCAATGCTACTTTCAGTGTTATCACACATATTGAAAAGGACACATGCTTATTTGATTCAGTACAATATCAAGAGTCTGAATATGTCTGTCTGTCTGTCACACTCAATCATATAGCATTTTCATAAGGTGGAATAAATAAAAATGACTGTATCCTATTTAGATGATAATTGTCTCTGTGCTGTCATTCAGGGGGACATCCAGCAGCTTCTGTTGGTGGCGGACCCTCGTGCAGCCTACGACTACTGTGAACACTACAGCCCTGACTGTGAAACCCCCCACCAAGACACACCACAGGCCCAGGAACCCGAGGAGGAGGTCAGTATGTGTCTGGATCTGTGTGGTTTTGTGATGACGTATTGATGGATTATATACGGTCTACACCCACAGCTTCTGTCTTAAGAGCTTTCTGAGACATGGATTCAAAAACACTGCCAAAAGCCTTAATTATTAATCAGTATTCAGTAGGGATTAGCACATGTAATTGCCTAGTTGGGTTTTGGTTCGAGTTAATTAGTAAAAACACTGTTCGAACTGTTCAAATTTTTTCGTTGACAATCTTTCTTTCTCTTTCTCTTTTTCTTTCAATCGTTACACACACACACACACACCTATGTGTGTGTGTGTGTGTGTGTGTGTGTGTGTAATGCTTTCCCAATGAATGGCGCTGTGGACATTTAACGTCATGGAAATGAGAGGTGATGATGGCTTGACCTATTAACACAGCCAGGTGTGGCAATACGTTTTTATTGGCATATTTGGAGGAATGGTCATACTTGGTAGAATCAGGCATCTCATCAATGAGAATCTGATTTTATCGTTGAAAGAAAATGTGAAACACTATGAGTAAAAGTTTTAGAATGTATTTTTAAATATTGATATTTATTATTTATAGATTTTTTTTTGGAAAAATGACTTATTTTAAAACTGTTACTTGTGATGTAGTAGTTATTAAATAAAATATAAATTCACTTACATGTAATACTAATATTAAAAGTCCTGTTTTTTGTGTTAGATCAACTAAAATACATTTGAAATGTCAATACCTATTATACTAAAACTGTTTTATTAGAGCTGTAGGTCTGTACAAACTATCCTTATGAAATCTGTTGTGAATCACAAGTGTGATCTAGAGGGATTAATCTATCCTGCTAATCCCAAATTGAAACAGTGAGCTTTGTCTGGTTTTCAATATTTAGCTTTTTCAGTGCATCAATGTTTTCCAATAATATTTCACTGAATAGCCAATGAGCTCACGGTGGAAACTATTTTTCCCCCTGCCACAGAGTCTGAGCCCACTTTTGAGTGTCGTGGAAATATATTTTTCTCTAATGACTCCTGCATGCTCGCTGGGAAAGTCTAGCTTCTCCATCCACAGCTAGCTCTGGAATACCTGGAAAAGTTATGTCTCTCAGCTGTTAAAGAACTCCTGATTGTAACGTGATGATAAATCACAGTAACTGCTGCTTGGGGTATTGAGAACTACGCCACAACAGGGGATGGAAAATGTAGCTTCACGTATCGTGGAGAATGCCAGAGAAACAAAACCAATGGACAAATTGGTAAATTAATACAGAGTGGTTAAAACAAATTACATAACTTTACAGTCAGCTTTTTAAAAACAGATGATATATAGCTTTATAATCCGTGTTAACTTACTAAATGCTATAACTCATCCCAGCATCAGCTATATAACATCCATATCTATTAGGAAGAGCAGAGAATTTTGGACGGAGATTCATTCTTTCTCCCTGCAAGGAGCTCCCCTGCACCGTACCAAATGCTTTAAGACACTATTGGGAAAAGGGGACGCGTTTTTAATGGCCCAGGACGATATTTATGCCTTTCATCCAGCTCGCTGGCTACAGCCATGGCAGGCTCCAAGCCTGGCAAGACCCTTTAATGCCGTAAACTGACTCGCAGCTGGATATTTCTTCCTTTTCGCTTCTTTTCTGCAGCCAGTGGAACGCAGCCAGTCCACCAGGCCTCAGTTCTTTTTTTTTTTTTTTTCCTGTTGTTTTTATTAGCTCAGCTGATGCTCTGGGACATAAATTCATCTCTCTCTGATGGACAAAGACACATCACAGACAACTGTCTGTTGTCTTAATCTGCTGTACCTTGCCTTATGCAATCATAGAGGAAAACAAGCTCAAAATTGGAAGCGTGTGTTTATATATGCTTGTTTATGAATGCCTTTTAATTACCGGGAAGGACTTAACAATAGCTCTTTGTTGAATTGCTAAATTAACAACTTTCAAAAAGTGGTGTGTGCAAGTGGCTCGGGAGTGTTACATTTAATAAGTACACTTTATGAGAAGCAAAATTATCCAATAAATTAATTATAAATTGCAACAGCATAGCATGTGTGACATGAGCACTGTGAATACTTTGTGAACTTTACACAACAAAATGAAATGTTAATTTTTTTTTTGCATAAACCCTGCATTCATGTCATGTCTAAAAATGGTGCCTAAGAGATTATAAAATGATAGTTCAGACTCTGATTGTGTAGTTAAATTCCAAGTCGGTGCTTATTAACTATAAACACATGCCTGTGACTGCACATTTTGATGGTCCAAATTGATGTTGAATTTTCTTGATCTTGTATTTTTGTTTATCTGTCTCTTTTTTTCTAATTACATTGTACTGTTAATCATTGCTTACTTTGGGCAAAGATTTAATACTTGTTATCTTCAACACAAAGATTACAGGTTTAATCTCAAATAGGAATGGCATTGAATTAGCATTAAATTATTTTGCTTTATTCATGAAACATGATTTGTATGTAAACTGTTGAATTGAATTTGATTGGATAATGTAAATACAGTAACACTTTACCATAAGGTTCATTAGTTAAACATTAGTTAATGTGTTAACTAACATGAACTAACCATGAACAATACATTTACTAATCTTCATTAATGTTAGTTAATGAAAATACAGTTCATTGTTTGTTCATGTTAGTTCACAGTGCGTTAACTAATGCTAACAAGATTTTGATAATTTATTAGTAAATGTTGAAATTAACATCAACAAAGATTAATAAATGCTGTAGAAGTGCAGTTCATAATTAGTTCATGTTAACTAATGTAGTTAACTAATGTTAACTAATGAGCCTTATTTTAAAGTGTTACCAAAAATACAAATAGTTTTATGGAGAAATTAACTCTGCTCATGTTTCATGTACTCATTTTATGAACCTGTGTTTTTGTATCATAAAATGCTTCGGGGGGCAAAAAATCATCCGTTAAATGATGAGGATAAAAATAACTTACTCATAGCTCATATATGACATCAAATCAAGAAATTTGACATTATCAAATTGATTTGATGTAGATGAGGAAGATTCATGAACTACAAAAGATTGATGTAGTTCACTGAACACCCATTATGCCAATGGCATATACAAGCACATTTCGCATGATTTAAATTCTGATCAATTTGTATTTTGTGTATATGCCATTAATATTTCATACAATGCATCTTCCCTTTAGTATACAGTGACCCCAAAGAGTATTTGAACACTTAAGCCACATTTGAATGATTTATGAGCATTGAATTATGTAGCAAACTATCGGAAAATATGTTTTAAAAAAATGTTTATTTTAAAGAAATATTGTGCATTATTCAAGCAAAACATTTTCGCAAAAAAAGTTTTAAAGGTTGAAAATGACAAAACAATAGATATATTGTTGAAAATTATGGCTGCTGCCAAAATAAATGCCCTTGGTTTGACATTTTGTCTATGAAGTTTACACATTTTTGGACATCAGTGTTCAAATACGTTTTGAGGCCTCTATACTGTAAATGGGACTTTAATCTTGAGACCCGAATCTTTCTCTCTAACATGCATCCATCTCTCTCTCAGTACAATACTGAATACACGGATTATAATGAGTTCTATGACTACACAGAGGAAGGGACTGCCACTGAAAATCCCACTGACAACGTCTATACTGAGACCAAGGTAAAGGACAATCACTGTGGGATTTTCTTCAGCCCGCCCACTTTCACACTGTGTGGTCTCTGATTTATTACCCTCCATTATTATGTTGCCCTCATTTGCTTTGCCTTTCTCTCTTCTCACGTGCCATTACTTTCATTCATACATGCATTCAAATGCAGAGTCCAAATGTTAACTTTTGCTAGACCTGCACGTATTATTGAGAAAACATATTGTCCATTCATGTCGTTTTATATTGTGTTTTATCAAAAATAATCCCACTTTCAGAGACAAAATACATGTAGCTGTTTTTTTTCTTGACATATTAGAAGAGCAACACACATCATTGTATCTCATATCAATTTCTGATGACAAATGTTACACTGAGTTCAAAGTTAAAAGCGCTAGATTAATGGATAGTTTGATTTCTTTCAGAGTGATTTAAACCATCTTTTATGTTTCAGTTTGTAATAAAGTTGCCGGTCAACTGTCGAATTTTATTTACTTGCCAAATTCAGCTTTTACTTTTTTCTAATAAACAACTAAGAATAAGCAGTTGTTTTAGAAATGAAGAATAAATGAACACTCTTATCTCGAGATGACATTTTTTATATGAATCTCTTGTGTGATGTTTACTCATAGCCCAGCACTGCTGACACGGGCGACTACTATGTTGAGCAGGACTATGGCACTGAAGCCCCTTCCATTTCCATTCCTGCCAAAGAGGTAAAGATCGGCATGCTCCTACATCTTATTTTTCATTGTCTATTTTAAGTGGTTTTCTATTCAGATATCTTTATTTATAAAACACGTTTACACCTTGTTATCTGATAAATTAAAGTAATTGTTAAATAATAGATCAAATTGTTACTAAACTATGAATGAAAAATAGAAACTCATCCACATCTGAGATGCCTTGACACTTGTGGTCATTAATTTTGGTTTGTCATAACTAACTGGTTGTACCTCAGTCTAAACTTTCAATCAAATAAAAAAATATGTTCCATTTTATGGTTATGTTCAACTGAAAGTGGTGAAATCAGTTCATTTTCCTTATTTATGTTATTTCCAAAGTTTGATGATTCTGTCACAGTCTGTTCTGAAACTTCACATAAATGAAGGAACATCCAGCTTTAACTAGAACAGTATGTCTTGCGTTTAGCGATGGCCAAATGTCTGCTTCAAATGATATACCTACATGGGCTGACGCAGCCTCATAAAGCACTCCTGGTATACAATACAAAGGCGGGGGATTAACTGGAGAAATGTTAACTCCTTTTGTTCAACGCATTAAGGTCCCTGGGTGAGGAAAAGTGTCAGACTTAAAGCCAAAATAGCTTTCCAATAAAAAAGCCAAATGGTTTCATTCTAAGTGGAAGGCACAGGATGTACAGATGAGACATCAGTACAGCATTATCACATGATGGTGTGGTTTGTACATTTTATTAATTGAACTGAATTAGATTTTTTGATCATCTTTTTTTATTATTATTATTTTACAAATATGCCAGCAATCATATATAAACATTTATCAAGGATTTTTATTTGGAGTAGTTGTAATTCAAAATATTGAATGTTATTAGTTGTTTGTCATATATGAATTCACAAACAGTTTGGACACTTTCAGACACTTTTAAAGAAGGTCCACAAGAATGAGTGTCATTGCATCAGATAAATAAATATGAACTAATCTGCATACAAATAATCATAATATCAGGTGTTTTAGTGATTTGTGGTGGATGTATACAGTGGTCATGTTGCCATATACTTTGGTCTTCAGTTTGTACATTGTCTATTATATTATATTATATTATATATTGAACCCACATTAGACCAATTGACCCTTCGCAAAGACTTTTAAAACCCCTTTAACCCCTTTAGTTACTGTTGTTTTGTCTGACAAGCCATGCACTCTCACGCCACACATCATGTTCTCATGCAGTGAAAGATACATCGCGGAGCAAAGAAGACACTTACAACGCGTCGACAGACATATGAAACAATTTCGTATTTTTTAAAGTAATTTTTTAAAGAAGTTTAAACAATAAATACCGTATAGTGGCTCTTTAATATGTCGTGACAGATCACTGTAGCTCCTTCAAGCGGCTCGTGAACCAACCATCTCTTCATACTAGTTCATTTATAGCATCAAATAAACATGATTGAACATCAGAAGGAATGTTGTTTCGAGTGCAGAGAGAAGTGAGTACACACAAGTTCAAGTTCAAGTTCACCAACATTAATCTACTAACTCCTCTGACTGCTTTGTCATACAAAATGTCGGATTCCGGGTTCGGATTGGTTAGAACACCTGTCGATCAAACTCTTTGCGAAGGGTCAATTACACTCTGTCCAAACCTGCTTCTGATGGGCCACTGTCCTGCAGAGTTCAGCTCTAACTTGCCTCAACACGCCTGCCTGGAGGTTTCTAGTGTGCCTAGTAAGACCTTGATTGGTTCAGGACTGTTTAATTGAAGTTGGAGCTAAACTCTGTAGGATAGTGACCCTCTATGAGCAAGATTGAACACCTGTGGTCAGGACCAAAATTATCCCATTTAAAATTATGTTTGCCAGTGCAGTTTCACATATAGAGCCTCATTAAAGGGAGTTCATTAGTTTGATTTGGTGTCTACATTGACTGTCCTCCTTGTCTCCTTCATCCGTTGACCTCCTGCCTCCCCTGGCTGGGCAGAATCCTTCGCCAAAAGAGGAAATAGTTGACGACTACATTACAGGGATAGAGGAAGTCGGAGTGGATCCCACCATTGCCACCAATGAGAATGTGGAAATTGTTGAGTCCAAAAACACTAATGCCGCCGAAACCCAGGACATCAAAGAATACGAAATTAATGAATATGATGCAAAAGAGATAGACCCCAGCAATTATGATGATTCATTCTATGACTATAATACTAATGAAGGCAATCCCACTGGATCAACCTACGAGGAGGAGTTCGGACCAGGCCGGCCTGCTGAAACGCAGGTCACAGAGAGTAATGTGAGTTGACTTCTCCCTTCTTTATGCCAGGATCAGGTTAATTGTGTAGCTAGCAATTGTGCCTCTAATGATCCTAATTACTAGGCTATTTACCTTACTACATTTCAGTATGTCTGCTGACACAGCCGCACGTGAAAGTCTCTCAATTGTAGCCATTTTGCTTGTGGTGTTTGGGAAACAGCAAATGAAATGTTAGTTGTGTGATTGCAGTGTTGATCTGATATAACTTGAGACTTATTTTCACAGTTTAACACAGACACTTGCACACAAGCACACACTGACCACAATGGCTTTGTGCCCTTTTGCTTCATTCCTGGAGAGAAATATCACCCTAGTCCACAAAACACACTCACTGACAGGCTGAATTTATTGGATGATGCTCCTGTTAAATGACTGTAAAATATATTGCCAATGAACTTACCCTGAGCGTATTATAAGTGGACATTATAGGAAAATTTGAAGTTCACACTTAAATTCTAATCACAGTAGTGTGTTCACCACTTTATAGAGTGATGTAGACCATTTTGTGCATTAGCTGTAGTGCTTAATGTACTGTTTTACAGTTGTTAGGTCTACAGGAGTAGTACTTCCTCTGTCATTAAATTTCAGTTTGTTTTGCCTCTGTTGTAGGTTGGTGGTGGCTATGGTGGTGAGAAAGGGCAAAAAGGTGAACCTGCAATCATTGAGCCGGTAGGTAAACTCTCTGCATGACGCTTTTAAAAGTACCAAATAAAATGCAGCTACTAATAACCCATCTTTTTTCTCTCTCTCTCTCTCTCTCAATATTGTGTCAGTTCAGAATGTGGTAGGCTGCTAATCATTATATATAAAATAATATATGATCCAAAAAAGAATTAAATATTTAAATATTAATATATATACACATATATATTCAAAATAATGGTGTGTATTTGCAATAGAAATCTTTTGTAAAATTATAAATGATTTTATTATCACATTTGGTCAATTTCATATTTTATATATTATTACTTTTATGTATTGGAGCTGCTTTTGCAGTATGGCTAAGCAGTCATGCCTCCCACCCAATTATTCTTTGTACGGGAAAGGGAAGATGGTAGTAGTCCAGGAAAGAAGATTTTTACATTAATACTTTCAAATGTCAGCGTATTATTAATCAGATTCTGACAGCAGTTGCATCATTCCCTTTTCTTGAATAGTGGAAAACAGGAGATTGGTTCAGTTGAACTAATGAGCCGCATCTTTGGGTTCCTCTTTGTTCTTCACTGATCTTCTTTTTATTTCTGCGCTGCTCAAACTGTGCGATTTACAGCCTGCCCAGTGTGCTACCGTACTCATGTTTTTCTTCCTCTCTCTTCTTCGATTCTTTTCAGGGGATGCTAGTAGAGGGACCCCCAGGACCACCAGGGCCCGCCGTGAGTATTACCTTTTTCCATTCTCTTTTCACACGTGCAGAAACTCCATAGGAAAAAACGCTATTATGGAAAAGGTCAGCATAGAGTTGCTATAAGTGTCTCTGTGCGTGTTAACTTGGCTTTTGACATTTTACGTGTCTCTTTGTTAGGGCCTCCCCGGCACTCCAGGTATACAAGGCTCCCCGGGCCTCCACGGAGATCCTGGTGAAAGAGTAAGTTGATGTTTCCCTTAAAAAAATCATCCCTCATCTGTTATTTACTATCTTATATATCTGTTATTTACCATCTTATAAGACACCTCATTCATGTAGATACACCGGTTATAGGTAACAGTAGCTCTCGCAGATCTTTTCACAGCCCTTTTTCACTTTATTAGAGAAGTTAGTCATTTTTGACTTCCACATAAAGACAATGGTAAAGTTTACATTGTTTAAAGCTCCGAGAGAATAATCTAATGACAAGCAGCGTGTCGTAACTATGTGAACGAGCAGATGTGTGTATAGGAAAGACCTGGGAGACCACGTTGAAACCAGATCTGCCTATAAATCCTCTCACTAATAACACTTCCAGAGGAGCAGCAGACCTTATAACCTCTCATACACATTAACACATACTCATTCTCCCATTGATCCTTATGTCTGGTGCTGTTCGCACGTTTTTCAGGATTGTAAATGCGTTATGTTGATTATTGCACAGAGAGTAGCTGTCCTCCATACAAACAAACAGCTGGACTTTTTTTCTCTTTATGGTGGTGGAGCTTAGCCTCCTCTTCTCCACCTCCCGCAGAGTTAACCCTTCCAATGCATTCTGGGAAAGACACTCCCACCTTCACTGTCTAGCATCTCCCTGCACAAAGAGATTTTTGTCTGTGAGGGAAAGCGATTTCCCAGTCTCACTTTGATGTCCATCAGCTCCTCCTCATGTGAAGCCCAACTCTGTAGTCGAAAAAAAATATGATTAACAACGATGGCCACCCTTTTACGCCACACATTCTGCTTGCTATACATACAGAAGCACATGTGTGCTAGGTGTCAGCGTATTTGTTACATAGAAGAGACGTTTACACAATACCCACTCGCACTCACACAATTATACCGTCATATGGGAACAATTTAAAGTGAGCCGTCTACAAGAGGAGCGTGACATGCCTGCTAAAGAGATCTCTTCACAAAACTACCCTAGCAGCATTCCATCATATGTGTGCATGCGTTGGTTATAGTCCTCCCCACTTTCCTTGTGGGGTGTCAGTTTCATTACGAGCACACACACAAATAAACAGCACAATGAAAGGAACTATAAACAACACAAAACATACATAAACCTTGGTATAAATATAAAGCGAAGTAAACCTAAGTGTATTTTTATGGGATAATGACCGGGCTTTAGCACTTTAGCTATTTTTGATTTCGGGTGTAAGGAACGCTGCGGAAATCTCCCGCAGTTTAGGTGCAATTTGTGAAAGCGCCACAGCGTTTTTCTCTAAACAGTTCAGTCAAGCTTTTGGGATTTTGTTCATGTGAACTGTTTAGGGATTTTGAGTAGATTTAGGTTACCTAACCGAGAATTTAAATGATCCTACAGTATTTTTCATTTGCTTGTGTGTATTTTAAACTTCAAAGAACAGTCCTGATGCTCTTTCCATGCCTATAGTTTTCTTTTTGTCCAGCCATTTACACGTTCATTTCCCACATGCTTTATGCCTCATTTCCTTCTGCTCTCCCTCCTTCTTTTTCTCTCTCTCCTTCTCTCAGGGTCCTCCTGGTCGTCCGGGTTTGCCAGGCGCAGATGGAGCTCCGGGGCCCTCTGGCACCATCCTCATGTTGCCGGTAAGCTGGTCCAACCCATACATTTCCAATGATTCTGATTAAGGAGAAGATTTTCCAGCCCTTAATCTTAGAGAAACCACCTAACTTATCTCAGATCAGCTGCAAATGGCCACTTGCGGGTTATGAATTGTTACAGCTGTGAAGAGTCCTAACCCCACCCAGTAACCCAACCGTCTATAGTAATTCTACACAAACTGGCACTTTGCTGCCCAGATGCAAACCCATAATGACAAGACTGAGGAGGCCACTTTATGTTGTAGCGACTCCAGTGACTCCTCTAAATTCCAACATGCAGTAAAAGTACTGAAATAAACTTGTGATTTCTGTTTCTCGGACAGTTCCGCGCTGGTGGAGAATCTTCAAAAGGTCCAGTGGTGACTGCACAAGAAGCTCAGGCCCAAGCCATCCTCGCCCAGGCCCGGGTGTGTACCCTTTTTCATATTGAATTGAATTGAATTTTTTTAGTTATTTTTTTTTGGCTGAAATGAGCGTGTTAGGTGCAGAGAATGTACTGTATATGAGAAAGTTTAATACGACTGTTAAAACCAAGACAGGTTTATAGTTCTCATAACACTCTATGGTACATGGAAATGTGCCCGTTGCCAGTAACACAACTTATGTACTCTACTGCAGTTAATGTCAGCTTTGCAATATATATATTTTGATCATTTGTTTTGTCCCTGCAGTTGACTATGAGGGGACCACCTGGTCCAATGGGATTGACAGGACGCTCCGGCCCCGTGGTAAGTGTCCCATCTCTAACTGACATGCATAAAAATGTGCAATTTTTGGGGAAACAATCAAATACATTTAAATGATCCCTTTTCAACTATATAAAACAATATTACTAAATTAAATTTTTTTCCCCCTGGAATTATATGGTCTGATCTGCATTCCAAGTAGTTTTGAGATATTGAGTTTCAAAGTTTTTGCATTCCATTCGACTGTAGATTGAACCTTTTCTAAATGAAAAGTCCCAAAATGTACACAACATTAAAAAAAACAATCACATAATGTAAATAATTTGTCACAGAATAAGTATATTTGAATTCTGACAAAAATGTCATATAAAACCATATAATTCCAAGGGGACTATTTCTAAGTAGTACCACATCATTTTTGTGTACATTTTATATATTATATTTTTATACATTAAAATTTTGCATTTTACCATTCATTCATTCATTCATTCATGCAACAAGAAAAAAATATTTCTAAAAAGCAAAATATATTTGTATAAAAAACATGAAATAAATTGGATAGTGTTAGATGAAAAAAAAATGTTTGTAATCAGTTGTCAATGTGTCTGTGACAGTCTGAATCTGCATTTGTAGCTTAACTTATTCATGTAGTCCCAATATAAATTAATTAATTGAACCGTTTTACAAACTTTGTAAAAAATATATTGCGCACAACAAACTTAAAGGATTAGTTCACTTCTGAATGAAAAATTCCTGATAATTTATTTACCCATATGTCATCCAAGATGTTCATGTCTTTCTTTCTTCGGTTGAGATGAAATTAAGGTTTTTGATGAAAACATTCCAGGATTTTCTGGACTTTATTCCAGAGTGGACTTCAGTGGGGTTCACCTGAGTCTTATTTAGCGAAGTTGTGAACAAAAAGTTCAGGAATTGTGACGCTTGTTCAGTTTAAACAGATTTTATTTTATTTATTTATTTTTTATTTTTTTGAATGTAGATGAGGAACACAGATGAACCGCCTGCTGCTTAAATAAACATAATCAAAAAGCCAAATGCATGCCAAGATGTACCTTCTGTGTCTTTCTTTTCCCGTATCTGCCTTTTGAACACAACTTCCTTCAGTTGACATCATCACACAGCACTGACAGAAACACATGTTACATTCATCTCGTTATGATTTATGACCAGAAAATGAACAGTTCTTGGGTGCTGATGCTCTTTCAGGCTGTGTGCTGTTTATTTTCACATTCCTCTCTCAAATGTGTCCTGTCATTTTTGTGTGCTGTATTTCATCCGCTTGAGATGAATCATACTAAGAATGCCCACAGAATTTCTCTCATTCTTTTCCAGAGCTGCCTCCAAATCAAATGCCCATTAAAAAGCAATGGCAGTGCAATGTGTTTGGGCTGCCAGCGTGTGACCCAAACACAGCTTCGCGCACATGATATTGGTGTTTAGAAAGGTGTGCGAGACGTAAAACTCATCTGTGTATGTGTGTGTTTCAGGGTGGTCCTGGTGCACCTGGTGCTAAAGGGGAAAGTGGAGATCCTGGCCCACAGGTGACTATGTCTCTTTAGACTTTAGCAGCCTGTTTTAACTACTTTCATTTTTGCAATTCTAATTTACAGTATTAGAATCATAATTTGAGTATTCCTGAGACATTTTAACAAGCAAGGCTGAACTTTCAGCATCATTACTCCAGTCTTCAGTGTCACTTGATTCTTTAGAAATCATTCTAATGTGCAAAATTTCTCATCAAGATACATTTATTATTATTATTATTAGTGTTGAAAAAAGTTATGCTGCTTAATATTTCAGTGAACAGTGACAAACAAAATAACAGCATTTATTTAAAATAGAAATCTTTTGTTACATGTTAAATGTCATTACTGTCACTTTTGATCAAATTTAATTTTCATTACATTTTGTTGGAGATATTGTAGTTGTGGAAAACATGTGTCATGCTTATCAGAGCGCTTTCAGCCCACTCAAATTATGTTTTTAAAATTTAAAAAAAAAACTGCAGTTAAACAAGAAGCAAACCTAAGCGCTTCAGTGGAATCCAGTTGAAGTCATTATTTATTGCGGATAAATGAACAGAATTAGGGTGTTGCGTCAGAGATTTGCTCTGCCTCTGAGCCCACAGGTGCGCCTGCCATAAACTTTAACGCTCTCACAACAATTAGCTTGCTCCTTTTAGAGGTATAGATTATATGCATTTGAATGCAAAATATGTTGGGGGATAAACACTTTTTAGCGTAAAAAAACATATGCTTCTACTCTGGAGCACAGAGTCTCATTCAGCTGACATTGATGAAAAAAGTTTTGAACTTTAAGCGATACTTTACATAAAATGTAATTGTTTTGAAGTAATTATGTTACAGTGTTTTTAGCAGTAGACGCTTTCATTACAGAATTTTGTGTGTGTGTGTTTTTTTTTTTTTTAAGGGACCAAGAGGACTTCAAGGCCCTACTGGATCACCTGGAAAAGCAGGCAAGAGGGTAAGAAAAGGAAAAATGTGCTCATGCTGTCATTTAGTCTCTGGTCTGTTACACAACATGACATTCGAGTTGAAAAGGCAAAAAGGTGACATATACATAATACATCTGCAATACTGCTGCTGAAGCACTCTGGCAAAGTGAAGCTGAAAGGCTCTACGCAAATAGCCCAACCATCCACCAGATTTTCCGTGAAACTGTCTGTGTCTATTAGCCTTGACCTTAATTTACTTGTTTCAGCTTAACAGAATGACAGATGTCCATTGGATTCGCATTCACATCTGCCAGTTTTAGTGCCAAACGTTTCTCAGATTCCCCTTTGACACAGTTTATTCACAGTTTCATTATAAATGAGTCAAATTGCCACAATAACTCCATACTCAAACATGGTGTAGACTCAACACACCTTATTTAGGTTGTCTTTGGGTTTATTCGCTCACTTCACATCATATCCTGTCTCGCGTCGATTCTGCAGTTGTTTAAAACATATGTTAAGCACATTAACCTGCTCGTAGCACATACGTAGCATCAGGCTGATGATGCGACCTGGTTTTACAGGGCCGAAATGGAGCCGATGGAGCCAGAGGAATTCCTGGAGAATCAGGCGCCAAGGTAAAATCATCCCTGACTCAAAACCTCCACTTTAACAAAGTTAGCTCTGATTGTGGTTTCGGAACTGCTTCTTCTGTATTGAAAAACAGTAGTGACTGTTCGCTACTTTGTGTCGGTCATGTATTTATTGATTTTGAATTAATTGAGTTAATTTGTAGTTAATTTGTGTTTCACTTGTATTTATTATGATGAATTTATAGGATTTATCTTCTATTTTAATTAAAAGTTGTTCTAAGATGTTCTAATTGTTGTTAATAAATGGTAGTAAACAAAGTCTGATCATTTGCAATTTAGGCCTAAAAGAGCTTTCAAATATAATGTATAACGGCCATAATTATTCATTTTATCATCAGATTTTGTTGATAAAGTTTTAAGTTTTATAATTATGTTTAGAATTAATAATATTCATTATTACAAATTATAATTTTACATGCAATTAATCGTAATTAAGTAAATCCCCTGAACAGAAATAATTAACATTTATAATATTTAATAAGTGCGCTAAAACAGCAAACATTATGCATCATGTTAACTTTGTTAAAAGGTTGGTTCACCCAAAAATGCAATTTATGTCATTAATTACTCACACCAGTTCCACATCTATAAGACCTTCGTTTATCATCGGAACATAAATTGAGATGTCTGGTCTCTGAAAGACTGCAACACAATTACTACTTTTAAGGTGCTGAAAGGTGTAAATATCATTAAAATAGTCAGCATAACTACAGTAGTTCAACCTTAATGTTATGAAGTGACGAGAATACTTTTAGTGTGCAAAACAAAACAAAAATAACAACATTATTCTTCTCTACCCTGTCATTCTCCTAAGAACGTCAGAACGGCGGCTCATTATTGGCCAACTCTGTTCATGTGAGCTGCTTGTCACATGCGTGTGATGCTGACGCAGGAGCCGGCCAATGCTGAGTTTGCGTTCTGATGTAGAACACGAAGGCAACGTAAACAGCGTTGTAGAATGACAGGGTAGTGAAGAAATCGTTGAATAAAGTCGTCATATTTGGGGGTGTTTTGTGTACGAGAAGTAATCTCGTTACTTTATAACATTAAGGTTGAACCACTGCAGTCACGTTCACTATTTTAACGATGTCTGTACTACTTTTCTGGACCTTGAATATGATAATTATATTGCTCTTCTTTGATTTCATCAAAAATATCTTAATTTGTGTTCTGAAGATAATCGAAGGTCTTACAGGTTTGGAAAGACATGAGGGTTAGTACTTTCATTTTTGGGTGAACTAACCCTTTAACTTTGACATCTGTATTGACAACTATATTTTTATTCTCATTGGGATTGCTGTCTAACAGGGGGACCGAGGATTTGATGGACTTCCTGGCTTACCTGGAGAGAAGGGACACAGAGTAAGTGCTGAGCTATTCTTAAGAAAACCCATACTTAGTTTCCCATCATTAATGTAACAGTTGAAATGAAACCGAATCGTTCTAGACAGGAGAAAGCAAGTCTGACCACCACCCGTGAGAAAAATGTCTTTTAATGCTCAATTATCAAACTTCCAGCTTGTCTGAAACAGTGCTTTATGATTATAGGAACAATTCTTGCCTGGTTTCATTTGATCCCTCAGCGGCAGTTTTCCTACAGAAAGCTACTGTATTTAGTTAACTCCACTTAAAAATCTTCTTGTCGCCTCCTGGCAAGACCAAGACTTGTACATTATAAAAATGTTCCATGTCTGCCGCTGTACATTTTGTTTAGCGTGCTGACAGTCATAGTGGCAGAAGAAGTTGACCTTATTATAGTGGCAGAGGGGGTTGTTTGGCGTGCTAGCGCTCCTCTGGCAAATGAAGGCTACCCTCGCTAGGCCCAGCAGAGTGTGGCTTGCTTGGCCTGGGCTTGTGTAGTGAAAGAGGCCCACAGATCACAGGGAGCTGTGTATATTTCCAGCCAGAGTGCTGTCCTCCTAATCCTGCCCTGGGTAATTACAGGCCCTGCTATGTTATAGCCTCTTCTTATAGGGATGCAGTCTTATAAATAGTGGTCATGGGCCCTAACAATGCACTGAGCCAAAAGCAGAGACGGTAATAATACATTTACTCTTTTTCTCTCTCACTGTCATTTCATCTCTTTCGTTTTCTTTTTTTAGGGTGAGACAGGTCCCATCGGCCTACCCGGCCCTCCTGGAGAAGATGGACCAAGGGTGCGTTTGTACAAATGACACCAATGTGTCATTTTTATTTTGATTTTTATGTACTTGCATGAGTGTGTGCAGACACTGTGGACTGCAGCGTGTTTGTTCTCTTGTCTGCAGGGGGAGGATGGTGAGATCGGACAGAGGGGAATGCCGGGAGAAAGTGTAAGCATCACCATCTCCATTTTGACTTAGAACTTTTGTATTCTCTTCTCATATTTTCCCTTAAAATTATTTTAGTTTTTTATGTGAAATAATCAAAGCTTAGAAGGCATAATGTTTGAAGCTTTAGCCCTGTTTTTGTATATCACACTGTAGGTGTTATGGCTGCAAATTATAGCTTTTATATGGCTTATATATGGCTTTTTAATGTTAGCTTCTGGCAAAGAAAAGAAAATAGAAAATACAATCAAACGAATCCAAATGACTATGTATACTACCATTAAAATTAAACATTTTTGAGGTTAGTAATATTTTAAATACTTTTATTCCATAAGAACCCATTAAATCTAAACTGACAGTAAAGACATGTATAATGTTTTCTATTTAAAATAAATGCTGTTCATTTGAACTGTCTAGTCATCAATGAATCCATGATGTATCACAGGTTCCACAATAATTTTAACATTGATACCAAATCAACATATTAATTTCTGAATGACCACATG
Source organism: Opsariichthys bidens (assembly GCA_037194245.1). Lineage (NCBI taxonomy): Eukaryota > Metazoa > Chordata > Actinopteri > Cypriniformes > Xenocyprididae > Opsariichthys > Opsariichthys bidens. The sequence continues at coordinate 6,704,878 of CM074295.1, forward strand.
ACACTGAATGCTGAAGTAATGATGCACATGAATAAATTACATTTTAAGATATATTTAAATAGAAAAAAGTCATTTTAAAGGCTAATAGTATTACTGTTTTTACTGTAAATCCTACTGCTGGTATTGTATGTCTCTGAGACCCCATAGACAAGAAATATGACCTTTTTCGAGGAGTGTTATCAAGCTTTTTTGTGAAATTGTGTGTGTAATCCAATAAGGAAAAGTTATGAAGTATCAACTTGATACTATCAATTTTAAGTCTGTTTCTGAGTCTTTTTGGATCTCTCAAAATGGAAAATTAGGGTTAATCACCTCTCTTTATGCCTAGCTATAATCTCTTCCTGAGGTGTGCTCCACCCTGCTCTTTTCACCTCAAACCTCAGTATTTATTTCTCATTGCTCATTGAGGTAATGGCTCTGTACAGGAGGAGAGCACTGCAGTTTTCTGTTTTCTCCCTCTCTCTTACTTTCTCTGTTTCTCATGACACACTAATGGTCTCACGTATTTAACTCGCTCTTTGACTAAATACTCCATCAGCAGAGATCTAACAAATAACAGAATCAGCCCTGAAGAAGTGGAATCTAATTGGAGCGAGTCCCATAGCAGTTTTAGTGAACCTTTTGGTTTACAGCAAAACCCCAAATTGTTTCTGAACCATATTAAACAAAGTAATAAAACACATATTTAGGGTGTTCTTTCTTATGCTCTGACTGTAAAAAATAAAATAAAAAAATAACTTTTATCTTGCCTTTAAATAGTTTTAATTTGTTTCTTTGACTTTATCAAAACACAGGAAGCAGATATTATTGAAGTCTAGATCACAAATCAAAAACCATCACTGAATAAAATATGCATTAAACCAAAATGGGTTACACTTTATTTCGATTGATCACTTAAGACATTCTACCACTAACTCTCATTAGACATTCTTTTGCATTGAAATGTAGAAATGAGTGAATGTGATTCTTTTTTCTTTTTTAAATATAAATTTGCATATAATGCTGATTCATATAATGCAACACTTACTCTCAGCCCACTGCCCTCTTTGGCTCTCCGGGGTAGAAAGCTTGGGTATTATATAACAATATTGCATTACTCCCTAAAAATGTAACTAATTGTATCACTTAGTTGTTTTTTATGGAAAATAATATGTTACTTTTGCATTATTGTTCCTCACCTGGGCTGTGCTTGCTTGTTTGTTTATTTTTAAATTTTAAGTTCTTAAACAGGCAAATTTCCCCAAAAAAGTGAAGTGAATAAGCCTCAGGCTGAAGGAAATGCAAATTCACACCTGTACAGTAAAGGGCGCAGCCTTAACAAACCTTTCAGCTTTGCAGCCATTCTAGATTGCAGAAGAGTAGAACACAAAGACAAAACTTTTTATTCAGCAATAAAAAAGAAAGAAAAAAAACCCAAATGTGACATTTACTAAAGTAATTTTAATTTTTTTGTATAATATGGTTGATTGGATCATCGAAAAGCAGCAGCAAAAATCAATAAATATAAAGTAAATAAAAATAAAAATATGTGTATTTTATTTAAATTATTTATTGCAGGCATATCTTTCTTTTGTATTTTTTTTTTGTTTTTATTTTTTTTTTTTTTTTTTTTTTTTTTTACTGGAAATTTTTTTTGTTGTGTGTGTGATGAGATGAGTATATGCATCACATTTATCTGGAAACTACAACAAGTCCATCATGTTCAACACACGCACACACAACACTCTGCACCTCTCATCCCCATTTCTCTCAACATGGGGAAAGGAGGAGGTGTCAGTAAATAAATGGGAAAACAAAGTAACTTGCTTTATTAATTTGAAAAATTTACTTTAAAGTTACTTGAAAAAAAGTAGTCTGATTATGTAACTCACGTTACTTGTAGCACTGCTTATTTAAATTCAAAATACAACACACGTGTTGCAGGTAATCCATGCTTCATATTCTATCCACCAAGGGGTCTTTGGCCGGGAAAAGCTTGAAGACCTCTTGTATTCAGTACAGTATTCTCATGACGTGTTCTTTTTGTTTATCATCAGGGTCCAAGAGGACTGCTGGGCCCGAGAGGATCTGCTGGTACCGCTGGACAGCGTGTATGTACCACCACACTTTCTTAATTACAACTATCTGAATATGAAAGTCACAACTAGACACTACTTTTTTTTTTACATATGCAGGGTCTTCCTGGATTGGATGGACCACCTGGCCCTAAAGGAAATATGGTAAGGATTTCCTCTCCCCTACTTTAATAGTGTGGTTATCACAGAATAGAGAGCCTCTTCTGGGCTTTAGCCCCCATGAAGGAGTTTCTTGGTTAATTATCCTTTTCTGACAACCTCTGACCTCTCTAAAACATATCTGTTATCCTGAGCAAGAGTCACATCTAAATAAGGTTATTAGATAAGAGAAACACAGTAGGCATGGCAGGAGAGAGCTAATGTCACCATTATTGTAGCAGCAGGGGCGTGATCTTTGACCTGAAAGTGCTGAAATTAGCAAGGTCTCTAAGTCTCTCACTAAAATAAGCAAAGACAGGAAATGTTGGATTCATCTAGGGGTACAAGGGCTGTGTTTGAAATCCCCCCCTATACCCTTATTCACTATTTCCTATATTACTTCACTAATATAGTTCAACGTCAAATGTCAAATTCAGAAACTGAGTGTGCCTGAATGGCTGTGGATTTGCATAATTTGTGTTTGTGGTTTAAAAATCATTTGAAACTTGATTACTGTCAGCTTTGTAAGTAATGAAAAAAGTATTTCTGCTATGTATAACACTTAATCAAACAATTTAATAAAAAATTAAAAAGTTTATGCATGTAAGATATTACACTGTACCCATATTGGACCAGCGGATTGGAAAATGGATGGATGGATAAGCTGTGCATTACTGTGCATTACAGTGTATTATTGGTATTCTCTAGATTGTGGAATTCGAGTTCATTTGAACTGACAAAAAGCACCAACACTGAATTAACTAATAAATCATCATAACAGTGCTGTAACTGATTGTGTTTAATATTAATTTCATGATTGGGTCTTGTTTCATTAATATAGATCACAGTTCTGCAACAGTACTCCGTACACGTACGATTTAGTCCAATTTCTTAGCCACTCCACTAAGTTAGGTTGCATTAAAGTTCATTTTAATAAAAATAAAACATTTTATTTTGATGGTCCACATAGACACATAGATACTAATTATAAGTAACTTGTCAACTATAACTCTCATTTATAATGTTTGTAAACTGTTTGGGATAGTGTTCGGGTTTGTAGAATAAGTTGGCATTTAGTTGCAAACCTACTTAAAGTTAGTAAAATATCTAAAGTAGACCATCAAAATAAAGTGTTACCAATTTATTTTATTTTCTTATTTTAGTAGCTTTTCTTTCACTCACAGTCTCGCTCTAACTACAACTGCCTAAGAATACTGTATGGAGTATGTTATAAAACTTTTACCCATCTCCATGTCTCTTCTTCTTTGCCAGTGGTTTAAAGCTTTTCTAATAGATTTTATTACAGTAGGCTGTGCAATTCAAGAAGGAAAGCCAAATGGAAAAAGATGGATTTGCAATTTACATATATCTGTTGTTTAACATGTACAGTATTTATGGAGTTTGAGGTATTGGGGCTGTTTTTCATATCTGTATAAAATGTCATAGGCTCCCTGGAGCAGTGAAGTGCAGGAATGATAATAGTGTTGTATGCTAAAATGTTTCTATTAAATGTTGTAACAGGGTCCTCAAGGAGAGCCTGGACCCCCTGGGCAACAGGGTAACACTGGTCCACATGTAGGTATCAGTCAATCGGACACCTTTTGCTCTTTTTCTTTTTCTGTCTTTCTCTCAGACAACTCTTAATCACTTCCCACATACAATGAAATCAACATTTGACAAAAACTTTTTGTAGATATACGTACACTACCTTTTAAAAAAAAATGGAGTCGGAAAATCTTTAATTCAGCAATGACATTTCACATTAAAGTGAAATTTATTATAAAAATTTAATTTAGAATTTTATATAGTTTTCTATTTAAAATAAATACTGTTCTTTCTAACTTTCCATTGAGTATAGAATTACATAAAAAATGTAACATGGTTGAGCAGCACAACTGTTTTTAACATTGATAATAATAAGAATTTATTCTTCAGCAGCAAATCAGCATATTAGAATGATATCTGAAGGATCATATTGCATTCAAATATAAAACAATTTTAAATTGTAATAATATGTATGTTTTATGTAAATATGTTACTGTTTTGGTAATTCCTTGGTGACTCCAAACTTTTGAACGATAGTGTAACTGGACCAAAAACATGGATCATTCACGTTGTACTTCACAGATTTTTTTTTTTTTTTTTTTTTCATATCAGATGCTCTCTAGAAAAGGAAAGTCCCGCCCCTAATACCACCCACAACTGACTAGCAAATGGCAAATCATGTTCATAGGTGTGATGTACAGTAGCTATAGCCTTTTGGCTAGTTTAAAAGAAAAAAAAGGAGACCACCCCTTTTAAATCCCCCACCCAATCTTCCTATTTCAATTGGAGATACATCAACACAGGAAAGGAAAACATGTTTAATGATTTAATGGGGTCATTAATTCTCCTGAATTCTCTTTTTATGCTCTTTTTTCACCTGATGAACTGTCATTGAAAGACTTGTACAGAAAAAGCAATGAAAACTGGTAGATCCATTAATCTAAATCCACATCCAGACTCCAGAAGTTTGTAATGGGACTTATAAATTAAAACACCCATGCACAGTCCTGTTTGACATTCTTTCTTAGATTTGACTGAGAGGTGCTCACACAGCTTTTTCCAATCTCAACTCTGCTATCAGATTTCCCATGAAGACTCCATGTTGTACTGTCTGACTTTTGAAATCTTGTCTTGCAGGGTCTGCCTGGTCCTCAAGGCCCGATTGGTCCACCTGGAGAGAAAGTGAGTTTGTGAATAAGAGCTTTTTGCCCCAGCAACCATCGTCTTTATTATTACAGGCGGCATTTTTCTGCCCTAACCCTATAAACGATTCAACAGACTCCTCGGTTTCCGAGCTGTAGGTTGCTTTCAGATCACTGCTGAATTGAGAAAAACCACAAACACACACACACACACACACACACACACACACCTCAAGACTCGCTAATGCTTCAACAAGCAAGAGATATGCTTACACACAAAACTGTCATTGGCTAGTCTTTCAGACAAGCATTTTGTCAGGGCTCCTGGAAGGAGGCCAGAGAGAGTCTGAAATGTGACTCCAGAAGTGGTGGAGTGTTTCCAGACGTACCATATGATTAGATCTCTTCCTTACCAAGAGGAAAAAGATGATAATGAAGTGCTTTAGGATTGAACTGCTTATAAAAGTTGCCCAGCGAATCACTTGGGCACACCAGTAATCGCAGCCTTAATTGTGTGTGTGTTTTTCCTCCCTCTTCTCTTTCTTCCATCTTTTCTCACTTATCCTCTGTCTTTCTTTCTCTCTCTTAGGGTCCCGGTGGAAAACAGGGGCTCCATGGGCTGGCTGGGGCTGATGGGCCTCCTGTAAGTGGATTTTTCTTAAATTCATATTCTCTCCTCCCCTAATTTTCAGTGTTCATATCAAAAAATACTTCCCCCACATCCCACATCATTAGCTATTAACCAGCTTGATGATGATCCTGGCTTGATCCTGGGGAATATGTATTTTATTCACAAAATGTAGAATGAAAGAGTCTGCTCCATTTCAATTCATGTGTTAAAAATTTGAATTGGAATGACACAAAGTGGAATTTACTGAATTCCAGTTCAGAGAAATCCAACACAGACACAACAGAGGACTTTCATTTAAATGAGCAAAACAGAGAACTTCTTTGTTTTCACTCTTACTTCATTTTGAAGACTTTAAAGAATAAAAAGTTTCTAAATTATACAAAAGTATTTAATGTAGTTAATATGTATTCTTTATTATAATGTTATTTTAATAAATATTAGCAATATTTGATGTTATATTTGTAAGAAAAACATATGAGTAATAAATAAAATGATAAAATCTCTTATGCTATTGTTTATTTGACTGAAAATATACAGTAGTAAAACAATATTATTGGCAAATATTATTACAATTTAAAATGACTATATTCTATTTTAAAACGTAATTTATTCCTTTGATGGCAAAGCTGAATCATTTCAGCATCATTCTAAAATGCTGATTTGATGCTCGGATTATCAATGTTGAAAACCATGATACATTTTTCCCAGTAATTTTTGATGAATAGAAAGTTCAAATGACAACGTAAATGTCAAAAAACAATGTAAATGTTTTACTGTCACTTGTAAGTAGTTTTGATGATCAGTTTTAAAGAAAAATCGTACTGACCTCGAAAATAGCATATGAAAATTTTCATTAGTAAATGCCATTTAATTCCATTCAATTATACTTTCAAATTTATTTATTTATTTATTTGCTACCTTAAAATTAAGTTAATATTCAGTTCTGAGTGGTGCACAAACCTAAAAGTTAAGGTTCCTGCGAAACTCTTACACATTTTTAATGCTTTTCATACTGCATATCACTGTACATTTAACCTACAAGACCATACCAGCTGCATTTTCCTCATGTTACTCTCAGATTCTGAGTGAAGATGCTTTTGTTTGTAATCCTTGCACAGGGTCATCCTGGGAAAGAGGGTCCTCCCGGGGAGAAAGGAGCAGCTGTGAGTGTATTTTTAGTTTGTTTCTAAATGAATTGTCACTCTGAGTTCCAGTTATTGACCACATTTCAAGTGCAAAGCCACTAAATGCCTTTAAGGTGCTATTTTGCAGATGTCTAAAAGCTCAGTAACGAAATTAAAAACTCTGTACTTAACATCTAAAGTGTAGCAGTGTGGCCCCCATGGAAGTTTAAAACCTAACACCCCACCACCACCACCACCTTAATGCTGATTGATTTAGTGTTACTATATTTACTATATTTACTCTCTTCCTATAGGGCCACGCAGGTCCCCAGGGGTCCATTGGCTATCCCGGCCCCCGAGGTGTGAAGGTAAACAGCCTGTATTTTCTTCTTCTCACTTATTCTTTATTATCAACATTATGTGCTCTTAGTCTATCCATTACAGCCTCTATTCATTGTTCTGTCCATTTAGGGTGCCGAGGGTGTTCGTGGTTTGAAGGGCGGCAAAGGCGAGAAGGTAAGCAAATTACCCTGTCCTCTGTCTCCAGCCTCTAAAATGAGGCACACAGATGACAGGACAATAGCAAATGGCAATTTCAGTGCCTCTCTGCACCAAACTTACCTTAATCAGTTGCTATGAGTGTGTGGTGTAATGCAAAATCACCTACGACTGGACTCGATTTCAGAATTGTCTTTATAATATGTGCTAATCATTTTTTTTTTTGGTTTATATACAATGTGACTTGATCTGCTTCAGGCTGTATCCTCTGTAGTGGCCACCGAGTGTCAGTGTTTCATTTGGAAAGAGTCAAGACTTCTATGTCTCTAAAATGTATTGTTGTTGATATGTAATATTATCCTCAACATTTAAAATGACAGAAGACTAACATGATAAATTAACATTCTGAAAATCTTAGATATTATTTAATTACTGTCCAAACTAGCGTGAACCAGCAAGTTATACAATGGCCACTAGGTGCCAGCATTTAGCCATTATGTTCTTATAGAATATTTGAAATGTTTTAGTCCTATCTATCTATCCATCTGAATTTAAAAAAAAAAAATAGTTTACCCACATAAATGATCTGAGTTTGACTAATTTCAGGGAGAAGATGGTTTTCCTGGGTTCAAGGGTGACATGGGCCTGAAGGGAGACAAGGTGAGTAGAAACTTTGCTTAATTCATTTCAGTTATATTTAATTTTAGTCAGCATGCATAATCACTCAGCTTTTGTTGAGATGAGTTATACATATTTTGTTTGTTATGAAGCTGGTATAATGTTTGTCTATTGTTGCTGGTGTTCAGGGTGAGGGCGGTGTTTTGGGCCCCAGAGGAGAAGACGGACCAGAGGGGCCCAAAGGTAAATCAGGTCCCACCGGAGAGGCTGGTCCTATGGGCACGGCTGGAGAGAAGGTCAGTTTAAAACTCACTATGTTGAATATAATGGCATAGTACTTAAAATGACCAGCCCTGGAAAAAATCAACACTAGGGTGTTTGCGGCACTTAAGAGTCTGTCAGGGATTATTAATATATGTTTGAATTAAAACCTAAAATGACACTGAGCTCATAACTCATGAATTGATTCTGAACACCGGTTCTAAAGGGCAGCCAAATACTCCATTACAGCTCCCATATGTTTTTGAGGTTTGTGCAAATTTATTGTTACTGTATGGGGGCTGATTATTGTTTAAAAACTCCAAATGAAAATGTGCAGACCTAGAGCGTGTTCTTTTTTCTGTTTTTAGGGAAAACTTGGTGTTCCAGGTCTGCCTGGCTACCCGGGAAGACAAGGTCCTAAGGTTAGTGCTGACAAGTTTTCTGTTGTGGCTTTATCATCTTTATCATCAGTTATTTTTGTATTTTTTTTTTTTTTTTTTTGAAGTATCTCTCTCTAGCTCATTATTTACAAACAAAAGCAATCAATAAATTAGACATTAAATTTGAAAATGAAACTATAAATTTATCATTTATCATAAACAGTGCCATTGTCAGTATTGTTTTGTATTTATATATCACCAAGCGCTGCGTTTGACATGCAAGGTCTGCCTTTCTGTGATAGCCTGTGTTAACAGAGTTAATAGGATAAACTCATTCTCCATGACACTGACTGCATTATCTCTTAGCCACCCAGCATGCAGGCCTTTGAACAGCCCAAGACTGTGTAGACACAGTTTGTGTTGTGATGTTTTTTCAGCTTATTCTGTCAGTTCAGCATGCTAACATCGACAAAATGATCATTTGGTTCAGTCTACAGGCTGGTCCACTCATATAACTTGAATTCCCTGGTATTTATTCATTGAGTTTTTTTTTTTTTTCTTTTTAATGAAATTGCTCCTGTTTTGTTTGAATAACAAGTTATGGAAAGTGAAGTAGTCTACAACCTGCTTTGTCAGCTATTTTGACTCTGGGTTTACATTTTCCGCTACTGCATTTTTTTTTTTTTTTTTTTTAAACTAATGTTTGGCCTGTTCAGTGTTCTGTTCAGAGTATGTGAAGAGCTTTTTTCCTTTGAGTGATTTTTTCTTTCTTTCTTTCTTTCTTTCTTTCTTTTTTCCCTCTCACTCATCTTAGAGTTGCAGAATATATCAGTATCATATTGCTGATCAACTTGTATTGAAGTTTTTTTAATTATTATTTACTGATATGGGTTGAGATTAGATATTTAATTGTTCTTTTCATTTTGTCTATTTTTACATAATTACCTTTTTCATCATCTAACAATCACTTAAAGTTAAATTGGTTACACTATATTTTAATGTGTCCCTCCCTATTACTGTGTAATTATACATATAAGTATTGAGTAATATTAATAAGGTAAATGTACTTACTTTAGGGTTACAGTAGGATTATGGATTAATTATGCCTAATTTATGGTTATTACTGTAGTAAATACATGTAACATGTGTAACAAGGACACTTTAAAATAAAGTGTTACCGTTACAGTAAAAAAACTGACAATTTAATAATATTTATAATAATATTTTTAATAAATATCATTTATTGGAATAATAAAATCTTTAGCAAATCTCAAAATAAATACCATTTTGTCAATATCATTTGGCCATAATGATCATCATGATCAACTTTTCTCCAAGTGTTTTGTTTTCATTTAAAGTGCCCCCATTATTCTATTTTATTTTGTTTGTTGTCTCCTACAATAGCTTTACATGCATCAATGGTCAAAAACTTGAATTTCCTCACTATATACGTTGCAGCATCATCTCTTTTCTCTGCTCTTATTGTCAGATCTGTTGTAATTGGTCTACCGCTTACAGTGCGTGTCAGAAACGAAACACCCATTATCATATCTGAATTTCAGCTGCAAAGGCTTCCTCAGCACTCATTTAGACAGTGATATGAACAGAAACAATGATGTCGGTTTTACCATATTGAGTCCTCATCCTTTGGAAGTGCATCAAAGTGGATTTGCTTTCACAGCACAGAAAACAGTGCCTTCTCAACATATTCACAACACGGCGAATCAAACATTTCGAGGCCTCAACTACAACTATTGTGTTTGAGGGCGGGTCAAAGTAGACGTTGTTCGCTGGCAGCCAATGAAGACCGTTAGGCTGGCATTATGCAAATTTGTTACAAATCTACGTAGGTACATGCAGGAAGTAAGACTGAATTACTCGTTTCAAGCACTTCAGAATCAGTCCTTTCTTTTGGGAGACAATAACTCTATTTATTGATCACTTTTCATCTTTTAGACTTTGCAAATCATTTACATTCACAAACAGCTATATTACACACATATGAAAGGTAATATTCAAAAAAGCGTAAAAGGGGCACTTTAAAATGATATATTAGATATCATAATACATCAATTGTAAACCGTAGAGTGGAGCTGGAGCATAGTGATTAGCATTGACTTTCAGTGGGGATGGGAAATTACTGTTGGTCCCCTCCACTCACATCCCCCTTGTTCAGTCAAACCTCATTGTTCCATTTTGTGTGTGTGTGTGTGTGTGTGTGTGTATTTGCAGTTGTCTGTTTGATTTGCTCCATTATCTTGTGCAGGCGACCATCATGTGGAGTAAATTACTGATGCGTATCCATTGTGCATAGGCTGCTTCCCCTTCTTTGCCTGCCAAAATAATTCGACCTTCAATTTCATCTCCTGTGCTTGTGCTAACAAGCGCACGCCACTCATGTTTATCAACTCCAAAAGCTTGCCCTCTGAGTATCACTCACATAACGTTAGCATTAGCAGTAATGCTGTTGAATTATTCCTCAAGGACATTCTCTGTGTCAACACTTTTGCTCAAAGTTTTTTTGGCATGTTTAAATGCTTGGAACGAATATTGGATAGATCTGAAGTAAAGTGAGTGTGTCATTTATGCTGTATAGCAGAAAAATACTCTCCTCGTTGTGCCTAATTATCTGTCTCCATCTACAGGGCTCCACTGGTTTCGCTGGCTTTCCTGGAGCCAATGGTGAGAAGGGAGGAAGGGTATGTATGAGGTCTTTTTTATTTTACTATAAAATTAGATTAGCCATTTCTATCGTACTTCTCTGGTTTTGATTACAAATAACCTACACCAGAAGTTGACTAATCTTAGAACGCACAGTTATTGTAATGTTAGGGTTGTAATTTTATAGGTTGGTTTTGTTTCTTAGGGTATCGCTGGTAAAGCCGGTCCAAGAGGACAAAGAGGTCCAACGGTATGTAAACAAGTTTGAATCTTTTTAGTAGAACATACACTAATGATGCACAAGGCTTATCGCTAATGTCTCTTACGCTCAGGGACCCCGTGGTGGAAGAGGTGCCAGAGGTCCGACAGGAAAACCTGGACCAAAGGTCAGGCTTCAACTGTCCTGATTCAGCTAACTCAAAAAGTTAATGCTATTTGCCAGTACTTTCTTGTAATGGGCACCTTTGTTTCTGTTTTTAGGGAACATCAGGAAATGATGGACCATCTGGTGGCCCAGGAGAGAGAGTAAGTAATGCTGAAATTATTTATCCAGTTCAGTTGTAATAATCAACTTTTACATCCTCCTTAATTTTTTTTTTTTTTCCATGTTTTAGGGACCCCAAGGACCTCAGGGCCCTGTTGGATTACCAGGCCCTAAAGGCCCACCTGTATGTGGTTCATCAATTTCACATGCTTTTGAGTTATTTTAAGTTATTATAATCTTTGACTCACATTAGTATGGAAGACCACTTATGAAAATAAATCATGCTTTGGTAAATCATAATTCACATAAATGACATTTTATGTCATAGTTATTGCATTAAGAGTCCTAATTATGACAAGTTGAACTCATAATTATGACTTTTAATGTCATAATTATCTCATAATGTCTTTTAATCTCATAATAATGACGTGTCTCATAACTTTTTTGTCATAATTACGAAATTATATAATAATTTTGATTTACTGAAACATTCCTGTTGTTTTTTCTTATGTGGCTGAAATGTACTTCCATACATTAGACTGTCTATTCTTATCTGACTTGTGGTGATTCCGTGGGCCATCTTTTATCATATGAGACTGTTTATGAATTTTCTTGGCAATGATTTTTCCATGGTAAATTTTTCCGGGGTCATTCCCCAACCCTCCCATTACATTGCTTTTGACTCACTCACGCATTCACACCTATGGGCAATTTAGCACCTCCAGTTCACCAATACGGCATGTTTTTGGATTGTGGGTGAACACAGTAGCATCCAGAGGAAACCCACACAGACACAGGGAGAGCATGCAAACTCCACACAGAAAGGACTCTTGGCTCAGCTCGGCTAGACTCTCTATACTCTATAGCTGAAATAACATGTCTAACTGTAACCATTAAACCACAAAACTGTAAGTCTATTATATAATAATCCTTGTTTTAATGTCAATTTTGTAAAAACCCTCAGGGGCCTGCTGGAAAGGACGGATTGCCTGGTCACCCCGGACAGCGAGGAGAGACTGTGAGTATAATTTTGGTCTCAATAAGTGTTTTCTGTCTCTGGAGTAAAGAGGAAAAAATTGTTGTGGATAGGGTTTTTATGGAGTATTACCTTTTAGCTGTGACAGCGTCAAGGCGCTACCATATTCTTGGCAGGTCTATCTGTCTATCTGTTTCTAATTAAGAATGTCAGACTGCTAAAAAGAGGAACTCATTTTATATTAAATGTTTCTCCTTTGTGATTTTCAAGATAAAAACACCGCACTTGACTTTCGCTGATTTAGGGTGTGGATGTAATGGAAAAATAGAAAGAAAAAAGACAGGTGTTGCTGACAGTGATATTTACCTCAGATTTTTTTTTTGGCTCCAAGATTGCTTCCACACATGTGATAACTAGAATAAATTGCATTTACTCTCTCACAATGACTATTTTTATTCTCCCCACAGGGTTTTCAAGGAAAGACTGGACCTCCTGGACCTGGAGGTGTTGTTGGCCCACAGGTGAGCTGTAGTGGTTATTGTTTTATATAAGCAAGAACGCATTTCTCTTTTACAACATCAACTAAAGTTAGCGAGAAGTTTAATTAAATAACCGTTTAAATTACAATTTAAAAGGGCTCTACTGGAGAAACTGGTCCTGTTGGAGAGAGAGGACATCCTGGATCACCAGGGCCCCCTGGAGAGCAAGGTCTTCCCGGAGCTGCTGGCAAAGAAGGTGGAAAGGTATGGTTTGCTAAACATGCTCACTTCAGATCATTCAAGGGTAATAACTGGAAAGAATTCACGTAATTTTCAGTCCAATTTCATAATGTGTAGCTGGCAGATAATGCCTACAAATAGCAGCTGTGGAAGTTGGTGGTTTTAAGTTAGAGGACTAAATCTCATCATCTCTGTCCTTGAAGGGTGATCCAGGTCCTCAGGGGGTTTCTGGGAAACCTGGCCCTGCCGGATTGAAAGGGTTCCCTGGACAAAGGGGGCTTCCTGGCGCAGCGGTAAGAACAAATGAGTTAATGTCATGTGCCCCACCAAATGGCCATTAGCTGCTTAACTGCCTGCTGTTAATGCAAATGCTCACACTGGATGAATGCCTCAGGGAGGGGTACAGTCCTAACTATAATACTGAGGCTCATGGAGATTAACTGACATATTTAACATGCATTAAGACATTCAGTAAGCTGTTGAAATGCATCTTACACAGAAATTCCACTGTATTGCAGTGCACAATAAAACCAATAATATGTAAAAGAATGATTTGATTTCATGCACAAGGCCAAAAATGTATTGGAAAAAATATTTATGTACCAACATAATCTCTTTTTGCAGATGCATTTTAGATTCCAGTGACTTAATTGTTAAGTGTTTCAAATATCTAGTGAGATTCAGGACACCAAAAGTGCATGAGGTGCACAAATGATTTATTGCACTGTCCTAAAGAAAAATGCTAACATGTATCTCACTTTCAGTCAGTTTCAGAGATTCAGTTTGACATATTTATTGTCTCTCTGATGTGGTACTCTGTGGGCCTGTAAATGACTTTTGCATAACAAACTGCCACAGTCGGGCAACTCAAAAGAAATGTATGTCATAGGGACTTTGGATGCTAGTTTTTCTTCATTAAGAGTATTTAAACTGTGGGACTGAATATAATCAAAAAGTTTTGTTTTTAGTTTGTGAAATAGCATCTGCCTTCTTGATACATTTCAGTCTCCACTAGTTATATATTTCATGACTCAATTGTTGCTGAAAGTCACATTTGAAACACAAAGCCAGTATGATTTCAATAAACAACAGTTGAATTTGCCATCACTTGTTGTTTTGATGTTCACTGATAGCTGGTTCATATGTTTTTCATGACTCAGATTATGACTTGTTGGGGGGAGAGTGACGTGTCATTGGCGTCACATGACAATGTTCTCCCAGCGTTTGGTTTCTGATGTAGGAAATAGGGAAAATGCCAGTTTAATAAACACTCTGGGCCGTATTTCTAGGAGACATATAGTACAAACAGCTGCCATATATTGGCACAAACACATTCAAGCACACAGAGAAACTCAGATGCCACTTTGACAGTTTCTGAAGTACAACTCTCATTAGAGAATTAAACCTCTCTCTCTCTCCCTCTTTCACAGGGTCCATCTGGTCTGAAGGGAGGTGAGGGTCCACAGGGCCCACCTGGCCCCATTGTAAGTACCTGTGTTACCATGGAAACTCTGTCACTGCAAACGATCAATCTGCAAGCTTTGCCTCTATTAGTGAAGTGACATCAGGCAAATTCTGGACCAGGCACAGTCAGCAGGTGGTGAATTTAATGACCAGTAATGTTGTCACCGAGTGCCCAGTTTGGTGTGTGATCTGATCCCACACAGTCTGATCACGCTGAATGAGTCAGGCCTAATCAGTAAGTTCGTCACTATGTCAGTAACTGCATTTGAATCATACATGAAATATGCTCTGAGATTCAGACTAACTTCAGTTATAACTGCATGTCTATGTGCTTTCTGTGAAGTGTACCCATATTAATGTGGCCACTGTACGCATGATAGAAATCAAATGCACTTTGGTCAAAATGGCCATTTTGGCAGGATATTAATGAAACATTTATAATATGTTTCGTTTCAAAATATTGGACCTATGTATTAGGCCTTGAAATGTAAATGCAGCCTAAGCCTAATGTAGACCTGTTGCTGTACAATGCTGTTAATTTATAATAAAATACAATAAAAATAATAATATAATAAAATACATATATATAATATTGAAAAAGAAAGAGAAAAAAAATATTCAAGGAACTTAATTTAGAAATATTTTGTATTATTATTTATTGTTACAAATATTATTAATATTATTATTAAAATGAATATTATTATTATTATTATTAATATATAAACTATTATATTAAGTGTAATTCTCTCTCTCTGTGTATATATATATATATATATATATATATATATATATATATATAATTTATTCACTTAATATACATTAAGTTTTCATTTATTTTATTTTATTTTAAAGTATAGGTTTTAATAAATGAAAGAACTATGTTCGAAAATAACTATTGAATATTTCTATTGTTTTGAAAGTAGGATTGAGAATCATGCTGTTTCACTGTTATTGCTATTGATTTCTTGAATATTGGTATGGTGACAAGACAAGCCTATAATCATACAGAAGATAGAATTAAATTGAAACTACATTCTACATAGCAGTAACATCCTCCCATTAAAGTAACTGCTGTCTGTCTTCTCTCATAGTGCAGTGAAGGCGCAGCAGTACAGTTTAAAACCATCAAAGCTTCAGCTGTGCGCTATGTGAAGCCCCTTTCAGCTTGAGGCAGATTGGCATAGGGATTCATTGTCTCTCGCATCTGTAAAATCTCTCAAATCAGAAGGATTTTGAGTCAGTGGCCCACCCACGCCAATCAACGATCTTATCTTTGCCTAAATAGACCTCCCGCAGGTGCCTGAATTGAGTCACCGGGAGCGGAGCACAACTTCTGAGAAGTTTCTAGCAAAGGTTGAGTCAGTTTGCACAGTGTGTTTTCCAAGATGTTTGTCTGGAGTGTGTTTGTGGGGTTGTGTATGAGATGAGAAGTGAGTCAGGCTGTATGTTGTGTCAGTTTGTTTATAGGTTGTATGACTGGACATAGTCTGTAGTGTTAGTGGACCATACAGTGTGCAAATGAGCAAGAACTTCTATATTCATACTTTATTATATGAGGGGTTTTTTTTTAACCCTCATAGCTCGCGTCCAACTCCAATGTTCATCTAAAGAGTCTTGATCATTTAGATTAGTAGTTGTCAACTGATGGCTTACGGGTCAGTGACATTTTGTTTTTCCTGTTATAACAAAGTAAGCTTAGTTCATGTTGCAAAATGTCATGTGGTGTAACTCCCAAAAAATGCATAATATTTATAAATTAATATTATAAACACTTTACTTAAAGCCAAATTCATTAGAAAAGTATTTTAATGTATTAAATCAATGCATTGTATGGTCTCATGAATTAATACTACCACAGTTATAATGCAATAATTGTCTATTTATTGCTACACCTTTAGAAAGTATAATTCTGTAAAATACTTGACAAACAACCAATTTGAGATATAAAAAGGAATCAGCAAAAATTGTAATGCATTTTAACTTTGGTTACAATTATTTGTGGAAAGATATAATGCCTGGATACCTGTAAATGCATTATACATAGAGGCTTTAAGTAATCTCTTTGCAAAAAATAATGATTAAGATGTGTTCTTCCACAGTTATTAAAGGTATAAGGAGCATATGTTGAGAACCACTAGTTAAAACCATGTTCTGCACTGTATGTTGTGTAGTTTGGTGTGCAGTGACCTTGACCCCTCACTATGTTTGGAAGCATTAACACTGATGTTAATGTTGTGTGTGAGTTTTAGCATGTGTTTCTGTGTGTATGTGCATGTATGTGAAAGTAACCTTAAGTAAAAAGTGAATAAAGCCCTCGCTTTGAGAGCTGTCTTTAGTTTTGATGCTCCAGTGCTAATAGATGCACTAATGGACTATTTCTGAAAAAGGCACATTACACGTTGGTTTTAAACCAGAGAGCTCACTCTCAGATAAACAATGAAAGACCTGTTCTGACACTCCAAGAAAGATGTATTTAATGTGATAATGCAAATGTAAATGTGCCTTGTGTTGTACAGTGCAGCAAATGAATCTGTATGGGAACATGTTCGTCAGAACCAAAACAAACTGAATAACAGGGTTACCACAGACATGGAACACCAGGAAATATCAGTGACATTTAAAAAGACCTGGAAAAGTCAAGCAAGATTAGTTCACTTCAGAATTAAAATATCCTGATAATTTACTCAGCCCCATGTCATCCAAGATGTTTATGTCTTTCTTTCTTCAGTTGAAAAGAAATTAATGTTTTTGAGAAAAACATTCCAGGATTTTTCTACAGTGGTTCAACCTTAATATTAAAAAGTGACGGCCGATTTCAAAACTCTGCTTTGAAGCTTTACGAAGCTTTTGATTTGAATCAGGGCTTTGAAAAGTTGTTATGTAGTTTTTTTGGCTCACAATAAAGTATTCTCGTCGCTTTATTATATTAAGGTTGAAGCACTGTACTTGCATTTTTGTACTTGCACAAACATCCTGGAATGTTTTCCTCAAAAACCTTATTTTCTTCTTGACTGAAGAATGAAAGACATTAACATCTTGGATGGCATGGGGGTGAGCAAATTATCAGGAACTTTTAATTCTGAAGTGAACTTTACGGTTTACGGTTCATTGCACAAACATGAAAAGCATTGTTTAAACACTTTCCAGTAAAGTTCTATACAGCTTATTTGAATTTTACAAAATTATCTTTAAAATACGGTATCCTGGAAAAAAAGGGAAAACCAGGACTTGCTTGTTTTAAAATACAATTATCTTAACTAACCGATTTGGATGCAGACATTTTTAATAGGATATGTGTATTACAGGGCTCACCAGGAGAGAGAGGAGCTGCTGGACCAGGAGGACCCATTGGTCTAACAGGACGCAATGGCCCTCAAGGACCCCCGGGACCCGCTGGAGAGAAGGGTGGTCCGGTGAGTGAGCATTGTTTGGAGAGTAAAAAAATCTCATTGTTATCTTGTACATTGTCTCAATGGGTAAGAATAATACTTAATGTGAATTCAAGTAAATTGGGCCATTATCTCATTTGTCGATGAGATAAATAGCAAAACGAGGACTAATTTACCTGAATTCACCCTGAAGAAAGTAAAATAGCAACTGTGCTTTTATCAGATGTGTGGAAGTGATGTACTAATGTCTAGAGATTTCTGTGGAAAATAACATGGACTGGAGGGAAAGAGTTTTAGTTCATTAAAATTCATCTTTTCAATAAACACATCTACCAGAGATAGCTTTGCGAGTTTAATGCAGCATCCAAACAATACCGTAATTCACTTAAAGCTGAAATCAATTAGTTGACTGAAAGGTTCTATAATAATTACCGAACATTCTCCTCTGCATAGGGTATAAATGCTGCTAATTAATTGCAGTGGATCTGCCATCAGCTTTGTTTGCTCAGACTCCCTGTATTAATTGGATTAAATTATTCCTCATAGGACGTAATGCAGAGAGGTGTTAGCAGTTTCTTTATCTGCATATTTAGTCGTCAGTGTAAAATGTTATTTCTTAACTTCACTCAGGGTGAGAAAGGGCCTGCTGGTCCTGCCGGTCGGGATGGCATCCAAGGTCCAGTCGGTCTCCCGGGCCCAGCCGGACCTCAGGGTCCACCTGGAGAGGATGGTGACAAGGTGCAGCACTTTATTTTATTACATTTTAATTCATAGACATCATGCCCATCTCACATCGAGACACCATTAGAGATGCAGCAGGCAGAGGTTGTTTTTTTTTACTTATCCATCACTATAACCAAACAAGACAAAAAATCATTACAGTAGTGAAATGTTGAAACCAGTGAAATCGAGGAGCACACACACTTCTACACACATGCACATAAACCAAGTAAACAAATGTGCTTTGAGGCTAATGTATTCCAGAATCTATTATCGCCGTGTTAAATGTAGAATGGGGCTTTTTTAGATCCTCATCACGTCCCAAGCCACATTATTCTTTTCGGCTGTGGCGGCAATGGTGTTGGAGGGGCCAAGTAATCAATTAATCGCAAACACACCCCGAGGTCTCGGTTTTACTGTTAAATTAAAATCGCTGGAGCAAACTTCACTCTGCCATTGCGGCTGAATTGACCTTGGGAATTATTTGATGACCAGGCAACAAGGGAAAAGTTTTAAACTAATGTTACTCACATTTTAAAAACATTCTCATTCATTTTTTCAGGGAGAAGTTGGAGAGCCGGGTCAAAAGGGAAGCAAAGGTGACAAGGGTGAACATGTAAGTTGAACAATATTTGAACAATTCACAAAATTTAACAAATACTATCTTAGAATGAGACTTCTTTATAACCAGTCCTTATCGTCGCCCTGATTGTCTGTTTCTGTAGGGCCCGCCAGGTCCAGGAGGTCCTCAGGGTGTAGTTGGAGCTCCAGGTCCTGCTGTGAGTACTTAAAACCATTCATTTCAGCCATATGGGATAAAACCCAAATATTTACCTCTCTTATCCATTCATCTGTAAACTCAGAAAAATTGTCGTCACACCAATATATCATCTTTCTGCAGTGATTTCACAGAAGTTACTTTTTACTCAGGGGTGGTGTGGATTAGTGGTTAATCTAGTGTTCAATAAAAATATCAAGGTTTGAATCTTGCAAAGGTCGACGCATTAACCTTGAAACAATGTTTAAAGCAATGATTTATGTTTGCAAGTCATAAAAACACTTGTATATGAGTACTTGTATAAAAAAAAACACTTGTATTCAAATCATTGCAACGTTGTAACAACTGACCTTAAAGGGAGAATGACAGGTGTATAAACTTGCCAAAATATTCTCACATTGGACCATCCTGATTGTTTATCCCTGACCCACATTTCTCTGTGGGGATTTTCTCTGTATTAAGTGCACTACAAGTTGCTTTGGTTAAAAGTGTCTGTTAAATGACTAACTACTCACATTTGCTCAGTTTTGCCTCTGTCAGGCTGCCTGCTGAGTTGATAAAGCAGCAGTGTGAGTAAGTAGTCAGGGCCAGGTGGCACACAGTTGAATGTTTAAAGTTTATGACTCAAGCTGAACACTCCCAGCTGGGCCTCTCCGTTTCCTTGATACATTAGCTCTATAAAAGCTGATAATTACACCTATTCTGCGCAGTTATGTGAAGAACATTCTTGGAAACTATTCAGCTTTTCTATTGAATAGGATCTTACAAATTTGAAAACTTGTGAGACGGTAAATCTTTTAGGTGACCTAATGACGTTAATGCTGCTAAAGATCTTAATCACTAAAATAGTAGCAATATTTGACTGAACAAGGATTCTTTCTATGTATAAGTTTTTGTTAGGTCTGTCACTTGATCAAATTAATTATATACATATAAGTGATTTCCACACAAATTCCATATTTTCATACGTGAAATGCAAAATGAACAAATGAAATGCAAATGAATGTGTGGAACACCATTAGCATTTCAGAACTTGTCGAGCGCCGAATGCTGGAAAAAATGGCGTTGTTGAGTGTACGAAACGGCTTTACTTGGCTGTCAGTGCGATTATCAAAAAGCTAAGGCTGCTGTTTAATTGTTTACAGTAAGTACTGTATATACACAAGCAGATTGAATGTTTTCAGTCACTTAGAGAATTTTGTTTTTGCTGTAAAGAACTTCATCTCTGCAACGTGCATTTGAAAATCTTCTCAGATTTGTACTTTTTAAGGTCTACCTGTGATTTTCCACCAAAATAAAAGCAAAGAAATAATGGCAACTGTAAATATTAGTGTTGTAATTGTATTGTTGTTCTGTAAAATTATTATAGTCATTATTCATTATTTTTATTTATTTTAAGAAACATCAAAGGAGGGAACGTCCCACTGATTACATGCCTGTATATGATGTTGATTAATTACATATTACATATTATTATTAACTATATTACTATATTATATACATATTACATATTATTATTAATTACATATTAAATTAACAAGTTTAATGGACATGTTAAATAACATGTTTAAAACAAGCATTTAATAATAATATAGGTAGGTATAATAATGTAGGTAACCGAGGTATTCCATCACAGTCTCTAAATCAAACACACCATCATATCATACAGTGACTTGCCATTCAGACATTTATCCTTACATCAATTTAATAACTTAATTCATTCTGCATTTGTTTGAACTGTATCCTTTCCCCTTCTACTGACCCTATAGAGAAAGCAGCATCAGAAATGAGGGCAGCACATTCTCAGCCTTCATAATTCCTCTGGGCGCTCCTCTGAATGGCACATCTTTTCAAGCTTGATTTTTGATGTCTCGGGGGTAGATCTCATGCTTGTCTGCTCCTTACAGTAGAGTATGAAAGACATTCTTGGGTCAGAATTTTGGGTTGATTTTACTTATACAGAGAGTGTTGTACAGAGAGTTACTGTACTTCTCCACCATCATGTTCAGAGTTTGCATCAGTTTCAGATGTTAACTGTCAGTGTGTTATAGTTTGTCTTGACTGTTTTTCTTTTGTAGGGAAGTGACGGAGAGCCCGGACCCAGAGGTCAGCAGGGTATGTTTGGGCAGAAGGGAGATGAGGGGCCCCGTGGTTTCCCAGGTCTTCCCGGGTCCCGTCGGACTGCAGGTACAGTTATCATCTTTGCATTAATCTAAACACACCTATATGTCTTTAAGACCTGTATGACCAACTAGATGTTAGTCAAGGGGCAATAAGCCTTTCTTTTTAGTATAATTTAAACAAATCTACATTTTTATGTAACTGACCTAAAATTTTATAAAAAATTGTATATATTTTATAAGACTTAACTTGTAAGACTAGTCTTGGCAGTTTACTCAACCAGTCCCTCTGGATTCAATTATTTATGTTTCTCTAAAAATTGTTAATTGATTTCATCACTTTCAGTTTACACTTGATGTTTTGAAGGTCAAGTTTAGTTTTTGTACCACTAGCACCGCTAATTGGAATTGCAAACTAAAAAAAAATCTTTGAACACCTCTTGTCTTCCATTGGTCAGACAAACGGCTAGTGCCATTCCAAGTTCATACCATTGGTTGAGCCATTGTTGCAAACATTGAACAATTTTTTTTTTAATAACCAGGGTTTACACTTTTCAGGGAAATCAGCTCATCATTTGTTTACTAATACACTCGTATTGTCAAATGAATGTTCTTTTAAACTTTCTGCTCATCAAAAAAATGCTGAAAAAAGTCACACTTTCCATAAAAACATTAAGCAGGACAATTGGTTTCAACACATATAATAATAAATGTCTTTTAAGCAGCAAATCAGCATAT
This sequence comes from Opsariichthys bidens, assembly GCA_037194245.1. Lineage (NCBI taxonomy): Eukaryota > Metazoa > Chordata > Actinopteri > Cypriniformes > Xenocyprididae > Opsariichthys > Opsariichthys bidens. The sequence goes on from CM074295.1 coordinate 6,727,339, forward strand.
TAGAATGATTTCTGAAGGATCATGTGACACTGAAATCAATAGCAGTGGCTGCTGGAAACACAGCAATATTACAGAGTCACTCAGAGAAATTGACTTGTAATCAAAGGTAATAGGAATAGTGCTTCAGCCCAACTGTGCTAATTGTCTGTGCTCTGCGTCTTCTTGTTAGTGCTTCTCACTGATAATGATTTTTGATCCCAAGAAATTAAACATCATAATTTGTTTTCTCTCAAGTTTTGAATAACCTGCTAATGGGAAGAGATTGTGCTTTATTAGAATGGAGACATTATCTTTTCAAAACTGACTGCATATATAACGTTTTAGCTGTTTTGGCAGTTGGGAAAATTGCCTCCCTCAAAATAAATGTGAAATAACACTTCTGTCTTTTTGTAGTAACACAACATTTATCACAACAATAAGCAGTAAGATGCCTTAGCTGGCACCAAAGAGCATGTCTGTGAAATACAATGACCCAGAATATCCTTCTAATTACAGATGTTGACAATTAACAATGAAGAGACGTCTGTTGGTATTGTTAGGTGATAATGATCTGAGTAACATTCAACTTCTTTAGTCAAGCGCAATTATATTGCAAAATGAACTGCTTGCCAAGATTTGCATCTTTTTGTGACACATATTTTCAAAGTGACACCGAGTCTGTCATTCACAGGCACCAACATGCAAAATGCCATAATTGCCATGAGGTTCCCTCTACTGCTAATTACCAAAATTTTTTATTTGGTTAATAGTGTTTACCCAATGGCTCAAAGCTGTAAATGTACCTATAATATTAATATTCAGCACGGTGAGACTGATTGTTATTCTGAATTATTATGTTGTTCATGGGGGAAGAAGAAACATATCAGTGTATCCTCTCTTGTTACTGAAACTTTTAGCTTTTTTGAAATTGTAATAAGTGAACTCTGACTGGGCTTATTTAACCTGGAATCATGCCAGAATAATGTGTAAAACTTGTTTTCTTCTAGGGTTTACCAGGACCACCAGGTGAGAAAGGAGAGAATGGAGACGTTGGCCCAATGGTGAGTTTGTAGTTGTCAAAACGCATAATTTTGTCATAATTAGTCTCAACTATGTACTAATTATTCATACTTTTTCATTAAAATATAATTACAACAAAAAGTTTGTGAACGTGTATATATATATATATGAATATGACTTATGTAGTAGAATATGTGTGAGTGGTGCTTAATGCATTGCTGCTCTATTGACAGTGGACAATCAACCATTTTTTGCCTGAAAAATGTTGCCAAAATTCACTAACATGACTACACATTTATAGTATTAGTGCTAGTGCTACTGATTCACAAACAGAAGTCATTTGGATGTGCCGATTCTTGTAATATATCTTGTAATAGTTCAGAATGATTCACAAACTTTTCGTTTGATATCTTAATCTGTTTGACAAACTGCTGTTTCTCTTATAGGGTCCACCTGGTCCTCCTGGTCCCAGAGGTCCTCAAGGTTCTAGTGGAGCAGATGTGAGTTTAACTGTAAAATATTTGTATCGAAAAACTGAAGTGAATCAGAGGCTGCGTCACACTGTAATTTTCTTGGATTGACAACCGCATTTGCTTCCAGGTGTGAGTCTCGAAATGTCCCATTCAAACAGCAGCTTACAGTAGCGTCTCAAATGAGCATGCAATGGGAATCAAGCCTAAATTCTCTTACAAAGTAAATCTTAGTGACAGTGAGCAAAATAATGGCGACGTCTATAAAACTGAAAAATCTTGTCACTTTCGATGTGACAAGAGTCAATCCGTTAAACTGTGAGTTCATGCATCGAATCTCATTAACCGACAGCAGCTTTTGTAACTGGGAGAGCGGAGCATTTGAGTCGCGCACAGAACACAAAACTGATGAGCGGAGAACCCTCAGCTTATATATCTGTCGCTGGAAGTTACTAAAAGCCCTCTACACGTTTGTGCAGAGCGTAGAGCAGCTCACTCGCACTATATGACGTGACAGACAACTAGTTGTCAGTCACAGCGAGGGGTTTCTGAGAATGTGGTTGTGAGTCCTGAAAATTTACTGGTGTGAGATTGAACTGTGTGTGAATGTAACTGTATTAAGGACTTAAACACGGCACTGACAACAGTATTCTGCTGCTGTATGAACGCGCCCAGAAAGATCAGCTATGTCGTTATTTGTTTCACAGGGTGCTCCTGGCCCTCCTGGAGGTATCGGCGCAATGGGTGGAAATGGTGAAAAGGTGGGTTTTTCTTGAATAAATCTCTTTAAAGCATGAATATACATGAATATTTTTGTAGTTATTATGATGAATGAACAGAGGTGTCGCAAAGTGTAATGATGACCAGGTAGAACTGAAGTTGTTTCCCTTTATCTTTTCCGCTCAGGGTGAGACCGGTGAGGCAGGTAATCCAGGACCACCAGGAGAGCCTGGCCCAGGCGTAAGTTTATGTTTGTGTTTTAGAGTTGTTGAGCATGATTTTCTGGGTGTTTACTAGATAAATCTGACCTGCATGTAATTGAGGCTAATCTATTGGCATTCAGGGAACATAACTACACACATCCTTCTGTTTTCAAAACTGAACACATAAAGCTAATGATCGTTGTAGTATCATTTTCACAGGCAGGTTAATGCTGCTGCAGTCCTTTGCAATGAAATCACTTTACTCTGCTTTAGAACGGACATGTGAATATTTTCCCCCAGCTCGTATATGCTGAGGTGAACATCATTTGCATTCCAGATGGTTGATGTTATCATCATCCTTTTTCACCCAAGGACATTATTTGTGTGATATCAGCATCTTAAATGCTGATGTGTGTCTGTTGGTCGAAGTGTTTTTTGAGACTAAAGAGGACAGTCTATCTTACTCTTACTTTCTGTTTGGATCAAAAGTTTAATTCAATATGTGAATAGTGCAACCATCCAGAATGGCCAAGCAACCACTAAGCAATAAGTTACCATAACCTTGTAGCCAACAAACACTTTACATTATTTTTTGAGCATAATCATAATAGATGGGTGAAAGCAAAATATTGATAGTTGTTTGTGTCCTTTCTTAGGGACCCAAAGGTGAGCTTGGAGAGAAAGGAGAAGCTGGCCCACCTGGAGCTGCAGGACCCGCTGGTGGAAGAGGACCCCCTGGAGATGACGGTCCCAAAGGAAACCCAGTAAGTCTCTGTCTATGACATCCCAGAAGACACCCTTCATCTGTTAAACTGAAATAATACTGCATGATGACTAAGCTGTTTTTGTTTTGTTTTATTTTTGTAATTTAGGGTCCTATTGGCTTCTCTGGAGATCCAGGTCCCCCTGGTGAGCCTGGAGTTGGTGTAAGTTTAATATGAAGACGTCCAAATACAAGAATTTATTCAGAAGGGCTTCAGCAACTAATAAATAATCAAAATGGTTGACAAAAGATTTCATTATCAATTAATTGTCTCTACGATAACATTTTAAACGATTTTGTTTTAGTGTTTAGCTTATAGGCTTCATTGCACCTTAATGCACTCCACATTTTGTCATGCACAAAAAGTGTAATATCAATAAAAGGCTCAATATTCATTCTATATGCACGTCCAGTACACTTAAAAAGCAAATGTTGGGTGAAAAATATTGTAGAAATAAAATGATACTTGAAATCAAATGTTAGGGCAATGTTGTGATGTAATATCCTGTTTCACATAGGGACTGGATGGCCTTCCCGGAGATAAGGGAGATGATGGAGAAGCAGGGCAGCCTGTAAGTGTCGCTCAACACTCACTTGAAAATCATATTTTATGTTCAAACATAATAAAACCTGCAATTTAATGCATTGAATTTTGACACAACAGGGTCCACCTGGTCCATCTGGTGAAGCAGGTCCTCCAGGACCCCCTGGAAAGCGAGTGAGTACCTTTCCAGGCATTTTGTTTTACTGGTTCATTGTTGGTGAAGCTACTTTAAAAGTGAAGTTTTCAAGCTATTCATGATTTAATTGAATGACAAGTGAAGACCAAGTATAATAATCCATACTCGGAATTTGTCCTTTAACCCATCTAGTTATTGCACACACCCAGAGCAGCAATTTTGCTGTGGCGCCAAGGGAGCAATTGGGGGTTAGGTGCCTTGCTCAAAGGCACCTCAGTCATATCCTTGCCAGTATTGAGAATCGAACCTGTGACCTTCAGGTTACTAGTCTGACTCTTTCCAGTCTGAATCTCCAGGCCACGACTGCCCCAATACCTACAACTGCTTTCAAGTACTTTCAAGCTACCGAAAGGGACAATATTTTATGTAGATATTTATATTTTATATAGTTATTTGATTACAGTTACAAATAACTATGTACATTTAAAGTAATGTATATGTAGTATGCATTTGTCGAAAAAATAGTATGAAAAGAAGTTTAAATACATGATCAGACCATTGTGCACTGTACAGGATATTTCTCTCTGATCCTCATTATGGATATGATGAAAAATGCAATTTCCCACATACTCAGAAGAAGAGAAAAGCAAATTCCCTCCACATGCTCAAATCTTATCTAAAATGAGAAAATCTGGTGATGTATTATTTTATGATGTATTGTGCCTACAGGGGTACAACTCTTGTCTTACAAGGGTTGGGCGATTGGTTATATCTAGAAAAACATACCTAAATTTTTTATTTTATATTGTACCATGAGTAATAATGATTCTAAAAGAAAATGTGCAGGGGCCCTACTGTTGCAATAGTAATAAATAAAAAAATGGACTGCCGTGGTATATGTCCGAAAACATGGTGTATTTGTGTAAAGTCTTTACCTGCAGTGTGTAATTCGAAAGCTGCATATTCTGTTGATCTGAAAGATCTTCTTCACCACTTTTTAAGCCATAGCATATGTTGTAAGTGGATTGTTCTTTATCTAGCACTATTTTTATTTTTACCCTGCAAAATCAGTGCTTGAGTTAACAGGCTTAATTATCGAATCTCGAACCAATTTGAACTGTTTTTTATACTGTTTGCTGCGTTCATTGAAAAGAACTGACTGAATATAGTGAATCATTTGCCAGTTATCGGTTCATATTCTAAGCATATGATATAGAGTTGCATGTTGCTACACTGTTGGAAAACATAGCTTGCCACAGAAAACGCTACACTATTTTAAAAACGTGTAAAAGTGTTACTCCTGTCAAGCTACTGAAAAATTTATTCAAATTCATGGTGGCACTACTTGTACTCCCCAACACTGTTTTGGTTTAAGTATTACAATAGCTCAGTTAACAATTAACTACAATACTCCTAACAGTTTTGCCCGGGCAAGCACCACTTTTCATTTAGAAAATGTAAAAATGTACTCTTTGTATTACCCCTTTGTTGTTCCTTTTGTAATCTGCTGAGTCACACCTTTTCAAACAGGTTTATGAGCTTCCCTTGTAAATTTTACTAAGAGAAGACTATATTTTATGGGCCTCATTTATTTTGAACTGAACTGCAGAAACAATAAATCTTTAAAATCAGAGCAGTATTTTACTGGGTCTTCCCTCAGTAAATTGTTCCCAAGTGAGTAAAGAGCTCATGCTGTGCCTGGGAAAAGGCATTCCTGTGAAATCACAGCAAAGCATAACCTGTGTGGCGAAAAAAAACTGGTCTCCTCACAACAGTTTGCATTGCTCAAGAGCAGTTGAGCTGAGGCTGACATTTAGACAGTTCTATTATAGAATATTGACCAAAGTGGTTTGAATGACAGCGCTGTGATGGCAATGTGATTGCCGAAAGGAAATGGAGTTGTCATTGTCAGCTCCGGTGCCATCTTCAAGATTTGGCTTGGAATGGATTCCACTTTTTCTTGTCTATGATCTGATGTATTTTCCACAGTAAACTTATAGTTTTCAGTAGTTGACTCATATCAATAAGTGAGCTTTATTGTTGTATAAATGTATAAGCAGAGCCGGGAGCTAATAGCATTAAAAATACATTTCCAGGATTTCCATTTTTACCCTTGCTTACAACTTGAATGGGTCTGCGCAGGAAGCTGATTCATTCGGCTGACCACAGGCTTCTCTGTGTGTTCAGTCTTAATGCACACCCATATTGATCATGGATATTTAGGGAACATTTCAACCTGCACTGTTTATGCCTACGCTGAGAAACCAACCGCGCACTAGTTGATCACCTATTTATATGAATAATCATGTAAGTGTGTTCACAAATGTGGAGACATTATTTGCTTAATATCTGGTATCCTGTCCACTTTAGCTACTGCTATTGATATTGCTAACCTTCGCTCCAAAATTAGTTGCGTTAATCAGTAATTTGGTCTTGTTTTCAGGTAAAAACCATCTTTAAAACAAGATCAGTTTACTTGAATATCAATACTGTGTATTGAGAGTTTATCTCGAATTGTTACTCCATTAGCAAATGGTAGCGCATTGGCAATAGAAAAACCTTATAGACGTCATAACAGATGTGAAAGGAATAAAAGTGTTTACAACTGGTTTCCGGAGCATGTTTTGGTTTTTGTGAGATATTGGTGAACAGCAGCTTCTAAAAATGGAGCCTCTATGTCATGGGCATGAAACAGGAAAAAAAGAAAGTACTCTGCCTAGTTGTCGTGGTACATTTGGATGCAGCACCTTTTTTATTCTTGGTAACTCTTTGTAGATATTTGCTGTAGATGGTTTTGTTTTAAGTTGTTTTTCTCCCCTCAAGGGTCCTGCTGGCCCAGCTGGTACAGAAGGCAGGCAAGGAGAGAAGGGTGCAAAGGTAAGACCGTTTCTATTATTTAAAATAGCACCTGAACAACCAAACAACATGATTGTCATTTGTATTGTAGCATTTCTCCACCTGAATGCTTTATTTGTTATCTGTTCATGCTTTTGTCTGTTGATCTCTCACGACACTGAGTGGTCCTGACTTGCATAATCTTCATTGAAAGATCTCAGTACAAGAAAGCCTAATTGGATGCCAGAACAAATTAAGCTTATGCTAAAGGTTCAGTCACAGGAAGTGACAGGAAATCTTTTTTTTTTTTTCTTCTAAAAGCTTTAGTTCTTCAAAATGATTTGTTGATCCAATGCTATTATTCATCTTATCACAGTTGCTATTTAAGAAAAAGAAACGATTGCATTGAAATGATTAGATAAATTATCTGCCCTGTTAGTAATTTCTTTTTCTTTTTTTGGTGAGTGTGTGTTGATCAGTATATTACCCCTTAATTCTAACCCCTTTTTTCACAAAGGGCGAGGCTGGTGCCGAGGGACCAGTAGGCAAAACTGGGCCTGTGGGCCCCCAGGGGCCTCCCGGAAAGTCTGGAGCTGAGGGCTTACGTGGCATCCCTGGGCCTGTGGTATGCATTTGGAAACTGATATCTCATATAGTCCAAATTGCCTGCATAATTATATTAGAGTGGGACACAAGAATCTCTTAATTTGAATCATTAGGCTTTTCAAGTTGAATCACTCTACTTGTCTAGTTGGTCGGTTTGAGGAAATGTGCTGTGCATTAATTTGTGCATATTTGGGTGTGTATTAATGGGCTGATGGTTTCTGTCTGCTCTCTCAGGGTGAGCAGGGACTCCCTGGAGCTGCTGGCCAAGACGGTCCTCCTGGACCACTGGTGAGAAGATACACTCAAACACCATTGTTGTTGTTTAATCAGACTAATTAATATCACTTGTAGAATTTATTTGCCTAAAGGCTTGACTAAGACATATTTATGTGTCTTGACATATTCTAGGGTCCTCCTGGTCTTCCTGGATTGAAAGGTGACCCTGGTACCAAGGGTGAGAAGGTATGTTTTAACTAGTATATAACTAGTAGATTACTGCAAATGGAACATGCCAATAGATCCTTTAAGGGGATGCAATATCTGTTATATTTGTTATTTTATATTTATTATATTAATTTTTAATGAATATATACAGTGCTGTTCAAAATGTTTGGGTCAGTATGCTTTTTGTTTAAGGAAATTAATACTTTTATTCAGCGAGGATGCCGTAAACTGATCAAATGAAAGACGTTTATAATGTTACAAAAGATTTCTATTTCAAAAAGTGCTCTTCTTTTGAACTTTATATTCATCAGATAATCTTTAAAAAATGTATCAAGGGTTCCACCAAATTATCCATGAAAAAAATCAGGATAATAGAATGATTTCCCCTCATAAAAAAAAAAAAAAAATCCTATCCTTCCCTTTTCCCTTCCTACTCTAGCTTATGGTACTGAGCAATGTATGAAACTTGTATTGTGAGCACTTCCTGTGTTATTTGCCAATTCATGAAGAATCGCTTGTTTGTATTCTAAATGTAAATGACTAAATGTAAACTAAATGTAAATTTCTGAAGATTTTCATGTGACACTGAAGACTGGAGTAATGATGATGATGATGAAATGATAAATTCAGCTTTGTCATCACATGATTGAAATACATTTTAAAGTATGTTTAAATAGAAAACAGTTCATTTAATTCTTAATAATATTTCAGAGTATTACTGTTTTTATTGTATTTTTTATCAAATATTTTTTTTTTGCTATTTTAAAAATGTATCCTAAACATAACAATGTATATTTACAATAATGCTGATCTCAGTTGAAAGTTTAAGAGGCGAGAGCAGCAGGTCTTACTTGCATCCCTATTTCATATAAGGACAAGGTAAAATCAAGCTCTTAGTGCTGTAGATTAAATACAGTGTCAGACAAAGATTAAACTGTTACTCTGCCTTTGATACATAATCAATGCAGTATATCTCTGTAAATCTGTTTTATGAGAGGAGACGTGCTGAAATGCCATGGTGTATTCAGTATTAATATAGTGGAGAGGCAAACACAGTTGCTGTGGCTGTAAATATCAGGTGTTGAACAGAAACTAAAGCACTTGAGCAGATTCTCTGTGCATTAAATATGATTTATATTGTACTCACTGGCTCCGGTAGCAAAACAGTGCAGTATTTTGTACATAATAAAATTTATTGTTTGCTATTTCAGCCTTTAATCTGAAGTTTGTATTGATTTTTACTGAAAAATGTATGCCATTGTTCCACTGAACATTTTGGCAACAAATGTTTATAATCACAGGTTTCAGTCTATAGTTTTAGAAGACAAAATTGAAGTAGTTTGTCAAGTCAAGTCACCTTTATTTCAATAACGCTTTATACAATACAAATAGCTTTAAAGCAGCTTCACAGTAATAAACAGGAAATGATGTTGCAAAACAAACAAAGTCGATTCAGCTATAAAGCAGCTCTGCAGAAGACGGTAGTGCCATCATCCAGCTCTATTCAGTTCAAGTTTTGTTCTCATACAATAGTGTCAGAGCAGTCAAATCGATATTGCGAACTCCATCAGGTGACAGAAATGGAGAAAAAATCTCTGGAGAAACTAGGCTCGGTTGGAGGGCCAATTTCTCCTCTGCCAGATAATTCTGGGTAAAATACAACTTACGCTCTATCAAAAGCATTTATGGAATGCAATTTATCACAGAAAATGTTGTCTGTAAGTTTTTATACAAAAAGCAAATGTAGCCCTATGTACTGTATGTTCTACTCCAGCACACAATGTAAACCTGCGAATTAGTATTAAAGTTTCCTTTTACTCTTCCAGGGTCATCCAGGTCTGATTGGTCTGATCGGTCCTCCTGGTGAATCAGGAGAGAAGGGTGACCGAGGACTGCAAGGTCCTCAGGGACTTGGTGGAGGCAAGGGTGACGCCGTGAGTAACTGCTTCTTAAATAGTTATTTCAGGGTCTGAGTGTGCTTTTGACCGCTCTTCATAGATGCCGTTACTCAAGAATAAACACTTAAAAGTGTATCTTTACGATGATTTGTGTTCATTAATTTTTTTTTTTTGATTTTACCCTTAAAAATTTGAATTGCTATACTGACTTCAGGGTTCCGTTGGTGCTCCTGGTCCACTCGGTCCTCCAGGTCCTCCTGGTATTCCTGTAAGTTGTTTTTTACTCTGGCACTGACATTGGCCATATTTGTATGCATATCATTTTCCGATTAAGGCCCATTATTTTGGTCACACCTAGATTCTTAAAAGACATTTGCATGCTCCAGAGCCATTAGGATTATAGAGGAATTTTCCTCAATGCAAGCACAACTGAAGATGCTCTCCCACTCTTGTCATTATTCCATTTCATTTTAGTTATTTTTTTTAACAGTATTTTAATATTTTCATTAATGCTTTCATGAACTCTTATTTTAGATTATATGAATGTTTTTACATTCGTTAAAAGAAGTTGTACGTGATTTGTACATTCTGATTAAAACAGACATACAGTTTGCCAGCTGTCTTTGCTGGATTTCAAGAATCTTAAAGGCATAATATGTAAGATTTTTGCATTAAAATATCCAAAACAACACAAGCCATCCAGCGTTTATTAATGTGATGTTCTAATATCGGTCTAGCTTACTGCAGTGTGCAACAAGTGACGTTACAACATCATTTTCGACACACTCAAATGTATCTAATATGATAAAACATATTAGACTGGAAGAAGCGGAAGCGGTGGCTGCTGCATAGTAAGAGCTCTGCTGCTCTCGAGGTGTGTGTTGTGCTCGTCTCTCATTGTCAGTCGCTCCAGCTCTGCTTCATACTACAATAACGTTAATAATCTCATCCATGAACATAATTTCTCCCCAACCGATTCTTTTCCACGGCCCGTGAGGTGATGACGACAACTCCCAAGATTCCGCACCCAATCAATGCGTTTTGAATAGGCGACCTCTAGTGGCGAAAATTGTCATAGTGTGCCTTTAATCTGCTTTTGGCAGTCAGGTTAATGCATGTTTGCATGTAAACATGGAAATTGTTTTTGGGGTTTTTTTTTGTACATTTGACCACCTTAACACATTTCTTTCTGTCTCTATCTTAAGGGCACACAAGGACAGAAGGGATCCAAAGGATCAACCGTAAGTGTTGTACTTCTCCATTACACATTGTTAATGAGGGGGTTCATATTTCTTCCTGTTTAAACTAACCGTGTTTCTGTTTCTCAAGGGTCCAGCTGGCCAGAAGGGAGAGCCTGGATTGATTGGACCACCAGGTCCTCCTGTAAGAAGAATATGATATTGCATGAAATAAATCAAATTGTATTGAGAGCTCTGTTGAAAATCTAACTGACATGCTTATGTCTCCAGTGGGATTGAAGCAGAATTGTCAGTGATTTGTTTTGGATTATCTATCACTAGGGCCCAGCTGGTGACATCATCCAGCCCCTCCCCATCCAGACAAGTAAAAAATCGAGGAGGTCACCCGACATGCAGGATGATGAAGCAGCGGGAATGATAGATTATGGTATGGAGGGAATGGAGGATGTGTTTGGATCCCTCAACAACCTCAAGCAGGACATTGAACGCATGAAGTTCCCACTGGGAACTGAGGATAACCCTGCCAGAACCTGCAAAGACCTTCAGCTCAGCCAACCAGACTTTCCTGATGGTGAGAGAAAGTTATGTGGTTACTTTAGCAAAGATAAGGCAAAATGATCAACTTTGTTGACTGCATGGCATACACAAGAGTCAGTTCATTCTTTTAATCTTAGCTTAATAATCAAAGATAAAAGAGATAAAGAGGAAAAGAGCCGTGGAGAAAAACTTCTCCCTTTAATTCTCCCTTCTCCCTAAACACGTTTTTTGTCTGTAGGACATTACTGGATCGATCCAAATATGGGATGCATAGGAGACGCCTTTAAAGTGTACTGTAACTTCACTGCAGGAGGAGAAACTTGTGTGTACCCTGATAAGAAATCCTCAGGGGTGAGAGGAACTCGTCTCTATAAATCTCATGATTGGTAGTAATATAAATCAAAAATAAAGAACTGTATTGTCTTAGTGAATTATTTGATCACAGTTTCCATTTTTTCCAGGTTAGAATATCAAACTGGCCAAAGGAGTCCCCAGGTTCTTGGTTCAGTGAATTCAAGCGTGGAAAAATCGTAAGTGCCCATTTTTCTCTTCCATTATAAATTTCATAAACTTTGAATCAAAGCTCTGCAATTTCAGTGTGAATGTCTCTCTTGCTTGAAAGGTGACAGTGGTTTAGGGTTGGGAATCAAGAACTGTTTTTATTCAGAAAGTTTATTATTTGTTTTGTTTGTATTTTCATAAATCATAATTTTGTTAACTGTCCTTGAATGTCTGCATTCTACTGCCAATGCTGAATGGCAACTTCACAGGGATTTGATTAGGAAATGAACAAGTTGGCAAATGAAAGACTCAAATTCATGTTGTTAGTTTGACTCACTTACTAAACCAGTTTGAATGATTATTAACTTACAGAAACACAAGTTTTGCTGTTTTGGAAAAGTTAACCTGGACGATTAGTTGTTAAATCGTGTTGATCTTAATTCAAACGTCCATGCGATCTCAATTCTACCTGGCAATTATTCACCTTTGTCTTTTAAACCTTTGACAAAATCGGAACACTCAAATCTGTGTTGGGGCTGACCCAGAGATCATTTATCATGTGTAGTTATGAAACAGTCGTTTCAACCTCGCAGTTGCGTTATTCCTGTGTTACAAATATTCTTATCACAGAAGAACTGGGATATAAGGTTATAGTTCAGATAAAAGCATTGATAGCAAACAAAATGGAGCAAATCAAAAAGTAACTTGAAAGTTGAAAGTAACTTGGTGCTTCAAATAATTATATTATTACATCTATATGCCACTAGGTGGCGACAGGAGACTTTATATTTATTTGTCATTGAATCATTCATTCAAGAGATTTGTATAAAAATGCTGATTCATCCAGTAATGAAACAAGTGAAGTATTTAGAAGGGAGTCATTGAATCATTCATTTGTAACCAGTTTTTTATTAAATAATTCAGATTGATTAAACATTTTAAATAGAATGCAGCAATTAACATTTTGTCAGAACCTCTAGTAAATTACGTTATTTTGTTCAGAATCGTGGGAGAATGATGATCTGTATTTGATTCTCAATTTATTCATAATCGTCCGGCTCCAGTATTTTTATATTACAACTAATTATTTAAAGATGCTTTTTAAAAAGTACTAAAAAGAATTGTTAATTGGATCAAGGTACCAGAACATTTCCATTGATTTTCATCCCTACAATACTTCATCAAAAATCGAAAGTTCTTCTTTCAGTCAGATGTTTGATCCCCGTATTCCTTGTGTCTCAGCTGTCTTATGTGGATGTTGAGGAGGGCTCGATAAACTCAGTCCAGATGACATTCCTCAAGTTGCTCAGCTCTTCTGCCCGGCAGAACTTCACATACATATGCCATCAGTCTGTGGCCTGGTATGACGCCAAGGCTGACAACTATGACAAGGCGCTGCGCTTCCTGGGCTCTAATGATGAGGAAATGTCCTATGACAACAACCCCTTCATCAAGACTCTTTCAGATGGCTGCTCGGTAAGAGTGCTGTTGATCTGTTTGCTGTTCATGCTGTATATTAGGGACGCTCTCAAATTTAAAAATTTGGATGATAAGATAAACCAATAATTATGTTGATTTTATGGTAAATAACTGATAAAAGTCAGATACAAAAATTCTGTACTATTTTGAACCTAATTATGTCTGTTAATGGAGCAAAAGGTAATGTTAACTTACACAGTGAGTTGAGACACAGAGAAAGCCTAATCTCGATGGTAAACCTTAAACTTAATCTGCACAGCAGAAAAGAATTCAATTTTGGCGTGGCACCCGATCAGATGTCTGTCTGGCGTGTCCAGTGCCAGCCCGGACACCCCTCTGGCTCCGCCACAGCTTGTATAATGCTACTTAAAAGTGCAGTAATAACATACAATTAATCTCTTTCTGTTTCAGCTGAAGCAAGGATATTCCAAATCTGTGATGGAAATTAACACTCCTCGCATCGACCAGGTGCCCATCATCGATGTCATGTTGAATGACTTTGGGGAATCCAGTCAAAGGTTTGGATTTGAAGTAGGCCCTGTCTGCTTCCTTGGCTAAATGACACCCCCCTCTACTTTTATGGCAAAGGTCAAGGAGTGTGGCCAGCCAAGAGACCCCCAACCCGCCCCCTCCTTGCGCCACAAACACACACACCAGCACCCGCACTGTGTAATCTGAAATGGAATATTCATCGCCCTGGTGGGATCCCAGTCACATGACTGAAAACCTGCAATTGGAATAAAACAGAGAGAGGACATGAACTACCTGGTGGACAATGGCGCACTTTCAGGAGAAAGAGGAGGACCCATTCCTTCATCATCTCACCACTCTACCCAGCCTAGAGCCAGCCTGTAGGATTCTTTTCCCATTTCCAAACTCATTTTTTCTCCACTTGAAGTCTTAATCCTTGTATTGTTTTGTCCCATTCCAAACTTAATCCCAGCACCATTCACTCTTGATTTCAGTCCTTCCTCATACCCCTATCCAATCTATTCCCAGTCCCATCACCCCTGTATCCTTTATGGATCCTCCTCCAGGTGCTGCTCAGAGAAAGACAACCACAGTGGTGTGCTCTTGTTGTAAACACCCAAACACTTAAGGTGCTATTGAAAGTGCATTTTTGGTAATACTGTAATTATTATTTTGTACAATACTGTTCTTTCTCAATTGCCTTTAAGTCTTGCATGTGTATCAAAATTGATTTGATGAAATATTGGTAACCGTAAAGAGTTTTTCCATGTTTCTTTCATGTTTAAAAACCAACAGTGCAACAGATTTTTTCACAAGATGTCAATCATTAAAGTGTCCCTGCCAACTATTAAAATAAAGTCAGCATTACAAACCATCCAAATTTGTAATTATAAAGTATCCATTTTGTAAATATTGACCAATTTTAAGCACTCAGAGTTTCCATTTTATTCAGAAGTATACGGGCATGTCTAAAGTGTTGAAGGATTACCTGAACGTGAGTTATCTCACTGTCTTCCTGAGGTCTGCAGATTTACAATAGCTTTCTCAAGTGGTAGCAATGATGCTGTGGTAATTGGTGACTCTACAATGCTAAAGAAACTTGATGAAAAGTAACTTGATGTCAGATTGAATATCTTGACAGTATACCTCAATCTCTTAAAAGACGTATCCAATTGAAAGATGTTCAACCCTGTACATACAGAGCCTTGGTTAGAGAATCAAGTTTATATATTTGAGACAGGGATTTTTAAAATAAAAAAGACTATTTGTTAAACTTTTTTTTTTTTTTTTCGTTTTTTTGTGATTGCTATGATTAACCATTTTCGATATAAAACAACTATTTTGAGGTGCTTTTCAACAGTATTAAATACGGATTCTGGACAGTATTGTATTAAAAGTGATAATTGTTTACTCTTTGTATGAATCATATCTGTGTGATTCACTCAGTCATGGATTTTTTGTCCTGTGCTGTATGTGCAAAAGCTCATTGCATTCTTCATTTGTCTTCATATTTAAAGTTTCTGTGGTAAAATGTGTTCAGGTTGTGTGGTTCTGTAATGCTTAAGCTGTTTTGATTGCTTTATCTTTTTTTTTGCATCCATTGTTTTTGCGGTTCTGTCTGTGTCCCTGAAAACCCTTCAAATATATGACAATAGACTCAGAATTTACACGTCTGTGTAACATACTTATAATTTATGTAAAACTTGGAATAAATGATCGATTACATTTCAAGTAGATAATCTACTGTTTCAGTTTTGCTCAAACCAACAAAGATTGATCAGTTCAGTTCAAAACCAGTCACACCATTTAAGCCATAACGTCATTGGATGTAAAGCATGTTTGAGTTATGAGGCATGTCTTGTTTTTCTTCCACTAAATCTTTTCATTTCAATCTCACAGAATGATGCTTAAAGCTGAAATCTAGAAGAGAGATTTGCTGCTTCTTTAATAGCTGATGTTGCCATGGTGCTATAGTTGAACAGCTCATGCAGAAGTGATTATTCAACCGCTGGATCGGAAACTGGCTCTGGTAATTCACCTGATGAGTAACACAAGGCTGTGAGCAGCTGCGTACTTAGGATGTTTTTTTGTTTTTTTTTATGGAATATCAACGTTTTTATTATTATTTATACATGCTCATCATTATTTTTTTTAATTCATGTGTCCTCGTAAGCTTTAATAACGTCCCCTCCAATGAGTAGCAACATCTCTTCTTTTCTCTGATGATGTTTGTACAGGAGTGAGGGAGGGACAATGTAACCATTGTTCCCTGAGAAGCAAAACGAGACACTGCGTCTCTCAGAGGATGCTATGGGGAATGCCTCTGCCATGACTGGTGTCTGAAGCATGAGTCTAAACACAACAATGAACTTGATATTGGCAAAGACAGCCTATGACATCCTGGTGCGACCATGAGTATAAATGGCCACCTGTGAAATACATCATACACTTCTTGTCTGAAGGAGACATGTTCATGAATACTTGAAGCAAGGCAAAGGTACAAAATACCCACTCTGCCACTCTGAAAGGGTTACAGACTCATGGCCTATAGAGGGCACAACAGGCTAAGAATTTTTTAAAGTCCAGACAGTTAAAATGACAAATAAATGCATACTCTGAGAGCACTTCACAAGATATGTTTGATTATAACATCAGGATGCTCAAAATTGATCGGGAGGATGCAGCTTATTGTACAGGTAAGTGAATCACTCTTCTAAACTAATGCGTGCTGCATTATAACGCACGCAGATCCCGCGCACAGAATCGTTCAGTAGCACAGAAATGTTATTGTCAACACTTTTCTGTGATTTAACAATAAAATAGCTAAGAAACTGAAAAGTTCTAGCATATATTTCTTAGTAACTAAAACCCACCGCTTCACTATTATTAGAGAGATGCTCATAGGTAGAATTAATTCACATGCAATCGCTCTCTCACTGCATTCACATAAATGTAATAGGCCTATTTACTGGGCTACTTGACCTGTATCTGATTTAGAACAAACATCTGTGAGTAATCCATAGACAAAATAACTGATCAAAATAAGCTGTTATGTAGGAGCAATAGCATCGTGGGCAGCGGCTGAGAGTGCTCAAAAAACAAGAAGTGGATAATGTATTTCACAGATGCCCTTTTGTAATCACGGTCAAACCAAGGGACGTCATAGGCTGTCGCCTGCCAATGTCAAGATCATTGTCGTTTTTAGACTCATGCTTCAGACTCCAGTCATGTTGGATGCATTCCCCATAGCGCCCTCTAGGGAATGATTCCCATTCCAAAGGGAACCACAATTATCCAGTTACCAAATCAATTCCTGATGGACAAAATCAAGTCGACCACAATATTTTTGTTCGAGAAGCTATTTCACTAGGATATACGTCACAATAGGTTATGGAAACAGTTGGTTCAGAGGTGGTGTTTTGTTTTATTTTCAGAAAGAAGACAAAATTGCAAAGGGCTAAAGAAATCCAAAAAAATGAAATCCAAATACAGTCAAGAGAAAAGTCCATCTCTGTGTATCACAAGCTCTTACTTTATTATTCTCTGTCTTCTTGATCTTTAAAAGCAAAACTATAAAGGTTAAACTTTAAATTAAGCATGATAATTAATGGTTAACCTTTAAATTAAGCATGATAATTAAATGCGGTTGAATTAAACACAACTAAATGCATTTTATAACATGGCTCTCTGTAATATGTGATTCTGATTGGTCATTCGATGTATTTAGCAGTCAGACATGTTCATTGTTGTCCATGGCAATGCTGTTTCTTGTTTTAAAGGCAACTGGCACCATCTTGTGGTTCGCTTATTGATAGCATTAAAAAATATCCCAAAACTTCAGCATTAATATTACTGTAATATTGTTGCACCCTGTCAGGATTCATTTTGCTGCGGATTGCACATTATTTCTAACATAACACATAATAAACTCAAGGCATGTTATGGAACATTGTATATTATCCACATATTCCTGCATATGCATAATATTCATATTCATTCCATTCACAACTGTATGGCGACGAAACCCAAGATTAACAATTTTTTGCATATTAATTGCCGCAATAAACAGTATTAACAAGAGGAGCACACTTCTACTTCAATTGCATGTTTTTTTCCCCTATAGGCTATATTTGTCCCCTCATGCCATGGCAGGGCAAATCAAATGTCCTCAGGGGTCAGTTTTGGCCCCCAGAAATGATTATTTTGAAATGATTATTTTCATGGAATCGACCCACAAATGGTGTAATTATTTTACCTTTACATTGGAAGTATTTATAATATCATAGAAACCCTGGTAATTTAACATTTTAATTTCCAGGAATTTAAATGGAATAGAATGTTACAAGACTTCTTTAAACAAGTTAATTATTTTAATTCCCAATTGGTACATACAAAGGAAAATCCTCCCCAGTAATCTCAATAAAATTATTTTTAAAAAATACTCATGAACAACTGGAAAATGCAAAGGTTGGGAACCCTGTATACCACTTCATATGTGCCTGAAAAGGGGTCAAGGCTTTGATGATGGAGGTCATCAATCAGAAGTCAGTACAGCATACACAGCCACTCTGAATTTAAACTGTACTTGGAATAGCTAACAGTAATTTAATAACAGACATACATTCAAGGACCTGGCATTGGATCAGCTTTTGGTTTTTCTATTTTGCTTTCCGCTCTTTGATTGATGATTTGGGGTGTAATTGAATTTGAATAGTTTCAGGTTATCCTTCTTTTAAAACAACAGCTACAAAAAACACACATACACACACACATTGATGTGCTCATAGTGATATGATTCGTGCTACCCATTTTGACAAAAATCTTAAAGTAAATATTTAACTACAAACAAATGCGATAAAGCACTTGAAATAAGTAAAGAAATCCGTTATAATCTCCGCATATCTTGCAGAGAACCTCAGAGACCCTAAAGAAAACTTCCATCTCACCTACCAATATCAACCAAATAGCCCAAATCAACACCCAATAGTGTAGCTCTCCAATCCTACTCCTCCACTCCGAGCGGGACTCTAACTATTGCCTCTGGCAAGGGAGGCTGGGGCAATAACACTAAAGACCACAGTCTCTATTGCGTCAGTTGCCAGTGCGCCTCTTGAGATCAAGGGAGTGAGGTTTACCTGCACAGCTCTTACTAACTGGCCTCCGTTAGACCAGCAGTCTTGTTGGAATAGGGTGGACATTCACCAACCATCTAAAAATCCATCCTTTTAGACCACGGATGGGCAAGCTCAGTCCTGGAGGGCCATTCTAATGGCATCAGTAATTCTAATGGCATTGATTAGCTGGTTCAGGTATGTTTGTTTTGGGTTGGAGCTAAATTGACTGTTTGCAAAGACTCGCCCCCCTTTATTGTTGGTCTGTCCGACAAGCCATGCTGGTCTCACCACACATCACGTTCTCACACAGTGAAAAATGCATTCCAGAGCAAAGAGGACACTGACAACACCGACAGACAAGACACAGCAGGTTATTTTTGATATGATACAATGTTTAAAGAAGTTTAATTTTTTTTAAAGAAGTTCAAACAATAAGTACCATAATCGGTGGTTTAATTGTGTCATGACAGATCGCGTGTAGCTCCTTCAATCGACTCGTGAACCAACCATTTCTTCCTACTAGTTCATTAATAGCATCAAATAAACATGAATGGACATCAGAAGGAATGTTGTTTCAAGCGCAGAAAGACGTGAGGACACACAATTTTCAAGATCAGGTTCACCAACGTTAATCTACTAATGCCCCTGACTGCTTTGTCAGACAAAATGGCGGATTTGGGGTTATGATTGGTCAGATCGCCTGTCAATCAAACTGTTTGCAAAGGGTGGTTGGTTCACAAGCCGATTGAAGGAGCTACAGCAATCTGTCACGACACATTAAAGAGCAACTATACGGTATTTTTTGTTTGAACTTCTTTAAAAAATTACAATATTTTAAAAATGAAACTGTTTTATACATTGCTAGTGTCCTCTTTGTTCCGCAATGTATTTTTCACCGCGTGAGAACATGATGTGTGGTGTGAGAGAGCATGGCTTGTCGGGCACAGCAACTGTAACTAAAGGGGCGGGTCTTTGCGAAGGGTCAATTGAACACTGGGTGTGTTAAAACTTCGTAAATAATATTTGTATATACTGAAGAATAAGTGGTTGCCACAAGCGGAGTGAAGGGTTACATCAATCAGTGCCATCAGTCTGCGGTCTGGTATGACGCCAAGGCTGACTACTATGACAAGGCGCTGCGCTTCCTGGGCTCTAATGATGAGGAAATATCCTATGACAACAACCCCTTCATCAAGACTCTTTCAGATGGTCAGTCAGTAATCAGATATAGCTAAGAGTGGTCCAGCATATGACTTACAAAAGGTATATTTAACTAAGAATGTGAAGGTAAACAAAAATTAACATTAAGGTACAGCTTAAGGTATAACTTAAGAATGACTGAACGTTAAGAAGGTTTTGGGAAACCTAGATCAATGGCCCAACTGTTGTTGTTCATGGAAATTGTACTTCTAGCTAGCACTATGGCATGATGAGCCAAAACCCCCTATCATCCTCTAGTGCTGTTTGAACACTCTAAAAGGAGCATCGATGTACAGAACATGGTCCTAGTAATCAGAATGCTTAAGGTTAATACCAAAAGATGTCACATCAAAGTTCTTAACAGCTACTTGTGAATTATTGCCTTAAAATTGCTTTATTGCATTATTCATTTCTTCCCAACTTCATAGGTACTTGATCACTTCATAAAAGGTGATTCAATGTCCTCAAAGGTTCAACTGTCGGAAGTCTTTCTCCTTGAGCCAGTGTGATGAATCTATATGAGGAATTTGTACCTAACATACTCAACAGAAGCATGCTGGTTACACAATTTAGTAGTGAATTTGCTTAATTAAAGTTTTAAAGGGAACATATAATGAAATCTGACTTTTCTGTGTTTAAGTGCTATAACTTTGGTGCCCAGTGTATGTACCAACCCAGAAAACGTGAAAAAGGACAACCCAGTAACTTTGTTTTGGTATGCCTTTCGCTGCATGCTTGTGAAAAAACAAGCCGTTTTTGCTCCCCTTGTGACCCCTAAATCTGTATGTTAATGATATGTATATTACACCAGTCGGATAGAGAGAAGTAAATGTCTTTTTCATTTGTTAAAAAAATGTATTTAATCAGGAATAAAACCATTAGTGTGTTTCGCTCTGAGAAATACTGTCTCATACTGCTTCATTTGGAAGTTTTTTTTTTTGTTATCGGACCAAAAACAGACAATGTGCAATATTGTGTCTAAAATGAAAAAAAGTACTAAATTTATCGTTGTCTTGTTTATTGAATTGTTCCAAGGAATCAATATCACACTTAGTCACACTTAACATCAACAAGGCTGTGATCACCAGCAGATATTTTGAACATGAGAATACTGTTGTAGAATACTGAAAAACAAAATGTTAGTTAAATAGTATTGCAATTTAAAATGACTGTTTTCTTGTTAATATGTTTAAAATGTATCTTATTCCTGAGATGTCAAAGCTGTCATGTGACACTGAAGTCTGGACTAATGATGCTGAAAATTCAGTCCAGACTTCAGTGTCACATGATCCTTCAGAAATCATTCTAAATGAGCTGATTTACTGCTTTAAAAACATTTCTTATCATTATCAATGTTGAAAACAGTTGTGCTGCCTAATATTTCTATGGAAGCCGTGATATTTTTTTTCAGGATTTTTTGATGAACACAAAGTACTTAATTTAAATGTTACGGATATAGGTTACATATCGGTAAGTATCTATATCGGTAAGGATATCGGGCTTATTAAGCCTGTAACAAAGTAGCCACTTACAACCAAAAAGAAATATGCTTATGAATATTTAATTAACTTTAGCACAATGATCAGTGGCAATATAGACAAACAGATTGATGGAAATAGAGGATGACAGATTTGGAGGAGAGAAGCTCAAATGATGAGCAACTACATGTGACAAATGTGTTTATTTGTCTTCTGTGAGTCACTGTTCTTATCCAGATCTGGAACTTGTTTAATCATCATTACATTTTCTATTTAGTCATGGCTGGTATATTTTACAGTTAGCTCATTTCACAGGACACAAACTTCTGACAGAGGCTTAAATTTTGTTTTCTTATTTTGTATTCTTTCTAGCAATGCTTCCTTGGTAGACAGGTACAATAATGCCATGTGGATAACACTAAATACAGCACACAATACGCAAAGCTTTACTGGGAGAACAGCAGTGGTCGTAATATGAAAATGAAAATGGATTTATAGCCAAATGTTCTACGAGCAGAAAGTCCATTATTTTTGGCTTTCCTGCCTCCTCCATGTTTGATGTGCCTAAGAGTCCAAAATAAATCAGCAAAGCTTATTTGCCTTTATTGAGACAGCTCCTGTCTGAATAATGACTGGTGAGCCGCTCCAGCTCATGAATAACGTCTGTTCATAAATGTTCTGTTTTTGTGTGTGTTTTGTGTGGGTGTGTTGTGTGCCTGTGTGTGTGTGTGTGTGTGTGTGTCTGCTGTATCGCTCCTGTTGGGAACACCTTTCATTCACAGCACTAGCGGGCAGCAGCTGTGGCCAGTTGCCAGACACAAACGTGCCCAGAGTTAATGTGTTGGAGTGATTCAGGCGATGTACAACGCAACCTGCTGGGTCAGTGTCTCAGCGTGCGGCGGCCTCTTTCTTCCTGCTTTTCTCACTCTTTTATTCACACATTCTATTTTCATTCAAAAACTTTTTGTGCTTTTCCAAGGCAACTAAGACCTACAACACGAGCCGTAATCAAAGGCAACCAGGCCATTAGTGAAGACCTGTTGAGGGAAACAAATGTCCTGCGCTCGCTCCTGTGCGACCTCAGCACAGTTCTTGAAATAAACAGTTGACTATTTATTCTGCACACTGTGAAAAACCATCAGACTTTTATCTTTTTCATTAGCTGGGATTCAGTGCTGGGTACCAGTTGTAGTCCGTTACTGATTCCAAATTACATGACAGATATATATGTGGAGTTTTTTGATTACTTTTAGATTACTTTTGACCTAACCTAACATTGATTTGTATAGGATAATAATGTACCATGTTAATATAAAAATACAAAGAGAAAAATTTGTTGTTATTAACAACATGTCATGGTTCCCAATGTTTGTGAAGGATTTGTGATAAAATATTTGTATTTGTTTACGTGCATGTCATGTGACAATTAACCAACTTAAGAGAACCATGCAAATTCAAATGTGTCACTTAATTGTTAACTTATTACCTTAAAATCGCAGGGGGTACTTCAGGTAAATATATTAGGTGAAACAGGTTCGGCTGACAAATATGTGTAGTTCATATTTTAACCATTCTTCATCTTATCGTTGAAAAACATGCCCATTGTATATACATAGGATAATGAGAAAGATAATTGCTCATTGGGGCATGGTTATTGATTTCTTTCTCTCTCTTTCTGGTTGACACATGTTGGCTTGAGGCATAAAAACAGTCTCTGAGATGTCTGTCTGCAGCTGCTTTGAGGTTTGATACATAGCTAGACTGATGTGTTCTCGAGGGGAGGGCACCTCCTGGAAAGACCAAGGTGACTCCTGCAGTTTAATTCTGCAATAAAGGAGAACAAAGTTTTAAAATATACTCATATCTCGACAAGATTAACTATTCAAAAGGACTTGGATGTGTTTTATTGCTGCATATACACCGATCAGGCAAAACAATATTACCACCTTCCTAATATTGTGTTGGTCCCACTTTTGCTGCCAAAACAGCCCTGACCCGTCAAGGCATGGACTCCAGTAGACCCCTGAAAGTGTGTTTGGTATCTGGCACCAGGATGTTAGCAGCAGATCCTTTAAGTCTTGTAAGTTGTGAGGTGGGGCCTCCATGGATTAGACTTGTTTCTTCAGCACATCCCACAGATGCTCGATTGGATTGAGATCTGGGGAATTAAGGCCAAGTCAACACCTCAAACTCATTATTGTGCTCCACAAACCATTCCTGAACAATTTTTTCTATATGACATTATCCTGCCTAAAGAGGCCACCGGGGAATACCGTTTCCATTAAAGGGTGTACATGGTCTGCAACAATGCTTAGGTAGGTTGTACATGTCAAAGTAACATCCACATGGATGGCAGATCCAAGGTTTCCTAACAGAACATTGCCCAAAGCATCACACTGCCTCCGCCAGCCTGCCTTCTTCCCATAGTGCATCCTGGTGCCTTGTGTTCCCCAGGTAAACGACACACAAGCACCTGGTCATCCACGTGATTTAAAAGAAAACGTGATTCATCAGACCAGGCCACCTTCTTCCATTGCTCCATGATCCTCTTCTGATACTCATGCGCCCACTGTTGGCTCTTTTGGCAGTGGACAGGGGTCAGCATGGGCACCCTGACTGGTCTGCGGCAATGTAGCCCCATACACCCTTCTATCAGAACCAGCATGGACTTCTTGAGCAATTTGAACTATACTGTTGAACTACTGTTGGATCTGAACCACACAGGCCAGCCTTCGCTCCCCACGTGCATCAATGAGCCTTGGCCGCCCATGACCCTTTGGCAGGTTCACCGCTGTTCCTTCCTTGGACCACTTTTGATAGATACGGACCTCTGCAGACCGGAAACACCCCACAAGAGCTGCAGTTTTGGAGATGCTCTGACCCAGTCGTCTAGCATCACAATTTGGTCCTTGTCAAACTCACTCAAATCCTTATGCTTGCCCATTTTTCCTGCTTCTAACACATCGACTTTGAGGAGAAAATGTTCACTTGCTGCCTATTATATCTCACCCACTAACAAGTGCCGTGATGAAGAGATAATCAGTGTTATTCACTTCACCTGTCAGTGGTTATAATGTTATGCCTCATCGGTGTTATAATCACTTTGGGTAACATTTGCCATTACACACAGCTAAATTAGTTAATCCAGCTGAAATGTGAAAAGGATCCCTAACATGGCTAACCCTGCTTACCCTGACATCTGCTTCGGGCCCCAGCTGGTGCTGTCAGATTTCAGTGCGCATTCCTGGTTTTTAAATGACTGCATGCATCATTCAAACCCAGCTTATTTTTCAATTGTGCAGTAAATGCCATTTCACTGACATTGATTAAACTGATATGACTCTAAAATAAAACAAAAGACTCTCTTTTGATAAAGGAACAAATAAAGACAGAAGCCTAAAAAAGGACAAGCAAACCACACATGTTGCCAAGCAACTAATTGAGAATGCAGAGGTGCAGTGAAGTTTATGCTCCAACTTCTGACGAGGTAATTTTAGCATATGCAGGTCTGAGATAATGTGCAGAGATTCTTGATTATTGACAGTATGTATTGTGTGTGTGTTGTGTGCATCCTACACAACGGGTCTAATTATCTTTTTTTTAGTGTCACGTTTTAATCAAAAACATTAATACGTCCACAAATCCCTCATTATCAAATAGAAAAAAAAAAAAAAACTTTGATGTTCAACATAATAAAGGGGTCATATATTTTACAAAGACACAAAATGAGATCGATCAACCTCAAAACTCTTTCAACTGACAAAATATCACAAATGTTGATATTCAGATGAAATTACAAAATTAAAAATAGGACTTAAAATTGGTGTTACTGACTTTTTGTTTACATGTAAATATGGAAAGATATACATTTTGTGTTTTGTTCATATCAGTCACGATTATTGATTTTATTACATTTATGCCAGTTAAAAAAAGTACAATCAGAAATCCATTCTTCAAATATATTTTCTTAAGAAGCGCTAAAATATTCGATAATGGGGACAAAGAACTAGAATCGATCGATTCCTTACGATTCCCACCCACTGAGCAACATCTAATGAACCTTCTGCTTTAATCTTTACTCCTCGCGCTGTAAACGAATAAAGTCGTGATTTGATCCCTTTAAGTTACTCTTAGATATATTGAAGTTTGGCTCATGAAAGAGTCTCCCCGCACTGAAATGCTGGAATGATGTAACATCCGCTGAGTCTCCACACATCTCTCAAACTTTTCTGCGCCCAGAGCGACGATGACAGCGCACGCACTTTCAGCGGCTCTATCGAGGGTCTCCGATCCCAAGACACTGACGAGAAGCTCGATCTGAAACATCGGGGAGAGAATCAGCTCGCAACAGAGACGTAGGAGGGAGACTCGAGGCAGAATGCGGGCGCTGTTCGTGGTGCTGAAACCGCTGTGTTTTCTAGCTCTGCTCGGATACTGCCCTTCCGCGGTGAGTGACTTCCACAGGAACTTGACATGTCTAAACCCAGCTCTTGCCTAAATGTATATTCAAAGTGACAAACGAGGTTGTCAGTGTTATGTTACGATGTCTTCCGATAGTATCATTTTTTAATGACAACCTCAGAGAGATGGAAATAATGCAGTAGCACTTAAACTGGGTTATAAAAATGTTTGATAGATGTGGGATGCCCTAAAATGGCGTTTAAAAATCTTGTTTTCCATTTTATGTAACTTTCTCTATGATTGCAGCTCAAATGGCCACGGAATATTATTCTACCCTCTGTTCTGTTATAGTGACTGGGCTTCTGTGCATTAAAGCTTCCAGCTTGCAGTCTTATATTTCTGGGGTTGATTCAAAGGTTTTAAACATCCACCTGTACTGTGCGTCGGCTGTTCATTTCACCTTGGGTCAGACTTTATATTAGGTATAAATGCTAAATGGATTTACATAATATAAATCATGTGATACAATGTACTTATTGTGTACATGTCATGAGATTTGCATTTGCTGCTACTGAGGATATAGTGTTATGAATATGGTTTGTATTTGTGCATGGGACAAATAAACAATGCGTGAATTTTCTTCCCAGCATTTCCTTTCTAAACTCTATTACTGTTTTATGTACAGAATGCTAATATTGAAAATTTTAACAGTGAATAGTGAAAGTGATAATATAAAGTGGATGTTGATAGAGTTTAAATGTTTTTCTTACTATTAAAACTATTAATCTGTATGCAATTCCAAGTTGTTGTTTTTTTTTTTAACACTTTGCCAAATTCAGATCTGCAATACTGAGGCATGGCCAATTATTTGTCGTCTAGCGCCCCGATAACTGCATGAATTTCATATATCATATGCGACTTGAAACCAAAGAAATCCGTAGTATCTGTGAGAGTGTCACGAGGATCTCTCATTCAGTCTTAATAAACCCAGCTGCAGGTCTTATTTGAGGAGCAGAATCCCTCTGCTCGTATCTCATAATGGCAGTGAACTAGCAGGAAGTACCCATCCAACTTGGATATGTTACAATTTGCTGAAATTGCAGATAGTTGTTAGTTGCAGCAGCATCAGGAAGTGTGCCAGAATGTGTAAAGAACTCTCTTTTTTCAGCTCGCCTGTAAAAGGCTAGTCCCCAGAGCCGGCCTTTTAAAGCCCGCTGCGAGAGTGGGAAAAATGAATGTGGGTGTTTACAAAGCTCCTTTATTGTTGCTGACAATCTAGGGAAATTTGGGGGGATGAATGCGGAGAGAAAGGCTTTATCATAAAGGTGTTGCAATGGAGTGCTAGTTGTCGTCAAAACACACTATTTTTGGCCTGCCATGTTTCAGTGGCGAGTGCTTGAATGGGTTTCAGAATTCTGATGAATCAGTGTGAATCATGAATATTCAGTGGAATACAAAGAAACTGCACTATATTTCTCCTGTGCTTTTATTATATTGTTTCAAATAAAGTGTAGAGTGTCTCATGCAGTCAGAGACACAGATTTGGGATCTGTCAGCCAGATAGTTTGTTGACTCTTTACTCAAAGTTTGTATAATGCATTATAAAGGTGTGTTATAATGCAGTATGTCTACTATTAACCAAAGTTAAAGGGATAGTTCATCCAAAATCGAAAATTCTGTCGTCATTTATTCTCCCTTAAGTTGTTCCAAACCTGTATAAATTTCTTTGTTCTGCTATACACAAAGGAAGATATATGGAAGAATGTGTGTAACCAAGCAGATTTCCTAGTCAATGGGGGGCGAGATCTACTTGGTTACACACATTCTCCCATATATCTTCCTTTGTGTATAGCATTACAAAGAAATGTATGCAGGTTTGGAACAACTTAAGGGGGAATAAATGATGACAGAATTTCATTTTGGGGTAAACTATCCCTTTAATATGCATTACAATATTTGCAGATTCCTTGTTACATCTGAAATTGGTTGTTTGCCATGTGTTTTAATGCAGTTTATTTTCTGAAAGTGTAACCATGAATAATATTATAATGTATTATAACTGTGGTTACAATTATTCATGAGATCATATCACAAGGCATAGTAAATGCATGAAAATACTTTTATAATTCATTTTATGAATAAAGACTGTCACCTAAAGGTTAGCTGGAAGTATGAAAGCCATTCTTGTGGAATCAAAAAAAGTTGAGGCAGGCCATTCATTTAAAAATGAGTCATGACATGGATTTTATTATTATTATTATTATTTTAATATGTTCCTTGAGCTTCATTTATAATATTAATAAGGTTTTTGCACATAAAATGTTCCAAATGACCCTCTGTCTGAAATGATCCATTCTTTTAAACAGTTCACGCAACAATGTCTGGACTGACGTAAACACAACATGCATGTGTCATGGTCCTCTAATGAATGTGAGTTGGAGATTGATATCTTATAAATAAAGTGATATATTGTGTTTTTTTGCACAAACAAAGTACTTGCGTTGCTTCATAAAATTAAGGTTTAACAACTGGAGCCACATGGATTACTTTAATGATTTCGTTACTACCTTTCTGGGCCTTGAAAGTAGTAGTTGCATAGGCTGTCAATGGAGGGTCAGAAAGCTTTCGATTCAGACAGAATGATTTAAATAAACAGATCTTCATTTGTGTTCCGATGATGAACGAAAGTCTTTCGGGTTTGGGACGACATGAGGGTGAGTAAATAATGACAGAGTTTTTATTTTTGGGTGAACTATCCCTTTAAGCGACGGATACTTGATTAAATAATTGCTTTGTTTATAATTAGGAGGACATTTTAAGCTATGAAAAGGATATTCATATTTAAAAACAATTTACATTTTTACACAATTTTATCTCCATATATCAAATGAAATTAGATAACTAGATGGTTAATAAAATAAAGCACTGGCAGTAAATGGTGTGCCATGCAAAATTTATTGTAGTTCTCATGAAATATCCTCGTTTCAGTTTCACTGCTTAAAGTGTGCTCGAGGCATAAAAATCAGATTATATCATATTGTATGTCACTGTAATTCATTGCATTAATGTCGTTAGAATTTATATCTATTTTATTTGTAAACAAAATGCCTGTGTTTGTGTCCAGACCATCAGACCAAAGGAAGGCTGGCAGGTGTACAGTTCAGCGCAGGATGCCGATGGCCGCTGCATCTGTACGGTGGTGGCACCAGAACAGAACTTGTGCTCCAGAGATGCAAAGAGCAGACAGCTCCGCCAGTTACTGGAAAAGGTGTGTGCGCGCACATATCGTGTGTCTAAGATCTCTAAAGTACATATTGCTTGATACTGAGATCTGGTTTTGATAACAAAAGCTCTCACTGCAGTGATTTGAAAGCATTATGCTAGACTGCTCGCCATTGTCATCTGTTAAGAATGCCTCTGGCGTCTCTGCAGCTGATTGTGGAGGAGCATAAAGATGATGGTAATGTGAAAAGGCCTGAAGGGCATTTTAGGCCTCCTCTCGTTCCTACTTCCTACGCTTTTCCTCTCTGTTACTGTAACATTCGGCGATAGTTAGGGGAACATTAGACGTCTCTGTGTCTTTTTTTTTTCCTTTGGAGGACGCTAGTGAAAGAATAGGGTAATAGAGTTAAGCGATACATAGTCGCTATTTTAAAGTGTCATTTGTCGATTGTCTCCAAGATCTATCTGTCTGTGCTTTGGTTGTGTTGAGTGAAATTATGGAAATGCAGAATTCCTTGGAGACATAGTGTCAGGGCTGATTTACACTAGTTGGAAATATAATTTAAACCTATCGCATGTTCCTTTTTGCAGTTCAAAGAATGATTAATGGATCCTATCTTTATCTTCCTCTCTTAAGATTCAAAACATGTCGCAATCAATCGAAGTGCTGAACCTGAGGACCCAGAGGGATTTCCAGTATGTCATGAAAATGGAGAGCCAGATGAAAGGACTCCGATCAAAGTTCAGACAAATCGAGTCGAACCGAAGAACATTATTGACTAAAAACTTTCAGGTGCGCTACCATTAAAGTCAAGCCTCAGAGAAAATCAATGATCTTTTCTCATATGAACAGAACAGTTTGAAAAAGCCACACTCTTGCTATTACTCTCCAAGAAGAATCAAATCCCACTTAAATCCTTCATCTTTATCCTTCACAAGCATTTGAAAAGGCCACACGCAGTTCAACATTCTTGGAAATCCTGTAAACCTGTAAAGGTCATGTTTTTGTGTGTGTGTGTGTGTGTGTGTGTGTGTGTGTGTGTGTGTGTGTGTGTGTATGCCCCCCCACCCCCACCCCAGGCAGTAATACCATTGCGGTCTAACATGTCGTTGTTCAGAACATCTTGTGAGCTGTGCTGAGCTCTTGCATCTGTTTCTGTTAATGTAAGAAAATCTGCCCTCATGTGATTCCCATTTAAATATATGTATGATTTGTCAGGAGCTGAAGGGGAAGATGAATGAACTACAGCCGCTGATTCCAGTGCTAGAGCAGTATAAGACAGACGCCACGCTCATTTCCCAGTTCAAGCAGGAAATCAGGAACCTGTCTCTAGTGCTGACTGCTATCCAGGAGGAGATAGGAGCGTATGATTATGAGGAACTCCAGCAGAGGGTCCTCGGCTTGGAGGGAAGACTGAGGAACTGCATGAGCAAGCTCAGTGAGTTTTACACTCAACATTACTTTGAGTATTTTCTTGAATGGCATAGTGTGTGTATTCAGGATAAAAAAATATTCTTAGGTTGAAGCTGTTTTGCCGTGTCTATGTAACAGCCACCATTCTTTATCATTATCCATTATGTCAGCCTGTGGTAAGCTGATGAAAATCACGGGGCCCATCACTGTGAAGACATCAGGAACGAGGTTTGGAGCATGGATGACAGACCCTCAGGCTTCCCCTAAGAACAACAAGGTGATCTATGGCTATGGCTTTTCAGCAGCATTGCTTCCAGGAGCTATTTTTTTCTCGTTATTTAAAAAACAACAACAACAACAACAACAACAAAAAACACTTCAGTAAAGAGATCAAAGACAACGAACATAACCAACGAGCTCTGAGATCATGTAAAATTGGATTTGAAGAAAAAATTACTTGAAAATCTGTGTTTATTATATGAAAAGAAAAAGAGACAAAGGTAAGACTGTAATTTAATTGTTTCATAGTGAGATCATTTATGGTTTGGTTTGATTATTTTAAAACTTAAAAAATGGACAGTGTTGTCTTTTTGTTTCATTTTATGAGTTTACTGAGCATGTGTATACATAGTCTTCAGTGTCACATGATCCTTCAGAAATTCTAAAATGCTGATTTGCTCCTCAAGAAACATTTCTCATTATTATCAATGTCAAAACCAGCTTAATTTTCCGATGTTTTGGATGAATACAACAACATTAATTTGAAATCGATTTTTCGGTTGCACTTTATTTTACAGTATCTGGACGTACAGTGTACTTACCTAAGAAAGCACTGGATAATATAAGGTAACCACATAGGTTAATAGGTAGGTTCAGGGTCATTACCTAGTCATTACCCAGTTATTGAAATTAATATGATAAGTACATAGTATGTACATGAGGAACAGGACTGTAAAATAAAGTGCTACCGTTTTTTCTTTTAACAATTTGATTTTGAAATCACACTAATTTATCGTCCTCAAAGGTGATGGTGTCTTGGAAGATTTATCGCTAAAAATTGATTTCTGAGAAAATGAATGAGATTTTTATAATTCAAATACAAGTTTTGAATGTTACTCATTACATTTGTAATTTTCTAATGCAGGTTTGGTACATGGACAGCTATACAAACAACAAGATTGTGCGGGAGTACAAATCGGTAAGCGACTTCGTAGCTGGGGTTGAGTCAAGAACCTACAACCTTCCGTTCCACTGGGCGGGCACGAATCATGTGGTCTACAATGGCTCCCTGTACTACAACAAGTACCAGAGCAACATCGTCGTCAGATACAGCTTCGAAAGTGGACGGGTCACGACCCAGCGAGCACTAGAGTCTGCTGGCTTCCACAACGTCTACCCGTACACCTGGGGTGGGTTCTCCGACATTGACCTGATGGCAGACGAGCTTGGTTTATGGGCCATCTATGCCACCAATCAGAATGCAGGGAATATAGTGATCAGTCAGCTGGATCCTCTGACCATCCAGGTGCTGAACACCTGGAACACTGAATACTCTAAACGAAACGCAGGTGAGTCCTTCATGATCTGTGGCACACTGTACATCACCAACTCCCATCTGACTGGGGCTAAGGTGTATTACTCTTATTCCACCAAAACCTCTACCTATGAGTACATGGACATCCCTATCCATAACCAGTACTTTCACATGTCCATGCTGGATTACAACGCCAGGGATCGTGCACTTTATGGCTGGAACAATGGCCACCAGGTACTGTTTAACGTCACGCTGTTCCACATTATTAAAACTGACGACGAATCCTGAGAGATGCACACTGAGGTGAGGGGAAGACTTTCTGCTGACGCTGTTTCTGCAGTTACACTGATCTGTAATCACTGTGGTATTGCTGTGAAGTAATGGGTTTTATATATTTCAGTCAAAAGATGACCTTGGTTTGAGGTTCAGTGCCTCTGGAGATTTCAGTCAACATTGCTCTCCTCCATTTGTAAAAGAATCGTGATTAAATTCAAACTGAGACTCAGAAAAATACATTAATAAACTTTTGAAGCTCCATTAAAATGCTGTTTGTGCAACTTTCAGTGCATAACTGTGGTATTCAGCTGTAAGTCTCAATATTTAACAAATAATGTAACAAACTTATCACTAGAAACTTAGATCTATGTTAAAAAATCTATATTATGGACATTATATAATATTGATCTGTCAGACTCCATCTCTTAGTTTTAGCTTGTCAAATATTTAGGAAAGTTAGGACATATATTTCAACTCTTTTTATGACAGTTCATCTAAAAATAAAACGTTTTCATTAGCCCCCCTCATGTTGTTTCAAAACTCTATGATTTTCTTTGTTTTCTGGAACACAAAAGAAGATATTTTAAGAAATGTATCCACACCATGGTTGTCCACACAATGAAAAATCTGTGGGCTCCAATATTGTTTAAAATATATTCTTTCATGTTTCACAGAAGAAAGAAAGTCATACAGATTTGGAATGACATGAGGGAGAGAAAATGATGACAGAATGTTCAGTTTATGGTGAACTGTTCCTTTAGAATACATTTCACAGTGTACAGTGTAATTACAATAAATAATTGTT
Source organism: Opsariichthys bidens (assembly GCA_037194245.1). NCBI lineage: Eukaryota > Metazoa > Chordata > Actinopteri > Cypriniformes > Xenocyprididae > Opsariichthys > Opsariichthys bidens. The sequence goes on from CM074295.1 coordinate 6,760,588, forward strand.
ACATTAAGTGTTCGTGGCTTGAAGTTGTTTCCCGTGTACTTCAAAATTCATTACATTTAAACATATCGGACATTGATGAAAGATCAGTTTTCATCAACAGCAAAAGAAAAGGCAAACATTTTCTACACTTTCATACATTAATTATCCCAAAGCATGTGGAAAAGGAATCTTTATTTAGTGACAAAAATAATACAAGTATCTGGTAAAACCCTAATTCTTGGGTTTAGAATTCCTGTCCCTGCTCAATGAATGTTAGTGATTCAGAATGTTGAAACGTTCACACAGATCAGCTAATTATGCTGTTGTTTTCTCAACACATGTGATTCAGTGAGCTCTTTGCCAGAGGATGCTGAGTATTCATAAACCTCAATGACAAATATCTAAAACAAAATCATTCATTTTCCCATAAAAGGAACATTTGCTGATGTTGTTTCACTTCTCATCTGTTGATTCAGATACAAATCAAACGACAGAGCAAGTCTGTCGAACACAATTTCACTTCAGTCAACACATTTCTGACAACACACAAACATTATATAGCCGAGTGAGAATAAGTATGTTTATTTATGGAATAATACATAGTCATCCAGTTGTTATTGTAAAATAAACTCGATCACGATCAGGTCTTGTATCCTTCAAGATTTTGAAAGGGTTTAACTTGCTATAATAACCATCTGACTACTGTGGAAGCCCGTTTCCACCAGTGAAAAAAAAAAATAAATGAAAAGAAGATTATTGCGACTTTATATCTCACAATTCTGACTTTTTTTCACAGAATTGTGAGATATAAAGTCAGAATTGCGAGTTATTAAGTCAGAATTGCAAATTATAAAGTCACAATTGCGAGTCATAAAGTCAGAATTCTGACTTTTTTTATATCTCGCATTCTGACTTTATAACTTGCAATTGTGGGTATATATCACGCAATTCTAAAAAAAAAATAAAGTCAGATTTCCAAGGTTACATCTCACAATTCTGTGAAAAAAAGTCAGAATTGTGAGATATAAATTCTTTTTATTTATTTATTTTTTCAGTGGCGGACACGGGCTTCCATAGACTATTGTATATTTCCCTGCTTCAAATGAATAAACAATTGAACAGATTTAGTTTTAGCATTTAGTTCAGTTGACCAATCAGAATCAAGTATTCCAGAGAGCTGTTTTATAATTATGGATGATTAATGTGAGAAAGTGACATAAACGAGTTTGTAAAGTACAAATATCTTTATGTAAATTCTCTGTCTGTTCCTCTTAGATGCTTATAAAACGTACAAAAACAACTTGAAGCTCTCACATAATCTTTTTGCAAATGTACTCACATGTAAGGCGAAATGTGCCTCGGTCCACCACTTGCCCATTCCATTCTATTCACACATCACATTAAAGATGTCTCAATGACAGACAATTTAATCACTAATATATTATGAGAAAAATGAATGAGGGTCTCCTTGTAATTTGCCGTGTGTGACCTGGCTCCGGTCAGCTCTGGGCTGTCTCAGTGTTGACTACAAAGCCCATGATGGCCGTTTGACTGACAGCTCCTGGGCAGATGAATCGGGCAGACTGTCACCCCGTATCAAAGCTAGGGCAGGTGCTGACTGAGACAGGCCAAGCATAGCATATAAGGCCAACACTAAAATTAACTTTCTCAACACCCCTCTCAGCAGGCAGCCAGAGATGAGACTTTGAAGAAGAAAATGAAGGAGGGAAAGAGAGAAAGCAAAAAAAGACAGAGGAGAAGAAAAGCGCAGGCACAGCGAGAAAAACGGTGTAAATGGACTTAAGTTCCTGTGGCTGAGCAGCAGGCCTGTGGGTGTTGCAGGCGTATGAAGTTGACTCAGCTCTCAGGTGGAGTGTCAGAGTGACTGAGTCTAAATGCATTAGACATAGTGAATTTAGAAAGATGTCACATTCCTCAGAATGTGCATTTATTAGCTTTCAGCTGCATATAAACAAAATCGGGAAATGTGCTCAATAACTGTGCCCAGCCGTTTGTTTTGCTATTATCTTTTGATATAATACACACACACATTTTCCACTCTACTACATTTTAATTAGCCATTGGAATTAATTATTATTTAGTTAGCGAGATTTACGCATTCAAAACTCTGGGACCAGTGCACGTTTGCTTGCTTAAATGTGTACTTTTATTCAATAAGGATGCATTAAATTGGTCAAAAGTGACAGAAGTCATTCCAAATATTTCTATTTCAAATAAATGTTGTTCTTTTGAACATAGACATTGTGGAAGAATCCTGGGAAAATATATCACGGCTTCCACATAAAAATTAAGCTTTTGTTGACATTGATAATGAGAAATGTATCTTGAGCAGCAAATCAGCATGATTTCTGAAGGATCGTGTGACTGAAGACTGGAGTAATGATGCTGAAAATTCAGCTTTTCCATCACGTGAATAAATTATGCATTACAATATATATTCAAATAGAACAGTTATTTTAAATTATTTCACAATATTACTGTTTTTACTGCATTTTTGGTGAAATAAATCCAGCCTTGGTGTGCATTTAGAGACTTCTTTCAAAAAAAACCTACTGATTCCAAAAAGAAATTTCTACTGTACTACATTTTTACTAGCCCTTTAAATGAATTTCTTTACAGTTTTCCTTTATGCTGACAAACATTATTGGTTCCTCATGAGGAAAACAGCTCATAAATAATATTAGATGATGTTTTTTTTTTTTTTTTAAATATGCAGGATGTTTTCTGTGATGGGTAGGGTTAGAGGATAGAATATACATTTTGTACAGTGTAAAAATACTTTATATCTATGGAAAGTCCCCATAAAATATGGAAACCTGTGTGTTTTATGATAACACTAGTGATGTGCTAGTGTTTTTAGATTAATTACCATAAAGTGTTAATATCTAAAAAAAAAAAAGAAAAAAAAAAAGAAGAAGAAGAAGTGAGCCTTTGCTGTCTTATAAACTCTTTTCAAGATTCAGGATTTCCATAGATGACTCAAGAGAGCGTGCCCCTTCCAGCTATTCCAGAGCGGCTCTAAATCATTTCCAGCATATCGCAATGTTCTCTCCCCCTTTGGTCATGGAAATGAAGGTCAGTAGAAAGAATCACTGATTAAATCTCATGTATCAAGGTTTCAAAAGCATCTGCATTTTATCTCTAAATGCAAATAACTGGACAAGCATCTCCACATGGGAAAATGCCATTGGTTAACATCAACAATCAACCCAAGCAGGTCCTCTCAGATTGATTATAGGATGTTAAAATAATTAGTTCCCCATTTCCCTCTTCAAATCCTTCTGGAAATGGAAATGCCTTTACTTTCTTTCTTTGTTTTGTTGTGTTTTTTCTTCCTATTTTACATAATGCTAGTTCCATTGGTATTCAGTTCAATGGTTATCAAACCGTTCCTGAAGACTCCTTAGATTTTGAATAAAATGAGGTTTGTTCTACAGCATACGTTAAAGTTTCAAGCTCTTCAAAAAAAATTTTTTTTAAAAAAATTAAAAGACTACATTAGGCTACAGATGTACGTCTGCGCGTTTGAAGAATGCGAAAAACTGTTAGCAATGTACAATTTCTTCAAGCCATAGTAAAACAACAAATTAGACATTACCAAGGGAATTAATGGTGCGAATTTCAGATTTTAAGACTGAATAGCACTATCCTGCTCTATAAGAGTGAACATAGCAGCAGAAGAAACTCGAGCTCTTGTGTACTGTAAAGAGAGTGAGTGCTGCCTCCTAGCGGTGAAAAACTATTAAATTAGAGTCAAGGGACATTATCAGACATCTCAAATTTTTTTAGTAAGGCAGGAAAGTTGTGTAACAAAATAACCATGTTGTCTGTGAACTGAACTCATTGCGCATTATGAAAGAAACTCCCCCACTACTTCCAATTACAACAGCATTTACTCTCTGCTTCCTGCACGCTGTTCTGTCAGTCACTGTAATTAGCGCAGTTGTCCCAACCTCAGCACCTCTTGATGTATGCCTGGTTCTGTGGCTAATTATCCACTGTATTGATCACTAGAGACAACTGTCTATTTATTTCCAGCAGTAGAGAGCAGTTACTCTCCATTTGACATCCTCATTAGGATTCAGCAGAAGATATTTAGTGGACTGATAACATCTCCTTCAACAAAAGCAAGGCAGGGTTACATATGAGGAATTATGGCCTGTTCTGCTCATATGGACATGCTGGATGAAAACATTGATTCTTTCAGAAGCTGGGAATCAATAGTGTGGCATGGATTTCACCTGGAAGACTGGAGGAGACATGGAGTCATTAATAGAGTGGCCTATTTTGAGGTAATTACCTGAATTATATTTTGGCTTTATTTTTCCCCCTCACAGATCTTCTGTTTTAAATGGAAACGTTTAAATATCTGAATGCAATGAATGGTCAAATTGCTGCAGTTAATGAGCTGTTTGTGTGTGTGTGTGTGTGTGTGTGTGTGTGTGTGCGCGCGCGTTTTTGTGACATATCAGGACACAAATGTGTATAATGACATGGGCATGACACTGGTATTACAACTTCAATGTGAAATATGAGGACATTTCATATATCCCCACTTTTAAAACATACTAAACAAGGTTTTATCAAAAATGTAAAAATGCAGAATGTTTTCTGTGAGGGTTAAGTTGGGGGGGGGGGGCAGAATGTACAGTTTGTACAGTATAAAAACCATTACGCCTATGGAAAGTCCTCAGTTTGATAGCAAAACGAACATGAGTGTGTGTGTGTGTGTGTGTGTGTGTGTGTGTGTACCACGAGTCCCCATGACTTATAATGTTAACAAATAGAATTATTAACAGTTAGATTTAACTAAAGTTATCGGTTCTTACTATCAGGTCTACAAATTATGATTTCATATGGGTCTCTAAACTATTTATTAATACATAACAACACCATTAAATAGAATACTATATTAAACATTAATAAATAATTAATTTAATCATGAAAATGTACGCTAAAGGTATATATATATATATATATATATGTTTGTATATTATTTATATAAACATATATTTTAGACAATATTTTTGGAAAAAAAAAATTATATGTGGTTCACCTAAATTAAAATGGACTTTTTACAGCCGTTAATGCTTAAGTGAAATTTGAAATTCCTGACACGTATTTATTAGTAGTAGTAGTAGTAAATGGTAAAAATGAACAGTTCTTCTACAGCATTTATTAATGTTCCTTATTCATTTCTACATTTACGAATATATTATTAAAATCAAAAGTTGTATATGTTAACATATTCAATGCTCTGTGAACTTACATGAACATTTTTAATAACTAGCATTAACACAGATTAATAAATGCTGTGAAAGTATGTTGTGAATTGTTAATTTATGTTAACTAATGCATAAACTAATGTCAACAAATTAGACCTTATTGTAAAGTGTAAAGCTGTTATCAATATTATTTTGCTGTATTGTTGTATATTGTTTAATTATCATTGTGGCATTGTGTGCGTCTGCTATGGTCTGTGTGTGGTCACACCTACTTTCACAGCAGGCCTGATATCTCAGCAATGCTGTGCTCTACTTTTCTTCATACTTAAAGCGGATAATCAAAGCTAGAATATCATTGCAAGTCCGTTTATGTTTAAAGCGTGATGGGGGGTGGTCTCCCCTTACCAGAAGGATTAAACTCAAAGCAGTTGATGATATGATGGTTGACAGTGTTATTGAAATTCAGAGGTGTAGCAGGGCTGATGAATTGCCCCTCACCGTCAGAGATAAATTTAGACCAGCTTGCAGCTCTAAATCCAAGACATGCCCCTCACGTCTCTTCGCGGGCGTGCGTCCGTGTGCATGTGCCTGTGCTACATGAGGGAAATATTTCTGCATACACAGCTCACAAATACTCCAAGTAAAGTATGACATGACATACCAGGCCCTGTTTTCTGGAAATTAAAAGCCATGCAACCTTGATAGCGTTTGAAATCTCAAAATGTGGTAACCTGAGCAAAATTATGCAGCTATGCCAACAAGATATTCTGGCTGTGATACTCAACTGGATATGCCTGTGAGGTCCTCATGAGGATGTCATTTCTTACCATGTGACTGTGAGGGTCTGATCGCTTCACCCTCCCTGGCATCAGTATCAGTACCACCAAAATCAGGGCTCACCTACAGCCCTCAGGCATCATGGAATGTCTGGACTTAAGGGATCTCTTCACCGTAGCGCATTTCATAAAAACCAGGTGTGATCACGGCCTGAAAGCTGGTACCACCAAGGATAAGAATTATGTCTTTTTTGAGGTGGAGATCCTGGACCCTAAGAGCAAGGCGCAACTCTGCTACCTGGATAAGGTGCGTTGTTTAAGTGTTTGCATTGAGCGCAGATCATATTTGAGTAAACAAAGCTAAATCTTGAACTTTCTCAGGTGGAGCCTAATGCCACCATTGCAGAGATCAAGACATTGCTGCACAAAATTTGTAAGTGATTTTTGTTCTTAAACAGTCAATATTATATGCTTCTTCGAAGCTTACATTTGTGTAGTAATATAACCAAGCTGTAGTAAATATTATAATTCTTGAAATCCCTGCAGATCCCAAGTTTTATCCATCAAGACAGGCGCTGAAACTTCACCCTGGTAAACTTAATTTATATTTTATTCTACTTTGGATGTCCTGTGTGTTTACCAGCATTGCAAAATCTTGCATATATATATATATATGCAAATACTTAAAGTCTAATACAGTGTAGCCAGATGCTTTTGCAATCTTAGATCTGCAACAGCTGAGGCACATATGTGCCCGTCTGCATTTCTCCTGCAGAATGCCAGGCATTCAGGCATCATTTCAAACTGTTGAAGGCTAAAGTGAGAAAACAGCACATCTGTACGTTACATAATCTGTACATTATTTATGAAAATATTGTATGTAATGTCTAAATTCAGGTGCATTTCTCTTTATATTTCTTTATGTTATGAGTCTATGACTGACTTGTTTCATTCTCAGAGGGAAGGGCCCTCAGTGATGATGATGTGCTGGAGGATTTACCAGTTGGCACAACCGCAACAATGTTCTTTCAGGACCTCGGGCCACAGTTAGGTTGGACTATGGTACAGAAGTCAATCTGATACGTGCTTTTTTTAGACATTAGTCATTTATATTGTGTGCAGGCCGGTAATGGTGTTTTTGTCTGGGGCTGATCGTAGGTATTTCTGGCAGAGTGTCTTGGACCGCTTTTCATTTACCTGCTATTCTACTATCGGCTGCCATACATCTACAGCCATGAGTTTGACTACACCCAAAGTCCATTGAAAGTTGTCAAGTGAGTTCAGAGTGAAACAATAAGCTGAAGTTGATGTATGCTGATGAAAAGAATATTTAAAACACTTAAATTCAGGTTTGTTGGTGTAACAATGTATTTAGGTTTGGTTTTGGTTGGTTTCAGGAGTTACATTTTAAAAATACGGCTCATTTCAGAGTGAAAATTAATAATGATTAATTTACCAAACGTGTGGCAAACAGTTTGCTAGAGGTTTACATTTGACCTTGCTCATACAGACTGGCTTGCTGGTGCCACTCTCTTCATTACATTAAGAAGCTTGTGGAAACTGTTTTTATCCATCGCTTTTCTGACGGAACGTTACCTTTACGCACCATCATGCTGGTATGTTTATGTCTGTATTTTCTCATATAATATATCCGTGAATTTTTACTTTTTCTTTCTCTTTTTAAAATATACCCCTTGCTGTTTTAAGCACTAACAAATAAGGCAACATGCTTTCCAAAGTCTTATTGTCCCAATCTTTCCTGTCTTGACACATTAGCTAATGTGTCTGAAGTGCTTGGCATTGGCATAAGTTCGGTGGTGTCAGTGAAGCATCGGGGCGCTTAAGGGGGGATATTTGGCTGCTTTCCATTAAGCGTCGTCTTGCTGGTTTAAATTATGCCCTTACCGTATCTTTCAACACTCTGGGAATACATATGGTATGATCATGTGGAAGAGTTGTTAAAAATATTGCCTGCACATGTGAATGCTAAGAATGCAAATGAGAAATCTTAAATTAAGTAAAACGTAGCTTAAGTATAAATTGAAAGTTTGCCTTCAACATTAAGTCATGTATTATTCTTTGAGCAGTTACTTTGTGTTATATGATCCTTACACAAATTTAAAATGCCATTTCTTTAGCTCTGTCTGTACTACTGGGGATTTGCATCATGGCAGGCATTTTACATCAACCATCCACTCTACACACCACCAAGTAAGTGCTCATAATGTTACATATCATATTAGTTTGTGTGCCTCATATTAACTCCTGATTGTTTCTCTAGGCTATGGGAGACTCCAAATCTACTCTGCACTGGCAATGTTTTTGGTATGTAGACCTATGTCAAAATAGCTGTTACTTAAAGTCAAATATTTAAAGCTATATTAAGTAACTTCTTTGATTTAAACAAACAACAAAAAAATATTAATAAAAGAGTTCAAAAAGTCATTATGGTTAATGTTTTAGAGTTGTCAGGACTCATTGCGCAAGAAATTACGACGTAGTTACGACATAGTTACACTACGTAGACGTAGCGCTTAGGATGGCCTCAACAACCTCAATTGAAAGATCAACACCTAAAAGTTGGTCCCCCTCAGGGACCAAAATCATAGTTTCCATATCTTGGGTCGAGAGTGATAAATTGTGAGGGCATGAACAGAGGGCATGAACACAGACCACCTTGATGAGTCTGAAACACAAGCTGAGTACAGTTTAACTCAGGATCTCGACTCTTCAGTGTAGACACAGCCTTGGCCTTCCTTGCCAAATTAAGAGCCAAGTGGGAATGGTACATTTTCATAGAGAAATGCTCACAATTCACGCAGCCAGCCCCCTCAAGAGCTGACTGTGCATGTTCTACTGCACAGAAAAGTCATGTGAGTCAGTAATCCTAATGTAGTATGGACATGGAGACACACAGGTTAACAGAGATTTTCGCCCCCTTGCGTCAAACATTTTGAAATAGATATGCCATAACAAAGCCTTGTTTAGCTGAATCATGTGACAGTTTGAAACGCACTCCAAATCAATGTGCAACAAGGTTTATAGTTTAGTGAAGGAGGAGGCGGGAACTGGCAGACAATCAACATAAGTTTAATGACAAAATATACATAAACAACAAAACTAAAAGAAAGAGTCACCCCCTCATGGACTTATAACAACAACATAAAGTCCAGGCCTGGTTCTCTCTCATCTTTCACTGTCATCACTCCTTTTATCCTTTGGGAGCTCCTCACTGGATACCCTTCAGTGGACGGCCTTTGACTCCACATCCTGGTTGACGGCTCCTCCGACGTCGGGCACCCGGCAGCAACTCCCCCTTTCCCTAGCTCGCTTGCTCTTCCCCATCTTCTCATGGACGGACGGACGGCAGGCACCCATCTAGAACCCAGGCGGATGGCAGCGAGCTTGTATGCCCCCCCCCCCAGCAAGTCATTCCAACCCACTGCCTTGAGCGTCCATGGCGGCAGACTCTTCTCAATCAATGCTCAATGGCACCGCAAATTCCCCAAAGGGACGAAGGCTCTTTGACAGGACTTTCCTCCTTCTCCCTGGTTTTGGCACCACTGTAACAAGGTTTATAGTTCAGTGAAGGAGGCTGAAACTGGCAGACGTTCAACAGAAGTTTAATGACAAAATAGACATAAACAACAAAACGAAAGTAAAGAAGCCCCTCACAAAATGACTGCTGCATAAACTAAAAGAAAACAAAAAGATAAAGTCCAGGTCTGGTCTTCTCTCATCCTTCAGTGTTGTCACTCATCCTTTTATCCTTCTGGAATTCTTCCATGGAACTTGAGACCGGTGTGACGCGCAGGTGATGCTCATTAACAGTTGCGCCATCGACCTCGCTCCTTTCCCACGGCTCTCAGCCCTTCCCTGCTTGCCCAAACAGTGATCTCCAGATGTCCGTAGCACGAAACTGAAGGTTTGTTGTCACAACAAACAAGAAAAACTGACCATGTATCATTCAAAATGGCAAACCTCCAGGGAATCACTGGAAGAAATCATTATTTGTGTCCAGCTGCTCTAATAAGATATCCTGTATCAATGTGTATCATCCATGCTGAAGAACCGATGCACAACCAAAACAATGTTCCTCCAAGATGCATGTAGTTTTATTTTTTTAATAGTTAGAGAGCCACAAATTACACAGTGCAGCTTCATTTTTAGATAGCTGTTTTTTTTTTCCATCATCTCTTTGTCTCTTCATTTTTATTCAGGTCTGTGAGTTTGGCAATCTCTCAGTTCATCTAATTCTGAATCGAATCAGCTGTAATGGTGAGTCCTAATAAAGATTAATCTCTTTAGTTGTGTGGGCGTAATCATGACCGATCACATCAGACAATGAAACCCAGTGATTGTAATTATCTTTTCTTGTGTGGGTGTATGCTGGCTGTAAAATTATATCTCATTAATACCTGCTTCAGAGACTAGACATTCTCCTGAATTAATTCTTAAAGGGGTTAGTTCACCCCAAAATGTAATTTCTGTCATTAATTACTCACCCTCATGTCGTTCCACACCTGTAAGACCCTTATTCATCTTTGGAACACAAATAAAGATATTTTTGATAAAATCCGATGGCTCAGTGAGGCCTCCATTGAAAGTAAGATAATTAACATTTTCAAATGCCCAGAAAGGTACTAAAGACATTTTTAAATCAGTCCATGTTACTACAGTGGTTCATACGGAAGCCCTGAACCGTGGTAATATATACCGTTGTGTAGTTTTTGACAGTTAGGAAAACCGACAATGAACAGAATGTATTTATATCAATGTAATGTGATTGTAAGATTGGAAATTGATTGTTGGAAATTGGATAGTTGATTTGGTCTCTATTCAATTGTTTCTCCGACTGGCGCTGTGTCCGAGTTCAGTCTCCGTCTATTTCCATTCAGCATTCTTGGCTAAAGGAGATGAGTCAAATTAACAACTTTATCCAAACATACTAGTTCTGGCTGTTTACCCCGATTATATCTGATGAGCTGCGACGTGACAGGAAAAAAAAAAAAACAGAAACTGTTTACAACAACAAAAAACCGGGAACAAACCCTTTCAGCCAGTCTCTACTCTGCTTTCACTTGGCTGTATCCCTGGAAGTACACTAAATTCTATGGACTTATGGATGTTAACTTTGTAATACAATTTAATAAGCTTAGTTTTATATATGAATGGGGTGTTCGTCAACTGATTGCCCCCTGTAGAGGTATGAAGGTAAATCAGTAGCAAAACTTGAGAGCTTGTTGATTTAAATTTGAGAATCAAATCTTTTATTTAAAAAACACCAGTGTAGTTTACAGCAGAAACGGCGACGATCGGGGCACTTGACACAAACTCTGGCACACGATCTCATAAAAAATGTATAAAATAATAATAATGGGCTTAATAATACGCAGTGTATGGGAACGGATATTATCTATGGATATTATGTTGAAATAACGAGATATGTCGAAATAACAAGATACTATGATGTAATAACAGGATATTATGTTGAAATAACAAGATATTATGTTGAAATAATGAGATATTATGTTGAAATAATGAGATATTATGTTGAAATAACAAGATACAATGTTGAAATAATGAGATATTATGTTGAAATAACAAGATATTATGTTGAAATAACAAGATATTATGTTGAAATAATGAGATATTATGTTGAAATAACAAGATACAATGTTGAAATAATGAGATATTATGTTGAAATAACAAGATATTATGTTGAAATAACAAGATATTATGTTGAAATAATGAGATATTATGTTGAAATAATGAGATATTATGTTGAAATAACAAGATACAATGTTGAAATAATGAGATATTATGTTGAAATAACAAGATATTATGTTGAAATAACAAGATATTATGTTGAAATAATGAGATATTATGTTGAAATAATGAGATATTATGTTGAAATAACAAGATACAATGTTGAAATAATGAGATATTATGTTGAAATAACAAGATATTATGTTGAAATAATGAGATATTATGTTGAAATAACAAGATACAATGTTGAAATAATGAGATATTATGTTGAAATAACAAGATATTATGTTGAAATAATGAGATATTATGTTGAAATAACAAGATACAATGTTGAAATAATGAGATATTATGTTATAATAACGAGTTATTATGTTGAAATAACGAGATATTATGTTGTAATAACAAAATATTATGTTGAAATAATGAGATATTATGTTGTAATAACAAGATATTATGTTGATATAACAAGATATTATTTTGATATAACAAGATGTTTTGTTGAAATAACAAGATATTAAATTGAAATAACGAGATACGATTTTTTTTTTCCCCCATATCAAGTTTTCTCAAAATAGCAAAAACAACAAAAAAAAGAATTTATTCAACAATATCTAATGATGGGCGATTATGTCTTTAGTACTTTTCTGGGCATTTGAAATGGTTAATTATTGGATTTTATCAAAAATATCGTAATTTGTGTTCTGTTCTTGAATAGTATCCAGTTACATTAGTTATATTCATTACCACATAACCTTACGATCTTCTCACACATCGACAGGGTCCAGGCCTACAGAGATTCCTTATCCCACAAAGAATCCATTCACTTGGCTGTTTTTCTTTGTGTCCTGCCCAAACTACACATATGAGGTTTGTCAAGTGTACAAAGTAAGGTTTTTCATGTCAAAAAAGCAGAGGCATTTGGAACTTCTGGGGTTGTGTCCACACCTGTAGAGAGCAGATACATCAATGATATCTAAAATGTTTTGGTAACGCCTACATTAAGGTTCATTAGTTAAACATTAGTTAATGTATTAACTAACATGAACTATCCATGAGCAAAATTTGAAACCTGAATTTATTTCCAGGTGGGATCATGGATCAGTTTTGCAGTCATGACACAGTGTGTTCCAGGTACACAGTTTTACAAACCATCTGCAGAGTCCAAATATCTGAGACCACAACTCGAATGCAAAAATCTAATTGAAAACTGGGAATTAAAGTTTATGTCTTTATGACGTAAAAATGAATGAACTATATTTAATATTTTACATTTTCTAGGCAACATCTTTTTTTTTTTTTCATTTTTAAATAGTAATGCTTATTACTTTTGAAAGAAATGTCATGCTTATCGGGCTGCATTTATTTGATCAAAAATACAGTAAAAACAGTAATTCTTGTGATGACAAAGCTGAATTTTTTTAGCATCATTACTCGTCTTCAGTGTCACATGATCCTTCAGAAATCATTCTATGATACTGATTCGGTGCTCAAGTATTATTGGAACTGAATTATCAACAATGGTTCTTATCATTATCAGTGTTGAAATTGTAATTTTTCTCAATATTTTTGTGGAAACCGTGATACATCTTTTTCAGGATTAATAGAAATTTCAATAAACAGAATTTATTTAATGCTACTTTTGTAACATTATGGACATCTTACTGTCACTTTTGATCAATTTGATCTATTCTTGCTGTATAAAAGTATTAATCTCTTTTAGATAGATAGACAGACAATCAGTGGTCTCTGACTTTTGGACTCCACTGTATATATTTTATGAGATATATTTTGCTGCAACTGCCTGATAATAACCATGGATCCTTCATATTTCTGCAGTTGGAATTTTCACATTTTTGGGGTTTATTCAGATGACTATATGGGCTCGGGCAAAGCATAAAACCTACATCCAGCAATTCAAAGACTATCCTGACCTGAGAACAGCCATCATTCCGCTCTTCTTCTAGATCTGTTGGATGGAGGATGAACCTATATGCACTTTTGCCATTGGATTTCTCACCAAATATCATATTGTAAGCAACAAAATTAGTCTATTCTTTCTGTCAGATCTTTTGTTAAGTCTTATTTTTTCTCCAATTAAGTTTGTGATGTACTCTCCGAAGTATGAAATGGTAATTACTAGTAATTGCATTAATTATAAAGAGGCTTACGGAGCATAGACTGAGGTTATACTGTTATACTACAAAGTCAAAGAAGATAACAGCGACTAATACTTATGTGCAGGAGGCGTATGTATCACAAACGTACTGTAAACAGAGTCCCAACTGAAGGTCTTCAGACCATCAAGCAGAAAACATGGTGTACAGTGTGATCCTCTTTTATTGTTGAGTATTCATTTTTGTATTCCATTAAAACATTTTGCAAAACATATCTAAGAGTTCTTGTAGTAAAGGATATTACTGAAGATTTGTTATTTCCCAGAAATAAGTGATTGTCAGTTTTCAAATGTAAGTATTTTCAAGACATGATATAAGAACAGCCTTACAGAAAACTGTTTATTGTTATTGAAAACCATCTGTTATGTTATTGCATATTAAAACTATATTTGCTTAATATTTTTACTGATGAATACAATTGAATCTCTCCATTCCACAAAACAGTCACACAGCCTTATACTCACTGATTTTCACAGTCAGACTTTGGCTTTTAGATGTTATAAGTATGTTCACTGCATTAAAAAAAGAAAAGAAAGAAAAACCTCAAAAGACAACTGCAAGCCAAATAGAGTGTTTCAGAGAGAGTGCCAGCCAGCTGACCATGAGAAAGAGAAACAATAAAAAGTAACAATGCAATGCTGCAACTCTGCAGACGTTTCAGATTTTGATTACAGATTTCATGTTTATTTGAGCTCATACTGTTGATGTTTAACCAGTACAAAATCAGTGCATTATCAAAGTTATTTTAGAATGAAGCATTCTGGTGAGTGCGTACACAGGCACTGCTGTAGCAGATGCTCTTGCATTCAGCATTTGAGAGATTTGTACAACAAAGAAAGATTGCAACACTAATATTTACAAATGTATGAACAATAAACATTCCAGATTGTATGGTAACCTAAAGTTTTGTACCTACTTCAACTGAGCTTCATCAGTATTAATGTGTCCATGAAGGTTTCCCTTCATTGGGTGGAGATTGACCTTTGGCTCAGAGTGCTATGGACTGAGGTTCAAAAATTAAACTTATTATAGATGCAGTTGGTTTTGTGTATAAATACATATATTTGGCTTTAGGGAACTTCATGAACATGAATGGCGTGCTGTCAGCCATGAGTTACTTAATCACTGTCCCTTTGAAGCATCTGAGTCCATTTTATCTGTTTTTTGACACTACTCTTTGTAGTGGCGAGACTTTTTTCTCCCGTTTTGACCCTGTTGTTCTGAGGTGAAGGGGGATAGTATCATCCTCTCCTGACTGCTGCTTGGCAAAACTCACGAACACCTGTAAGGCAGTGAAACAAATGAGCTCTTAGTCCTGTCATTCACATCTTCTGAGCAAATCGAATTCAATCTCTGCATGGGAATGTCAACCAATAATTCATTCCTAATGGAGGGACCCTAAAGCACAGCATATCAATTTTACAGAATCAAACCATTTTTCTTGGCTGCAGCCAAAGTGAAAAGCTAAAATAACATGCTGTTGACAGCTGGTATGGATTGACATGAAAAAAGATTTGTTGCTTGATGCTTTATCATATCGCACCTGGTCTAAAGTGGTCTGAGAAACAGAGTAGTCCTCAATGTTCAGTCTCTCTTTATTGGTCAACACCAGCTGGAAGACTCGCGCCAGTGAGGCGGTGGCGATTTCATATTGTAAAGTGTTGTAGTGTTTCTCTCGCTGTATACATCCCGGGAAGCTGCTATCCATGAAGGACTCAGCTGGGACCAGGTCAGGAGCCAAGCCTGCTTTTGCAGCTTTGATCTTCATCGTGACGACATAGCCACCTCCAAACCTGTCCGAGAGTACAATCGATAAATACAATGCATATGAAATCAAGTATGCACTTGTTTTGTTGACAATTTGATGGTTGAAAGTTGTTTTGCATTTCATCTTTAATAGAAGATTTAAAGAGGACCATTTGTGCCCTTTTACGAAGTCTTCATTTTGTTTTGGGGGTCTACTAGAATAGGATTTCATGCTTGAATGTTCAAAAAACACATTATTGTTCACATATTTGACATTGTTCCTGCACCTCTCTTCCCAGTCTGTCTGTAATGCTCTGTTTGGTTCTTGTCTCTATGAAGCCCCTCATTCTGAATAGCGCATTGTGTTCTGATTGGTCAGCTGGATCAGTGTGTTGTGATTGGTCATCCGATTTGAGCGTGTTTTGGAAATGTCACATCCCTTACCATAAACACGAGTTTCAACATACTCCCAATGCAACTCAATTGACCCTTTGTAAAGACCCGCCCCCCTTTAGTTACTGTTGCTGTGTCCGACAAGCCATGCCGCTCTCACGCCACACATCATGTTCTCACGGGGCGAAAAATACATCCCAGAGCAAAGAGGACACTGACAACACTTCCACAGACAAAACAGAGCAGGGTACTTTTGATATGAAACAGTTTCATATTTAAAATATTGTAATATTTTAAAGAAGCTTAAACAACAAATACTGTATAGTGTCTCTTTAATGTGTCGTGACTTTAATGTGGGATCGCTGTTGCTCCTTCAAGCGGCTCGTGAACCAACCTTCATTTATAGCATCAAATAAACATGAATGGACATCAGAAGGAATGTTGTTTCAAGCACAGAAAGAAAAAAAAAAGTTCATCAACGTTATCTATACTACCCTGACTGCTTTGTTGGACAAAATGGCAGATTCGGGGTTATGATTGGTTAGATCGCCTGTCAATCAAATAGTCGGCGAAGGGTCAATTATATTCTGAAATAAATATTCCTGAAATAAAACTCAGGACTACAATTAAGGCGTTTCAGGGAGTTCAGAAACTGCTTAATGGGGAACACATATTCACGATTAACTATGAATTTTTCCTCAGTAAACTCCTAATTTACTGCTTATTAGTAGCTGTTAGTAAGGTAATTGTTAAGTTTAGGTCTTGGGTAGGATTAAGAAGATAGCATAAGGCATTAATATGTGCTTTATAAGTACTAATAAACAGCCAATATTCTAGTGATATGCAAGCAAATAAGTAACTAGTTAGAAGACCCTAAAATAAACTTTACTTACTGATATAGAGAAAAACTCCTTTTGTAGTGATTTTGTGCTTTGTAACTTTGCAGACCTTTGTCATGTTTAATGTCAGCAACATTACACACTAAAGAAAGTTGAAAATGTAAAAAGCATAATAGGACCCCTTTAACACTAGAAGAACATTCAGTTCAATCGAACACATATCGATTTGTGGTCATATGGAAAGGGCATCTTTGAATTTTGAGCTTTCCAAAAGAACATACTCACTTGTATTTCAGATGCTGGATTGTCCCCAGACACTTAAATGTCCCATTGACCATGATGGCCAAACGAGTACAAAGAGCTTCACATTCTTCCATACTGTAGATGCAATCAAAAAAATAAATAAAATTAAAAGAATAATGATCAATAATTTCAAATAAATAAGGATTTATTTAAAGAAACACTTGGCAAGTCACTAAACAGACATGCAAACATGCAAGTGAACAGATAATATAATATAATGTAATATAATATAATCTGTTTCAGTTGATATATTTATATTACTAACTGTGATGTGACGCATTTCATTTCACGAGAAAATGTCTCATTTTGAACCGTAAAACTGTAAGCCAGGGTTAACATCAAATTCTTGCCTGTGTGAAGTCAAAACAACTGCCCTCCCATCACGGATGATACTCAGAATGGCAGTCCACAGGAACCTGCGGGAGTGAGGGTCCATTCCTGTGGTGGGCTCATCCTACACACATTTACAAGGTTACATTACACCGATGTTTTGTTTGTGCGCAATGACACCGAGAATGTTTAGGAAAAACATACCAGGAGCACTAGTGGAGGACAGCCAATCATTGCAATAGCAGTTGACAGTTTCCTCTTGTTGCCCCCGCTGTAGGTACCAGCACAGTTTCCGGCATATTCAGACAGACCCAGCTTCTGAATGCCCCATTCTGCCACCTACCGAAAAGAGTCTAACCTACATTAGTTATTTGTGTACAATGAAGTGTGGGAAATTTTTGTAGTATGTGTTCAAGTGCACTATGTTTTTGTCCTGTGTGTCATGTGATCTGTGAGGGGTGGGAGGTGAATGAGGGCTCAGACTGTGAGTCTCACTCTGCTAATCTCAGATTCAGGGATCCCACGGAGCCGGGCGTACAGGTACAGGTGCTCCCTCCCCGTCAGCAGTTCGTCGATGGCATCAAACTGAGGACAGTAGCCCATGTTCTGGTGCACATCCAGTATGTTGGTAAGAATACTGAAGAAAAGCGCAGTTCATGATTAGCATTTACATCCAATGGAAGTTCACAACTAGTGGCTCTTTATGGTTTGTACACTACCTGTATCCAGCTACTGATGCCTCGCCTGACGTCACATCTGTGTCTCCGGTCAGCATTTTAAAGGTTGTGGTTTTACCTGCACCGTTTACACCAAGAAGCCCAAAACACTGCACAAAGCATTTAAGATGAATACCACATCATTGTTCGGTGGTTCATTTCAATTGAAAGAGCAGCAGTATGGTTTAAAATGTTTTTTTTTTTTCCAGTGATACCTCCCCCGCTGGAACTCCTACACAGACTCTGTCCACCGCTGGTCGTTTTCTGCGCCTGTATGTCTAAGACCAGACAATACATTTAAGCATGGCACTAATGGTCCTTCAAAACACTGACAATGCTTACAAAATATACTCCAAAAATATATGCTTTTTATTTTAGTACATCTGGTCACTTACTTTTGACAAGTCTCGCACTAGAAGGATGTCATTCTTGTTTCCTCCTTTGTAAATGCGCTCTCTCTCCCGAGCTACATCCTCATCCTCATTTTTAACGGGACTCCTCACATGGTCTGACACCCTATACAATTAACAGATATAAAATAATAGTTACTATCATGCTGTTTTAGGATTTTTCCTAACAGTTACAGTAAAAACAAAGTAATATTAAACAGATCCCATTTTACAGCTAACTTTTCTTTTAATGTTCATTTTGTAATTTAGTGTAAAAGTCTACTGAGCAGAATTTTAGAGGATATTAATAATGTACTTTGCCCTCACCAGAGATCAAGGAAAAAGTTGTACTGGATGAGCAGGTTAAAGATGAAATACACAAAACCCTCCACAGCCATACAGAAGAGGTTCTTCCCAACAAAGTTCCATCTGAATGGATCCATGGAATACTCCTCCCCTGTGCCAAGATATAATTTAAAGCAATTTATAGTTGTTGTTTTTTAATATATTTTTGTTTTGTTTTGAGAGGGCACCAGTAGCAGTAATAGGTGAGATAAAATATGACCATAGCAGTGTTAAATTTTTTTATTTATTATTAATATACACTGCCATTTAAAAATATTTGTCAGTAAGATTTTTGTTTGGTGGTGTTTTTTTTTTTTTTTTTTTTTTTTTTTCATGAAAGCAATGAATACTTTTATCCAGAAAGGATACAATAAATTGACAGAATTTAGAATTTATTTTTGTAAAATTGTAAAAGTCTTTATTATTTCAAATAAATGCTATTTATTTGAACTTTTAATTCCTTAGAAAGATATAAATCCTGCACACTACTCAAGTTTGAAAAATCACAAAAATATTTTAATGAGCAACGTTTCGGTCAATCGACCTTCCTCAGTCCTTCCCCAAAGTCCAAGCACATTTGAGAAAACATCATTTAGGAATTAGTAAAATCCGTTAATAATAATAATTAATAATTGGCACACCTCCAATTACAATCATAATAATATTAATATATTCACAAAAATATTAAGCATCCCAACTGTTTTCAACATTGATAATAATAAGAAATGTTAGATTTGTTTGAGCACCAAATCATTTCAGAACAACTTCTGAAAGATCATGTGAAGATGGGCATGATGGATGGTGTATGAATTAATTACATTTAAAATATATTCAAATAGAAAAAGTATTTTAAACTGTAATAATATTTCACAATATTACAGTTTTTGATATAATTTACAGTATTTTGATCAAATAATATAATATAACACAATATAATATGATATAATATTTTTAATAGACCAAGGATTATAGTGTGGGAAAAAACTATTAACATTTGATGATTATTCTTTTTGTTTTACAGGAAAAATATCATATGAGTTTCGAGTGAAGAAGAAGCAATTCAGTTATATTTAGACAAGTGAAGGAATGTTTTCAGCATTTTAGTCTTTTTTATTTTACCTACATACTTAATTCTCAAAGATACACATGATCATTGTTAGAAACTGTTAATAGACGGACATACCAAATCGCGCATAGACATCAGTCACGGCCTGGTTCATGGCCATATCAATGAGACCTCGGCCGAGACAGAAGTGAGGGAAGACCAGAAGCACCTTCTTCAACACCTCATTAAACATTAGTAGAGACTGAAGAAAAATCACAAGCAATTACTACAAAATAAGCAATATGAAATCTGTAAACATGGATTAATAAAGCAAACATGTCTTTAACTTTAAAGCATTATTGTGACTAAAGGGTACAAACTTCAAATTTTATATAAAATCAACAAAAATTGTGAATAAAATTTTTTATTTTACCCTGTTGTTTTCAAAGAGCTCTAAGATGAAGGTGATGGCGCTACTGTTGATCCCAATGAAAAGGTTGATGCATGAGAGGGACACGTACGCCGTACTGGGGACATTAAACATGTAGGAAATGGGGTACATCATGGGTGTCACTGACCACCTGCATAGTGAAGAGAAAAAGAAAAATCACTTTTGTGCTGAAGCTGATTTCTCAAGTCGATGGCAACCTATATAAGCCGCTGACTGACCCATAGAGGCTAAGCAGAGCGACCAGCGCTGGCAGATTTGTGGGTGATGTGTAGCACTTCTTATCAAAAGCCACGAAAATGGCCACAACCATCACTGTGCTGAGGGAGTAGTTCATCTGGCACAAACAAACGAATGGGATATGAGCAATCAAGCTGCAGTCCAAAAACATTTTTCAATGACTAATGACAGACATTTTACAGAGCAGTCTTTGTTAACACACAATGCCGTTTAATCTCACCATGTCCCAGAAAAAGTTGGCGACCCAGTAGACCACAGGGCTGACTCCACTAACAAACTGCAGATGTTTGGCCTTGGTGACACGTTCCTGAATGAGGTAGAGGATGAAGCTGGCTGGGATGAAGGACATGGCAAAGATGACGCAGATGGCCACCACTGCGTCCACTGATGTGGCGAGACTGTCCGAAAGGAAAATCAGCCTTTTACATAAAAGTAGATTTTACACTTTTTACTTAAAAAACATTATCCACATACAGTATTTACATGTATGTGTGAACGCAGGAGTACACTTGAAATGATTAGTATCAGATTTCTGTGAATTCACAACTACATACACTACTATTCAAAAGCTTGGGGTTAGTAAGACTTAAGGATAAATTAAACTAGTGACAGTAAAAATATTTATAATGTTACAAAAAATCTAAGAAATGCTGTTCTTTTGAACTTTCTATTCATTCAAATATCAAGCAGCACAACTGTTTCCAACACTGATAATAAAAAGAAATGTTTCTTGAGTAGCAAATCAGCATATTAGAATAATATCTGAAGGACACGGGATAAATGACTGCTGAAAATTCAGCTCTGGAATAAATTACAGTTTAACCCATATTAAAATAGAAAACAGATATTTTATATTCTAAAACATTTTTACTGCCCTTTTGATCAAATAAATGCAGCCCTGTGAGCATAAGAGACGCAAAATAATTAAAGCGTACAAAATTTTGAACGGTGGAGTACATCACTCATACATCACTATTAACGGAACGTCAGCTTAAAATTAAAACCCCTTGTTTTAGTACAATAGTCGATTGACCTTTTACACCTGTATTTAGTGCTGAGCATCCAAGACGGATGATGTAAACTGAGCAGTCAAAAACATTTCAATGTGACATCTGACACTCACACAGTGACCTCTGAGAGCTGCTCTTTGGTGAGGTTGAGTGGGTGGTTGATGGCAGTAATGCCATATTCTGACGGGTTGGCGTGAGGCGGCAGGTAAGCACGGAGAATGGCGTTGTTTGCTATGTTCATGAAGGAGACCATGGCGTGCCAGCCTTTGTTATTATACCACACCTGTGACAAGTTAGGGGACCAGGAGCTTTATTTAAAGAGTATCCTTGACATTTAGACAAATTAATCATGGCTTAAGTCATCCCCTTGGAATTATAAGTTTCTATCAGACATTTTTGTCAAAATTGAGTTCACCCGATTTACATTATGTGATGTTTTTTTTTAATCTTGTGTCCATTTTTGGGACTTTTTATTTAGAAAACAAAAAGGTTCTCTCAACAAATTTAATCGAATGCAAAAACTTTGAAGCTCAATATCTCAAAACTGCTAAGAATGCAAGATTGAACCTTATAATTCCAAGGGGACAAAGTGTCCAAACACATTTTTGGGATATTGTATGGTTAAATAGGTGGTTTGACTTACCTTAACATTGTACTCACTCTCCATGTAGTGCAAGAAGGTTCCTAATTCATTCATGGCTGACTTTGAATAGGGACCCTAAGGAGATCATTCAATAATGTAGATGTTATGTGATCAGAATAGAAAGTAATATATTTAAATGCCTCTAGTTAAAATCTCATGATCGTTTATGTGTAGTACACAATATCATACCCCTGTAATATTCATCATCCTTCCAAGCTGGGAAAAGACATCTTGGATAACCTCAGGGTCCACATCGAGAATCGGCAGTTGTCCACCAACAGAGAGCCCTCCATACCTGTATAAAATTGGGTTTAATCAAGCATATTTTTAAAACGCCTTAGTTAATGTTTCCAGTATTTGTTGTGTGAGAGTGTTATCGGTACATCATTTTTGCACAAGTATAATTTTGATGTAAACACAGATGCATAACATGTTCATTAATTTTTATTATCAACATTTTAGTATACAGGTCTTTAGGTCTTCCATCTCTTTAAAGCAAAGTAAAATACTTTTACAATTGACTCTATTATGTTAAATGACCATGTGGTAAGACAAATTAAAAGTAGAAATTTCAATAAAATGTTTTTAAAATGTTTTAAATGTTTGGTTTTTTTTTAATCAATGCATAATAAATACAAAAATTGTGTTTAAAACATTTTATGTTTATCATGTCACACTCCCCAAAAGTATATATATGAAGTAAAATCCTGAGGCATTCTACAGAAAGAAATCCATTATGTGTGGGTTTTCCAAATATGTTTTAATTGGACAGCTGTTTGATTGATTCATATCGGCTACCACATCAAACATCCACACAACTAAATAATAAAAGACAGAAACGTTACCTTTGCTCATTCACCCAATATTTGCTCTTCAGGCTGCATATAAGAAAACAGCAGTCATTATACAAAATGAAACGAATACTAACAGTACTAATGCACTGAAGTTTTTATAACAGTTCACCTGGTCTTGATGAGCGTGGGGTAAGTCTTCACTAAGTAGTCAGAGATGTTTTTGTTTGTCATGTCGAGCAAAATGTCCCCTGTTGGCTGTTTTCTCTACATCAGAGCAACAACAACAACAAAACATGACTAAACCCACTGCCTGGATGTTTAAAATTACGATTAAATTTTCACTTCCATCTGATCCAGACCTGTTGTGGTGGCAGTCCTCCAGCTCCAGCCGCACAGACAGGCAGCATAGTGAGCTTTGTATCAGTGCTGCACTCACAGGACGGGGAGGGGTTTCTAGAATCCCACGCGGGACTCGATAAGATGTTTGTGACCTCAGGAGACACTGGAGGAACTTCCCAATCAGAGGTTGTGTTTAAGCAGGTAAAGAGGTTCCTGTATGGACATATAATATAATATAATATAATATTATATAATTCTTTTATTAAATATACTCTATTTATTTGAAATAGTTTAAGTAGAATGTATAGAGAGACTGACTCAATTATATACACTGCTGCTAAAAAGTTTGGGGTCAATATGATGAATTCAAAATGTTTTTGAAAGAAATCTCTGTTGCTCATCACGGCTACATTTTTTAAATTAAACATATGGTAAAAACAGTAATATTGTAAAATATTATTACAATATAAAACATCTGTTTCTATTGTAAAGTATTTTAAAATGTCATTTATTCTTGTGATGTCAAAGCTGAATATTCAGCATCATTACTCGAGTCTTTGCTGTTGCATGATCCTTCAGAAATCATTTTAATGTGCTCATTTGCTGCACCAGAAACGTTTCTTATTATTATCAATGTTGAAAAAAATTAACAGCAGCTTAATATTTTTTCTTCATAATTCTTTGATTAATAAAGTTCAAAAGAATAGCATTTATTTGCAATTGTTTTTTTATCATTATAAATGTATTTACTGTTACTTTAAATCAACTTAATGTGTCCCTGATGAATAAAAGTATTTAAAAAATAAACAATTTTACTGACCCCACTCTTTTCAATGATAGTGTAATTTACCAAATTTACTGAATTTGGTAATTAAACAATTATCTTAAAATGATATTGATTCAAGGCTCGAATACTGTGTAATGTGAAGTTTATACATTATTATTATTCGTCTATGGAGAAAACTAGATTTTGTCACACTCATTCAAAGATTAATTTCTGTCATGACAACTCTCTGAGTGTTTGGCATGGTAATGGATATGATGTTTGGTCTTGGCAGAGTAAGTGCTGCACTGCTGCTGCTGCAGAGTGAGTAAAGGACTTGCTACTGCCGATACATACACAACACGCTGCTGTGAGCAAGTAAGGGATGCTGCTGCAGTACAATACAGCATACATGAAATACCCGTAGCAGCAAGCTCATTGGGTACTGATACAGCGGGGACCAATCAGCTGTTTCCCATAGATGACGATGTGATTGCAAGCTGATTGAGTTAAGGACTTATATGAGCCTGTGCCATCTAGAGTTTCATGACAGAACTTTGTATTTATAGTTGTAATTAAAGTATGCTCATGTAGTTTCAAAACCACTTCAGACAAAACTTATAAACTCACTCCAAGGGCTGATTAGCCATACAGCGTGTTCCCATGCCAGGGTCCTTCAGCAACGTCTGTATGAAGTGCTTCATTTTTGGATGTGATGGCTGCTCATTACTAAAATACAGAAGACAAGTGAGAAATTCATCTCCCATGAAAAAATACAAACTACTTCAGAAGCAGATTCTTAGGGCGTTTTCACATCTGGCTTGATTGTTTCAGAACCTGGTACATTTTCTCGATAAATTCGGTTCGATTAGGCATATGTGAACATGAAAATTGTGCTCAGATCTGCCCAAAAACATTTTGTCCGAGATTGCAGGAACAAACATGGTCGTCTCAGCTGCAAACGAACTCTGGAGAGGTTCACTTTTGGTGAGAAATAATCCGACCTAATGGACCAACGAACCAGGCTGTATCACAATATATGATGGGTAATTACATTTTGCTAATGCCTCTCAAAATTAATAATGGGTTAACCTGAAGCTAAGACGAAGTTGCCTTATTGAAATTTTGTCAGACAAACATATTTCACAACAACTGGCCAAAACATAAAAATAAAGATGAAGCCTTGGTTCTTGCCAAAAATTATAAAGTAATGTAATGACAGCTACAAAGAAAGCCGCAGAGCTGTTGTCTATCCATGATGACTGATGACCACTATGAGCTGAATTCTGGAACATAAACAGGTGCACACTGACCAATGAGAGGAGAGTTTGCTCGGACTCAACTCATGTTAACAAATGTTGGTCTATTTAGAAATGCTGCCTTGTGAAAGCAAACTGAACCAAGAAGAAACTGCAACATTGTAAAAATGTGAAAATTTTTTGTGAAAAAACCCTGAGACTCTAAACAGTTGATCTCACCTGATGAAGGTAAACTGTGGACCATACATCCATGGAGTGAGGGTCAGACTGGGATACTCTCCAAATGGTGGGACAATCATAGTGAAGACCAAAGCAATAAGGACAAAACTAGCTGGCAAAACAATCTACAAAAAAAAAAATATATATATATAAAGAAAACATGGCATCAAATAAGTGACCAGATTATTTTTCAGAAATTGTACTTTTGTGTTCCACTGAAGAAAGAAAGTCACAGAAGTTTTAAATGGCAAGGAAAGGTGAGTAAATGATGATAAAATTATCCTTTTTGGATACATTTACTCATTTTCATAACACTGTGCACAAGCAAACTTCACCTTACCTGTGCAAGGAAATCTTTGTGGCTGCGTATGGCATGGTGAAATCTCTTGACCAGAAGAGCATGGAACTGTTTGAGAACCAAGCTAAAGCCTTTAACCTGCTTGGAGGCTCTGCCGGCACTGTTGTCAGCCTCCAGTGGGCTCCCCATTCCATTAGCATCTGTAAACCAGACCAGATACGAGCGTAATCTAATTAGATCTGCTGAAAAAAACTGCTCAACAGCATTACATTTTGGCTGCTGGTTTGTCCTCAACTGGCTAAGACAAACGACCAGCTCAAACTTCCAAATCAGCAAGACAACATTAGTTGCTTTAACAAGCAATTCCCCATACTTTTACTAGCTTAACCAAGAACCATTTTCAGGCACTCAATCAGCACGATTGACTGGTTTACCAGCTAAACCAGCACTAATCAGCACAAAGCAGCATGTTATTCATATTGGTCTAAGATTGTCTTGTTTCTGCCAAGAGCTGCTATATCTCAAGAAGCTTTATCTCTACATAAAGCATTGCACTTCAGTCAAACCCTTCAAAGCACTCTGATAGCTTCTTAGCATGAGTGCTAAGCAAAGCTGAGATCTGGGATCTCGATTCACCTTCAACATTACTTGTAGCATCTCTTTCTCTCAAGAAACCATTGCCATTTTTCCTCTGTTGTAGCATCCATTGCTCTGAGGGGGTAGTTTGACAGTCAAACACAGGGTTATAAACTACTGCTTTATGGAAATTACAGGACTTGAACTAACTTGATAATATGAATTAACTTGACATATATTTCATGCATTATGGAAATAAAAAATAGATAATATGAGGATTTTTACCTGGTGTAACAGAGCTGTTGGCTGCCTCTCCATCTGCTGTAACTTTCAGAAAGATCTAAATATATACAACACAGTTTCTTAAATCATTATTGAGCCATACAGCAACTTTCGCACAGTAACAACACACATATATATATATATATATATATATATATATATATATATATATATATATATATATATATATATATATATATAGTATATATACACGCATCCATAAATGGATGTTAAAATTGTACGCAAAATTTAAACACAAAAGCAATATAAAATCTGAAGTCTGTTGACTGTTATCACTGATGGTAATGGTTGCTGAAATAAAGAAAGAACTATATGCAGAATGTTATTTAACCTCCTCTAGTGATGTGTCAGATATTCCAAAGCTACTGAGGCCCATGTCAGCCAACGTTTCCTCCAGTTCTCGGAAAAGGCTGGCGTACGCTCGATATTTAAAACCCTTATTTGGGAGCAGATAGGTCATCTCTTGACCGATCATTTCAATCAGCTTCGCCTCAGGTACATGGTGATGAATGAGAGTAGTGATATTCTCAACATTCCCTGTGTAAAGAGATTGAAAAAAAATATTCATTTTTGAAGAGATGATATCACTGTATATTTTGAGTTTTTACTCCACTGACCGTCCAGTGTTCTCTCGGGCTGAAGTGCCTGACTCTCCTCTTTCTGTCTAGTGCAGGTGGAGCAGGAGCAGGAACACTCAGACGCACAGTCACACTCATTCTGAAGAGCACAGGTGAAGAACTCTTACTGAACACAGTTTAAATACTGTACTTTTAAGAACCACATTTCAGTTTTTTTTTCATGTTATACTAGGGGTTTTCCTCTATCATTTCTTCTCCTCTCTGATGACAATACCCTTCCATCAACCTGTCACTTACATAAGATCACATCACTTAGCAAATGACAACAATCCATCAATTTCTGATGGACAAAATCAAGTCATGTCCTACATTATTTTCTCATCCAAGTAGCCGTTTCACTCAGATACACAGTAAGAAAAGCCAATCACAACTTCCATTTAATGGAAACATTAACACATTTCTATGCATTTGGTATTTGCCATGGTTGCTAATGTGTTAAGGATGCCTGCTTCCTCGCAAAACTCAAACGAGGATATCTCCATGTTATTCTACTCCCTAGATGCGGTTCATATTTCTTTTTCAATCTAACTCTATGGGTTTTCCCAGCTCATATTATCATACATCAAGCGATAATAGTATGTGTGATAAAGTGTAATACACCTGCTAATCACTTTTTGAGGTGCCATTCATGTCCGCAGCACAAACTGTAAGTTTATATGGTGAATTTTAATCATTTTAAGTTTAAATGCCGTGTTGCCCATATAAGCACCATAAGTCAGTGTGATTGTGTGCTTTACAATAATATTACAAAGATTCTGACAGTCAAAGAACTCCTAAAAACACATTCAAAGCACAGCTGCGGATTGTGATATAGTTAAAAAACAAAGCAAACAAACAAACATAAACTAGATAAAAGCATGTAAATACTTCATCCTTATGGCAAGACATTACAGACAAAACCATTGTTTTTGGGCTGTTTTGCTTCCATAACATATATGTAGACTAGTGAAGAGAAAATATCCAAAATACACATTAAAGTGTGTATTTTATTACATTTTATCTATTTGTGTCAGTAGATTTCAATTACAATACATATCTTTAAAGGCCGTTTTCTCTAAATGAGATCTCCACTTCAGTAGAACTTATTTACGTTTCCAGTCTTATTCCTATCTATATTCCTTAAATTGTACTTTCTGATTTCTGATTAATTAAAAGGGACATTCAAAATACCCTTGTAAAAAAAAAAAAAACTTTAAATCAAATATCTCAACAAAATGAAACAAGAATTTTGAACCTGGTTTTATCGAATGCTCATACTTGTGATACAAAACAATTATCTTAATGTGTAGTGATTATCACCCGGGAAGTATGGTGATAATTTTTGTCCTGCCGTAACCAATAACATGGTAAACAGTCACAGAAGTCTCACCTCCTTCTTGCGCTGGTCTTTAATGCGACGCACCAGAGTGAGGTAGAAACCCACTCCAAAGCAGTTCTTCAGAAAGAGAGGAGAGCCACTGCAGTGTAGTCTCCCTTTAGAGATAATGGCCACTCTGTCACTTAACAGGTCTGCCTCGTCCATGTGATGAGTGGACAGTATTACTGTGCGGCCTGGATGAAGTGTATGAGAGAGAGAGAGAGAGAGAGAGAGAGAGAGAGAGAGAGAGAGAGAGAGAGAAACAAAGCGATGATACAGATATTTAACAACAGGAGGATCAGATTTATTTATTATTGTATGAGCAGCTGGACAACTCCAGGAGTCTCTAGCAGTGAATGTCTTTTTAATGCTTGTCTTTGCAGTGTTTTCTTTGGCCTGAAGGTGGCAGTACCTGTGCGATACTTGAGTAGCAGGTCCCAAATGGAGCGTCTGGAGTATGGATCCACTCCTGATGTTGGCTCATCCAATATTACCACCTTAGAACCGCCTACGAAAGCCATCGCCACCGACAGCTTCCTCTGCATACCCCCTTATTGACAGAGTACAAACAAATACTTTAAAACACTGACTTTATAGACATTAGTGCTTGATATATAAGTAAAAAGGCACTAAAAACTACATATACTATGGGTACAGTCAGAGATATTTAAGGCAAAATGACACCCGGGAACTGTCTCAGGAAATAATGTTGGAACATTTGAAACATGGGCACAATCATTATTCAAGCCTGTTCTTCGCCTCAGAGTAAAACATGGAATTCTGAGATAAAGTTGAAAATAAGAAATAATGTTTTGTGACATGAAGTCACATTGGGACCATTTATTTATAACTGAGGACAGTGTTTTTCGTTTAATTTGAGCAGTTTTAGTATGTAGTGATATGTATTAGTATGACTCTGTTTTAGAAAACTTAAACAAAACTCAAGTGCAGTATTCTGTCAGTTCATTCGTGTCTGTACATAAACAAATCTTATATAAATACGGTTTTCTGTTTTAATAGATTTTAAAATTCATTTATTTCCCTTTTCAGTATTCTTTGATGAATGGAAAGTTCAAGAGAACAATATTTATTAAAAAAATATAAATCTTTTATGACAGTAGAAATGTCTTTACTGGCACTTTTTTTGTATCAAGTTAATGCCTCTTTGCTGAATAAAAGCATTAATCTCTTTCAAAGACAAAACAATCTTACCAACCCCTGTCTTTTAAACATTATAGTGTATAAACACGCCAGCATTTATCTCTGGCTGATCATCATTACCACCAAGGCAACATCACTTCAATGTTTACCCTATAGGAGAAGCTTCATTTTATCCCAAACCCAGATCAGCTCCAAATAAGAAGCTTATCTCCAGTCCCCCCTGTCTCACTGGTTGTTAAGTATCTGTCTAAAACACAGATACTGAGTGGGCAAACTCTAAGACCCTTTAATAAAAGATTGCAGATAACCAGATTATCATCTCAGGTTCACATTCAGACACACCAGAGAGGTTCTGTGCTTCCTCATCTCGTTTATGAGGCAATCCAAGGTCCTGCAGCATGTCCTCAACCTCCTGCTCGGCCTCCTTGCGCTCACGTCCCTTCATCAGAGAGTAGAAGAGAATGTGCTCCTCTACTGTCAGACTGAGGGAAAAATGAAACATACATAACTTGCATACAGATTGCAGTATTTACTGTATAATATCATGTCGACTTGCGAAGAAAGAGAGCTCACTGATTGAAGAGGATGTTGTACTGTGGACACATGCCCAACGACTGTCGTATGGCTTCCATTTCTGAACGAATGTCCTTCCCATATATGTAAGCCGTTCCAGAGGTGGGAGGAAACAACCCGGTCAATATGGACCTGCGACAGTGCAAGTACATATATGAGAAATGTGTCCAAAATGACAACTAGATGGAATTTATGTTTCCATATCATCAAAGGATAACGGTAAGGACGTACAAAGTGGTGGTCTTTCCTGCCCCATTGTGACCCAGGAAAGAAGTGATCTGATCCTCATAGAAGTTCATGTTGAGAGAGTCCACTGCAGGTCTTGAGTTCCTGGAATAAACCTTCACCAAGTCTTGCACTGACACTCCTATTAACAGACCCTCCGGCTCTGGCTCAAAGAATGGATTTCCTGTAGTAAAACAGTTATAAACAGTTATATTGTACAAACAGTTATATAGAATTTAGAATGTTTCTTTGAGACTAATTCTGCTAAGTCTTTTTGAAACTTCTACTCAGGAAAGGTATTCAAATTTGTAACTAACACAACCCAACTGGCATCTTTACCATTGTGCACAGGCTGGATCTCCTCTTGTTGAATCTCTTCGTGTGTTTTTAACTGCTCCTCCCGCTCTTTATCCTTCTCCATCCTCTCTCGTTTCTCCTTGTGCTTGCAGTTCTTGCTGCTGCGGGAACCATTGCATTCCCTGTGCTCTGGCGAAAGGCCACCATGCTCAACATCTTCCTGCTTCTCCAAGTTATTTACCGGAGGCTTCTCAGGGCCTACAGAGAAACAGAGGTATGTTTACAAAACTAATCTAATGTAGACCCTGTTTATATCTGCATTTTTTTGCTGTCAACTTGTGATTGAATCATCTTAAATGGCTGTTTATATCAGGTGTAAACAATCAACCATACCTGGATCTGGATTCTGTGAGGGTGGCAGCTTCACCCAGTACGAGGGCTGCAGAGGAAAATAAAATGGCTGACCGATGCCATACTGGCCTGAAAAACCAATGGAAAAAAGTAAGCTTTCCTTTACAGTGGTTTAACAACATTCAGAGCAGTGCTTGTGAAGAAACTGACCTGGAAAGACGTTGTCGAGATACCAAGCCAAAACAGCATAAAGAACTGCGTCCAACAGCATCATTCGAATAGAAGTGAAGAAGGAGTACTCATCACCCTCTAGAGGACTTGTACCAATGTTGTCCCACTGCAGACCCAGGCCTTGCTCCTCATAGCGGGATAGATACTCTGTCCCAAAACCAAAGGCCACTGGAGACAGAAAGCTCTGGAAAAGGAGGACCGTTTCACGAAACATTAATTATATGCAAGAGCCATACTGACAACTCAGATGTAAAGTTTTTAAACGTAACTAGATTCTAAATTAAATAAGACTTCATGCTAATTACATTTATAGCAGTGGTTCTCAATCTCAACCTATTTGAAAATGGACTATTTCCTCTGTAATTTGACAAAGCTGCTTGTTTTCAAACTTTTTTTTTTTTTTTGTAAAGAGGAAGTATTGGTATATTAAATTAATTGACCACAAGTAACGGTGTGACTTTAGAAGTTTATGTTCTTCAATTGAAAACACCAGTTACTAAAGGGAGAAAAAAATATATTTTTATCATTTTTTATTTTTATTTTGTTATTTATTGTTTAATTATTATATAGTTTTATATAAGAAACAAATTTCTGTTTACATATTTATTGATTTTTTTTACTTTATGATTTCTGTTATAATATTTTTAATGTTATCTTTTATTACTTTAAATGTAAAAATATTTAGTCAACTAGAGGGCCTTTTGGCAGTTTGCTAAAGCCCCCTAGTGATCCCTGCACCCTGGTGGTGAATCACCAATTTTTAGGGGCTTTGATAACGTTGAATGCTAAGTGTTTGAGATTGGATCGAACTGAAGAGAAGTGGAACACCATTGTGGACTCACCACGGCTAACTTCATATTCTTGGTAATGCGGTCCTGCCAGGCGAAACAAAAGATATGAGGGAGGTACAGAGTGAAGTAGATGATGCCGCTGCAAGCCGCAGCCAGGTTGGCCTTATTGAAGAATACACTCATCAGAAAGCACTGCATGATAGTGGCCACAGTGAACGTGAGGAGGAACAGGAACAGGATGATGGGGTCGCTGTAATTGAGAACTTTTCCAGCCTGAGGACAAAGACATAAAATAATTAGGATACATTTCTAATTAACAACAGCACAGTGTAAATAATTTATCCTCACGCATCTCTCTTCCTTTGCATTGCTACTGAAGAGGTAATGATGAATAAATAGACAATTATTGTCATAAGAATGCACAACTGTAAAATGTGGTCCTAAGTAATAAGATCCAGAGAAAAATAATAAAGAGTGATTGAGAGAAAGATAGAGAGGTACCCTCCATATATGTACTAGCAACATACATCCAGCAGAGGTCACAATGCAACAAATCTGAAAAGGCTCAGATGGAAAAAGTTCTACAGTAATCACACTTCTTCCTCACCATGATAATGGCAGTCAGCAGAGCGGTGCTGGCGGCCATGATGAGGAAGCTGTCGATAAACCATGTGTACCAGATGACTCCATTAGAGACGCCCATGGCCTTCAGTGTATCCTTTAGCCTCATCTCCTTCTCCAGCACGATGCTCTTCACCACCATGGACACCGAATAGATCCAGGCCAGCACCATGAAGATGGGGAAACAGCGATTTAGGGTCAGCATGAACCTTGATATGGGACAAAACAAACAAGATCCATTGGATATTTGTAAGGTTTCATTGAGAGCTATGATATGCCATGAAATAATGCAACTGGAGTCATGTGTGGAAAGATCACCCAAAATTAAAATTCTATGAGCATGAGCATGAACATGGTAACCATGTTCCATGAAATGTTGGTAACCAAACAGTTTCAGGTCCCATTTACTTCCATTGAATACTGAAAAATATAATGGAAATCAAAGGGAACCAAGCCAGTTTGGTTGCCATTCTTCTTTTGTGTTCCACAGGAAATAAAAACTCATACAGGTCATGAGGGCACTCACCCAAATGATGACAGAATTTTATTTTGGGGTGGAATATCCATTTAAGCTGGTGTGATGATATGGGATAGGGTCAGTTAGCTCTTTCTGGCCACATAATTTCAGCCATTACTCACATGTCATCCACGTAGCAGGGGTAGGGCATCTGCTGCACGTAAACACCTAGAGGCCAGTCATGACCTGTGTGTAACTTAAGGATACCATGTTCAATCATGTCCTGCAGGTAGGCAAAACCTCCCCAAATGTAGCGATGGTCCTCCAGAGGGTCTGCCCTGGGACCAGGGTCCCAGTACCTAAGAGAAAGAAAGGGTAGGAAACTTTTGCTTAAAGGTGCATTTAGTAGTGTGGTGCTAATTTAAAAAGTTTTACTCATGAACAAGAACAATGAATGTTTCTTGAGCAGCAAATCAGCATATTAGAATGATTTCTGAAGGATCATGTGGCACTTAAGACCGGAGTAATAGTTGCTGGAAATTCAGCTTTGCCATCACAGGAATATTTTACATTTTATTTTATTTATTTTATCTATATTTTAAGTTGTATTAATATTTCACAATATTACTGTTTTCCTGAATTTTATCAAATAAATACAGACTTGCTGAGCATAAGACACTTCTTAAAAATCATTTAAAAAATCTTAATTCCAAACTTAATCCTTAGTGGTCAACAGTTTTCACACAATGGAGAACATTCAGAAAAACATAGTATTTCAAATTATTTTTAATGTCACCTAATAAAACTCTATAGGCTGTCATTGGGCAACTCTGAGATGAACATACTTAAAATGCAGCCTTCTAGTACGTCACACTTGCTGTGTAATCCAACAGGGTTCTCCAAACTTGGTCCTGGAGAGCCACAGTCCTACAGAGTTTAGCTCCGAGGCTAATTTGAGACAAGTTGCAGCTAAACTCTGCAGGACAGTGGCTCTCCAGGAGTGAGTTTGGAGATCCCTGCTTTACAGAGTGCTAGTTGGTCATGTACATGTAAAGAAATTCCCTAGTTTGCTGGGAAGCTTCTCAAAAAAAAGTCAAAGTCAAGAAAGTTTTTGGATACTAATTCTCAATTATAATAGTGCTGAAATTTTTCAATAAAGCCTGTTTTTTTTCCTCAAGTCAAGGCACCGTAAACACTCTACGAGTCAGGATTTTCGCGACGTAACACTGCCAACGTGACTGTCAGGACGAAGTTTAACGCGGAGTGTGTGGGCTCGGCAAAGGTGCGCCTATTGACGGTGCATATTGACCATAAAGGGGGTGCTTGCAAGCACCCTCATGAAAGCTAAAATGACAAATGGGACACCCACGGTCTCATGGCTTCTCATGGACACACACACGTAGCAGCAATTGTAAATCCACAAGATCGAAAGTGCATATGAAGTGTGCCATTTGGGACAGGGCTGTAGTCTGTTCATAGTCCGTTTGTGCATTGGTTCCCCTTTGATTAGTCTCCCCAGTTCCCTCTGGGGTATCTCGTTACCTTGTTAAGCTTGTTACCCCCTGTGTATATATAGCCCTTGTGTTTCACTTGTTCTTTGTCAGTCGATGTTTGATGTTACTCGTGTCGTGTACGTGTTCTGTATGCTCCCTGTTTCCTGGTTGTTGTTTTGATTTAACACCTGCACTTAGATCTGCCTCATCTCCTGCATTACACTTAAAACGATTTGGAGACAAAATATTTTTTATTTGTAACTTGATTCAGACTGTTTCTTTTGTTTTTTTTGTTTTTTTATTGGTGACTGCGCTTTGCATTATGCCCACATAACGAAAACACAATGAACCCACAGGGTCATTCTATACTCTACTGTTTGTTTTCATGTGTCAAAGAGGGACGGCTACTTGAGATGTGAGCAGACTAACACCTGCAGGCATGTTTTGTGCTCTACAGAGACTCTCAGTAATGAGTGGTGTCACTTTGCAGTGTGCAGCACACTGGAGCTCCATGGAGAACATGATTGTGTCCGCTCTTTCTCTTTCTCTTTCTCTAACAATAGTGTGTTGAGCAGGAACGCCTTACATGAACAAGAGAAGATCTTCCATTCTCTCCTTACACAATAAATGTTATATAAAATCTGAATCAAAACATGTACTCTGAAAGATGAGACAAGAACTTATATCTAATGTTCCTTCAATGATCCCTCAAGATTGATTAAAACATTAGGTTGCTTGACTATGATTTTTATGAGTAATGAAGCCCATTAAAGGCTGAAAGTGTTTCTTTAAAATTGGTGATTAAAATAAAACAGATTCAGTTTCAGTCCAGTTTAATGGTCTCTTAGGGTGCGTTCACACTTGTCATGTTTGGTTCGATTAAAACGAACCCCGGTGAGATTGCTCAGTTAGTGCGATTCATCTGAACATATGTGAACGCTGCCAAACAAACGGACCGAGACCGCTAAAAAAATGGATCTCGGTCCGCTTCCAAACGAACTCTGGTGCGGTTCGATTGATATATGAACGCAACACGGACCAAAGACATGTAAACGAACCAAAAACAGGAAGTGATGTGACAAGACGCAGAAAGATCGGTGTATCCAAAATGAGTCGAGGGTAAACGTGGAGCAACGAGGAGGTGAAGTGCCTCATCAATATTTGGTCCTGGTGCTGTTTTGAACATTTTATGAGCTCTTCGTGAGTTCTCAGCTGGTAAAAATAAAACCATGTGTACACGCATAAAATGATGGCGTTTAATCCAGCACACAGAATTGTTTTGAATGTTCGGTAAGCAAGCTGCATCGCAAAATATACGTCATAAAAGCCGACCAATCAGGTTGTGACCATATCCCTATGCCTTTGGTTCGGTAACTTTAGGTTTGCTGTTAAAAATGCCAGTGTGAACGCTAAGCGGAGCAGGACTAACCAAACTAACCAAACGAACCGAACTTCAAGTGTGTTAATCTGTGTCTCATGAACTACCCAGCCTGACCCTGTGTAAGGAACAACCCTTATTAGATCAAAGAAACAGTCTAGCCATTTCAACATCATGACATCTCACCTGTCTTTGATTTTGTTGGTACGTTCCACTGCATCAATGTCCATTCGGATCTTGAACTTGACATGGCGGGGGAGATCTGTGGTCCAGGGGTACATGTCCATGAAGACCAGACCCGCCCAGAACTTATTTTCCTCCAGCAGGTGCAGAGCCTGATGGGTCATCAGATTCTCATCCATGTGACCCACAAACTTATCCAGACTTATACACTGATAAGATATAAAAAGAAGAGTGTAAATATGATGAAATAGAAAGTGAAGTGTTTTTGAATGCTATATGTGCTTGCTGTGACATCCTGGATGAGTTACTCATCTAAGTGCTATTAGTACTTTTAAATCATTGCTCGTGAAGCAATATTGCACGAGCAAGTGCCGTTGTCCCGCTGTTGTTGCGAATATGGAGACAGCACAACTGCAAATGTGAAATTGTTTTATACAGGTAGTCGTGGCCTAGTGGTGAGGGAGTCGGGCTTGTAATCTGAAGGTTGCTGGTTCGATTCCCACGCCGGCAGGAATTGAAGGTGGGGATTGTGAATGAACAGCACTCTCTCCACCTTTGATACCATGACTAAAGTGCCCTTGAGCAAGACACCTGACCCCTAATTGCTCCCCTTGTAAGTCGCTTTGGATAAAAGCGTCTGCTAAATGATGAAAAATGAAAATGAAAAAATGAAATACAGCAGACCATTCAATAAACAAGAAATTAGAAATCAGTTGTTAGGTGAACCTGTTGTTTGGTGAATGTGTCAGTCTGTGAATGACTGATTCACTCCAGACTGAATCAATGTTTTTTAATGAATCTGTCGAGTAAATGATTGTTTTTCGCTTGTTGCCACCTACTGGCGTAACTTCAGAAAGAGTCTCCACAAGATCCCATCACATATGGAGTGAGCAAACACAGACAAGCGGCCAAAAAAACAAACAAACAAAAAAAAACTGAGGACTGGAACTAATTATATTGTACAATAATGTGTGTGTGTCACGCTTTCAAAAGCCGAAGCAGTTTTCCATGTAGCAGGCCTCTCGTTCTCAAAGCGCTCCAATGACATGGGAAAATCACAGAGTCTGTGTTGGCTCTTCACTGGAGGAGTGCTGTACAATAGTTGAGTGAACGGCTCGCTCTCACATCGCATGCCACCGCAATGGAGCCAAGAGGCCTCCTATTTCATGTGCACCATATCTAATGGAGTAATTCACAGTAATGTACAATGCCACCAGAGGTCTCGAACAAACAACTGAATGGAAAGATTCAATAGGACCCCCTGCAGGACTCACATGTTCTCAACACATTTCAATTCAAAAACACAACATTCACATTCAGAAGTGCACAGCTTGAGAAACCCTACCCCTTGAAAAACCACAAATAAACCAAAAATAGAAAGAAATCAGTCTTGTTTTTTCAGTGACAAATGATGCCATAGCTCTTCAAGGTAACATGTGAGCAGGGCTGAACGATGACAACTATAGCTAATGGGTTAAACGAGCAAGGTTTGTTTGTAAAGTACGATGGCTTGCCCCTCAGATGGAGACAAAGGGAGGCTGGGTCGCTCTATGATAGCTCTCTCCCACCATCGCCGTCCCAATCTAATCAATTTGCGGGAAGAGGCCTCCAGCTTACGAACAGGGGTCGGTTGTGGCTGAGTAGGTGAGGTAACAGAGTGAAGCTGAGTGATTAGCTCCTGTTGTTTCTCAGTGAAGCCCCCCGTCCATAAAAACAACACGGCGCTGGCAAAGAGTGGCTCTCCCACCCACTCTCCACTTAATCACAGCCATACAATAGAGGGGCCTGCATGCTGTTGACAGCTTGCTTGTTCTTTTTCCTTTCACCCATCTGGCCACGGTGGGCTCCATATAGCCGTGCTAAGTGGTCTTTCTTGTGGTGATGGGCTGAGAGCAATCAGCACTCTGTAGAATGAGAGCCAAGGTGCTCAGAGCTAAAGAGCCTCGTTCTGTGAAGTGAGGAACGTCAAGGATGGTTTGAGGAAATGCTCAACATGGGGCAATGCTAGACCTTTCGATCTCTTCTGGAAAGAGCTGGATGTTTTAGAGGGGAAAGGTTTAAGGATGTAAATTAATTTTGACTCTATTCATGGAAGATATTTGCCAATATTAATATACTACAGTGGTAAATAATGTTCCTTTCAGCTTTCAGAATAAGCATTTTGCAGTTTCTATGCAATGTGACATCACATTACAGAGGCCCCGCCCAGGACTGCTGACGGACTCTGTCCAATTAGCATAGACCTGAGTGAACTGTACATAGTTCGCCATGTTTATCTCCTCAACAGAGCATTTAACGGAAGCCTTCTTAATAGTTTAACAGTAATGTATTCTTATTAAAGCTACCAAAGTTATTCAATCAAGGGCAGTGATTTTCTGTTTTTCTTTTGCTGTTTGATTCATATTAACAGCATATAAACCACTGGGTACTGTATTTTACACTGATTTCACTTTAATACACAGATATAATATACAGCACACAACGTAAACTTCCTGTTTATGTTCAGCAGTTCATTTGCATTTAAAGATAAATGCACGAAAACGGCATGTTTTTCCTTCCACTCAAAAATGGGCATTTACAACATGGTATAATAAATGATCTGTGAGGTATTTTGAGCTGAAACTTCACAGACACATTATGGGACATATATTACATCTTGTAAAAAGGTGCATAATAAATTCTCTTTAATATATTAGAGAGGTAAATAAAATTCCTTTCAGCTTTCACTACATACACCACTCGTGGATGTGTCTGAAAGCTAAATAATGCTGAAATTGTATTCAAACAGGGCATGTGTGGATCAAATGTTTGCATGTCATTCTGATTACTAAGATTCCATCATTTACTTTTATTTTGAAGTAAACATGTGGTTGAGGTGGTGGAAAAGGGGGAGTAGATGAATATTTATTTATTTATTTGTGGTTTATAACTAATTTATCCTTAAAGCTAATCTGAATCGATGACTGCTCTCACCTCACTGTACTGGTTGAACATCCGAATAGCCTGATCAGCCAGACTGAAGACATTTCTCCAGTCAAAGTTGGTCATGTTCATATATCTCTCCTCTTCTGGACCATTGTGCAGGAAGTTGAGTATGTCTTTGGTAGAGAACTCTGTTTCTTTAAGACGCTTGTCCAAAAAGTCCATCACTGTGGGGTTTCTAAGTGTGTCCTACAGTGGGGAGGAAAAAGAGAAAGTCAGAGATAGAAATAAAGGACAGAAACACAGATTGAAAAAAGTCTCATATGCTCACCAAGACTGCATTTATGTCATCAAAAATGTACAGTGAAACAGTGTTCTTAAAAAAAAACTGTTAACATGCTATGTAAAACAATGTTGATACATTTTAAAATGTACTCAAGCTGAATTTTCAGCAGCTATTACTCCTGTCTTCAGTGTCACATGATCCTTCAGAAATCATTATATTATGCTGTTGCTCAGGAAACATTTATTATTATCTATGTTGAAAACAGTTTGAGGAAACAATTATCAATTTTTTCAGGATTTTTTGATGAAGTGGAAGTTCAAAAGAACATCTCAGGTTACAACTCGGGTCCAACCCGAGGACCTACGTATGCAGGCCTCCAAGGCTCTGACAGGACATAATAGACCGACAAGTGGTGGAGGATGACAGGCCTGCAAGATAAAAGACTTGCCACATTCAATGGTACTTTGAGTACGTAGCCCGATCTAAGGTGGAA
The DNA here is from genome assembly GCA_037194245.1 of Opsariichthys bidens. Lineage (NCBI taxonomy): Eukaryota > Metazoa > Chordata > Actinopteri > Cypriniformes > Xenocyprididae > Opsariichthys > Opsariichthys bidens. The sequence goes on from CM074295.1 coordinate 6,800,987, forward strand.
AATGGTCTTAACCCTCCCAAGGTCAAACCCGAGGCAAGAGGAAGCAACAGAAAGAGCTTGCAGGTCCACAACTCTTTTAAGGGACATAATAGCTAGCAGGAAGGCCACTTTGAAAGAGAGAAACTTTTCCAACACCTTTTCAATAGGTCAGAACGGTGCCAGGGGTAACACTTCAAGAACCAATGCCAGGTCCCAAACAGGGAGCCTGTGCTTGGACGACAGGCCTAATCTTCCAAGCACCACGAAGGAAACAAATACAGTGCTTCCCCAGAGGGCCATCGCTTAAAGGCGTGTGGAAGGCAGCTATGGCCGCCACATAGACCTTAAGCATGGACAGGGAAATTCATCAGAGAAACGGCTTTGGAGACCTCCAGCACTGAAGCCACAACGTTCCACTTTAGGGTGTAAAGTTTCCTCGTGGAAGGAGCTGTGGAGTTTAAAATGGTCTCAACAACCTTGATTAAGAGGCCAGTGCTAAGAAGCCAAATTTCAGCAGCCTGGTCCCCCTCAGGGGCCAGAACCATAACTTCCACAGCCCCGGCCAGGGAGGATGAATTAGGCCCCGGGTTTGCGACTGCAGGTACTGTCTGATGAGGATCTCCCAAGGGGTGCCTACTAAGAGAGCTATGATGTCTGAAAACCAAATTTGGACAGGCCAGCAAGGGGCTACTAAGAGTAAACTGACCCCGTCCCGGCGGACCCTCTCTAGAACACCCGGGAGCAGAGCGATGTACCTCGGCTGCGCCTGTACCATGGCATCCTACCCCAGGAGAGCTGCATGCATGAGGGAAAACCAAAGCAGACAGTGGGTGTTCTAGTGGGAGGTGATCAAATCTACTTCCGATTGACCAAACTACCTCCAAATCAGCTCTACCATGTCGGGGTGGAGCATCCATTCCCCAGGCCTCAGCCCCTGCCTCGACAGGATGCCTGCTCCCAAATTTTGGTCCCCAGAAATATATATATTGCTCTCAGCAAGAGCAACTTTCCCTGAGACCACAGAAGAACCTGATGCGCCAATCTGCACACAGGGCTTGACCTCAGGCTCCCCCATAGGAGACCTATAGACATATAGGCTGTTCATACCAGAACATGATGGCCCCTAGGTCCGGGAGGAAGTGCCTCAGAGCTAGAAACACAGCCATCATTTCCAGGCAATTGATGTGTCATGAGTGATGATGCCCTCTCCACAGACCTCTGGTAAATTGGCCTTCCATGATCCTGCCAGCCTGTGAGTGATGCGCTCGTAGTCACGACTTTATGCTGGCAAGACGCTCCCAACACAGGACCCTGGGACAGGAATCACATAGCCAAAGAACGAAGGCATCTGCCCGTTACTTAGATCATGTGGAACAAGTTTCCCTTCAGGGAAAACCCCCTGGTCCTGAGCCACCACTGCAAGGTACTCATTTACAGCAGGCCAAAAGGTATTACAAACAACACCAAACAGGACTGACAACAACACAGAATGCTTGCTGAAGAGCAGAAGCTAACATTGTTATGTGCCGGCTCCCTTTTGTAGCTTCCGTGTATGCCATCACATGTAAAGTCATGATGCAACACCAATCGAGACTGAACTAGTTCAACATTTGGTACAGACGCTGTCACACTGGAGGCATTCCCCTAAGTGTCTTCTTTGACGCAGCGCGAGTTTCCTCGAAAGGGAACTGCATTTATTTTAAATAGAAATCTTTTGTAAAATTAAATATATTTACTATGAATTTCGATCAATTTAATGCATCCTTTGTGAAAGGTATTAATTTCTTTGAAAGAAAATTTACTGACCCCAAATACACAAAAAATCTCTTTACTTACAGATACCATATCATGACAGATAATATAAATGAAAACTTAATCTCAAGAGAGATCATACAGAAAGGAGAACAATAAAAGGAGGACAGTGGATTAGATATTCAGAAGTTTTCTGGCATAATGTGCCATGTGAAGGGATAAAGAGAAGTATATGTGTGCATGTACTGAATGTGTGTATGAGATGAAAAGAAACAGATATGTTACCCGTATCATGTTCATTTGGACGCTGTTCTGAAAGAACTCCCAGAGCTGTGGTCCCACCTCTTCCCAGACCTTAGCCACTTTCTGTAACCTCTCTAGCTCCTCAAAAGTAGTGTTAGCCTGGAGAACACACACACACACACACACACACAAACATGAATCCATATGCATTGTTTGTGTCATACTTTGTGCCTACAGGGCACCTTAGGGATGCTCATTGAAACAAAAACAACCATCCAAATGTAAATATATATTCCAGTGTAACCCTGACTATTAAAGCACACAAGATGCTTGTTGGATTATCTCAAACTATAATGTAGAACATGATCATCATGTTTTACACAAGCTTGTGGAGTTCATGCAGCACAAGTGCTTTTGTTATTGAAGAAAAACCAAATATTGAGACATTCTCAAATTCATGTTCAGATCTCAGATTCTTGCCTCCGCTAAATACCATTCATTTTACATGTTTTAAGTTGTATTTTTAATAAATTTATGTAATAAATTTAAATGATTTTATCAAATAATTGCAGGCTCATAAGCTTTCAGAGAAGAAAAAACAAATATTTTTGATTGCTAGTATATTATTTGGTTGACAGTGCATGTGTGAGAGTGGGTGGATATATAAACCTCACACTCTTTAATATCTTTCTGACAGCTGGGGAGTCTGGGGTGTACAGGATCTTCCCCATCACCAGAGGCTTCACTGAATTCCACACGATTTTCGTAATAGGGTTTGACTCCAGATCCTGCATCAATGCATTACAGAAAGGAGCTGTGGGCCACAGAGAGAGAGAATGAGAAACAGAACAAGATAAAGAAAAAGAAAGTTCAAAAAGAAAAATTAAAGGAAAGAGAATTTAATTCTAATTCTAATTCTAGATTTTTAAAAATAAACTGAAACAGACAGCTCAACAGCTCTCACTTGCTGTCTTGTCGTAGGTGTAGCTCTCTTGTGCTCTGGAGTTGTTGATGCCAAGAAAAGCCTTGTAGTTATTGTCCTCATACCAGTTAAAGGAGAATACCCGGGTCCCCTCACCCTCAGGGTATCCGCAAAACAGATCTGACACAGTGGACAGCAGCTGACTGAAGGAAGAGGGACCCCAGGCTGGAAGATGGAGTATACGACCCGCATCAAGTCTTGGGAGCTGGGCCTCTCTGCAAGCTGTGAGAGAAAGGACATTGTAAACTTTTAGAGCCTGATTTTAGAAATCCAAACTATAACAGCTACAGTATGAACAGATTAATTAATGTATAAGGGGTCTTAAATGCAACAGGCCAGGAGTGCTGTAGAAAGGCAAGATTTTAAGCACAAAACATCTTGACCAACAATTTTATGTGTTAATGAGCTTTCCAAGCTTAAATTATCAGCTATTTTAATTGTATAGGAAAGAACAACTTGATATTCTGCTAAAACATCTTTTGCGATCCGCAGAAAACAATACTATGGCTGTTATAGGACAACTCTCACTTGAGAATAATTAAATATAAAGTTTGATGTATGCCTAAAAGCATACTGTCATACTATCAGGCAAATTTTTGGACATACTGTACACTACTGCTCAAAATTTCAGGGGTCATAAATGTAATAAATTAATTTTATACAGCGTAAATGTGTAAAACGTGACAGTAATTTAGAATGTTAATTAAAAATAGATTTCTATTTCATATAAATGCTGTTCTTTTAAAGTTTCTTTTCATCAAAAAAAATCAACATTGATAATAATAAGAAATGTTTCTTGTGCAGCAAATCAGAATATTAGAATGATAAATCATTAGGAAATCACATGACACTGAAGACTGGAGTAATGATCCTGAAATTCAGCTTTGCCATTACATGAATAAATCATTTTAAATCATTTTAAAATATATAACAGTTATGTTAAATTGTAATAATATTTCACAGTATTTCACACTATTTTACTGTCTCTTTGATCAAATAAATGTTGCCTTAATGAGAATAAGAGACTTCCTTCAAAGCATTAAGGAATCTTACCGACCCGTAACTATGAGCGTTAGTGTACCTCTTCATTCTTTATTATTATTATTTTAGAATTATAGTACAGCTATCAAATGGAAATTATAATGAAAGAAAAAAAAACTCTTTTAAGGTAAGAGATGTGCCCTCGCTTACAGAATGTCGCCTAATTGGTTCACCGATCTGAACCGGTCTGAACCTCTCCATCCAGGTCAACATCTTTTATCTGCCAGAACTATTCTCAATACACACGGCAACCTAAAGAAGCATCTCCTAAGCATATCCCTAAATAAACCCTTATGTGCAGCTATAGCTGAATTTGGCATCCTGGATGTAAAAATAAGGTGAGAACCAGGTTTGCAATTGATCCAATTAAAATGTACATCTAACCCACCTGGTAAGCTATGTATAGAAATAAACAACACAACAAAATGATATTTTGAAAAATGTCTATATTTTTGTCCATACAATGTCCAATGTTGTCCATTGACTTTCCTTTTGAGGACATTTTTTTTTTTTTTTTTTTTTTCGTGGTTAATAAGTAAATTATGACAGATTTGTCATTTTTGAGTGTATTAAAGAAAACTATTTCTACATCAATATAAAGGACACAATTAATAACATCATGTAAACTGATGTTATCTCTGAAGTTAAGGGAAATGCTTTAGGGAGAATTCATGTGAGTGGCAAATATCTTAACAGCTGTTACACTCATATTCATCTCCACAACGCCTAGCAAACACTGCTTTGTGCCAAAATACGAGTGAACGTGAGATCCAGCGCTTTTGCATGGGTCGTGAACTCTAATGCACACTACGATAGCCACAGTAAGTCAAACCGGTTCAAGATAAGTGTAGGTAAAAATAAGATGATCTCCATAGAGGCTTTCAGTGTGAATAATGAGTCATTGCTCAACCTCGGCTAAACTAACACTTTTACTCCCTACTTCCCATTCATACATTCAGACCCACTCAGCGCAGATGGATTTAGTGGTGGGTGATAGCGTTAGTTGGCCAGGCTTTCTGTCACCCAAGCAAAAGGGAAAGAAATGTACTCCACCAACAGGATGTGACCTCAGTGGAATGTCCTTTCAATATAATTATAAAGCAGGAGTGATGACACACAAGCATGTACACACAGGAGATGGTCATATAAACACTCTGCCCTTTTTACAAAATTATGGTGATTTAACTGTACAACTGAGGTTCTGATGTGCAAAAATGAGCCACCAGCTTTCTAAAGAACTGAAGGGAAGTGAGGAGCTTCCTGGATGCTAAAATAAGGGTCTTGAAAGGGGGAGAGGAACTGAGCTTTCTCAAGCAGTCGTACCTCCCGAAGCTTGTCGGACACTGCTGAAAGCACTCTACCCCAGAAGTGCAGGTCCATCCCAGTCGTGTGATTATCCAGCACCATCGGAAGCTGAACACAGAGGGAAGGAAAGAGAGTTTGAGTTTATATGAAATAAGTAAAAATGGAAATGTCGAGGTGATCCATTCATCATATCAGTGTTTATAAATTTAATTACATTGAGTACACAACTCAATCATGGTTTATTTTGACATTTTAATACTGTTTTAAAAGCAATGTTCACTGAACATGATTCAATCATGGACAGTGGTCCCACGTGGCCTAAACAAGTAAAACCATATAGAATCATTCATGTACAACTAACTGGAATCAGTGGTGTTCATTTAACTTGAATGAATGGTTTTAGTCTAACTTAAATAGATGGTTTTCATTTAAAATGTCATTCAAATAATGCTTCCTGTTTAGTCCTGTGATTTATTTAACTAAACATAACTTTTCTTTACATGTGTGATGTTGGATGTTGACAGTCCAGAAGTGATACTGGTTTCATACTGATCACTACCACAGTGGTGGCTTTATTCGAAAAGAAATTAGAATTTTTGTTAGCAGGTCATCAACCCAATCACAAGCTCCACACTCTACCGCAATGGTAACCCCCCCCAAAAACCAACATAACAGAAACGTTTAAATTCCAAAATAATAGAACATTAAACATTAACAAGTCTATCCATTTTCTCATCTTACTAAAAAATGCATAAAATAACACAGCCGGGGTTATTTAAACATTTACTCTCTCAATTGATTGGGTAACTTGATTGAAACCTGTTATTTCAAAATTAAAACTTCAAGTTAAATCAATCCTCTTCCCCTTTATTCACATTTTTCCCCATGGTTTCTCAGCAGATGTTCATAAAAATTCATTATGCCATATTGGTAACTGTATAGAATAGCATATTTCTAATAATGGAGCACATTTTAATGCAATGTTACAACAAACCCTATCTGCACAAGTGGAATTTAAACCTGGTTAGTATCTCCTGCAATTTAGGTAAGCATTAAAGAACTACCCAAACTGCTAAATAACAGATTGAAGATTAAAATAATATCAGTTTATTTAACTTAAGTAAGAAATTTACTTTTGCTATTGTTAAGTAAATATTCAGTGATATCTCCCAAAGATTTCTGAATTTTGGCGCATTTTTGTTTCTATATATTTTTGAAATGGCAACTTGTAAATACAGATTCATCATGCTAGCATGTGTGGAAGTGTTAAAACCATGTGTGTTATAACTAACCCCACTTTAGGTTGTGCCCCGCTCACCTCTAGTACTGTCCTGTTCATGTATCACTTTATCAATCAGCAAAAGGGTGATATAAATCAAATTTATAAGCAAACACAAGGCAAAAAACTAATATGTACTGTATATAGTTTAGTCCTATGTCTACTCGGTGCTTCTTGGTTTGTCTCTTAAATGGAGTATCTCTTGTCACTGTCCTGCAATAGTCTGAAAGCTCTGATGGGCTCCATTTGAAGGGCCACAGCACAGCAGAGTTTAGCTTCAACCCTAATTAAACTGATCCAGCTCATGAAGTCCTTCGTGCTGATTTGAAAACTACAGGTATGTGTGTTGGAGCAGGGCTGTGGGCCTTTTTGCACCCCTGCTGTATGATTTCTAGAGCAGACAAAGGGCAATTTGTTCAGCAGAGTGATGTAAACTTCATTATGATTCCATCATGCATGACTTTGGGGAATAACATGATGTAATTCATATCAAGTATGACACAATCCCAGCTTCAGATTGCATCATTCATTGTTTTGCCAAAAAAGTATGTACTACCCAACCCTAACCCTAACACCACTTGGGCCATATGAATTATTTGATAATGTTTTACAAAAACCAGAAAGTTGTTTGGGTACTATTCTAGAAAATTCAGATCTGGATCCATTCTAGTGTGTGAGGCCCACTTTGATGCAGTGAGTTTGTGTCTAAAACACCAGCAGAGAGCTACAAGATGAGCAACAACTTTTTCCCGAAAGCCTTATATCATCACGAGAGACAGCAAAACTGCTTAAAGAACAGCAACTGCTTCCACAGCAGTCCTCACCACCGGAGGGTGAGTCTTCATTAATCTCATTAGTAAATGAGGCCAAGCAGTGTGTCATCATGCTAACGCTACCATCTGCTTTGGGCTAACCCTATCTGAACCTCACAGTGAGAGAGAGAGAGAGAGAGAGAGAGAGAGAGACTAAGAAAGAGAAAGCTGATAAGCAGTGTTGTTTCAGCAGTGGTATTCATAGGCCTCCTGAAATCTAACAACAGGTAAGTAGGTCTGGCTCATGATCCACATTCTTAGTTTAGTGCACCACCTGTGAACACTCATGATGTGTTTAGAACAGCTTTTCCATAATTCCAAAGCATGTGACATCCGTACAGCTCCTGTAAACAGCATACTTTGTACATTGATACTGTTAATTACTGTTGACTCTGAGCTAAATATTCTCAAACTTTATGAAAATTATTTAACTTCCTCTGAAACAAAATTAACAGTTTCAAAATGTATAAGGCAAACAGAGTGACTTATAGAGAAAGAACATTATAACACTGCACTGACCATTTAGAGACATTTCGAAATAATAATAATAATAATAATAATAATAATAATAAACCCTTTGGTAGCTGGACCCACAATTAGGTAATATATAACTATTGTAAGCTATTTTATACATATAATAACTATTTATAACTAGTATAACTACTATTAAAAGCTACTCTATTGCATTTATAAATGTATAAATTGTTATAATGATTTGAGTGATTATTGATGTGAATGATGATTTTGAGTTTAATTAACAGTTCAAGTTTGGAGTTTGGTTAATGTTTCTGATGGAAGTCTCTTATGCTCACCAAGACTACTTATTTAAAAATACAATTGAAACAGTAATATTTTAAAATAGTATTACAATTTAAAATATCTGCTTTCTATTTTAATATATTTTATAATGTTATTTATTCCTGTGAATTTTCAGCATGATTCCTCCTGTCTAAGATTTAAGATAATATCTTATGCTTACGAGGCTGGTATTATTTGATTTAAAAAAAAATACAGTAAAAACAGTAATGTTGTGAAATATTATTACAATTTAAAATAACTGTTTTCTATTTGAAAGTTTTAAAATAAATATTTTAATTTATTCATGTGATGCAAAGCTGAATTTTCAACATCTTTACTCCAGTCTTAAGTATCACATGATCCTTCAGAAATCATTCTAATATTGTTGCTCATCTATTGTTGTTTCTTTCTGTGTAAAAGTATTAATTTCTTACCAAAATGATCTGAATGGTAGTGTACATCATTCACATTTTATGTAGTCGACCTTGAATGTACAATCATGGCCAAGGGAGTGTGATTTACTGTATACACAACATTTTCAATCCATTTCATTTTAGAGTGATCATTTTCAGGCATTAAATTTGGTTATATTTTGGGACTGAAGTACATCTTATTTCTCTAAACACCAGTATCACAGTTTTCAGTGCAGCATGTGTAAAGAGAAAGTGTCATGACTGACCAGTCGGAAGAGCTTGAAGAAGTCTATGTTGGCATAAAGTACGTCCTCGATCTTCTGCAGTCTCTGCTGGGAAAGGGAACACATGGCATTGTGGACCCAGTACAATCCACGGCTGGGGAAGATGAGAAATCGACCCAGAAGAGCCTGACTGCAGGCGATCTCCTTCAGAGTCAGATCCGGGACACCATATGCAAACTGGAAACACAAGAGCAGATTTTTGGGCAAAGTTCAAGCTTGTCCAGAATTAAAGCTCTGCTCAGTGAAGATGCACAGTTGTTCTTTCGTGTTCTTTCACAGGTTACTTTCGAAGAGGTTTTAAATTTCAATTTCAATTTCAAAGTTTAACCATGAATACTGTATAGCGGCTCTTTAATGGTTGTGACAGATCGCTGTAGCTCCTTCAAGCGGCTTGTGAACCAACCATCTCTTCCTACTAGTTCATTTGTAGCATCAAATAAACATGAATGGACATCAGAAGGAATGTTGTTTCAAGAGTGGAAAGACGTGAGGACACACAATTTTTCAAGTTCACCAACGTTAATCTACTAACTCCCCTCACTGCTTTGTTGGACAAAATGGCAGATTCAGGGTTATGACTGTCATTCAAACTGCCGGTAAAGCATCAATTGAGATCTTAGTTATGGTATGTGTCATTGGAACAACTTTGTTTTGCATGAACTACTAAAATAGACACAAATGAGAAAATGCTTGACATATAATCAGAGTATAAAGATAACAAATTTGGTCAAAAATTGGTTTTGGAAGAATTTGGTGGGTAAAAAAACTTGACAGACTGACTTTTGGTTAACTGATTTTGGTATCTTGGCAAATCTGAGCACAGTCTGAAGCATTGTAACACTGTAAAAAAAAAAAAAAATCTGTTGTTCTTGAAGAAAAAATGGCAGCTGTGGTTGCCAGAATAATCCTGTAAAAATACAGTAAAAAGTAAACATATTTACAGCACAACCAGTCAATTTTATGGGAATGTCATTTTGCAAAATGAGTTGATTTGTTGATTTTTTTTTCCTCAAAAAATGATACATTTACAAAACGAAATGTAGATCTATTACAGTTTTGTATAGTACTACCTTAACCAATTAACATATTTTTACTGTTGCAATTTTTTACATTGTACACTATGTAATATTTCAAGTCAAAGTCGGAATATCATCAATCCTCCCTGATTCACAATGGTAGCTTAAGCCTAAAGGCCCGTTCACACCAAAACGATAAAGATATAGTTAAAAAAATCTATTCTAACCCTAATCTATCACCCATTTTAAAAGAAATGTCGAATAGAGGAGAACAAGACAGAGCTCAGATTAATAAAACAAGAGTCAACATTGGCTTGGCTTTTCAAAAATGGAGTGAACTGAGATATTTGAAATGTAAAAGCGATGGGGAGATGTGAATTTTATTACTCAACAGGTGAGTAAGGTATTTATTAAACAGATACATTGCCATATGTAGCTCTCTAACAGAGTTAATGAGCAGAAGGACAAACTCTCTCGCTTTTAGTTATGAAGAAGGACCATATTCATCCGCACAGTGACGCTGAGCCAAAGCACCACCAAAACAATGTTCTTCTGCAAAACATGCAGTTTTGTTTTTCTTAAACCAAAAGTTGCATAACATACTTTTAAAAATACAGTATTTTTTGACAGTGTAAGAATTTTTGAATCTCTTTCAGTAAAATGAGATTACTGAGGTATTATTTTTCGTAGGAAGACTTTTTTGAGAAGCAGAACTTGACTATATGGCTGCATTTGATTTTTATTTAATCTCATTGCTGTGTTGGAGGTTGGATGTTATCTCATTTGTGATATTTGTTTGTTAGGGGTAAGTAAACTAGCGACAAATAACAACAACAAAACTGTCTCAGCATGATCTTGTAGAGATATCTTCATGAATGGAATATGGTTTGGAATGACTTATCACATTTTTAGGTGAAAAAATTAATACATTTGTGTTAAGCAAAGCATTCAAATACAGATTTCTGGAAATATCTCTATCCATTATGTTGTGTATCTCAATACATCGAGGTGCACTTAGTAATGTCTAGGATCAAAGCAGCCTACTTAAGAGTGCTTGAATCACTGAGACAATGGCCTGCATAATAAATCAGCCTGTGTGTGAGAGGCCAGCGTGAAACAAAAGAAGACATACGTCACCAAGACAATGACATACAACCTCAGGAAGGGCTCTCGGTGACTGTTAAACACCATAAAACACAACACAAACCTTCTAGATTTTGCTGGAAACATCTAGTGAGTCCCCATAGGAGTGTATGAGGATGTGACTGTGTGGCAGGATTCTTGTGGAAGTTGTTAAGGCATTTATGAAAACAAATGTCTCACAAGTGAAGCATTGTGCTTTTGAAAAGCAGTCAAATTTGCCACGACTTACTTGCTCCACCCGCACTAGTGCATTTGTCAGATCATCAACCACAGCTTCGGAAAGCCCAACGTCCCGCAGTAGAAATGATGTTAGAGTCTCGTCATCCTTCAGAATGTCTTCCACTTTCAATCCTTTACCTAAATGCACAAGGGAAAGGAAAGGACATGGAGGAAAATATGTTTAAACATCAATGTAAAGGAAGAGAGAGGGGGGGGGGGGGGGGTGCACACAGAGTCAATAATGCATTTGCATTTTTTATAATGCATTACATTTTTATAATGAAAATGTTAGAAAATGTGAGTGCCAGTGCAAAACTCAGTCTCAATTTATTGTCCAGAAAAGAATCATAAGTCAAAGCCACATTCAAGTCTGTAAAGGTCATAAAAGATTTGTTTCAGATCATAAATAATGCTTTCTTAAACTAAATCATTAAATATTTTTCCTTGAGATGCAAGTAAACAAATGCAAATATACCCCTTTTTGTGGCCTAGTTACATGCGAAATGGGAAGAATGCATTCCACACCTTCTTAACTGAAGCACTCTTAACGGTGTGCCGACCAGCGTGTAGAATGACTTTGACATATATTCACTCAGAGGACAAACTGTGCTGACAAAGTGCTTCAATGGATCACTTGATCACTGAATTCTTTGCTGAAAGCTTTGTCGCTCAACAGTATTCAGTGCTGAACGGTTACGACATGGGAGTCGTGTGTGGAGAAAGTGCTGACAGATCTAACTAATACAGTTAAAGGTGTTCAGAGATAAACTAATAGGGCTGTTACTTGTATAAAAGATGTGATAAGACATATTATGAAAATATTTTATTAAAAAGATGCAAATTATGACTGTAATAAGAGATGAAAAAAAATGTTTTTGCCAAGTGGGATGTGTCCCTGGATCAAAATCCTAATTGTTCCTATAACATGTCAACACGATAATAATTTTACGATACTTTAACGGTATTCATAATTTAAGTTATTATATATGCACTACGGTTTAAAAGTTTTGGTTTAGGTTAAAGAAATTAATACTTATGAAAAGTGACAGTAAAGACTTACGTTGTTGCACAAAAGATTACTATTTTAATTAAAATCCTTGACCTGTGTTCATTAAAGAATCCTGAAAAAAACTGAATCACTGTTTTAAACATTGATAATAATAATCAATGCTTCTGGAGCAGCAGATCAGCATATTAGAATGATTTCTGAAGGATCATTATCCAGTAATTTCATGGACATTTCAGTTAACCCTAAAACACAACTCAATGAAGTGCAAAATTCTAAATACAGGTAAAACCCCAGCAAAAAAATAGATACAGAAAATTAGTAATGATGCTTAAAATTCAGCTTTACCATCACAGGAATAAATTACATTTTAAAATATATTCCCCCATCATCTATTAAGGAAGACTTGGGTTCATCCTCAAGGACTAGTCGTCAACCCATTTGAGGCAGCAGGAAAAGGAAACAGTTATGAGAGGAGAGAAAGCACGAGAGAGGAAATGCCCATTCTCTCCATCCATCACTCAGATCCATTAAAGAAGTCCCATCAGTTTCTCTGAGGGCCGGGTTAATGGGTCAGACAGCAGACGCTACCCATGCTCAACGTACCTGCCACCATCTCAGGATTGGTGCGCAGCGTCTCCATGAAGTTGTTCATGATAGTGACTTCATGCCACAGACGACCGAGCTGATGGAACTCAGTGTCGTTGAACAGCAGCTCCTGAGAATCCAAGTAAAACCGTGCCAGTCTAAGGAGGGCAGAAAGAAATGAGTAACACGATAGACTATAACTGGGATTGGAAGTTCAATAAAAAACAAACATCCCCGCAGATAACGGCGAACATTCTCAGAACTTTAACTAACATTGTGGCAAGATTCTCTCAAAGTCATGAACGAACATTCTTCCAGTAAAGTTAATAAAACATTCATTCAGAGGTATCTGGTCTTTATAATGTTCTCAAAAACTATCGTTCAGCTGAAACATTTAGTTGGATGTTCACCAAATGCTTTTAAAATGTTACTACCCATTTCATTATGTTCGGAAAACGTTGAAAAGTAAAATTCCCTTAATGTTTGCAAAATGATCAAATGGAATGTATCCCTTTTTTTTGTTAGCTGCCTCAACATTTTTTGGTATTATCAGCTTTCTATTGGGATACGATTAAATTTACAATCCCAAATGTTAGTTGGACCACTTGCAAAACTCCTCTGCATGGGAAGACACATTTTTGGTCCAAACTGAATTGTGTCAGAGGACTATCTCTGAACGCCTACAACACAACGTGTCCTAGATAGGAAATCTTCCAGAAGCTCTTCCAGAGCTGTGGAGGAGTGTCTGACTCACATGGCGTTGTGGTAGTTGGAAACGACCCCGGGTGACTCTCCTCGAGTTTGATGGCGAAAACATGGGTTATTAGCATTGCAGAAAATCCCTTGGATCCAAGGCAGGATTCCCGTTGAGGGCATTGCTTTGCTGGGAAAATGACCTGCATTTAGAGAAACAGTATGATGAGCAAGTCCTCAGACATGCTAATGGAAACTTTTCCGTACTAGAATTTCCTTATCATTATCAATATCTGGCTGTGAGTGTGACGTCGTATAATCGGAAGTTAATGTGTATTCTTACATTCATGTTGGCGATACAGGGGATTTGCTTTTCGTAGCCAAACAAGTCCAATGAATAAAACCACAGGCCACAAAATCTCAACCAGGAAGCGAATCTGCGCATAAAACAAGAGAGCAGTATGTCAGAATCACGTCAGATCTGAATGTAGGATTGTAACAGTGTGGGAAACATGTTGTAATAAGACAATATATTACAATCTATTACCTAACATAATTAGGTATCATGACCTAACAATAAACAATATTACTTTTTACTGTTTACTTTAATAAATACTGTATATACTATTTAAAGCATTTATTAATGTTTATAAAATATTATTTTATGCATGAAAGCATAACAATTCAAGTTGTACTAACGAATATATTAAAACAATCTACCTCTAATATAAATTAAAAATGGTAAAAACACAAAATGAAGATGTAAAAAGAACTATACCCCCCATGCAACCTTGTGAAAACACAAAAATGAATTGTTGTTAATTAATTAATGCAATTTACTTATACATCAATTTCTGTTCATAAAAATTAGTTTTCATCATAAGCCATTTTTGCCATAATTACCACAGAAATACATAAATATTTTAGTCCATATATGGATAACTAAATGCTGCTGTCCATTATGTATTTATGACCTAACAAGGAACAATAATTTATTAAAGTATAATGCTTTCATTTTAAAGAATTGAATTTTTAAAACAATTCATGTTATGGCTAAGAACTGATAAATGGTCAATATTAAAATTCTAAAACTAGTTTGTCTAAAAAAAATTAAAAAGTAAACACTAAAAACTAAAATTGTTTTGAATTTAAGCATCAACATTATAATGTACAGTATGACAAAATTGATATTTATTTTCTGATACAGATATTCATTTTGAGGTGGGGTAATCTAACTGTAAAAATATGCAAAACGATGAAGTACAATGAAATATCCAATACTGATAAAAAAAAAAAAATTCTATAAAATCGCAAATGAATATATCGTCCATAGAATTGATTAAACCGTATTGAAAAAATTGTTGCCCTGATGTGAAACAAATAATAGCAGAAAATAAATTGCGCACATAATTTACTAAAAACACAGTTTGAACATTTTGAAAACACTTTAAAAACACTCAGAGTCTTATATTTTTGTGCGGTATGTCACACCTCATTGCTTAAATCCTGCACTCGGAACTGAATTTCTGAGGCTTGTATCACATAACATAAACAGAGCGCTCTAAATATAAGCTGTCTTGAGGCTTTAGAAACTACAGCCTGCAATGATGATTGTTTTGAGTTCCGGTGAATCGGTTAATTGTACCTTTTGTCTCTTGCGGAGTGTCCAGTTCTTCCAGAGCAGCAGACGGATCTGGCTGCTTGTGTTCATGGCTCCAACTTAACCCCTTATAGGGGTCACCAACACACTACAAACCTGTCAACACATCACATACTTCACACTCACAATCAACCATCGAAAACTTGCAAAAATGTTGTTTGGGCATTCATGTGACCGTAGAGCTTTACATGTGGCCATGTGATCAGATTTTAGACGACTAGCAGTCTTCCTTTGTAAAAACAACAGTTTTAGAGACTTTGTCATTTAACATTGGGTCACAAATCTTCAAAGAAAATATGAGCCTAGCATTGAACCACTGAACTATTTTGAGCCACAGCAATGACTACTACAGCAAGACCAAAACAGCACAGCAGACACAGACAGAGCTGTTATTATGTCTGTTAGACGTCTAATTTTCCACAGTGATCTTTTTTACACAAACACTGATTAAAGCTCTTTGAGTTCAGGTTCAGATACAAATGTCTCATCTGACGAAGTCTCTTTTGATTTGATTATTTATGGCTAAATGAGTATGAAGGAATAAAAACCGAAGAATTAAAATGCATTATTTTAGGTATAAAATCCATATTCTCTACCGAGGCCAACTTTAACCTGTTGTGAACGTACACAACCGTTCAAAGGTTTGGTGTCCGTAAGCTGTTTTTGAAAGAAGTCTCTTATAGTAAAATATAGTAAAAACTGTTATACTTTAAAATACTATTACTGTTATTAAAATAACCAGTTTCTATTTGAATACATTTTAAAATGCAATTTATTTCTGTGATGTCAAAGCTGATTTTTCAGCGTAATTAATCTTTCAGAAATCACTCTAATACGCTGATTTGCTGCGTAAGAAACATTTCTTATTATTATCAATGTTGAAAACAAGCGTGCTGCTCAGTATTTTTGAGGAATCGGTGATACATTTTTTTCTGGATTCTTTGATGCACAATAAGTTTAAAAGAACAGCATTTATTTGATTTGAAATAAAAAGTATTTTTAACACTTTTGATTAAATTAATGTGTCCGTGCTGAATAGATATTAATATTAATTTCTTTTAAAAAAAAAAACGACAAAAAAATAATAAATAATAAAAATAAAATCTTACTGAACATAAACTTTCAGACGGTAGCGTGTGACCAAAAAATGGCTTACTTACTTCAGTGCTGAAAAGATTTGAGTCCGTCAATATTCGCATATAAAGGTACATAATTACAGTCCATGGAAGTCGCTGAAACACAACAGCCAAACTTGCTGCTACTGACTGACTCATGTGATAAAACTAATCTGATTGCCTTAATCTGCAGGACTAACATGGCCATCAACAAAGACCTTCATTTTAACATGACTACAATTTATTTACAAGTACATGTGGGGGATTCATGATGCATTAGGACATACTGGTAATGTGTGTTGTGTTGTTTTTTTATGGACATTTGGAGTGTGCGTGCTATATTTTATAACCTATTTCTACTTCTGTGTTTGTTGGATGACTCAGAGCTGAGCAGCTCAGTGCTGAAGCTCAGGTGACATGTCTAATCAGGGATGAGGAGGGACAGAGTCTGTCCCGGACAGTTACAGATACACGGGGATGAGGACAATAGGCAAGAACACCCTCTGCATTCAGGACACTGGTTCTGTGTTCTCTTGAAATACCGCAGCTAAATTAAACTGCTGTGACATGAAATATTGAACTCACCTGATTAAATCATAATAACAAATGATATTTAAATGCAGTAATTTTTAATTAGTAGTGCTTGCTAAAGCAGGAATCACTGTTGTTAATTTTTAAGTATTAAACATAATTCTATCTTCACCATTGCGCAGTGTTTAGTTTTCTTTTTTAATTTGAGTAAGTTTTACACTAAAAAAAAAAACAATTTTCACAATTAATTACAAAGAAAGGACAAGTAACACTGAAAAAAACATGAAAGTCTTTGCTTTACTCGAAAAATTCTTTTTATTGTATGGTAATTTTTTTGTCACCTTCATTAGTTTTATATAGATGTGTATATATATATTTATATAAGATTTAATCTATTAATTAATTTGTTTTAGTTTTTAAAGGTTAGTTCACCCAAAAATGAAAATTCTGTCATTTACCCTCATGTCGTTCTAAACCCTTAAGAGTTTTGTTCATCTTCAGAACACAAATGAGTATTTTATTTAAGAAAATCTGAGCCATTTCCGTCCCTCCATTAACAGCTATGCAACTACCACTTTGACGCTTCAAAAAGTTGATAAAGAGATCGTAAAACTTATCCATATGAATTGAGCAGTTTAGTCCAAATTTTCTGAAGAAACACAATCACTTCATATGATGAGCAGATTGAATTTAGGCTTTTATTCACATCCAAACAAACATTGATCAGCGAACATAAACAGTAGCTCAACCAAACCTTGACACGTGAGAACAAACCTCACTGGTTCTTGCGAAAGCTCAAACATGCTGTACAACTCATGAGAATGAACCTCACTGGTTCTCGCAACATCAAGCAAGCATTCTTGAGCTACTGTTTATCATAACTGATGTGTGCATTGATGAATATTTAAATGAGAACAAAAGCCTAAATTAAATATTCATCATAAAAAGTGGCCGTGCCTCTTCAGAAAAATTGGACTAAACCACTCTATTCATTTGGATTAGTTTTACAATCTCTTTATGAACTTTTTGAAGCGGTAGTTGAATAGCTGTCAGTGGAGGGACAGAAATCTTCGTCTGAGTTCTGAAGATGAACAAAAAATGATATGAGGGTGAGAAAATAATGGCAGAATTTTCATTTTTGGCTGAACTAACCCTTTAATCATTTTAATTCTTCAACTTAAACACTTTATTTTTATTTTTATTAATTGATATTTCTAATTTTCATTTTAAGTTTTATTTTTAAGTTTAAGCTTTTCATTAATATTTATATTTTATTTCAGCTTTATTTTAGTTTTAGTTAACAATAACAACACTGGGAGGGACTCAAAACCAAACAGTGACTTCAATATTATACTTTTTTGATTTGGGCGAGTAATAAACCACCAGTAATATACCTAGCAACATCTTAGCAACCGCATAACAATTCCCTAGAAACCTGGCAACCGTGGCCGCTCATATTTCATTCCGAAAATTAAAAATGTAGTCTATACATTTAATCAACTTTGACATGAAAATGGACAAAACAGAAAAGAAAAAGACAATATAAAAATAGTTTTAACTAAATATTTAATCTGCAATCATGTTGCACGTCTTCAAGAATTGTTGGTATGTTTATCGTATGTTTATGGCAGCAGGTTATGTGTACAAAATGAAAACAAATGCATATATAACAGATGCACTTATGCCGCCTAAAACACGCACGAGGAGAAGTGTTTTTGAGAGACAAACTATAAAAATAAAAAAACAGCCAGCAGTAACTGTATTACAACATGCGAAGGCAGTGATGTTGCGGTGGTTAGGCTTAGCAAGTGCATCACATTTACAAAAAATACTATACACGCCCCTGTTGAGTTCATACAATTATTACACTGAACTTCTGACTTTAATAGCACATTAATATAACTGATTATTTAATGATATAGAAGTGTCTCTTGAAACCTCTGGATGGCCATTTTATCCCAATGAAGGAAATAATGAGAATGAGACATTTGGCATAAACGTTCAGAAACAATATACAAAGATAACATAAAAGAGTGCTCACTTAGTCAAGTGAATGTCACAAATGTTTTGGACCTTTGCTGATGTTTCCGGCTCAAATAGTAGCTTAAAGGGACATTAACAAACAGCTATTTAATGCAGAAAAAAAATTCATGGAGACGTTTCACTTCTCCCGTAATATTTTTGCCCTTTCTCAAAGGGATAGTAAAACAATTTCAAATATACAGTATGGCACAAAAAAGACACAGATACATACATATAAAGCCGTAGACAGATCTACTAGACTATTAAATTGACATTGTGAGGACTGTGGAGGAATCAGTCACTTTGTCACATATCAGGAGAATACTGTACCAAGCGTGACAAAAACTGCCCTAGAGGACAATCTAGGAGCCAACAGATTTAGCTTTTTCAAGAGCCAGGGTTTTTTTTGTTTTTGTTTTTTAAACAAAATGGGCCTCTCGCTGCTCCAGCTCCTGCATACGGCGACTGCGTCTCTGATAGAGGGGTTTGGCATCTGTTGGGCTGAGCTCCTCAGCACTGGAGCCTGGAGACTGAGGCGGCGAGAGCGTGATGGGGCTTTGCGAGTCGCTTTCCGACAGTCCTTCTTCTGCTCTTCCTGATGCAGAGCTTGTTATTGTCGTAAAAGCCGGCTTGGCCATTAGAGCGATAGTCACCGGTGTTGTTGGTGTGGTAGGGGGCGTAGTCACTGCTGTGGAGACTGTCGCAACATTTGCCGTGGCTGCTGTTGTTAATATGGTAATGGCTGTTGTGTAAACAGCTCCTGTGGCAGTGGTTGGTGCCTCTGAAACGGTTTTTGCCAGCGAGTCAAATGACCTGAATTGGCCTCCTGATGGAGGCCTATAGAATGTCCCAGGAGGGGGTTTTAGTGTCCGTGGTGCTCGGAAGGTTATTGGAGCCCCACTGGACTGGCTTGTACCATCTTTTCTAGCAGCGATGCTGTGGGGTACAACACTAATTTCAGATGCTTTCGGAACACCAGAGGGAGGCAGGTTGGCCACGATCATTGCAGTTCTGGGTGTGACATCGTAATGTCTGTACTGTCTGTCCCAGGTCCTCCTCAGCGTCTGAGTGTCGATGAAGGGGTTCCTGTGATAGTTTGTGAGTCGTGGTGTCGAAGGTTTCTCCGGTTCGGTGGTCTCCTGAATGGCGGCAGCCGGGTGTTCATGCTCCACGGTGTTGCGGATGTTGACCTCGTTCAGTAGTCGATCCACGGGCATGCTGATGGGTCGAGACAATGGCTTGGAGCGCTGGGGACGCAGCTGAACCAATCGACCGCTGGCACTGGGCCGGCTGAACACAGATGTGGACTTCTGCATGTCGACAGGAGCTGAGTCAACCCCATTGATATCTGTACCCTCACCTGCTGGAGATAAAAAATGCTATTCTTTCAAAAAAGACTCTCAGTAACCTTCTTAATGCACTTAAAATCTGATTGAGACTTTTGCATTTCTGGTTCAGTCTTGACCCAGTGGAACATAAGTTTATAAAACAGTCAACACTTAATATTTTTCAACTAAAACCATCTTGTTTTTGAACAAAAACAACAATGCTTTCAAAGTTTTGAATCTTATGTGTTATTACCATGTTATTACTGTTATTATCCAATTTTTGGTTACACTATTTTAAGGTGCTTTTGTTACACTGTAATTATACATTTAAGTACTGAGTAATATTAAGTAACTACATGTACTTACTATAGGTTTAGGATTTGGGTTTGGTTTGGTTTAGTTGCTTGTAATTATGGATAATTTATAGTTATTACTATAGTGTAACTGCATGTAACACATGTAACAATTTCACTGTAAAAATAAGTGTCACCCAATTTTTTTTATTAATGAATTTAATTTTTAATTGTCAAATTTTACATGAACTACAGAAAAAACACTTGATGCAGGATGTTTTTGTTGCAATATTATAAAATGTATTAGAATAGATTTTATTATTATTTTTTATGTTTTATTATGTAATTTTACAGGCATAAACTTTCAGATAAAAAAAGATAAACAATTTTTTCCGATGCCAAGGTTCATCCGTTTTTTTACCGTTGATTTTACCAAAGATGAGCAGAGACACCCATACTAACCAGATGTTTGCGCTCTATCATCCCCTGTTTTCATCTCCTTCACTTCCTCCACAAGCTGTGTAGAGGTAATCACAGACGAGTGTCTCTTGTAGACTTTTGCACTCTGTATGAAGAATAAACACAGATCACAAATCATAAACTAAGGGTGGGGGAAAAAACAATTCACATATGAATCGTGATTCTATCTTCAACCAATTTGCATTGTTTCACAAATTTCAAAAATGGATTTTCTAAAGTGTTACATTTCTTCATAATGTGTCAGTAACGTTTATGTAGTACTGCGAAGTTACAGTACTACTATTACAGTTACAGGACACAGCTGATGTCACCCCTCAGATGCGTGCGATCCCGAATTCAGTTCTCTGTCACAGCTTGTTGCGTTTGCATGGTCAAATACACACACGATTACATCAAAATACACATTGTGTGGAGGCTACTGTACCTGAAAAATGTAAAGATTATTTAATTTGTATATTTTTTGTATTGTATTTGTCCTATTGTTTGTAATTTGCTTTGCTTTGTTTCAATTTTTATATATTAAAAAATGGCCTGACTTGCTTTATTACAGATGACTGCCAGTCGTGTGTAATGATTGCAGTCAGATTAAATGGCATTTATTTTATAATATTGGGTTGACTAAAATGGGAAGAAAAACATAATAAATTTCAAGGTTCACATTTACTTCAGTTGGATTTTTTTCCCCAAGAACTGTTAAACATAGTCAAATAGGAAAAATAATACAAAACCGTAAACTAGAATCAAATCTATCTATCTATCTATCTATCTATCTATCTATCTATCTATCTATCTATATATATTGAAATCTGATTCAAAAACAAGAATCAATTTTTTTTAATCGAATCATGACCTCAAGAATTGATTTAAATTGACTCGAAAAGATTCCTACCCGTATCATAAACACAGTTATTTCCTGAAAGTGATGTCTAGCTTCCGTTGTGTCTCATCTCACCTCTTTAATATCCATGAGAGATCGGGAGTGGCGGCTGAGTTTTGGCTCTTTGTCCTGGATGTTGGGCACAATGGAAGCCTGTGATGCCATAAGACTGGTGGGAGATACAGGGCTGAGGGGGACATCAAAGATCATCTGGTGGTAATTGATGAGCAGCTCCACCATGCGGGCCTGGTGGGGGTAATCAACCAGAGAAGACAGCGACACTTCCGCCTCCAACTGCCTGGGCTTGATGAGTGTGGGACCGAAGATGATACCCAGGTTACTAGCTGTCATCTTGTTCTCTTCAGACTGCTCTGTTACTCTGTAGAACAATGATGTTTTGGAGTGGTTATTTCACTCTCTCTAAACACATTTAAGGGCTTCAAGCAACAAGCAATGAAAAACAATGGACTCCTACGAGCCCCTAAAGGGATAAATAAATAAATAATATACAGACTTTCGAATGTGAACAAGAATATTATCTCATGCTCACGTGTTACAATTTCTGTTCCCTTTCAGTCGGTCACATTAGACATACGTCAAACTGAACTGACGAATTGGGATATCGCATGAGAGCCCTATCACCTTTGAGTGTAAACTAAACGAGCCAATGCACATTGGCATGCGAGCTTTGCGTGACGCGACCCGCCCCCTCGAGCGGGTATAAAGGTGGAAGCGCTCACACTTTGTCTTTTGCTTCAGAGCCGTGCAGTGTTTGTTCCGTTCTCAAGGAAATCCTCTTGCTGTGCTGGTGTGACGGTGTGACGGTGCGACAGCGCTGACCACGGTCTCACGAAACCAAAACTGCTGTTTTCACAGCAAAACTTCCTGCCAGTGTGGTTGGGCTGCGATTTGGGCCGGTTGCGAGTGAGCACGCTCTGCAGGCTGCACTTATATATATGTATTTATAACTGTTTATATATTTATATATATAAAAAGAGCAATTTTCCTTTCCTCCATACGAGCGTGAAGTGGGTCTTTTTCAAGATATCATTCCGCTCGTGTTCTGCTGGGTGCGGTCGTTCCCTGACACCAGCTGACGGGCAGAATCACTGCACGTGTTTGGGCGTTCAGCACGCTGAAACAGCGTTTGGGGATAGTTCATGTTCTCTTGCGTACCTTGGTTCTCAAGGCCAGGACCCCGTTCCAATGCACCGATTCTGGGTTCAGCTAGAGGATTGCTACTTCAACAAAAAGGCAGAGAGACCTGAGGATTATGGTCAGGGCTTCACCACCGAGTCAGTCTTCCGTGGTCCCCTAACCCCTCTCATGTTGCCGCTCATCACGATGCAGTTGAAGGTAAGTCACTGGGAAGGCGTGACCTGATTGTCAGGTTCCTGAGGGGGGCGAGGAGACTGGATCCACATCGCCCTCCCTCTATACCCTCTAAGGATTTGTCCCTGGTACTTACAGCTCTCCGGAGACCACCCTTAGAGCCTTTGCAGTCAGCTGAGGTAAAAATTCCATATCACTTAAAACAGTTCTCCTGACTGCACTGGCCTCCATCAACAGTGGACCTGCACGCTTTTTTGGTCGACAAATTGATCTAGAATTTGGGCCAGCTGACTCTCACGTTATCTTGAGACACCGGCCCGGATATGTGCCCAAGGTTTTTACCACTTCCTTTAGAGATCAGGTAGTGAACCTGCAAGCGCTGCCCTCGGAGGAGGCAGACCCAGCCCTGGCTTTGCTCTGTCCCGTCCGCGCTCTGCGCCTGTACATGGACAGAACGCAAAGCTTCAGGACCTTAGACCAGCTCTTCGTCTGTTACGGAGGCCAGCAGAAGAGAAAGGCTGTCTCCAAGCAGACGATGGCCCACTGGATAGTGGATGCCATTGCCTAGGCTTATCAGTCCCAAGGCATGCCTTGCCCGTTCGAGTTGAGAGCTCACTCCACTAGAGGAGTAGCTTCTTCCTGGGCGCTGGCACACGGCACCTCACTGACAGATATATATATATATAGAGCTGCAGGCTGGGCGACACCCAACACGTTCACTAGATTCTATAGGCTTTGTGTAGAATCGGTATCTTCCCGTGTACTCGCCCCTACTGGCCGGTAGCGTGAAGGACCCATTCTAGTGTCCGCTTGCAAACGCCACTCCCGCCCACTGGGCCGGATACGTCCATCTATTGCTCCAGTCCAGTTCCCCTGTTGCCGAAACCTGTTGAGTCCTCCGCCACCCCTTGCGGATTCGGACATTGCGGAGTGTCCGTTGTTAGGTTTAGCACTTGTTATGACCCCTTCGACAGTCCCATATGTGTAATGTGCACGGTAGCCTTCCTACGGTAAGCTTGTGTCTTTCCCTCAACAGAGTCCGCTCTGCTGTCCCTGTCAGATGTGTCTCGCCCTAACTTTGGCTGGAGCCATCCCAGGGACTTCATATGTGCACTGCCCATGGCAAGTCCATATGTGCTTCCCACGTAATCCCTCCCTACAGGCAGGTTGTGGTCTCTGCAGTGTCCCCAGGGGGCACACTTTCCCAGTGTTATCCAAGTCTTACTGAAGGGGTCATGCGGAACAGCAGTAGACTTCCCTAGCGTAAGCTGTGGCTTACTCTGGGTGCAGTAACTGTGGTGGTTTATTAGGGATCCCAATTTGTCGGTTCAGTTCTGACATACGTCGAATGAGACCGAATGAAAGGGAACGTCTTGGTTACGTATGTAACCTTCGTTCCCTGAAAGAGGGAACGGAGACGTATGTCCCGTCGCCACAATTCCTGTACCCTGCTGAGGGCGGGCCACTGGTCATCTCAGCAAAAAACAAAGTGCGAGCGCTCCCGCTTCCGAATTTATACCCGTTTGCTCACACGACATGATGTGCATTGGCTCGTTTAGTTGGTTCAGTTCTGACGTATGTCTCTGTTCCCTGCTTCAGGAAACGAGGGTTACATACGTAACCAAGACGTTTTATGTATACTTTCTATAACATAATTCCTTTGTGCGTTACTGCCATTTTACTATGAAGAAAATGAGAGTATGGATGTGCATGAATTAATAGAGACAATACGGTTGTGTGGATTGTGTACCAAGTTCAAGGGTTAAAAAAAAAAAACAATCACATTTCAATGGTTTACACTCATGCCATCAAGAATTTGCAATGAATATTCACAAAGTTGTGAACGTTGTGAAAATGCTTCGCTTTACAATGATACCAAACTTGTGTTGAGGGGATGTAGAGAAGCAAGCAAAGACATTTTTTCATGGATTATTAAAACAAAGGAAAGATTTAGGAAGGTAAACCTCTCAGAAATTGTTGAAATAACATCATAATTAGTCATAACTCATAATTAGTCTGTGCACATTCATTTTGCTAGCGTAGGTCACATATTGTCCAATATAAAAATTATTGGAACAGTATAAATGTACTAAAATTTCGTATTTCACAAAATCAAAATGTTAAACCACTCGGATTTACAGTAAACTATCCCTAAAGATGGCAGAGAAATGCTGTTTCTTCATTCAATTTTAACAACACTTACGCAGAGCCATAGACATAAAGGACTTTAGATATAAAGGGAGGCTCATGTTTCAAAAAAAATAACAAACGAGTGGCTGGATTAGGGTTAGCTCAAAGCACATAGCTGTACTGCTTCATTAGCCCATTTCCTGGCACAGTTTCATGTCTGCCACAGAGGATGCATTAAAATGTACATAAGGCTGTGATATTACAGACCCATATACTGCACTAACGAAAGCCAAAATTCAAACAAATACAGCTTTTTTAATTCATGTGCATCATACTTTCCTTTTCTTCACATTAAAATGGAACTGACCGACAAAAGAAATAGGTTAAAAAAATTGCAGGGCACAAGTGAAAAGTTTCTTGTGAGCATGATATAAGTCTCTCGTGCACACGTGAAAGTTTGTATATATTTTTTAAAATTTACCTTTAGGGGCTCCGTAGATATCTGTTTTTTTTTTTGTTTTTTTGCTACATTAATATTTTTTAATAGCAGCATACCTATGCAGATGTGTGATGAGGAACTGCAGGGTTTTGTAATGAGCTCCAGGAAGCTGGCGAAGGAGGTCTCTAATTTTGAAGAGAACTCTTTTAAGCTCAATGCTGAGGCACTGCTGCTCCCCTGGTAATTTCTCTTCAGCGGAGTCAGTCTCATCCAGGTTCTGAGTTTCTTTTGCCAGCCCAATGACATCATTATAATACCGATACAGAATCAACGGCTCTGGCAACTGAAAAACATTTTGTTTGACAATATTAATTAACAAAATTTAGTAACTTAATTTTTTTTCGAAATAAAAAGGGAAATAGAGCTACAGAGTTCAACAGTGCCCGCAAACTTTTTCAGCTGCGTTGGATCCAGAAATATATTTTCCATTCATTTCTCCCATATGGATTTCAAAGAAGTCTTCATTAACGAGTTATAAGCCATGAACCAAGCCAACAAGCTACGAAGTGAATCATAACATTACAAACTTTGATTTGAAACTATTTAATAAAAATAACAAACACACAAAGGAACAAGATTGTGTACCTAACGGCTTTAGTGGCAGAAAGAACTACAATCCCATGAAGCAAGGCGAACAGCATAATCGAATTAAAAACAATGGAGAAATTTAAAACTACTCATTTAAAGATGCTGATTATTATAGCATTAAAGATGCTCCTCTCTATTATAATGATGTATTATAGTTGGTCTCCCTAAGCTCTCAAACTACTTAAAAAAAAAGAAAAATGCTTCACGATCTTGTAACTTTGTCTTTTTATTTGATTTTCAAATACTTTTCTGCTTTGAACCAAAGTTTGTATAGTTGTGATTAACCTAATAGCTGGTTGGTTTGGTTCATGGCTTCTAACTTTAATGAAGACTTGTAAAAAACCGGGCGGGTACTGTTGCACTCTAATATGTCAAGTTTCATGAAGACATGATGAAACTGGGATTATTTGTGCCACCACACCTGTCTTAAGTAAAGCTTGAGCACGTTGCTTATGTCATGTGGGTGGAGGTCAGAAAGCTCCACTAAGTCCTTTCCATTCTCAAAGGCCTGGCACAGCTTTTCCACACGAGACTTGGCCCCATTCACCCGATAAATGCCCTTGAAACGCAAGGAAAGTAGGCGTCATTCACAAGATGACTCAAACATTGAATTAAACCAATTCCTTTCAGTTGCATGATTGCATCTTAATTCTTTACCTTAATGTTGAGGGCACGACTCTCGATTTCTGAGGTGCATTTTTTGATTATGAAAGGGATGCCGTCAGGGCTGTTCTTAGCTACTTGGGCGAAGTCAATCCCGAAAAGGTGCAGTCTACCCTGGAGCTTCTTATGACCACATTGAATGGCAAGAGTTTCCAGACATTTCTTGTGACAGGCCAAGGAGCACTACAGAGTAAGAGATTAGAGAATGACAAATGGCTCTACTGATCAATGTGAACTGAAACTGTGGGTGTTGATGATGATGACGTACCTCCTCACATTCCGCCCCGTGGAACATCACCAGACTGTCACACTCTCTGCATTTGGAAGGCGCTCTCAGTTTCCGCAACTTGTGGGTGTGCGCCGCTTTTGACATCTGAGCATTGCGAAAAGGACCAGGAGAACTGGCTGTTTCCAACACCATCTCAGCGAGACCTGTGACGAGAAAAGACATGATGCGTTTCATAAGATAACTTTACAAATAGTTCAAAAACACACTGCTGGCACCTCAACAGAGTTCTGGTTTGGATATGGGATAATCAAGTCTTAAATGCCAGTAGGGATGGGAATTAAAGAAATGTAATTATTCTGGTTTGCATTCTGATTTAATGAATGACTCTTTTAGTACGTTTAAGGAAGCACAATCCTCTCTCCATTTCCTCAAATGTATTTCTAACAAATGTATTTCATTTCTAAGTCTAACATTAGTTTATAGTCACCAATTATTACTGAAATGTAAAACTTTCGGTGGAGACAGGAACTGTTAACTGTGGCATTTTGCCAGTGTCAACACCAAGCCCATCTGGGCAGCTGCACAGAGAGCAAAAACATGGGTGCGAGCAATTCAGCACTTGCATAATAAACATGAACCTGTGGTGCGTCACCACTCCTCTGTGAACAAAGATGACCACAATCATGCTATTCAGTTTGTATAACCAACCATTATCTGATGGGGAAGGGGGTTCCCTCTCATCCAGGTCATCTGCAGAAGACATAGTACCAGTTGAGGGAGTTCTGGGAAGCCTGCGTTTGAAATCCCCTTTAGCATGAAGACACACAAACACACACATTAGATACTTCCATCCTGCAGAGCACTTCTCCATCCTGTCCAATGAGAACTAGGTCAACCACTTTACAAGCAAAACTTACAAACGTGCCTACGCCAGCAATATGTTTTTGTAGGATTCAATTCTTGATAAAATATACAGGGCTAAACAATAAGAGTGGCTGATGACACTGGACAGAGTGAAAGCATTTCAGGATGTCTGGCGAAACTGTCTGTGACAGTTCCTGATTAGGCCAGTACTAATATTC
This sequence comes from Opsariichthys bidens, assembly GCA_037194245.1. Classification (NCBI taxonomy): domain Eukaryota; kingdom Metazoa; phylum Chordata; class Actinopteri; order Cypriniformes; family Xenocyprididae; genus Opsariichthys; species Opsariichthys bidens. Next base: position 6,829,369 of record CM074295.1, read on the forward strand.
TCACATCCCAACCATTTGTTGACCACATATATGTTTTTATGCCTGGTTTTCTGTGATGTTGTGACTGTTGTTCAGCAAATTATGTTCAATTCTGCTGATGGAACTATGTCACTAAGGAACATTGATATAAGAAGCCATTTTCAGATGTACTTGTAATAAAGTATTAAATAAAAGTATTTCATATCTAAAATATGTCCCATATTATGAAACAGATCATAGGGTGAAATGTGGGTCAGAAAAAGCACCTGGACTGGCTGTGGGAGAGTCCATGGAGCGAGTCTCACTGCTTCCCCCGGCACTCTCTGAGTCACTGCACATCCCTCCTCCACCAGCACTGCCTGAGCTCCAGGCCCGCTGTGAGCCCTGTGTCTTTAACGCTACGACACACAGAATTAACCTCAGAATTAAAATTCCTCTTTGAAATCTCTATTCTCTATATGTAAAACCGAGAGACAATATCCTGTTTGCGTTTGGGAGAATCAGCCTGTCTGAATGTTTCATTCAATTCATGGCTTTCAACTGATGTTTTTGATTCTTTAGTTTAGTCATTCAATCAGGATGTTCAGGCTGTAATCCAACAGGTTGATGATGTCACAGGACCGGGGGCATTTTGGAAGCCGAGAGCCGATCTGGGTTAGGGCCTTAATCCTGACTGCTTGCAGCTTTTGTTCAAGCTGTGAACGGCTAACACTGGGTGAAAAACCTACAGTGGATGTGTCAAGCCCTAAAATTAACCTGTACAGGATATTGAAGCTTGCCAAACAAATGTGCCACATAGTTGCAAACATCTCAGGATATTGTTTATGGGGAAAGAAAAAACATGTCTTGGAGTTTTAGCAAATGCAGGTTGAGTGCGTTGATGTCCCCCAAAGAGTGCAAAGACTTGCTCTATATGTTTGAGCAGCCCGAAGTTTGTGGAAGGATTATCTGTTTGTCCAAACGATGGTAGAAGGGAAATTTGTCATTATTGTTCTCATTCCATTTAAGGTCACAGAAATGTATCATTGTAAACCTACAAACTTGATGCGTTTTGGTTGATTGAATCACAAGTGGATGACGCTAAATACAGGTTTAAATACGGGGTCTAAAAACAATTAGAGCTTGTCCACTTTTGACCACTTTCAAAGGTAGTCGAAAACGCATTCAACCTAATTGTTTTCGTAGAGTAAATGTTCATTTGGTCGAATGTGTTCGAACAGCCACAAAAGACTCCTTAATCTCCGCCTACTGACTTAACGTATAAACATTACGGGAAGCGTGCTAGTCAGACGGAGTTTAAACTTTGTTGGCTGGAGACACAAGTTTGGTTTAAAGATGGAAAATTTACCACAATGTTCTCTTACCATTCAGGATTTCTAATACGCACTCACCATATTCGGCATGGTCTTGCAGCTGTCAGAGAAGAAGCGAAAGCTGCGGCTCTCTGTGTTTTCGTGTCATCTTCGATGAGTTTATATTTAAATTCATGAGCTTATTTCATCCATTAGATCAAAAGATCTGAAAAGTCCCAAACATTTGCCAGCCCATAGACTGAAGTGGTCGAAAGTGGACAAAAGAGAAACACCAGGTGCATAATACCAGGTGTAAATACCTAGCCGTAGTCATCAGCCTAAATCTTTAACGACTAAGAAACAACATCTCTTACCTTGCATGTCTATACTGCTATTGGACCGTCTCTCTGCGATCTTGGCCTTGCATGGTTGTGCGGTACCCTCAACCTCATCTGCGCTGTGGTTATCTGCAGAGGTAACAGAACCCTGCGACAGGTTCCCATGGGACGAGCGGGTGCTACTTTGAGATCTCTTTTGAATGGACATTCTGGAAAGAAAGACGCTTTATAAAAATACTGCAGTCAAAACAGGCTGTGTAAAATCTCTGCTGATTTTGAAATGGGTTACTCAATAGGCAAGCGTGAGATTTGAATGCACTATAAAGAGAAGTGATAGCAATTGCCAATATGTTTGTACATGGGTGTGATTCAGAGGTCAAGCTGAAAAGCAGAGTTTGCACAGGGCTGCAGGGACTAGAATTCTTGTGTAAACAACACGCCATGACCGGCCGTTGTTTCGTTCATCATTTTTCCTGAGGAAGATGCAAACAATGCATGGCTTGCATGGAAACTTGAGTGTGGACTAACCCAGTTTTTGAGGAAGTGGTGATGTCCTGAGACAGAGACTCCAGCCACACTCGTTCTTTAGGCAAGCTGCACACAAACTCAGAGTAGCGCTGGCCAGGCTCATACTTTTTGGCCTGTTCACTTAGAGCTTGGTAGTTGATAGACAAAGGCACAGTCTGAGCCTGCTGCATCTGGAACCAGTTCACTGTCACCTACAAGAATTCATGAGAATAGTCAGTATGCAACAATAGGACATTTTTTATTATTTTCATGAAGGTCTGTTCAGTAGATACACTCAAAAGTTTGAGGACAATAAGATTTATAGCATGGACGCATTAAACTAATCAAAAGTTTATAATCGAACAAGATTTCTATTTTGAAAAAAATGCTGTTCCTTTGAACCTATTATCAAAGAAATCTGAAATTATCAAAGAAAAAAAAATGTATCACGACTCCCTCAGAAATATTGAGCAGCACAACTGTTTTCAACATTGATAATAAGAAATGTTTCTTGATCACAAAAATGCAGCATTGGTGAGGGTATCAGACTTCTTTCAAAAACATTTACAAATCTTACAGACCCCAACCTTTTGAACTGTGGTGTTATGTAGTTATGCTGTGATACAGACCGCTTTGAGAGTCAGGTCACATTGGAAGACCAGCTTCCGAATCTGAGCGAGGATCTCACTCTTAGCGTTTGACAAGCCGACCCTCTTTGCCTCTAGATCGGCCACACATGCTTTATACTGCTCCTGCGCTTCCTCTGCCTAGAGTCAACACAAAAACAGACAATGAGTCAAACAAAATAAAAAATTGCAATTTAAAAAGAAAATGCTCATCCGTTTGCTAAGGTGTACTGAATGGTGTTCAGTGTGATGCTATGTAGTTGCTAGAGTTGTTATAGCAACAGTAATGTTTAGATTATGTGGCAAAATTTCCAGACACTGCATCAGATGTTAAAGAAAAATCAAATGAATTCCCACAAACTCTGTGTTTCTAATTGCCGCTTTGATGCCCTGTAAACAAGAACAATAAAGGCAAGGGTGTGTGTGTTTGTGCAGTCTGTGATGGTGTTGGAGTTCAATTTGGAGCTTTAAAATTATTTATAGTGCAGTTTTTGCAGTACCTTCTGTAGGGCCTCTTCCTCCACCCTCCGTTTCTTCTCCAGAGTCCTGCCTCCTGCTGTCGGTTGCTCCTCCTCGGTGCGGCTTGTGGAGCTGCGTGCCTTCTCATACTCCTCTTTCTTCTGGACCTTCAGCAACCGAGCCTTCTTCAAAGCACTCTCGGCCTCACTCTGAAAACACACATATGTTATTAAGTGCAATCGTTCTGAATAAAAGCTAGTGTTGAAATTCAAAGAATTCAAGTAATCATAGATACCATTTTCTTCAGCTCTCTTTGCCATTGTTCCTTTATCTCTTTCCTCTGCTTGTCCAGGTCATTCTTGCGGGACAGCAGTGGCTGTTGGAATTATTGGAATTGTATGGTATTATAGGAAACGATTTGTTGAATAGTATGTTGAAAAGTGAATAGTTGTTGAAAAGTATGCAGTAGAGTCAACTGATTTTACCTGTATGAATTTGTTTGTTTGAAGAGCTGCAGCCGTTTGGAGCAGAACATGATTGTACTCGATCTCATTTTTAAAGGCAGAGACGTAAATATCCCGGAACGGCATGTAGTCCTTTAGATAAAGAAACAGTCACACAATAACATCACTTAGAGGCTCCAAACCAAATACACTAACATTCAAAAGTTTAGGGGTCGGTAAGATTATTTTAAAGAAAAAAGTCTTTTCATGTTCTATGGATTTATTTGATTAAATCTAGTCAAAACAGTAATATTATGAAAGATTACTACAATTGTTTTAATATATTTTAAAACGAAATTAATTCCTGTAATGTCAAAGCTGAATTTTCAGCATCATTACTCCAGTCTTCAATATCACATGATCCTTGTGATGCTGATTTGATGATCAAGAAACATTTCTTATTATTATCAATGTTGAAAACAGTGCTTGTTAATATTTTAGTGGACAGTGACAACATTTTTGAAGAAGAAGAAATCTTTTGTAATGCTTTAAATGTATTTGCAGTCACTTTTGATCAATTTAATGCATCTTTAATAAATAAATGTAAAAAAATAAAAAAATCATACTGACCCTTAATGTTTGAGCGATAGTATATATACATTATATTTTATCAAAACAACATACTAAAAAGACCATCACCTGCTGACTTGCTACTGCCTTCGCAGATTCTGCCATCTTGGCAAAACTTTTGGCACATTCCATGTCTATCAAACACAGAGAGACCACGTAAAACACTAAAGATCAACCCTGGAGACTCAAAACAAGTAGCAGGCTTTAAGAATGGACTGACCGAGGCTGAGGCGTTTCTCCACCCAGGCCAACACGTCTTTGGTGTATTTGGACCAGGCCTTGGCATAGAGCAAGGCCGACTCTACTCCACTGTCATTCTTCAGCAGAAGGAGGTCCACCTGCTCCACAGTGGACAGCTCTGGAGACAGAGCATGATCTAGAAACACACACCCAGAACAATGCATATGAACAAACACATCCCAAAAAAAATACACGCTTCACATCGTTTAAAAAGATTGCTGAAAATGCACAGAGGTACCCTTTGAAGACATTTATATTTCCTCAACCACATCTCTCCGCTCTCTAAAACTGTCATTTAAAATTTACTATTAAATGTTACTGCCTTTTTTGGTTTATAAGCCAAAAGTTACAAGCCAAATTTTACAAGTTAGCCATATTAAAGGCAACGACAGCCTTCAAATTGGTGGCAGACTTGCTTTTAAGAGGACTAAATATTCTCCACCATTGCCATGAGAGATGTTTCTAAAACTGACACTAATATGTGGTAGCATTCGATGTATGTACGATATATTGTGTGGCATGAGCGTGTGAGATCATGTCATAAAATTTCTGCTTAACCTTCCCCAAATGCACTGACACGCAGCTCAGTCGTGCTCAATCCAAGCACCCCGCCCAATAAGCCACATGTGGTTCCCATTCCTCACACAAACGTCCAAAAAAACCCCCAAAGAATGTCAACCATTTGGCAAACAAGAAGAATGTTAGACTATATGAAAAGCAACACAAGTGTGAAGGTATGGGGTGTGTAAAGCTCTCTTGTCGATTATGACCCAAGTCAGTACTGCTCATCTGTCTCTCTGCTAGAACAACAACACCCTTCATGTGCGGTTTGTTTAAACTAGAAAACTTAAAGTTAACTTTAAACGTTTGTACTACAAAAAAAAGTTTATATTTCTGTTGATCGGGGACACATAAAATGAATGATGAGATTCACTGCAGCACCACAACGACACAAGCCTGCTTTCTTTGCTCTAAAAACAGTGACAGAAGGATGTAAACGAAGGGTACATAAAGAGGAAAGAAAGGAAATCCATTTACCTGCCAGATCATTTTGACTGCAGCCCCGTGAATCTTCAGAGAGGTTTTCAAAAGACTAGAGGAGATAAAGGGAAAGACGTTTCACGGGATGAGAAGTATGATTACAGAGGTGAGGGATGAGAAGGTGCTTCTTTTGAGTGCTTCTCTTTTATCTTGTCTCTCAACAACTTGTCTCTCAACATCTAGGTCGATCAAAGCTTGAAACACCTTGTTCTTTAAATCACAGGGGCCAGCCAGGATTCATTATTTTCAAAAAAGAACTTAAAGGTAGGACAGGCAATTTCAGAGAAGCTAGCATTAGCAAGCTATCTTAGAAATCATAAGACCACACCCCCCTTTGAGAGCCCTCTCCAAAGCCACACCTCCTCCAAAACACATGAATGCACACAGTGAGAGCAGAGTCTGCAAAGCAATAAATTATGGCATTAAATGACTTCACTATCATTTCTGTGTTGATAGTTTTACCATAGAAACGCATAAAGTCAGAGTCTGAGGACGTGAACCGCTCCGAGTAGAATGTTATCAGTTGCCAACTTTTAATTACGGTTATGATGACGTGTGATGTCTGCGTGAACAGTGTGCTCGGAGGAGTGCAAACATATATATTTACGAGCAGGTGGGACTTCCTATTACTGCATTCAGACCAAATACAAAAGCAATGATTGGATGATTTTTTTTGGTCCGAAAAAAAATATGTAATTTTTTTAATATTTAGACCATTTCGATTATTGATTGCTTTCAGGGTGTAAAAAGAGTTTCAACCAGTATAATAAAACATGTTTCTGAAAAACATTGCCTTTCCTACCAAAATATTAAATGTCATTATTTACTCATTATTTACTTATTTATTTTTCGAAAAATATGTAGCTGTTTTTTTTTCTTTCTGTGAAACAAAAAAATCATTGATATTTTGACATATAAGAGGTCATTGTACTATAAAAAAAAATCCTATAAGTTTCAGAACTCAAAACTTCGTGGTTAGTTGAAAAACTTTTATTGAAACCAAGGTTAGAAAATGACTAGCTTTGGATTTTGTCACATTATTAAGTCATAGTGCGACAAAAGGCCACTCATTCAAAAGAAGATCAGTGCCTACTTTTACATCACTGCCTCGATGGCCCCGCTATAAAAATTATTTTAACATGCAATACTGTTGCCAATCATAGCAGTGGCTGTTTACTTCCAAGTACTGAATGTAGAGTGCTCGAGAGAGAGGGTCAAAAACAGGATAGAAAATAGCTTATTACTTCTAAATTAGAATGTTTTTTGATGTAAAAATATTGATAACATTATAAGTGGACCTAAGAGAGCATTGTAAAATAAAATAATCAAGTTCATGTACCCTTTAAAATATAAAACAGCTTTTTAATTGTAATAACATTTCACAATATTTCTATTTTCAATCAAATAAATGCAACCATGGTGAGAATAAGAAACATTTTTCAAAAACATTAAAAATATTTTAAAGTCTTATCAACCAGAAACTTTTGAATAGTGTTTTTTTCTGAAGCCATATGATAATTTTGTTAATAAATAGTGAATAATGACTTAAATTTCAGCCTTTGTTTTCACATAAAGCTATCCAATGGCTCAACACAGAACATAAGCTATAAATGCTAATTTTATGATACTATGAACTGATGTTGTGTGGAAAAGAGCTGCTTAAATGCAAAATCCTCCTTTTTGTTCCACTGAAATAGCACATGAGTATGAACAACATGAGGGTGAGTAAATAATGACTTTTTGTGTGAACTATTTAAGGACCTTTGAAGGCTCAACTTGTGGCCTGTGTTTTTAAAAAAGGCATTGAAGGTGATAACTTACACAACTTCTTTTGGCTTGGGGGTACCCCAACCTGGAGCCACTGTCCACATCTCCCATAAGGAAGTCAGACACTCTGTTTTGAAGAGAAAGACAAGTCCATGTTGGGACACAGCACATAACATGACCATACATAATACTGTTACAACTAGGGCTAGGTATCGATTCAGTTTCGATTCACAAGGTCTCAATTCGATTCCATTTCGAAAGAGGATGACATCTAGTGGAGAAGACTAGTAATAACGATTAACGAAAAAACGTCGGGTTTTTTTGCCCAGCCCCAGTTCCAACATTATGACGTTACTTTTCACAAAGTGAATAATCAAATAATATAATCACACACAGATCATTTAAATAAATGAAAATTCTGTCATCATTTACTACCACTACAACTTTCGTTTATCTTTGAAACACAGTTGAAGATATTTTTAATATTCTCTGAACATTTTTCTCTAACCATCGAAAGCACATCAAATATGATAAACTGAAGTTTGAACATACTTGCTTGATGGGGGAGAACCAATGAGGTTTGTTCTCACATGCCACTTAAGTACGGTTGAGTTTCAGTTAACCATATTTGATAGGTATGTGTGCTGATCAATGTTCATATGCAAATTAAAAACCTAAATTGAATCTGTTCATCATATAAATCATCTTTTATGAGCTTTTTTTTTTTTTTTTAAAGCATCAATGTTTTGGTTACATGGACTTTCAATGAGGGACAGAAACTTCTCAGATTTGTATTTCAAAGATGAAAGAAAGTTATGGGTTTAGAATGACATGAGAGTGAGTAATTGTTGACAGAAATTTCATTTTTAGGTGAAATACCCTTTAAGAAACACATTTCATTTGATTTCATCTGCACTAAGACAGTGACAACAGGATGCACGGCTGAAGTGTGCGGTAAAATTGGAACATGGAAACTGAAAGTAAATCTATACAGATTGACAGCATAATATACATTTAATCACAGAAGAGTACGGTACTCACACATTTCCAAAGGTGAATGCCAAAGTGTCGATCGATGTGTATATCTCACCAAATATTGCGGCTTTGTTTTCTTTATTGACTTCTTTGACGTTCACGCCTGTGGGAAGTGATAAACCACATGAAAAGAGCAGCCAAAAGGCACCAAAATTACAATTCTTATTAGATGATGATGAGAAAAAGGGGCATAGACCTAGATCTCACTGTTTTATGGCAATATGAATTCATCAATATATAGTTTACTCATTCCACAGGAGACTAATTTTAATATGCTTTAAAGTCAGACACAATGTGGTGAGCAAAAAAGGGAACTTTTAGGTTCTTCCTTATTTAGAGTCTAATGCCGCTTTGTACACAGGGCATACTTCTCTAGAGTACAACACAAGTGGTGAATAGTTTGCATGCATATTAATCAAAGGACACTTTTCTTGATTAATTCAAGAAGATGACCAATAAACCACCACATCCATGTTTAGAGCACCTAGAAGAGAAATGGACAGCGTATTGACATTGAATCTTACATTTAAACCTCAGAAATGTGATAGACAGCAAGTGAAGTCTCCGAGAGGCAAAAAAAACAAACAAAAAAAAACTTGCATTTACCAAGAACTTCCTGTCTGCTAGCTGAGCCTCCCCTTTACAGGAAACACTGACAAAGCTTGAACTCTCAAAACATTCAGAGGACGTTCAAACGACTTTCGCCCAACTTACCAACTCCTTTAAATTTCACTTGCAGTCATATCCAAGTTCGATATGGTAAAGCATAGGACAAAACTCCTCTAGAACTTCAGGAACTAACACCACAGCCTAGTTCGCAATACAGCTCAACTTCCACTTTTTCCTGACATACAAGAAAAAGTGACGAGGCCATTAAAAAAAGCAACATCTTCAGCTGTAGTTTCCAGTTCCGCATGGGAACAGTTTTTAGTTGGATGCCAGGCAAAACACAGCGACTGTCAGCAGAGATGGGAATCCCCAACCTCAACTGCCACCCGTACTCACAGCTACAATGTGAGGAGAAGAGACGATGCTGGAGAAGAGAGCCTGAGAGGTGTGTGTCTCCTGGAGCATGCCTCTCTGCTTCTGAATGCAGGCGGGCGGCTCAGTGGCCCCTGCAATGGAACGCTGACTTCTTCCTCAGGACATCCTGCAGCTCCACAACAATGCTTCCACTTCTGCCCCCTCCACAGCTCAAATATGGGTCGGGAATGGTTACATTCAGAAAGTAGCGCTCTCAAAGAAAAAACCTTGAAAGCATTTTTTGCATCACTGGACAGACTTCTTTAAAATTCAATTCAGTCAATAGAACAGATTTAAAGAATATTTTTTTTCTTAAAAAAAAAGAACAAAGAATGATCATTACCATATACTTGTGGCGTTCGAACACATGAAAGTATCACTTTATCAGGTGCAATGCGCCAAAAGATGGGATAAAATACCTGAGATAACAGTGTCTTCTTCAGATCAGTAGCAAAGATAAAAATACAGCGAGTCAGATGCCACTAACTCACTCGAGACATGGGTGGGGGAAGAAAGAATTTCAATAACTTGAGACACTTGACACTTTTATTGCTGCGCCCCTGAGAGATTCTTCAGCAAAACTATGCAGAGATTTTAAAAAAAGAGAGAGGACCGCATGGACAGAGCGTGATTGAGGGGGGAAAAATGTGCATCTGATTTCCTGAAGTTCATAGCGTTCCATCAAGAGAAAGAAAACGGCTGACATGGATGTGGGCGTTAAAATGCAAGCAAGCTGAAGTGTGAGTTGGACGCGCACATTGGAATGTCGCTCTAACATGTAACTTGAATCGGGCATTTGAGGTGATCAGCCTTTCTTCTCAACTTCCCCATTCAAAAAGAAAAAAAGGTGAAGGCCTCAAGCATGTCAACAAAGAGACACAATCCACAGATTATCTTCCTCTGTTAAACTCTTCCGATTTCCTTTTAACAAGAGCCTGTCCTTGTATAGTACACATGGGAACTCAGAGGGGTCACTGGCCCTCTAGTGGCAAAGGACGATCCTTTAACGGCCACTTGAATCAATTCTATCAAAGTGAAAAAGCACCGTTGGAAACAGCTTGGAATTACGTGGATAACGAATAAGAAACACATTCACTATGTCAAAATTGCACAGAAACTCTCTGTTCCATCTTCTGGAACCTCAATCTGGAATGTGTACCGCACTGATGTACACATGAACGTTCCTGTGCACTAGCCAGAAGAAGAATTATACGACTAGTAGTGGGTGGTATGGCCAAAATCAATACCATGCTATGAGTCTCAATCACAATGTAGTTATTTTTAATGAAAATTCAACCTCAAAATCTTTAATATAATAGTATCACATAACCATGCAGTAATGTCTATTTCTGATAACCTAGTAACCTTTTTTTTTTTTTAACATGGACTGTTTATTTTTGTTTTTTTGGAACTTGATGGATGTAAAACAAAATTATTCATAACAAATGATTGCTACGTCTGCCATCAGTACAAAAACATCTAAAAACAACAGTTTCACATTCCTGTTTCTGACTCATTGTTTCACAAGTGTCAGAAACAAGAATTAAAGGATTAGTTCACTTTAAAATGAAAATTACCCCAAGCTTTACTCACCCTCAAACCATTCTAGGTGTATATGACTTTCTTATTTCTGATGAACACAATTGGAGTTATATTATAAATATCCTGAGCATCCAAGCTTTATAATGGCAGTGATCAGGACAAATATTAAGATGAAGAAAGTCCCTCATCTACCATAAACGAACTCCACATGGCGCTGGGTTAGTTATAAAGTAAAATATCTAGCTTCTACCAGACTTCCATATTCAAATTAGGAAGAAAGTGTAATGCCTCTCGCAGTTCAAAGTGCTTATGCTACATCCTATGCCTTCCGTAATCAACTTAAGAAAAAAAGCTTTTTTGTAAGTTGAATACGGAAGGTGGTCTGGCAGAAATTCTGAATGTGTTCATCAGAAATAATAAAGTCACATGCACCAAGGATGGCTTGCAGGTGAGTAAAACTTGGGGTAATTTTCATTTTAAAGTGAACTAATCCTTTAACGCAGTGATTTATTCCAAATAGTTTTTGCCATTTGAATTATTATTACTAATATTATTATGGTAACACTTTACAATAATGTTCATTAGTTAACATTAGTTAACTTCAATAGTTAACATGAATTAATAATGAACTGCACTTATACAGCATTTATTAATCTTTGTTAATTTCAACATTTACTAATACATTATTTAAATCTTGTTAGCATTAGTTAATGCACTGTGAACTAACGTGAACAAACAATGAACAACTGTATTTTCATTAACGAAGATTAGTAAATACAGTAACAAATGTATTTCTCATGGTTAGCTCATGTTAGTTAATACATTAACTACTGTTTAACTAATGAAACTTATTATAAAGTGTTACCATTATTATTATAGAATTAATGCTTGACTCTTAATGTAGCTTAATGCATTAAGATATTGATCTTGGGAGAACCAGTACCAATACAGTATTTTAATAAAAAGTACATTAGACATGCACGCAGATGAACCCAGGAAAAATGATTTGTGCATTCACAAACAATGGAACAGATCTATGTTTTTATAAATGAATTCTGAGTTGTTGATTCTGAAGTGGGGCAGAGCTGAACGAGGATGCTCACCTTTGACTTTGGCGATAACAGTGCCTGCAGCACCGAGAATTTCTGATGAGTTCAAAGCCTGGTGTTTACCAATGACGGCCTTCAACACGCGTACAAGCTCCCCAAGTCGCTCGTTGACCACGTGCTGCGAGCACTCTTGATTTTCTGTGGGTGACAAACAGACAGAGACCACAATCGCATCAGCTCAACTTCCTCTGAGTGCTTAGGGGAACTTTAAAACATTAACGGTACAGCAGCAATGTCGAAAAAACTAAAATTTAGTCAGTTAAAAATACCCCTGTGAATCTTCCCTAAGCTTCCCCAAGAAAACCCTTGATGTAGTGGCATGCATGTCACTAGTACATTCTAACAGCACGCTTATTCTCAGAAGGCTCAAATGGAGGCATGTGATGGTGCAAGCCACTGTGGTTATAAACTATGAGCAGATTGTGAGGCCATGGCGTGGTTGAGATGCAGGCAATGAAAGTATGTTGAGCACCAAATCAGCAGTGATGGAGGTACCTGAATGAAACAACCTTAAAGTGCCCCTATTATGAAGTGTGTAATATCGTTGTATTATGAATGTAAAATATCTGGAAAGTTTTAAAGATCAAAGTGCATGAAAAGTTATTCTCTGCTAAATGAAAGAATCTGAACTGCTGAAACTAGTCCTCAGCAATTACAATCGCACTTCCTGTTACATATCTATGTAACAATATAACAAATTTGCATAATCCAAACCTATGTACTTCAGTGGCTGTCTACGAACAACGTCTACTACGACCTGCCTTTAAACACTGTAGTTGTAGCTGAGGCCTGGAATTGTTTGGCTTGTGTTGTCAACATGTCGAGAAGATGCTGTTTTTAAAGCTGTGAATCCACTTTGCATGGACTTCAAAAGGATGAGGACTCGCACTGCAATCGATGCGGAAAAACGACACCATTGTTTTAAAAATTCAGCTATGGTAATAGGCATTTCATTTCTGACACGCACTGTAAGCAGCAGACCAATCACAATGAAATTGAAAGCAAAAACTGGCCAAGATTTTGCCATCTGATGCTGTATGGGGCATTAAATCTCTCAGAGACAGGAGCTGAACCATAATCTCTATCTTAATTCATTGTGTTGATATCTCTCATGGACCATACATTAATGACCATACATCAATGAAAAATGGGAAGAATCAGTGGGTCTCATTCACTAATAATTGCGTGGATTGTTTCATATTTGTACGCACACGAGAAATTATCACGAAAAATCTCTGGCTAATTCACAACACATGCGTACGCACATGAATTTGTTCTTAACCTCGTTCTGACTTTAGTGAATTTGGAGTATTCTAAAATGTGTGGCCATTTGCATAAAACATGTCCCAAACCATGCACATATAAGGGCTTTCTTATGTGCCCTTACAGGCTTAAGTCACTTTCATCAGAAATGCCGCTGTTTACAGATAATGCCAAGCGTCCCATTCTCACCAGTTCTCACAACAAACACCTTTCATACTGACCCAGATTACAGAGCTCTCGTGAGCCAGCTGTACATATATCTGTGTTATTCAGAGATGCCTTACAGCTGCAACATTATAATATAATGTATATGATTAAATGTATTTAAGATGTAATCGTATTAACAATTTCATTATATAATTTTATATATAGATTATACAATACAATCAGTGTAACAATTATAGTCGTGTTAGGATGAAATTTCATATTTATTTAACTTCTTAACATGATTATAAGGCTGTACAGAGTGCTTTCAGTTCCTATATTTTGTCGGAAATTTAGATTGATTTTTATTACGAAATTTTATTACGGATTTTTGTTTTGTAAAATCGTTTCTAAGCACATTTGACACACAAATTTGTGCATAAGCATGCTTAGTGAATGAGATCCAATATTTCTTGTTAACCTTTTTTTTTTTAAGTTTTAAGACCTATTATAGTAATAATAATAATATTATTAATAATTTGTAATTGTATTGTTATGAGTATCATTAAAAGTTTTTTGTTACTGTGCTATTGAAAAAGAATTACGAACAACGTATTTTCTTGTCAGTGTGCTACGCTGTTGACGTAATGAACGCAGTGCAGCGATCCCGTGTTCTACTTCAGAACGCCAACTCATTATTGGCTATCACACGCATGTGTCGTGCTGCTCACGTGTACAGCGTCGGCAAATCCTGAGCCGGTGTTCGGACATAGAACACAAAAGTGCTGCACTGCATTCATTACGTCAACAATGTAAGGAGACTGACATAGAAGACAAGCAAATGTTGAATAAAGTCGTTATTTTTGTTTTGTTTTTGCACACAAAAAGTATTCTCGTTGCTTCATTATATTAGGGTTGATCCACTATAGTCACGTTGACTATTTTAACAATGTCTTTAGTACCTTTCCGGTCCTCAAAAGGTACAATGACGTCGCTATCTATGTGTGGTCCCTCAGATTTCATCAAAAATATCTTAATTTGTGTTCAGAAGATGAACAAAGGTATTACATTAGGGGTAGGTCGTAGGTAGTGGTGGAGGAGTAGGGCTTGTTATCTGAAGGTTGCTGGTTCGATTCCCACGCCGGCAGAAATTGAAAGGGGGGGGGTTGAAAATGAAGCACTCTCTCTCTCCTTTCATATACCACCATAAGTGACCTTGAGCAAAGACATCTAACCCCTAATTGCTCCCCTTGTAAGTCGCTTGCTTTGGAAAAAAGCGTCTGCTAAATGAAAAAAAAAAAAAAAAAAAAGAAAAAATACTGTTAAACAATATAACAACTTTGGACGACATGAGGGTGAGTATTTAATGACAGAAATTTTACTTTCAAGTGAATTAACCCTTTAATTGTTTGGCATCCAAAAAAACAACTAGCCTTCAAATAGAGATTCAGACATAAAATATTGTCAAATATTATCAAGTTTCAAAATATTATTGAGCATGTTTTTCAAACTATAAATATTTAGACTTGCTGTAAATAGATATTACGGGTAAAAATGTTTGTTTACACCATGTGAACCCATAAACGAAAACCACAATCTCTTTTGTTTGCCTTAGAATAAAGTGGACTGTCATTTGGTTGTGTGCAACAGATGACTTCATAACTAACTGAATGTTGCAAAGGGTTCATGAAGTTTTGATAGCAGGAGCATCTGTTTTTTATCCTTTCTGTGCAGATGTACATCATGCCACAGCGATGAGACAAGCTTTATCAGTGCACAGTTACAATGTGGAAGGTATGTGTGTGTTTGGCAGAACAGAGAGGATCTTTTCTCCCACTATAAAAAAAAAAGTAGGAAGCTCAAATGTTCTGACAATTAAACATCTTCAATTTATCATTCTGCATTTGCCACCCTAAATTCCCCTCAGTGTGAAAACACATGGAAAAACACACATGAATAAAGATGTCAGGGGAAAAAAAGTCACGACCCTCAGTGTGGTGCCAAAATGATATGTAATGGGCTATTTATTGCCTCATCACCTCTGCTGTGAATCTCTATTATTACTCCTCTTCCTCCAACTCAGATACAGTACAACTCCATAAAATCCATATCATGTCACATGTAATTGCTCAATCAGTGTTTCAACCGCAGAAAGACTTCAATAAAACAGAGGAACATTATCCTAAATGCATGCACTATACTGTATATTCATTGTAATTTTACTTAACCTCTTATTTAACAAATAATGATTATTTGAATAAATCAGTCATGTTTTTGACAACCATCATTTAAAAGCTTATATTAAAAAAAAAAGTACAAAAATAATTATATCACTGAGGTCGACATGAAATCAAAATTAAGGTTTTTTGGCTTTGAGTACAAATATGTTACCCTTACTGTAATCTATAAGCCAGCGTTATCAAAAACAAGGAAAAATGTCACATTTAGAAGATATAAGCATTAAAATCTTAAAGTCTCTCACTTCCACCAATATGGATAAATGATTTTGATGACATCACTTTTCATTAGATTTTCTGTCCAATCAAATGCTCTCTAGAATATCTAGCATCACACCCCCTAAATTATAAATAGACGCTGAAGCTGTGGCTAAAATCGGTCACTTGTTTACACATTTACTATTTTCTACATGATGAATGGCACATAGTGCACTACATAGGGGATAGGGAACAATTCAGACAGTGGAAATATGCTTTTCATTGGGGCAAATGAAGTCTGTCGCGTGAACCACAACAATGCGCGCACAGTCTGCTCTGGTCCAGAGACACGAAAGCACAGATCGGATCATGTGCATGGTTCTTCGCAGACCACAAAATGTATCGGACCTACTTGAATTCTACACAAAATGCTTTATTTTAAAGCGATATGGAGATTAGGAAGAGAAACGGTTAGATTTTAGGAGTAACTGCGGCTTTACAGAGCTCAACGCCTCTGACCAAGCTGTTATATAAACAAAACGCTACTGGGTATTTAAAAAAAGAGGAGAAGCTGATCGATATGTATACATTTAAACTAAAAAGGAATTTTTTTTATTGAACAAATCATAAAAATAATATGGTTCGCCTCCACTTATTCTTGAGGTTACAGTCTGAACTCTCCTGGAACTACCACAGGGACAAATTTTGAATTGCGGGGACAAGAGTGAAAATACTGTTGTGTGCGTGGGAAGTAGTAGAAAGAAATGGCTCGCAGGACCCCCGCAAAAAATAAAGTTACTCGAATGTATTTTATGTTTGGCACAGAATGTTATTCGTCATCAAAAAACACTTTTTGACAGTTTTCAAATTGTACACGGCAGCATGGGAAAGCACCTTTCTATTTCCTGCTGTAACAAAATTATGTCTGAACTGTCATGTGTTGGGTGAATTGGAAAAAAAATTATCTATAGCACTGATACGAGACAGAATAGACTACATAGATCCACGTAGTCTCCTCTCTGACATGTACATGGAGGTAATGAGTATTGTGACACAGAGAAGAAAAAGTCAAATCTTAAAATCATGCATTAGGGAACAGTAAAAAATTCTGCATTAGCGCATCAAAATGACCTCTCTCTTCCACCTGGGTGACCAGGTGCACGTCTTCAAACCATCAGGATTAGCAGATTCCAGAGTGGTAAGAGGAGAGGAGGCTCTAGCCCCAGGGATACTCAAGAGTATCCTCTCTCCTCTCTGACTTTGAAGTGTTCCTCGGACAAAAGTGCTCTATCAGAAGCACCCACCCTAGCTGAAGGTCCTCCCCTCTCTGCCCTCCTAATTACTGGTGAGGGGTCAAGTCCTAAGCAGCAGGTCACAGAAGGAAAAGCCTTTAATGATTAAGCCATCTGTGCACAGCACATTTTTAATGATGATGCTGGTGCAGCCCCATCTAAAAACATAACCAAAGTGTTGTTGCACTCTAAAAGATGTTTGATTTTAAAGTGTGGCCAGACATGCAGGACAGGCCAGTTTGAATGACAGGGAGTGATCCACCCCCCAAAAAGACTGATGGAATGTTACGTCCGCCCAATGGGGGCCCAGCACACAGGGGACTATGTCATGTGTCAGAGCTGATTGGGGTCCCAGGACGTCTTCATGCTGGCGTAGCAATCGGTGTTCTCCAAACCCGCTCTCACTCTGTTATGAATAATGCATCATCTGGGCCCCCGAACTCTTCAGTGCTGTCAAAACAATGGGATTTTAAAAAGTATGCATGAAAACTGCTCAGGGGGAACTGAGGGGCTTTGTTTCGGTGGGGATACCGCCAGAGAGGAACACATGCATTGTTCGGGACGAGCCCCCCGCTGACGGCCCTCCGTCCAGTGTCTATTTCCCTCAGAGAGTTCCAGCAGCGAGTAGCCGTCCCTCCCACGCTCAGCCTGCGTGCTGGCCCAGCCACGCTTCACGCTCAGTCTCTTCATGTTTCACATGTGCTCTTCGCCTGCCCCTCCGTCTCTGATCAGAGCCTTTTAACATAATCTCACCCAACTGCCGACAAGCCTCGCACCTCAGTGTGAGAATACGAAGGCCGTAAACAGCCCATATCCCACGTCTCATTGGCAAGAATGTCAACAAATCAAGTTTTCTCATGAACAGACACATTAGGATTAATCTCATAGCTGACAGGCCCGACATGTTTTTTAGATCACAGCGAGTTAAACTGACAGATGGATATCTTAAAAATTGAAGTTGTGAACATAGTTCACAGGGACAAAATGCAATAGGATGTTACTGAATTACTGATACTGACAATTTATTGTTATAACTATTGAACTGATACTAGTAATAAACCACACACCTTTCTGTGATTAAAAATATAAATAGCGACATATTTAACCCCCAAATTATTACAGAGAATACATGAAGGGAAATATAATATTGCAGTTCATTGTTTTTGCTTTCTGAATAATATTAAACGTTCTTATAAAATAAAATGAATACTTAATTATTTTAGAATAATTCAAATAACATTTTAATGCAACCCACTGAAATAAAACTTGAGAAAATTTGTGACTTCATATCATAACTATTGCTTTGTACAAACAACTAATTTCTCACACATTTTTCTGTGATTAATTGCACCTAACATTGAAACCTCTCATGATAAATATATTAACATATTGATTTAACATTTAAATGTTCATAGTTTATATTATTATTTAAATAATACTCTAAATAATATTTGTTTAATGGTATATGCTACATCAAACGCAGGAATCAGCAAGTTCATTTTCCCCAATTCTACCAATTCTACTATAACCAAACTAAAAACATGTAGCACTAGTCAATTAAACATCCGTTACATTTTTAGGGCTGCTATAGTCAGAAACTAACACGTCACTTTTTTCCCTTGTGTGTTTTTTGTCCCAGCATACGTTCCATACATTTCCTAGAAAATTAGCCGCTTGACACAATGTCATCACACACTTCAAAGCATTTACGCACAGCTGCTGGCATTTCCTCAGTTGCTAACAACAGGTAATCAATAGGCACGTCTCGACCTGCCTTAGTTGAGCTTTGCCCAAAGCGACAGACAAGCTTAGTGACGCTCTGTTGTAATTCATCTGTGAGAAAGCAGCACTGGGTTTGCCGTTGTGCCTGTCGGCCTTCCTCACACTGTCCCACTTCTCTTTTACGGGAACAGAAAGAGCATTCTTTGAAGTGCAGGAAATTAGCAAAGACTGGAGTACCCATTAGCACGTAAGGGGAAATAAACAGACCAAAAGCAGCACTGAAAACCGACACGTCACACTTTTCATGTCCAAATTCAGTTACATATTTCAACCAGCCAAACCAAAATAACTTCTATCAAGAGGCATTCATTTGACATGAACCCAAAAAAACACTTTACATCCAGCAGTAATGATGGCCCTGTACTTTGCTGCGATTTCATGGGCCAACTGGCACATCCCCATGACCAATCTGCTGAACTGCGGCTGTAAATCCACACCCCAGGAAATGCTACCCAACCACAGGCCCACACAAAAACATCTCTCACCTTCAGTGGGAAAGTTACTGCCCAACAAATCTCTCTTCTCCACTTCACAAGCGCAGCGAGCCATTATATCGCCTACCACAGGGGCTTCGTCAATGGTACCACCCGCAACACTCTGTGAAGCAATCTCGTAACACGAGGGTGGGGTGTTTTTTTTCACTTTTTCAATTTGGAGGGTTTTGTCCATATCCCCAGATTACCACCACTACAATATGCCAAAAGGGCCTCCATATCAAGACCGCCAACAGGCCGGTGCATTCACGCAAACAACCAGACCCAGCTAAAAGAAAATACTCTTTTATGCCTGAACCCCTCATTTGTTTTACATCTATCAGACTGCAGGTGCAAGGGTGAGTGCAGGTGACTGTGGAACTTGGAAATAAAAGTTGGGAATGATAAAAAGCAAATGAAATCTGACTGGTTGTTTATATTTAAAACTAGGGTACGGCAGACCGTTTATCCAGGCAGGACAAAGCCATACAATCTTAAAACTAAAATTATTAGGAAAAGCGCTCTGTCGTTGATATATCTGATGATTTTGGAGTTAATGCTATTTATCATCACGCAAACAAACAGAAAGCACAAGCTCTTGTGTCTGGTTATGTTGTAATGCTAAAAATAACGGTAGAATTGTATGTATTTATGACCTGCCTGGACCCAACGTAAGATTGACCAATCAGAGAGGTCCCTAAATCTAAATGGCTTTTTCTTGGAATGATTAATTGGATAAAATTAATGAAGAATATCTTTGTTTTTCTCTGTTTCAGGCCTGTGGTCCCGGGGAAACCCATTCATTACAGTCCAGAGAGACCTGCTCAATGTACCAGTGATAGTACTCCCCCGTTTAAATGTGGTCAGCACGCCCAAAACTTTGCAGTGAGTACGTGGCCAATGCTTACAATCTTTGTGAGGCATAATAAGAGCTTTAAGACTGGAGCAAAATAACTCTGTTGGAAGACTATTTTTTAAACAAGTCTAAGAAAAGAGAAAAACCTGAGCTAATTTTAAACTAAAGATCATTTTGCTTGGTTCTGTGTGGACTCCTTCAGAGTTCCCACGCTTAAAGGTTGAGACTCTCATAAAATTGAACCTTTTCATTATAGACTGCAGATTTTTAAGCTTTTTAATTGGATCACGAATAAATACACAAAAATAATAAAGGGATAAAAATGGGGATAATCTCAGATGACTAACTAGATATTTTATACTGATAATAATGACTATTTTACTCAAAAATTATAATCCTGATATTAATCATGATTATTCTCATATACATATTTATATATATATATATATGAGATATGATAAATAAATATAAAGAGGTAATGTAATAAAGGCCATTTCGCATCTTCTCTACTAATAGCTTACACTTCACCTAATAAGGCTGTAAGTAGCACATGGAATTCATTTAACCAACCATGATAGCTTCATCACAAGGGAAAAAATATTGAAATATTGTATTCATAAGAGTGAATTGAACTATACTCACTATTAATATGACTTCTAGTAATGGTTTTGCTAAGTGGTTTGAAATTTGCCTTCACATTAGATATTTAATGAGAACAATTCACTTACAAATGAGACAAACAGATGCAGATGCAAATTCGTACAATCAGACTGCAAAGAACGATACTTTTTATCTTTTGTGCTATTAGCCATTTTCATCTTTCACATTGTTTTACTTTATGAAAACTGGTAAAACCTTAAAAGAGTGAAATTCCTAATATTAAATATTAATTTTTACGTTGTATTGTACCACAGAGATTTCACAATGAACATCACTAAACTCAAACACACATGTTTGTCTTGTCAGAACATCAGCTCTTTTTTGCAGTGCAGAGAGAGCACATGCTCATAGTTGCATGTCATACAGCGGCACCTGGCATTTTTAAAAAGCTTCAGAGTTCCTATTTCCAGTGCGACTGCAACCTGGGACATGACCCGGGGAAAAATTAGTTCCCTGGGAACTATCCTAGTGGCTAGTTCCTACAACTGGGTTCCTAGAACAAATCTGTGCAAAAGCCCCTAATGTTCATTTTTAATATCATCGTCATTGGCCCGATAAGAAAATTTGGCCGATATATTAAAGCAGATAAATAATGGATTATTTCCTTCAGCTGAGACACTTCAGATGTGCACTGTTCGCCATGATGGTTTTGAATTGCTTGATATGACTGGAGTCATTTTAAAAAGAAAAAAAAACGGTTTAGTAAAAACACAGCAGCGCAAATCTGTCATATAGGCTACATAAAATTAGAATGTAATAACATAACATCATTATAATTGTGTGCTTGGAACATGGCTTTTAATAGTGAGACTTTTTTTTAAATCATTAATTTAAAATTTGCAGTTACATTTATCGGCCTATATATCAGTTATCGGCTTTCAGCTTTCAAATATAAAGAATTTTCGGTTATTGTAGGAATGGAACGGTATTATCAATTTCGTGATGTCGCGATAGCAAAATTGTTGCAATATTATCGTGGTCACATGACTGTATGAAACGATAGGTCTTCTGGGCAAAAAGTGTAGTTTTTTTCAGCATATCCTTTAATAGAGACGTCTCACCTTATGAGTATTATCACAGCGAATGCACTGATAAACCCTTGCGCTATTCATATACATCAGATATCAATGCAGAAAGAGAGAGAGGTGTACAAAGGCGAGCTGCACGATTAATAATTAAAAGATCGCATTCAAGAGTTCATCATCCACATGATCCAATTCCTAAATGACATCAATTTGTAGGTGTATATTAAACCATTAACAAAAATAAAATTGCAACATTCAAATCTTCGTTCGCACTGGATTTTATATGTGTTCAAGCATCTTATTTGTGTTTAATTTGTGGTAACACTTTACAATGAGGTTCATTTGTTAAAATTAGTTAATGTATTAACATGTACTAACCATGAGCAAAACATTTGTTACTGTATTTGTTAATCTTTGCTAACCTTAGTTAATAAAAATACAGCTGTTCATAGTTCGTTCACTTGACTTCACAG
Source organism: Opsariichthys bidens (assembly GCA_037194245.1). Classification (NCBI taxonomy): domain Eukaryota; kingdom Metazoa; phylum Chordata; class Actinopteri; order Cypriniformes; family Xenocyprididae; genus Opsariichthys; species Opsariichthys bidens. The sequence goes on from CM074295.1 coordinate 6,851,803, forward strand.
AGCATTAATGTTAAAAAATACAACTCTTGAGATTGTTAAAAAAAATAATAGATGTTACCTTTGTCAAGGTTCAGCTGGTGCAATTATTTTATTTTAGAAAAGAGAGTTTTTACAGTCATTTTACCCATCTCATACTATACCTCATACCACTAAGCAACAGTAATGCTTAGAGGATAAAGTGGACAGGATGGTTAATGGTTAATTTATACATCATTGTAATGTTCAATCATAGTTTAACACTTTTTTCCAAGTTTTCTTTAGTTTTTGTTTTTAATAATCGCAATAAATATCGTATCGTGGACTTTATACCGAGGTATTATCGCACCATGAGATTTTGAAATCGTTACATCCCTAGTTATCGGCCAAAAGTGCTACACAAATAAATGTGAACCGAATTAAACTTCCTGGCTGTTATCACAACATTTTTTCAAACTCAGAGCACTTAAGAGAAACTCTTCAAAACAGAACAGCACATTCTTTCAGCTACCCACATGATGAACCTTGACAGGCCACAATACACTCCATTCGCTCTGAACGTGCTTCTCTAAAATCACAGAGGGAATCATTCGATATTTAGCCCTTCCAGTAAAAACACCCCACCCTTCTGAATGTCCAACTGTCACGGGAGTTCAACATTACACTAAAAACATCTAAATGTTTGATTCAAAGAAATTCGCACTAGGCTTAGCTCTCAGATTTGTTTTGACAAGAGAAACAACAAAAAAAGTGACATTTCTCACAGGATTATCCACAGCATTGGAGTTTTACTGGGAAAGATGTCGATCAGAAAGAAGGAACATAGAAAGCCATTCGACTAAGAAAAAAATTTGACTATGACAACTTTCCACTTTCTTACAAAGTCCCCAGCTGCCAGACAGTCAAACGACCAAAACGAAGTGGAAAACGTGCCCTAGAAAACTGAAATTTCGGCAAGGAAGAGTCATTTTTCATGTGTCGCACACCTAACAACAGTCAATCCAAGGAACAAGTGAACATTTGTTCTGAAGGAATGCGGGGTATGCAGGAGGAGGGGGCTTCAATGTCGGAGGAGGAATCACCGACGAGAAGAGTTCGGTCACACAGATCAAAGTGATGAGCCAACATAAACACTAACGCAAAAAAGCACTGCGGCTGCAGTTTTCTGATAAACACTTTACAAACCACTCTCCTTTTTTTTATTAAAGTGACACGTTGTGGCTACAAAAGTCTAGAGGGGACTTTCAACGTGACATGCATTCAGACTCCAGAGCAAATAAGCAGGCGTATGAGTTCCTATAATGTTCCTCCTGGCTGACTTGTAGATCATAGCATAGCATAAAACAACAGTAAGGGAGGTGAGGAGAGCTGCGTGATGATCAATCTCTGTGCAGACAGGCTGAATCCATACATTTAGAGGGTCAGGGAGCATCTTCTCTGCGGAGAGGGAACAAGGCAGTGGGAGAGTGGGGAGGTCAAAAGCATGTGCTTGTGAGAAGTGTAACTGCGCTGCTCGTCAGAGGGTGGTGTGAAGCATTTCGCTCATCAGTACTCAACCAAACACTTCAACATTTAAAATAAAAGCTTTTTATAGACTGCACTGATTGAACCACTGGGAAAGAGAATTAGCTGCTAATATTCAGCAAATATGCACCAAATCTTTATCTGGATTATTGAGATTATTCAATCCATTTGTTTTGCTGGTATTTGTGTTAACTTTTAGTTCTCTTGACTTGCTGTTCTTTTGAGAATTTCACTTCCTGTAATGTTTTGGCAATACATACAAAGTTTGCTGATAAAATGAGAAGCTAATGAAAATTTCATTTTCATTTGTGTCATTTCTTGTCAAAATTAAAGTTTGTTTATAAGTATGTTTACAGTTATAATCAAGCTAAAGCAGGATTTTGTGTAGTCAGGCTAGTTTTCATCTGTCTGTCCTTGTATAAGTAACAAAAAGCATAATCAAGCATTTGAAGGATTAAAATACGTGTTGCGCTGCATCACTTCCACCTTTTTGAGCATCCATACAATACCTAGACTGACTAGAGTCTGATTACTGCTACAATCACTTTATCTACACTCGCATTCAAAAGTTTGGGGTCAAAAATTTTTGATGTTTTTGAAAGAAATCTATCATGCTCTCCAACGCTGCAATTACATGACCAAAAATACAGTAAAAACAGTAAAATTGTGAAAAGTTATTACAATTTAAAATAACTATCTTTTTTTATTTTATATCATAAAATACAATTCATTCCTGTGAATAATTTTTAGCATCATTACTCGAGTCTTCAGTGTCACATGATACTTTAGAAATCATTCTAATATGATGATTTGCTGTTCAAGAAACATTTCTCCTTATTATCAATGTTGAAAACAGTTGTGCAACATTTATAGTACTTATAAATAACATCATAAATGTATTTACTTTGATTGAATGAATCTTTGCTGAAAAAAAAGTTTACTAACACCAAATGTTTGAATTCAACTGTAGGTTTGCAAGTCCAACATTGCAAAAAACAGACCGAGACAATTATAATGATGGACTAAAGTGTTTAAAGGACTTTTTAAAAGATTAATTACTGACTGAAATATGACTGAAATCAAACCTTGAGTGTACATGAACACACTTTGGAAGAAATATCAAATCTAAAGTTGCCACACTTGTTTTGCCAGTGGCTACCATTTTAAGCGGTGAATTGCTTTTTGCAAAGAATAAAAAAACAAACAAAAAAACATCTTAATTCCCGACTGGGGGTGGGACGGTTTGGCTATTCTTAGATGGGAAAGTATTTAAATGTGTATCGACCACAAACCATAATTGGCCAGTCACTATGTATACTCCACAGCTCTGTCATAAATGCTGTATTTATTTGCTGTGAGCGACAATATAATAAAGGCCTTTCATTCTTTCATCATAGCAAGCAACTTCTTGCTAAAAGGAAGAATCTAACAGGAACATCATCTTGTTAGCTCTTTTCATAATGCAGAACAGGAACTCATAGTTTCCCATAAAGTACTGTACCTTGAAAAAGCAAACAAGAATAACCAACAACAGACTCTGTGTGTCATGTGCAGTCATATCTATTCGGGAGGGTTGTTGGGTTACCACAAGGAGGCAAATTTCAGAGATGCCTTGTGCAGCAGAAAAGAAACACTCTCAGCAGGATGGCCAGGAGTTTACCCATGGCATCCTGACAGACGTGGCACTCCTCCAGTGATGGGAATGAGGAACAATAACACAGCTTACAAAACTTCCACATCACCGTGGGCTGACACGACTGACCCATAGGCACATTTAAGAGAAGCTGATCCGTCATAATAAGCCATACCACATGATTAACCACAGCTGTAATGCACCTAAATGCTTTTGGAAGCATCTGAAGAAGCAAGGGTTAAGTAGAACCTCACCTTGGGAGTGAAAAGCCTCCTTTAGGCTCAGCAGCACATCAGAAAACTTGCGAACATCATTGACCAGCTGCATGATGTAGTCGGGGTCCCCTCCTGGGGCGGTGATGGTATGGTCCAGGCCCATAGCATTGAGGGGGTTTGTCTTAGAGCTGCGGCCCATTTCTTGCGTTTTATTGGAGCCAGGAGACAGGGACACAGGGATGTTGGGCTGGGAGAGAAGAGCACTGCTTGCCAAGCGCTTATTCCCACTGTTGCTGCCCTGACGGAACATTCCAGCAGCCGCTTCTGCCGTTACTGAGCCGCCTCAGCCGCAGATCCAAGCGCCCTCCTGCCAGTCGAGAGCTGAGGGCACTGTGAGAGAAAAAGCTCATAATCATTAACAGCTAAAATAAGCATACAAGGAAAGTGGAACCTAAGATCAGGAGCCTCATTTGTAAACATGTGCAGAATGATCTGAAATATGAATGAACACATGACCAAAATGTTCCCGAAATGATTTATATCTATTTGTAAATCGCAGATCATCTTCAATTCAAGTGCAATGTGTGCGAGATCTTCAACTCCAGGACCAGAATGCCCAGAAATATCTCTTTTTTAATAAACATTTATTATTATTATCAAGATTGAAAACTGAAAGACTGAAAACAGTGTTTGCAGCTTAATATTTTCATGGAAAAGTAGTGACTGCTGAAAATTCAGCAATAATATTTATGTATTGTGAATGCATGCATGTATTGTTTATACATGGATTTTTTTCCAAGAAAAAATAACTATAATTATTTAGTTACTTTTGGTGATATAATTTACCTTATGGTATGTTAGATTAATTTCAATACTAAGAGTATTTTCATGTCAGTTTCTGCCTTTATAAATCCTGATTTGTTCCTTACTTTTGACATAGGATGAACTTTATAATCAAATCTCATCTCATGCACATTTTATAAATGAGGCTCCTGGAGTGGCAAGTGAAGGTTGTAGGTTCAAATCCCAGAAGGGCGATCCATAAAATATTACTAATTTCGCCTTGTACAGGTACACCTCGAATTTGGTTGCTCCAGATGGACTTTTGGTCTGGATTAAGAGTATTTTAATTTAGTTTGGATGATAACAAACTAAATCAATAGAATTTAAACATTATTCTTAATTTTCATACTGAAAAAGACAAGTTAACAACTTGCCATATTACAAATGCATGGACGTTAATTTTAAAACCAGTTTCCACAGCACCAAAAGTGCTCTCAGTCAAGCAGTTCACTATCATTGTGATGATCGAGGAACAAGCCCTCAGACTATTATCAACGAAGACATCATACATTCACATGCAATTTTTGTAGCTGTTTTCGCACAGCTTTTGTCTACACGTGACGCACGTCTGCTGCAGAATGCGAGTAATGCACCGATCTTTATCATTAAATAGGGGCTTGACACCTGTCACACAAAACTAACCTCGGTTAGGAAACGGACAGAGGAAAAAACACGGATATTAGGTGGAGTACGACCAGCAATGATTTATGTCAGAATGCTGTTTTGGTTTGACAAGTTGGGGCTCTTAAACAGAGCATCAAATCACTTCTGTGTGATTAAAATCCTTCGTTTCATTGAGGCATTTAATTTTCCGACCGTTAAGATAGCACATATGATTTGACAAACAGAATTTAATCTCTCATTCCTCTCAATACTGAAACTGTTTCTCCACTTCATAGCTACTTTACACTTTAGCGCTGCTAGCTAAGCACTTTACACTTACAAATCTTTAATAGTTAGTTGCTGCGTTTAAAGTGTATCAGACGTGTGGTACATACTTGAATAGTTGATGAGGAACACCATATTGCAGAATTACGAAGGTAAATCCTTTGAAAAAAATGTTCAAATGAGACGCTCGCCGACGCACCGCTCTTCACATCACAACTGACGAAAGAAAAACTTGCTGAGGGAATGACTCAAAACTTACTCACGTGACCTCAAAGCAAACTTACTATTGGCTGGCGGAGTGCTCTAAACAATCCGCTTGTTTTCCTAGTCAAAATTACATGTGCTACTCTGAGTAGATGGAAGTGTACAATGATAATAAATAGTTTTATTTCGCTTACACATAAAATTAGGGTTATGCAGGTCCAGGATTCTTATCATATAGCTGTAGAAACACTCGATGAGTTTTTTAATTCATGTTTTTTAAGGTTTCAGAGCATAGAACAATTAAAAAATTATAACTTTAGAAACTTAACGTATTAAGTCAGTGTCAATATATTTATTTATATGATATTAGTACGGTTCTAATTAATGCAAAGCTGAAACCGAAATTACAAATAAGTAAAAAGAAAAGTAAAAGGGCTGAATAATAACTACAACATTATAGGCGTAAATGTACGAGATAAAATAAAAGTGGAAAAAAGTATAAAATCGGGGACTGTCTAATTAAAAAAAAAAAAAGTATCAATATGATTTAGTAAATACGCTGAGCCTTTGGCAGCTGGAAAATATGAGTAAAATGTAAATTATAAAGTTTATACTGATTATTGATACATCACAACACTAACAAAAGAAGAAGAAAAACATTTCTGAAACAAAAACCGTACCTACCAAAAATTTAGCAAAACAAATAACTGCACCGTTGGATGACGTGACTCTAACGACACCTTTCGGCTGAACGCTTCACTACGCGCGCGCGTGTGTGTGTGATAAATCCATAGAAGGTGTATGTGTGTGTGTGTTTGTGTGTTGTTAGGCATGTGTAGATTTATAGCAGCTCCCGGTTAACAGTCGTGCTTTGAAAAAAAAAAAAAAAAGAAAAGAAAAAAAAAACAGGAAAATCCTCTGCGTAGGTCCTTCGCTGCCCGCCGTCGCTTCCTTATTGCTTTCATAAAACATGGCGGCAGTTAGTAAGCATCTGACAGCCGGCAATTTCTCCATCGCAGGTGCTTTGGTGTTCGCGGTGTACGTGTTAAAACAAAGACTATCTTCGGAAACCAATGGGTAAGATCATTGCTTCTTATGCCTGTTGCCATTTATTTAACCGGTGTCCGATATAACCTCTTCGACATTGAAACATCATTGACATGGGTCGCATTCAGTTATTCACACGTTAACATCCTTCAGGAAATGAGTGACATTGAAACGCAAGAAGGCTTGTTGATTTCTCATGCTTTACCCACGTGTTCACTTATAGAGGGAAAGGGGGATCAAAACCACTGTTGGACAATGATGTAAGTGTATTCCTTAGTCTCGATCTTAGTCTTAAGATCGGCGTTTGTAGTAGTATATTATGCATACAGTAGCCTATATATATACATACAGTTCTAGGGACCATTCAGGACCCCTGGTTGGAAGTCATGCTGTAGACTAATATGACTCAATGGCCTTTTCAGAAGGAGAGAAAGACAGACAAGGCTGCAGTGGACAAGGTGTTCTTCAGGCGTGTTTATCATATCATGAAAATCCTGCTGCCACGGACCTTTTGCAAAGAGGTAAGTATTTTTACGATCATGTATTTATTGTTGTGTATTTCCACTGGCTGTGTGCTCTAGGTAAAATAGTTTTTATTTTGGCTAATTATTGGTTGTTTTCTGTCATAGTCTGGATATTTGCTTCTGATTGCTGCCATGCTTGTGGCCAGAACCTATTGTGATGTCTGGATGATCCATAATGGGACCATGATTGAGAGGTATGATCACATTTGCCACATGTGCCATGATTTTATGTACTTCACAAATGATTGCTTAACATTAGGGGATGTCTTTGTACATGATATTAATCTAATTTGATCTTGAATCACAGTTGTTAATGTTTATGTGTGCCCCCTCCTTTTCCCATATTTGTTGTATTTGTAGTCCAGAGCATTTCTCAGTGGTATGATTACCTCTGGTTGTCGTTGCCAACAGAACGTGCCTGATCACTTAAATGCTGCCTGTCCTGTTGTTCTTGTTCTGACTACAAGTGCAAAATGACTGTTCTTCAATGTGTGTGTGTGTGGTTTGCAGTGCAATTATTGGACGCTCGACAACTGCTTTCAAAAGATACTTGGTCAACTTTATCACAGTCATGCCTTTTGTAAGTGGACTAAACTTTGCACAGAGTTACTGTGTCCAATTTTACAAGTTGGTTGTCAAGCCAATTATATGATAACATAATCCCCTGGTTTCACAGACAATGCTTAAGCCTAGCCCCAGACTAAAATGTATGTTTGAGCTGTTTTAACTGAAAACAACTTGCATATTTTAATATATATATTTTAATAAGTCAGTGCCATTGTTGTGTCTCAAGATGCACATCAGTAAAAAAAAAAATTTAAAGCATGTTTATAAAAGCTACTTAAATGTCCTAATTTAACTAAGACCTAGTCCTGGCTTAATCTAAGCTCTGTCTGTGAAACCAGGCCAATGTTTTATTCAGTATTAAATGTAGTATTTTTTAATAAAAAAGCCTCATATCTCATCATATTATTAAAGGGAACATAACAACAATAAGTCCTATAGTCTATAAAATGTTATTAAAATGTAGTTAACATATCATAAACAGGGTTAAAATGTATTATCTAAAGTTAATGTATTTACATATTTTAGTACCTGTTGTTTTTTCTTTATGTTTGTGTATTTCATAGTTTGTTTTTTTATGTCTTTTTGTGTGACTCATCAGATATCTTTAGTGAATAACTTCTTAAAGCTGGGACTCAACGAACTGAAGCTGTGTTTCCGAGTAAGACTGACCAATCAACTTTACGAGGACTACCTGACGTAAGTTCTGTTCGTCAACTGGTGAATGATGCTTAAATTGAATCCAGTGTTATCATATTTCTGTTCTGTCCATTTTCTTCTCATAGTCACTTTTAGTTGATCTATTAGCCCCCCCCCCCCCCCCCTTCATACAGTCGTATTGTGAAATCAGAGTTGTGCCGTTCAAAACTGAATCTTGAATATCTTTATAAATTTTACACAATTTGAAATGTAAACAATGTAGTGTTGGGGATAACTAATCTGATTACTTTTTGATGTAATGAGTAAGTAGCACATTACTTTATAAATGTACTCATAAAATAATACTTTTCTAAAAAAGCAATGCATGTTACTTTTCATTTATTTAATTTTTAAACTAGTAAATTAAAATTCTCTCTCTTCACCATATAGTAGTAACTTAGATATACACACTTATGCTTGTGCAGGAACAGAGAAAAAGTACAAAAGTAACACATCTTTTGTATGGCATAGCTGTAGGGGTCAGGTAATATTATTTTTTTAATGCATTTTTAAAACAAATTGAATGTATTTGTTATATAGCAGGGACGGGCATTGTTGTTCCTAGAGTGCCGCTGTTCTGCAGAGTTTAGCTCCAACCCTGGAGCTAAACCCTTTACAAAAACAAAAACACTCACCTGCATGTAGCCTTAGTAATATTGAAGACAAGATTAAGGTTGGAGCTAAACTCTGCAGGACACCGGCAGTTATAGGCTATGTTATTGAATGCATTACTATGTTAAAGACTAGCAAAAGACTTGCAAAAAAAGAAACATCTGCAAGGCCTGGAAGAGACGGATCCTCAGCCAGGTGAGGAAAAGTAACACAAAAGTATCATAATGCATTACTTTCCAAAAAAGTAACTAAGTAACGTAATTAGTTAAGACTTGGGGAGAGTGACGCAATATTGTAACACACGGTAACTTATGTGTAAGTTTTAATTGCAAATGCACTGCAGTATGCTTTACAACACTATATCTTACAATAGGGGGTTCACATACTATCAGATTGGCAACTTGGATAACCGCATTGCCAACCCAGACCAGCTGATAACCCAAGACGTGGAGAAGTTCTGTAACAGTGTGGTGGACCTCTATTCCAATGTCAGCAAGGTAGCAGCTCTCAGTCAATTACATGAAAAAAACATTTTTGGTCATTCTGATAGTAATATATGTCCTCAGTTTGAGACTTCTTGATTCTTTTCCTTTTTCCTGCAGCCTCTACTAGACATATTAATCTACATCTTCAAACTGAACACAGCCATTGGGTCTCTTGTAAGTGTCAGTTTCAAATAATTTACCAGCAGTGTGTTGAAAAAGTAATTAATTACTAGCTACTAATTACATTTTCAACAGTGTATACTTATTACTAATTAGCTACTATTTAAATAAACCTCGACGAGTTTAACAATACAAGGACAGACATGAAACTGCTCTTCCAGTTAAATACCATAAATTGCATAAATTGTTCTTGAACTGACAGTATTTAAAGAGATAGTTCACCCCAAAATGAAATTCTTTCATCATTTAATCCCCCTCAAGTTGTTTCAAACCTATGTAAATGTCTTTGTTCTGCTATACACAAAGAAAGAAATTTGGAAGAATGTTTATAACCAGGCAGATCTCACTCCGTTGACTGCCATACTATTTTTTTTTCTTACTATGGTAGTCAATGGGGGCGAGATCTGTTTGGTTACAAACAAATTCGTACAGGTTTAAAACAACTTGAGGGGGAGTAAATGATGACAATGATCTTTTTTTTTTTTTGATGAACTATCCCTTTAAAGGGAGATGATTACATTAAAAAAAAAACATATATTTTAACACCAGATGTTAAAATCTGATGCTTTCTCCACTGTTGTTTTATATAGAATTGTTCTAGTGTACTACACTAATGCAATTTAATGCAATATTACATCAGATGTAACTGTAATTCAATTAGAGAAAAATTAATCCCTTTTTCAAGGGAAAAGTAATTAATTACTTATTAATGCATTACACCCAACACTGTTTACCAGCTAGTTCAACGCCTCAGTCTTCACGGTGTTTGAAACATCTTCCTGCTCCTCTGTAGGGCCCCGCTAGTTTACTGAGCTATCTGGTGTTCTCCGGTCTGATCCTGACCAGACTGCGCAGGCCAATTGGCAAGATGACCATAACCGAGCAAAAGTATGAGGGGGAGTACAGATATGTCAACTCTCGTCTCATCACCAACAGGTATCTGTAGGCCTCCATCTCTTTGTCTGGCTGTTTCTCTCCTGAGGAATTTTATGAAGAAAAAGGCTTTATTTCTGCATGTTGTTTCAGTGAGGAGATCGCGTTCTACAACGGCAACAGGAGAGAAAAGCAAACCATTTACAGAACCTTTCAGAAACTGGTGAGGAAAATGAAAATAGTTTTGATATCCATTATCTAATCCATACACAGTGTTGGTGAATCATTCAGTCAGACCTCTTGTTTTTTAGGTGGACCACTTGAATCACTTGATACACTTTCGTTTCTCAATGGGTGTCATGGACAGCATCATAGCCAAATGTAAGCAGATATAGACTACTGAACTACTGAAGGTGGCAGCAGAATCCAAATTAATCTTTTAAAGTCAACATTTATCAAATTTAGCCTTTTTTACGGTTTAATGCATGCTTCAGGTTTTATTTCATGGAAACATATTTTCTGATGATTCTCTAGACATAGCCATGGCGGTGGGCTATCTGGTTATTAGCCGGCCGTTCCTGGACCTGTCAAACGAACGGCATCTGAACAGCACAAATTCTGAGCGACTTGAAGTGAGTATGAATGAACACAGACAAAGAGACTGTTTAGTAAGATTGATATCTCATATTTAATTTTTTGGTAACACTTTAAAATAAGGTTCATTAGTTAAACATTAGTTCATATATTAACTAACATGAACTAACCGTGAGCAATACATTTGTTACTGTATTTACTAATCTTCATTAATGTTAGTTAATGAAAATACAGTTGTTCATTGTTCATGTTAGTTCACAGTGCGTTAACTAATGCTAACAAGATTTTATTGAACATTAACAAAGATGAATAAATGCTGTAGAAGTGCAGTTCATTATTAGTTGATGTTAACTGATTTAGTTAACTAATGAACCTTATCAAAAAGTGTTGCCAATTTTTTTTATTAATTGTCAGAAAGCAATAAATGAGAATTCTTTATGATACCAGTTTAAATCACTTTTACTATACAGTAGCGTTGTGTAAATCCAGATAATAATTTGCTTGTAATTACTGACCTTTGATCTCTCCAGATTGAATTGCCTTTGTAAAATTGCTTTATTGGTTCAATAAGGATTTCCTTAGATAAATGTTTGCAGAGAAGATCTCCTGTGTTTGTTTTACATTGCAGGACTACTACCAGAGTGGCCGGATGTTAATAAGTTTGGCACAGGCCCTGGGAAGGATCGTCCTGGCGGGCAGAGAGATGACCAGACTATCCGGGTGAGTGCTCTTCCTCCAGTACATTCATTCTTTGCTTGTTCCTCATGCCACACATCGTCTCTACACTAGGGTTCGAACGACTTCAGATTTCAGTCGAGTCGACTAGTCGCTGATGATGTCATTAGTGAACAATTAAGCCGGAACCTCGAGCTGAGATTCGAATGCGGGTTGCCTTGTGCAAAGCTACATTGCATATGACTGTGCTGCCCTCAAGGCTATTGCTCAAACATCACAGCTTATTTTTATCAGTTCTTTTGTCTTTGGGTCATTATATTTATATTTCTCACAGTTTTCTGCTTATTCTAAATAGATATAGACATAGATAAAATAGCACAGTAAAAACATTACATTTATATGAATGCATGTGTGAATTAATCCTACCTGTGCTGCATCTCTCTACTAAAAGTGAAACTGTGGATTTTAGTTACAAAGAAAGATGCTAGAACTTTTCAGTTTCTAATCTGATAAATCACAAAGCCGTGTTGTCAGTCATTTCTGCTCTATTGAATGTTTCTGTGCGCGTGATGTGCAAGCTACTGTCTGTATGTGTTTGCGTATTACAAAGTAGCAGCACATTAGTTTAGAATGGCGATTAACTTATGTGTACAATAAGCTGTTTAAAACGTAATTTGTCTAAACAATATTGAGCATCCAGATGGTATAATCAAACATATGTGGAGCGTTCTCGGAGCATGCCTTTATTTGTCATAAACTGTTGGATACAGAGTGTTAATATGGACCTCAAAAATTTCTTATCCTGTTGCGCCCTCTATAGGCCTTGGTCAGAAACTAGTTGACATCAAATTTAAAATGTCATGACAGAGCATTAAAGGGTTAGTTCACCCAAAAATGAAAATTCTGTCATTAATTACTCACCCTCATGTCGTTTGACTCCTGTAAGACCTTAAGATATTTTTTATAAAGTCCTCAGGCTCAGTGAGGCCTCCATTGCCAGCAAGACAATTAACACTTTCAGTGCCCAGTAACTAAAAACATATTTAAAATGGTTCATGTGACTACAGTGGTTCAACCTCAATATTATAAAGCGACGAGAATACTTTTTGTGCACAAAAAAACACAAAATAACGTGAACTATTGAAATTTCGAAACACTTATGACTTAACGAAGCCTCGTTTACTGAAATCGCGTGACTTTGGCGGTCCGCAACACTGATTTGAAACAAAAGATTCGTAATGCTTCGAAGCAGTGTTTTAAATTCGGCCTATATCAACAATATCACTAGATATTGTTAAAGTCGTTATTTTGTTTTTTTTTTGGTGCACACAAAGTATTCTCATCGCTTTATAATATTAAGGTTGAACCACTGTACTCACGTGAATTGTTTTAAATATGTTTTTATTAGTTTTCTGGGCATTGGAAGTGTTAATTGTCTTAGAGGCTTCACTTAGTAATGAAGAATTTACGGGTATAGACCGACATGAGGGTGAGTAATAAATGACATAATTTTCATTTTTGGGTGAACTAACCCTTTAATGTCAACTAGTCTGTGCTAGAACACTACTGAACATTTGTCAGTGCTCACCTTCTGTCTGTCTTTAATCTGCTTGAGTGTCTGAAATATGAATCCTTTTCTTAGGTTCACTGCACGGATCACAGAAATTCAGAATGTCCTTAAGGAACTGAATTCAGGCAGATTTGAACGAACCATGATAACACAGCGAAGCAAAGGTCTGGACTATTCTGCGTTATGTGTTTTGTTTAAGCCTTTTATGAATTTGTTAAATAAGAGATGCCTTTATGAATTGTACACTAATAATGCCGTTCAAATGTTTGAGGTCAGCAAGTTGCTGCAAAATGCTCACCAAGGATGGAAAATTTCTGTTTTAATTATACTTTAAAATGTAATTTAATCCTGTGATGAAGCTGAATTTTTAGCATGATTGCTCCAGTCTTCAGTATCACATGATCCTTCACAAATCATTTGAATATTCAGTTGTGCTGCTTAATATTTTTGTGGAAACCTTGATAGTTTTTTATCAATAGAAAGTTCAAAAGAACAGCATTTATTCGATTTATTTTGTAGTATGTGCACTTATGTGTACTTAAAGTGTACTTGCCTAAGAAAGTACTTGGTAATACAGTATAAGGAAACCAAATGCATTAAGGTTTGGTTTAGGGGCAAGTGCAGCGTTAGTACCTAGTTATTACCCAGTTATTGTAATTACTATAAGAATAAGAATAATAATAGTACAAATTGTGTACATGGGGGATAGGTAAATCAAGTGCTACCATCTTTTTGAAGATTATAAATGTTTTTTGTTAACTGTAAATTTGAATGAATTTAATGTATCCTTTTTTTTTTTTTTTTAAATTATGAATGGTAATTTTGAATGATATTATATTCACTGCTTGTGTGTAATATACAGTCTATAACTATATATATTTATTGTTCCTTTTCACAGACGCAGCATTAGAGCAAATCCCTCTTATTCCCGGGAGAGGTGAAATAATAATCAAAGACCACATTATCAAGTAAGTTACATAACTAAACAAACATCAACCGAGTCGTCATAGTAAGCTACTTAGCATTTATGCATTCCCATAATCCTTGGTTCCAAAGGCCTGTTTGTTGTTTTTGTAAATGTAGACATCGTGTCTGACCAGTGTATCATCAGTGTTTCAAGTTGATCTGTATCCTTTCATCCACAGGTTTGAACACATACCTTTAGCGACGCCCAATGGAGACACTCTCATCCGCGACTTGTCTTTTGAGGTTAGTGCTCCATAAATAATGTTTCCTGTGTCTAAACTTGTTATTTAGATTGTAAAACAGGGTTTTGCGATCTGGTTTTGGTAATTACCATCTTCCCTCCTTACATTTAAGGTGTCATCTGGGACAAATGTGTTGGTCTGTGGTCCCAACGGCTGTGGGAAAAGTTCCCTCTTCAGGGTGCTGGGAGAGGTTAGATGTGTTCTTCAGCTGAAATATGTTTTTACATTTTTCATTTTTCATCATTTAGCAGACGCTTTTATCCAAAGCGACTTACGAGGGGAGCAATTAGGGGTCAGGTGCCTTGCTCAAGGGCACTTTTAGTCATGGTATCGAAGCTGGATACCACCTGAATCTTTATGAACTAGTTGTTGTTCATATACATTGTCTCTCTTTACATCCCCAGCTGTGGCCTTTGTGTGGAGGAAAGCTCACCAAACCAGAGAGAGGGAAGCTCTTCTATGTTCCTCAGGTGGGTCTTTTCACACTAAGGTCTTTTATCACAGCAGATTAAATATGACAATGTTCTCCTCCTATATATTTTCCAGGTTCATTTATTTGTATTTTTCTTCAGAGGCCATATATGACACTGGGTTCCCTTAGAGATCAGGTGATTTATCCTGACACACATGAAGACCAGTTGAAGAAAGGAACATCTGATCGGGTGAGTTTTATAATCATAGGAAAATTCGATGTTATAAAATTAAAATTAAAATTCTCTCATTTACTCACCCACTTGTTGTTCAAAATCTATAAGACTTTTGTTCATCTTTAAAACACAAGTAAAGACATTTGTAATGAAATCAAAGAGATTTCTGTTCCTCCACTGAACGTCCATTCCACCAAACATTTGCTGCTTTAAAAGGTTCATAAAAAGATCGTAAAAGAAATCTATTTAAGTCAAACGGTTTTAGCTTCTAAACAGGCATGATCGCTTTATATAATGATGAACAGATTATATTGTATGCCTTTATTCACATATTAACATTGATTAACAATGCACAAACATGGAGAGTGGAAGCTAAAATGTACTTGCGTGATATGTGAGAATAAGGTTTCGATATAGAGAACTTTTACAATCTCTTTGTGAACTTTTTCTTGTATCAAAGTTTTGGGAGTAATAGACTTTCAATGGAGGGACATAAAACTTCCAGATTTCATTAAAAATATCTTCATTTGAGTTTCAAACATGAATGGAATATTTCAAGTCTGCTCCTCAAACAGCGCTACCATATGAATTCAGAAAGTTAATATTTTTTTTGTCCTTTTTGGAACTTGACAGTCCACTCTCGTTGTATATTGGTTCAGCATGCATGTGTCTCATGAATTAATTGCTACATTTCTCCATCAATTTGGCACTCGTGCGCTTTTATCTGTGCTCATAGTCGGAGGCGTGCACACGCACAGAGAGGTGCATTTCGGATATCGCGAGACCAGTGAATTATTCCTCATACGCAACTCCATGCACTTAAACGGGCAAATACACACAAAATTATGTCAAAGTACCAGTCTCGGCAAGTGTTCTCGAAAGCATTGTTGGTTATTTCTTATGTGAACATAAAGAGTTAAGAAAGAAATCAGATGTGTATCATATTGGATCCGTGCATTCGTTTATAAAGTGACAGCAACCTATAAATATCTGCTTCTGTCTAAGTCATTAATGTTAATCAAACAACAAAGCACATCTTCAACAAAGATGAATCTATATTTAATTTATACAGTGAACTATAGTGATATTTTACATTTAGGACTAATTATTACATCTGTAACTGAAAACACTATGGTTAGACCTTACTATATTTGTTACTGTTATATTGTATTTATCTGTGCTTCTAATTAACGAATTTGATCTTATTTTTTTCACCTGCCTTTTAATAATGTTTGAACTTTATTAGTTAGGCAACTAGTTTTTGCTATTGTATCAAAGTGTGCTTTAAGTAATAAATGGAAAGCAAAGTTTAAAAAAATGTTTTTTGCTGACCGAAAAATGATCCGATCCGTGATTAAAAAACCATAATATGATCCAAACTGTGAGTTTTGCGATCCGTTTAACTACAATTATTAGGTGAACTGTTCCTTTAAGTAATGCACTTGAATAGTAAACTCTAGTGTTACTATTATTATGTATTGTGTAATTGTGGTCAGGTGCTGAAGGAATATCTGGACAATGTCCAACTGGGACATATCCTGGACAGAGAGGGCAGCTGGGAGAGTGTGCAGGACTGGATGGATGTCCTCAGTGGGGGAGAGAAGCAGAGGATGGCTGTAAGCTATGATCCTTGCGTTACCCATTTTTTTTAAAAGTCAGCATGAAATGGAAGTTGTTATAGTCTTTTCTTCCTGATTGTGATGTATATCCTTTCTGAACAAGAAAAACAGTTGGGCGGGACTTGATTTTGTCCATCAGGAATTGATTGAATGGCTGTGGTTTGCTGTTGTTTTGATCACATGTGAGTGACAGGTTGTCCCATCATGATATGTTGCTACAAGAGGGAGGGGGAAGTTATTTTGATTAAAGATTATGAGGACACATGAAAACATTCATTGAAAGAGGAATAATTTATCATAAATCAGAATTGTCCATTTTGATTTCATGATGACTTTTAACCTGACACATTGCTCTCTTTTGGGACAAATATTACTGTGGCCTATATAAGATCAGAAAGCCTAAATTCATAAGGAACCTCATGAGGAACGTAACTATTTCTGTTTTGTTTTGGGGTTTTTTTGCACAGATGGCTCGTCTGTTCTATCACAAGCCCCAGTTTGCTATTCTTGACGAGTGCACCAGTGCTGTGAGCGTTGATGTGGAGGACTTCATCTACAGCCACTGTCGAAAGGTAGTCTTCTTATTCACAATCAATGCAAAAATGTTTGGGGCAAATCCAGCGAGATATGTCACGTGCAGTGGGCCGACAAGTGGTCACCTCAACGTGCTTATTTTCTCTGTCAGAAGTGAGAATTCAGGGATGTATTTGCTGCTCCTTCAGGAGTTTGCTTCAGGAACATCTGTCTCTCTGAGCTCAGCTGGAATCATGTTTTGTCATTTAGGTTGGCATCACACTGTTCACAGTCTCCCATAGGAAATCACTGTGGAAGCACCATGAGGTACAATCATATCTTTCGTCATTAAGTTAGCAGAATTCTTTAGAAAACTTGTAGTAATGTGCAGTGAAGTCTTAAATCATTGTTTCTCTATTCTACAGTATTACTTGCACATGGATGGAAGAGGAAACTACGAGTTTAAACCCATCACAAAGGAAACGGCGGAGTTTGGATCATAAGAATAACATTGGGCCTCATTCATGAGCAAGTCCTTGCATAAATCATTCACAAAGACATCCTCAATTAAATCATTGCATGTGAAAATTTCTGCAAGAATGGTTTTATGTCGAAATTTGCTCGGCTCGTGTCATGAATGAGGCCTGTTGGTACTAAATGTGAATCTTAAGCAATGTCATTCTGGAATTCTAAACTCTTTATATTATAAGATATTAAATATAAACCGCTTTTCTTCATCTGAGGGAAAGGATTGGAACTATATCTCTCAGAGAGAGGTTACTGCATACTCAAAAGAATTTTGTTAGGAGTAAAACTAGGTTTGATATCCTTTTAAGAATCAAGCATTTATAATATAAAAGTAGTGATTTTTGTTGTTGGTACTTGATTTATGTTTGGAAACTGGAACAGTCACTGGGATATGTTATTATCATAACATATTGTTGCATGTCACTGGTGCAATAATGAGCTGGCTTTCTGAATTTTATTTTACGGGAAATTAATTTTAAGAGATAAACTGCAAACAAATAATATATGTTTGTATATATTTACATATATAGTGCCTTAGACACGTTTTACTGAATTACAAAACATACAATTAAATCTGTCTGATTATTTAAAAATCAAAGAAACATGAAATTAATTTTTAATGCTACATTGTTTGTCACAAGAGTTTTGTTGTTGTTTTTAATTGTGAGATTCACATATGCACAATTGTTTGCATTTCAGTTTATTTCTTGTTTTAAGTCAAAGTCTCAGACAAGATTTTGCATCCTTACTCTAGCTGCCCACAAGAGTGAGCTACTGAGACGAGAACGCAAGACTATTGTTAAGCTTCTCCGTTGAGTGTTTGTGCCTTTTAATTGCCAAATAGTGTTGCACAAACTTTCCTTGTCATTAGGGGTTTCTGTTTAAACAAAGAAAAATCCCCTTTTAATTCTCCAATTGTGTTGCACAATTTGCACAAGTATTTTAGTTATGGGGGATTTTTGTTTAAATAAAAATGGAGGGGGGAAAAAAAAAAGAAAATTGCTGCCTCGAAAGAGCATATTCTTCCTCATTTTTGATTGTGCAACTCCTTTTACATAATTAATTACACAGCATAAGTCAATGATCCCACTAAACCCTGGAGTTGTTTTGTGACCTCCCAAAATAAATCAAATAAAAACTTATTACAAGTATAATTTATTTAAAGTTTCAAGAATTTTCATTTTAAAAAAATAGTTTATGCTCGTTAAATTCCTTCCATCTAAATATAAATCTATATACACACACAGCAGCTAATACCCATATATTTCTAAAGAAAATAATAAATAAGTCTAACAACAAATACACTGTTCTATTCATACATAAAAAAATAAAAGCATGTCCGACATGTATTACATATCGTTTAGTGTTAGAGTTTCATAGAAACCAGTCCAGTGCTGCTACACACACAGGTACCTCTCAGCACAAAAACAGTTACAGTCCAGCTGTATGTCCCGTTCTGAGCTCGATCAGTACAAATTTCAGAGTCAGAGTCTAGACTATGGTTTCCTTGGCCATCGTTTTTTTGTCTTTGTGCTCGTTTACAGCACACCACAATCAGAACGATTACAGCAATTACAAAAGCCAGCATAATAAGCGCTGCTCCTCCAATCACAGCCAGTCCATACACTACAGAAAAGAAAAGAGGAATTTTAATCATTGTAATATTACAACAGAGTAGAATTTGTTTTAATGAATTATAGTACAAAACAGAATTTGATAAACTAGTATAGCAAAGAGCAGTGCACATGCATCATGTAGAATGTAATAAAACCAGCTCATTTAATAGTTCAGGCTAGTTTTTATAAAAAGGTCAATGATAAAGAACTGTCCAGCTATAGAAATAAAAGACACATACATATATATATATATATATATATATATATATATATATATAATGAATTCATACAGATATAAAAAAAAAAAATATTCTTTTTAATTAATTAATGAAAAACATTGAATTATTGTTGAGATAGATTTAAACTCCAGATGCAGAAACAGAGGATCCTACACAACTGGACGGAGTCAACGGAGCACAGCTGTCATTCCCTGGTTAGTTTCTGAGTAATGTCAGAGTGTCTCATCCTCCCTCCTCTACTCTGTTAGCCAACCCTGATCTGGCCTCTTCATGCTTAACAACCTTCCTGTTTTCCATTACACTGGAATTCTAGACAACTAAATCTTTGAGCAAAATGTGAATCATTTAGAACACTTGGATACTCCTTTATTGCCTTCCTCTGTCTCTCAAATTAATGCGACATCCCCGAAAATAGTAAAAAGGCACAATTGTTAAGTATTTTTAAAACTTACCCTCAAACGGGGTCTTGTGCTCCTGTGACGAGCACTTGGGGAGACTCCATTCTCCGAACCTCTTGTCTCCTTTACGGGAAGGGATGTATGCAGCCACGCTGAAGCAGTAACTCTGATCCTCGTCTAGGCTCTTAAAATCTGTTCTGCTCTCACCCACAGTTAGAGTTTTCTGTAAGCAAACAAAGCAACATGAAAATTGCAAAGTCGGAGGGCATTTAAATAAGAATCGCACGGCATGAATACTTTAATAGTATCTTTGGCTGGTAAACGTGCCGACACTCACTTTTCCCGTGCTTCCAGCCTTGTTGTAAGCAATCCTGTACTTTAGATTTTTTTTAAAGATGTCTCGGATGTTCAGTGATCTGCCATCTTTGTGCAGAGCTGTGATGGGGTCGCTTATGATCAACACAATCTTTTTGTCCTCACTCGTCGTCAACTTGAACTCCGGTCTTCCAATTAAAGCTATAGGAACAGATCAAAATGATTAGAAAACCAATTAAAGCACCATTTGTTGAATTTTCATGACTGAAGCAATATTTTGAACACTAGTACAGAATGCATGGTTGGACACTCACTGTCGTTATAAGGGCAGAATTGCTTTGATCTGGTGAACGGAGGCTCCACATAGTCAGAAGGTGTCCCGGGCAGGGACTCGGAGAGCACTTCAGCAGTATAAACCCCCTTTATGTCCAAATGATTGGTCAGGTCGCACTCGGTCTCAGTGCTTCTGATGCAGTGAGGGTTTCTCTGTTTGTCCTTACCAACTCTGCGGAGGGAATAAAAGCATGTTGGTTAGATCACATGTGTATAGGGCTCTCAATTATGTGCATTTACATAATTTTGTGTTGAATGTTGTGACCAATACAGACAAAAGCCAAAGCTGTTTAAATAAGATATCTGTGTACTTGCCTTGAGAATTCAACTGTGTATGTGTAATTGACAGGTTTAGGTCCCCATGATAGGATTGTTTTGAAATTGTATGATGACCACGACACATTTGTTGCTTTGGTAAGCTCGCTCACTTGCACTGATGCTAAATGAGACAAACGAGGTTAGTCAGAACAATGAAGTACAAAACACATCATTTAGCTTTATCTGCTTTCAATACAACCCAAACTTTAGAGATACAAGATCGGAAGTTCACAGATATACTGTACTGTACAGTACCATACTACAGACTGCCATACTATAATAAGTAAACAGTTTATATTTGCATTCATTCACAGTTTTTTAAAAAAAAATAAACATCACTGAAGCCGATTTCTTACCTGGGGATCCGTTCACGAGACTAAGCCAGGCAAGAAAAAATGCCGAAAATATTACAGTCTTGCTTTCCATCGTTTGTGATAGCTAGCAGTCCAATTTGCGCGTAAATTGTTTCATCCAACTTATCCCTCTGAGGAGTGTTTGTCAATTAAATCTTCCACTAGTTGCCCGTTTTTATATTGTGTGAGAGCTCTGGCGCTGCTAGCCGCAGAGGAGACTCGTCATGAGTCACGAATGCAGCACCGCCCCTTTCTTAACTTTGGGGTTTTGTCACTGGCTGGGCATCCATCGCAACGCGCACCTTATAACCATATATGGTTATCCGGGTACCGGTTTCATGCAGATAATCAGAGCACGTACTTCAGAATTTAGACAGTCAAATGCAAATAGACGTCTGCTTGTAGTTTTTACTATCTCACCAGGTTATTTAGTCATTACACATTTTTGCTTTTAGGTGCTGTGCAGGTGAATTAAGGTTAGATACTTAATTCAAAAGTTGTGTTTAACTATCAGTCCCTCATACTCTGACATGCATGGGAGGTTAAGTATTTTGTGCATTTTTGGTGTATTTAATAATGTATTTTATTTTAATATAAAAGCTACTTTACGTGATGTAAATGAATGAATAAATTTTTGATTTTAAATAGTGTGATCTGACGCTGTGAAGTGAAATATATGTAGTGTATTATGTATTTATGTATTTAAAGAATAACTTTTTCCCTATCCCATTAGCAGGCCTTCTCAAAAAGGCTTTTCTTTCAGTCACATGTTCCACTTGTGTGTGCCATCTTGTGGGGAAGGTTTACTGTTAAGTAACTCTGTGGCAAAGAACATCATACCAACTGAGGAAGATTTGTAACCACAGTACAGTTGGTGTTGGCTTGTTCATGTGCCTCTCTGACTTCAGTTCATCATGAGTGAACAAATTCACCACTTAGGAAAATTCTTTACAGTGATAACAGGAAAATGATTCAATGATGCAAACAGAGTTCATTTCAGCTTTCTGTAAGAAAGCAGTGTCATTGTTCGGCTGAAGCCAGTTCAGTGTTGATTCAGCTCTGTTGTAAGGATCATCAATTACTAAATGAGTTAATTCCATCTATAAAGCACTTCTGTCGAAAACAGTGATGCCATCATCCAGCTCTTTTCAGTTCCCATTCAACTGCGTCACTTGAATTTATAAGACCTGGGACAAAAAGTTTGTAGTTGGCCATATTCTTTCCTCATAAGATGCCTTGATGGACCGAAACTGGGCCCGATTTGATGGAATTTTTTGTGGATAATTTGTCAGTTCTAAAACATTTAGCAACACTGTTAATTCGTCAATGTGTAGTGTGAGGGAAAGATTAGCAAACAGTTAATAGTTATCCTTCAGAGGGAAAAGATGGCAGATGAGATCATTTTTGGCAACACGAAAGAGCTTTATGAACCTCTGTTTCTTAATAAGACATGGCTTAATGCCTAAAATGAGAAAAGGCTGCTATTGTCTAATGCCCTCTGCTGTCATACATGCCCACATGTGCCAAATGAAGTGATCTATTCAAAGAACAAAGGTTTTAGAAGCAGCAATATAGCATTTCTTACTGGTCATTATATTCTGTGATGATGCATTGAATCACTTTGTGATCACTGATTAAAGTAGGCATGAAATGGAAGTTGTGATTTCTTCCCTATTGTGATGTATATCCATGTGAAGCTTGATTTTGTCCATCGGAAATTGATTAAGTGGACGGTTATGGTTTTCAATTAGTCGATCTCATGTGGTTGACCGGTTGTCCAACCCTCATGCCAGTAAACACGTCATCAGAGGGAGCAAGAAGGAGGGGAAATTATTTTGATTGAAGAAGGCAAGCAAATTTTACAAAAATAATGATGTGCACAGATTAATCGTTTATAATAAACACTACAATATTCCATAAAATACAAAACAATTGTCAATTTTGATTTCATGGTGACTTTAAGCTCTGATTACTAGGAGCCTGCAAAGATAAACTCACTGCTAGTACAGAATTGGTTTAATACAATTAGTTTATATTGAAAGGTTACGTCCGGTGACCTGAATTCAAGTGTTTAGAGTAGTATGCATTTGCAGTGTCACTTGTTTATTTATAAGGGGTAAACATCTGAAATACTTCGAACTGTTTGAGTAATATTGGAATTTTCATCCTGTGACTGTTTAATTAAAATTTAAGTGGAAGTCCAGTGATTCCTGCAGCGTGACATGTAGTGTGAGACTGAGGCAACTACTGTGGTTGACAGGCATTGGTCAGACAGTCTAGAAGCTCATAGTGTAAAGGAGAAACTTTTATGAAACAATGCCTTCATTTGAGATGATTGTAAATCCGATTTGGGGCTGAACATGGCAAACAACACATCGGTAGGATTAATATTTGTGGTGAACTGGAAAGTCATGAAATGTAACAACAGACACACTGAAGTGAACATTTTCCCATGAGTTGCAAGTTGACATCATCAAGTTCAACAAGCTTTCAGTTTCATATCTGTAAATTTGTCACAGCAATGACTCTGCTAGAAAATATCTCGTCACATGTGTGATCAATGTCTTTTAATGACTCTGTGTTTTTCCTCACTTACTTAATTGTTGCATCAAGAAATCTAAAAAAAGTCTTTTTTGGTAAACCGGAAGTGGTTGGTATCTTGTGTTTATACTTTATTAAAGGTTGTTTTTATATGTAATTTTCTTAAATCTAAACTTTTTCAGAACATAATCATTGTTAATAAGAGGCAAAGCATGACTCTGAGGTGGTCGTTATTTGTTAACCTTGCTCATGTGCCTACTAAGAAATCATTTTAATCTAGAATGTTATATACTCTATTTTCAATGGTGTAGATAACAGGAACAATGTTCCCAGAATGAAGCAACTATGGTGGCTGTCTTACACTGTTCGCATAATAGAAATAACAGTTCCTTTTAATAGGGTGCTTTACAATTTGTCTGATACCACATTAAGAAGAAGGAATTGTAGACAATCTGAAAAAGCACCAAAACGGAAGAAAATATTAGGAAATTCAGCTGTGATCACAGAGAGCACTGTATGAAATAATGAAACATTGCTTCTGACTGGTGGCACTAAATCTAACAACAAACATTCTATTGCCTCACATTCTAACCAAAATATGTATCCTAAAATAAATAATAATTTGGGCAGAATTACATAGAATATTAAACTGATATAAATTCCAAACCCATAAATACACAGTTTGGCGGTTTAAGTAGAAACTATGAAAGAATGTTTGCACTAAAGTACTTTAATTCCCTCAAGCTGCTGCTAATAGCAGACTTATTTTGGACTCTCTCTCCAAGCAATTTTTATGTCTAAAATCTTTATTCTTGTGAGAGATTTCTACAGTCTATATTTTTCATGTCCTTATACTCCTCATAATTAATGCTTATGATTTTTTATACTAAGTTGGATTATTTTTTGACCAATTGATAAATTGTCTGGTTTGGATGTACTTTTTGAATAACAGAATAAGATTTTACTAAGATTTTATCTCTTCAGGTATTAAGAGTACAATAAGCCAGACATCTTCAAAATCTTTATTTGAAAATTCATTCAAATAGCTTTTTCCATTTAAGTGTGGCGGACATGTGGTGTACAATTTCCATGACTTTACCATTCTCAAAGTCTGGTCTCAATTATTTGGAAGGAGTAAGGGTACCAGCCTTCATGGGCTGTCTGACTTCTATTTTTGGTCATGGGACTTATATGGAAGTTTTAAAAGTGTGACGTGCTTCTGTAGAATTGTAGCCTGTATTTTAAAAAACATCAAATGAGTGTACCACCAGACCACTCTGATTTGATCCAACAGATTTTTACTGAGGCAAGTGCTTGATCGAGGCTGTTTTTTACTTAGCTAAATCAAAACCTCCCATAACACCTATTTTAATATACATGTAGACAGTAAAAAAAGATGCATTGTGATGGACATTTGCAGACATTCTAAACTCTATTGGAGTTAGACAACACGTGTCACGACCCACTCTTTGTCGTAATCATACTAATAATCTAATATTGTCACATGGAATCGATGTTGATGGTACTGAAATTCTGCAGCGGAGCAATGACCTCTCAGATTATTGTGTATACTCCATTTATCTAAGTCTGCAAAACCAACTCCCTGATAGAAATATGGTAGAACTATCATTTCTACCACTAAAGGATGTTTTATAAACAATCTTCCTGATCAGTTTCTACTCCTCAGCATGCCAGATAGTTTAGAAGAACTTGATGTTGCAACAGAAACTATTTTCTCTCTCTTTTCCAGCACTTTAGACACGGTTGCTCCTTTGCACTTAAAGAAGATTAAGGAAAATAGTTGGATGCCATGGTATAGCAAGCACACTCTGGCCCTCAAGAGAGCATCCTGAAAAAGGGAGAGCAGTTGGAAGAAAACGTGGTATTTCGCATTTCGTAAAAGGAAAGCATTATTACATAAGGAAAGGCCTCAAAAACGGGTAGTTCTGCTTACTTTTCGACTATTTCAGAGGAGAACAAACACAACCCTAGGTATTTATATGATTCAGTGGATACATTAACGATATAATAAAGCTTCAACTTCAGATGTTTACAAACAGCACAACAGTAATGACTTGGAAGATTGATAATATTAAAGAGAAAATTATAACCATGGAACTCTCTACAGTATGTGTCATGCTATAGACCCCCCTGAGGGACAATTTCATTTATTATTTGCAATAGGAGAGGAAGAATTTTCTAAACTTGTTAAATTATCCAAATCAACAACTTGAATGTTAGACCATTAGCTACTGAAAGTAATGCTTCCAGAAGTCATAGACCCTTTTCTTAATATCATTAATTCCTCATTTTCATTGGGATATGTACCAAAAACTTTTAAGCTGGCTGTTATTAAGCATCTTATTTAAAAAATGCAACTTGACCCTGGAGAATTAGTTCAGTATGAGGTATCATATCAATCACAAGTTCAGCATGGAGTACTGCAAGTCTCAGTAATAGGACCGTTGCTTTTCACTCAGACATGCTACCCCAGGTAGATTTCATTAGGAAGCATGGTGTTAGTTTTCACTGTTAAGCTTAATGACACTCAGCTCTATATTTCTTCGAGCCCTAACGAAAAAATACCAAGTAACAAAATTAAAGGAATGCAAAGTTCATATAAAAAATGGAAGACTAGTAATTTGACCACATCACAGCCCTGAATGTCAGCAGAGACCATGTCAACTAGACAATCTCCTGTGAAGGCCTCATCAACATGACAGCTATCAGCACAGATCCTCAGCAAAGACCACAAGAACCAGACAGGTCCCCTGCATAGAGCCTATGGACAGCTTTGCCTCCATACCAGTGTGATCATTCTGATCTTCAAGCAAAAGAAAGTGAATAAATATTTGAATGCTACCAATCCCAATCTGAATTCTTACTTATGATGCAGCCCGAATCATAATCACACCGTGTGCGTTCATTGGCCAGAGGAGAATTGGCCCCCCGACTGTGCCTGGTTTGTTCCAAGGTTTGGGTTCTTGCCACTGTCGCCTCAAGCTTTCTTATGGTGCTTTTCTACTACATGGTATGGCTTGGTACGACTCGCTTTGGCGCTTTTCCACTGCATGGCACGGCTCGTTACGGCTTTCTTAAATAGTACCACATTGGTTGTGGTTCGATACTTAAATGTGATGTGTAGACAATGCAGATCACTGATTGGTCAGAGAGAGTCGTCACTCTCAGTGTCATCAGCAGTAGAGGCGGTGAAACAATAGTGCAACGATTCAACCATTCAGGTGCAACGATCAGTCTAATCCCACCCACTTTGAAGCAGTACTAACTGCACTGGAAAATCAAACCGAGCCAGAGCAAGTCGAGCTGTGCTGTGCTGAGCCAAGTCATACCATGCAGTAGAAAAGCGAAGCGAGCTGAGCGATGCCGAGTTTTATCACTCAGTGGAAAAGCGGCATTAGTTGGGGACACTTAATATTCAACAATATTATTGATCTGAATGTACTGACACTGAGAACTGAAATGAGCTGGACAATTACATCACTGTTTTCTGCAGAGCTGCTTTATAGATGAAATTAACTCATTTAATAATTAATGATATTTACAATGGAACTGAATCAACACTGGACTGACTTCAGCTGAACAACATCTGAAAATGCACAATCTCGTGTTTTCACTGTAAAGCTGATTTGAAACAATCTGTATTGTATAAAGAGCTATATAGATAAAGGTGACTTGGCCCTAGCAATGCCCTACAAAATATTCAGAAACAACCTAGCAACTGGATAGCAGCACAGTGAAAAGTTTTGGAGACTTGCATTTATATATTTGCAAATATAGCAGATCTTTTTACTGTTAAAACAGATTAGAGGAGAACCACTTCTCAGAAAGCCCAATGTTACATCATGGGCATAGTTTACTTGAAGCCATGTGACAAAACGTAAGCTTTTTGTAGGGGAAATATTGTGCTGTGATGAGATTAAAGGTGAACCCTTTGGCATGACAGCTAAAATGGCCCAAACTCAGATTTCACAAATGAGTCTTTCATTGTGCAGAAAGAGAATGTTCTTGAATAAAAATAATAAGAAAAAAAAAACATTTTAGTGTGTTAGAATTTGGAGTTTTACCAGCAACTGTATGTGAAAAATGCATGTGGGTGAGTTCAGTCTGAGAGCACCACATATTTCAGAAAATTGTTAAGGTGCGTTTTACAGCAGTGTGTAATTTGCATATCAGAATTAGTAGTAAAGAGTACAATAACTCAGAAAGAGCAAAAAGGTCAATACAGTAACACCCAGGTCAATATTTAGGGTGTTTGGAAAGTTCAAAAGGTAGCCGTATATTGTAATGTAAGGCTTATTCTTGAGGAAATAATGTCTCAAAACTGGTCATTGTCATTTGAAGAGTCATCACCATTTATTTTCTTTAACGAGTCTCCTGACTAATACTTTACTTGGTAACTTGTCACAATCAGAGAAGTCTACATGCAGAATGCATGTATCTATTGTGATGAAATCCAAATGAAGGCCTGACTAAACGCTATATTTAGAAAGCTGTAAGTTCCTTAGTAATCCACTGATTGTCATATTCCGCTATGTCCTTTTGCTGACTGGAGGTTGAGCTACAAAGTCTCCACAAAGTCTCATAAACTGTCTAAAAAATAAGCTCGATTAGCTTAGTTTCTATTATGTCATTACATGCTGTGAGTTTGTCTCAACAGACCGCTCACATTACCGCTCAATAGAACATTCTCAGACACCCCCTGACACTCCCCGTCCCAATCCCACCCCAGGAGACAGGCCTGCTAAACACCCCTCTATGCAGAGGAATTTAACTGTGGAGGGAGGAAATTACTACACCCCCAGTTCCAGAAATCACAGATGTCTCTCCATCAAGTCCGCCTCTTATCCAGTATAAACACAGCTCACAAAAGTATCCAGACTAAAAGATCTCCATCCTTGGTTCAGACCATTGTTACAGGTTGAGTAGTCATCAGTCGCAAGATCTCAGTTTCAGATAACAGGAAACAGGCTACACATGGCCAGAGCATTAGTTCAAATTCAGAGACGCTGAGCGGTTGCCTATCCTCTTCTGGCTCCAGGATATTACTGATTATTCCTGTCAACACTACCAGTCTGTTCTCCACTATTCTTTTTCCTGTGGATAGGGATTCAGCCAGCTGGTGACTGTCACATTACGTCATTTAGCTGGGTTTTAAGTTTTACCCGGGTTTTTGTGCCATTCAGCATTTAATTGACAATCCCTTTAAATTACAAATCAATTCTTGATTTTGTATTGAATTTGGCAACCAGAATGAATGCAGTACTGTGACTGTAATTCAGGTGGATGGATATGGTCAAATGATAGAAAGAAAGAAAGATAGATAGATAGATAGATAGATAGATCGATAGATCGATAGATCGATAGATCGATAGATCGATAGATAGATAGATAGATAGATAGATAGAGAATTCATAATGGTATAAATGATAGTTTTCAGTTATTCCCTTTTGTTGAACTCTCTGGTAAAACCCTCTGCCAAGTGGCACTAAGGAGTCTTAATCAATCCTTGCTGCAAATGAAGAGGGTTTTTTTTAATCCTTCTCTACAAATATTTACTGGTATTATCAACGATCACTCAGCTCCACACCCTTCATGATTAATCTCACATTTCTAGCAGATTTTGTTCACCCCCGTAATGTGCAGTTCCAATAAACCTCCAACAAACTGGAAATGAAAAAACACTGATTTGTGTTCAAAATCTGGGAAACTCTTTTCATTTATATTTAACATACAACTTTTTGAAACTGTCCTGCAGGACCATCTGTCCTGGTTAGATTGATAAAAACAAATATACAGAATATAGACGTCTAAAGAAAGTCCCTTTCTGAGTTTCCCATGCCCTCATGTGCATCGATCACACCCCTGCAGACTGGGACTCTTTCCCATTTTTCTAATGCTATGATCCATTCACTCAAGGGACTGTTCTTTTCATAGGAAAGGAACATGCAGAACTTACAAGGGCAGAGAAAACTTTGCCTTTTCGCTTTATTTTTCTGTATCATCTCTGAACCTACTAATAATTCTCAGAATGGTTGTGCAACAGCTATTTTAAGATGGGAGTCGCTGATTAACTTTGTCCAGTACAACCTCCACATTCCTCAACATTCCTGCTGACTGTGGAACTCTGGTCTCCATCCTCATCAACATTCAGATGAACCAATGTGATGATATAAAAACATTCATTAATTAACAATGCACATTGTTACTGTATATAGTATGTCACACGGTTACTAAAGCCTTATCACTTGACTTATCACAGTCACTTCCTTGCGACCCTAGAAGTGACTTTTCACACGTCACGCAGACTGTGGTTAGCATTGCCCTGATTAATAAAGCTAAAGTTAAAGAACCACTTCCTCTTTCCTTTGAATTGGTAAACTTAACAATTAGAGATTAAAGGGTTAGTTCACCCAGAAATGAAATATTTGTCATTAATAAGAACTTTGTTTTTCTTCGGAACACAAATGAAGATATTTTGATGAAATCCGAGGGGTTTTTTATCCTCCATTGAAAGCAATGAAATTAGCACGTTCAAGGTCCAGAAAAACATTGATAAAATAGTGGTTAAACCTTAATGTTATGAAGCAACGAGGACACATTTTGTGCGCAAAAACAAAAACAGAACAAAATAACGACTTCTTTCAACAACATATTCGTCTCTCCCCTGTCATACTACTATGCTATTTACTTGCAGAGCTTCCATGTTTATGTCCGAACGCCGGCTCAGTATATACTTTGTAGATTTGTTGAATAAAGTCGTTATTTTTGTTTTGGCGCACAAAAAGTGTTCTCATTGCTTCATAACATTAAGGTTGAACCACTGTAGTCATGTTGACTATTTTAACAATGTTTTTACTACTTTTCTGGACCTGTGGTAATTTCGTTGTTCTCAATGGAGGATAAAATTCCTCTCAGATTTCATCAAAATATCTTAATTCATGAATGAAGGTCTTACAGGTGTGGAACGACATGAGGGTGAATAATTAATGACGGAAATTACATTTTTGGGTGAACTGACCCTTTAAGAAAAGATGAATATTATGTAATGTATTATGATGGGTTCTTCTAGCTGCTTATATGCAATGAAAGTGGAAGGTGACCAGCCAAGCTCCAAAACAGTTAAAATATCGGCATAAAAGTATCATAAAAGCAGTGCATACAACTTTTATGTTATATGCCAAGATTTCTGAAGTCAGAGAATAATTTTGCGTAAGGAACTGAGAAACGACAATAATAATTTTTAAAAATCTGAAAATCTTTACAAACGTGGTCTCCATTCACTTTCATTGCATGGACATTCTGCTATGATATCTCACTTTGTTTTGTGTGAGGTTGAAGTTTGCAAAATAAATGTAAAAGTTTGTATAGTCATCTGCTTATCTTGAACTAGATTTACAAAAGATTTCATTGAAAGCAAGCTTTGGTAAAACACATGATCCACATGCTCTGGTTCCCTCTGCTCTCACTCAACAGAGCTGGTATTGTGCAGAGCAGATGTGTTTGCTGTGTTTTCTCATTCTGAAGTGATGAAATGCCATTTGGCTGGAATGTTCATGACTGATTATTCTCACAGTTATCAGCAGTTTCTTGTTGGCTTTACGGATAAGTTCAATGTTTTTAGTGGCTTCTACTCTTCCTGACCAATTGGAAATCATCCTGTTAGCAAAGCATGGTTATCTTTTTGTGTTACGCTTAATTCTTTCATACACCCTTTTTACACTGCTATGTGAGCGCCACCTTCTGGTTGTTATGTACATGCTCATGTTCCAGAACTGCTAATGCAAAGCCTGTTTGGTAAATTGTCAAATAGAGATGATGATCCCAACACTTAGCTAGATAATTTTTTGAATATTAGCGGTTTAAATCAAAGAGTTTGCTCTCGAGTGCAGAGCTCTGAGGATTTCCCTGTAGTGAATCTCAGGACACTCAAGAGGGTGCATTTCTGCGACTCGTCAGCAGGTATCTCTGCAGATCCCCATCACCACAATTAAAAGCAAACAAATGACATCCTGAAGAGATTTTAGCATCTACATCATAAACACACACACACACACACAAGATGAAGGCTTTTATTCTTACTTTATTTTAATCTGGTGGCTGATGTTCTGTCAAATACACTTTATCCTTAATAATGAGGCATTGTAAATTGACTGAATAGCCTATTTAGTAAAATTCTGAAGTATCAGAAACACTTGATTTTTTTTAAACAAATAATATTTATCTATTTCTACTTGTATATTGTTATTTGTGAAAGATATTCTTATACAAAAGCTTATATCTAAGCTTTAATGACATTACATTTAATTACACAATAATAACCATTTGTGGCCGATATTGTGAGAGGAGAATTCTCATTAAAGAGTATCTAATTGGACAGAACTGCAGTTCAGGATGAGTCATCCGTATTTTTGGTTTGTTTGGTTTGGTTTGACTTTAAATTTTAAAGGCAAAATGTTTTATGTCAACATAGGAATATGCTAGTTTTTTTTTTTAAGACAATACTTCTATTCTGCAAGGATGCATTAAACTGTAAGTGACAGTTAAGACATTTATAACGTTACAAAAGATTTCCTTTTTAAAAAGCTGCCTTTTTTATTCATCAAAGAATCATGAAAAATGTATCAGAATTTCCACAGAAATATTAAGTAGCACAAATGTTTTCAAAGTTGGTAATAATAATGATAAAATGTTTCTTGAGCAGCAAATTATCATATTAGAATGATTTCTAAAGCATTGTGTGCAGTGTTGAGGAAAGTTGCTTTTAATGCATTACAATATTGTGTTACTCCATAAAAAAAGTAACTTAGTTACTTTTAAAAAGTAATGCGTTACATTACTTTTGCGTCACTTTTTCTCACCTTGGCTGGGATTTTTTAAAAACGAAAAAGGTCTATTTTTTGGCAAATGTTAAGGCCCTTTCACACAAAAAGTAAAATGCATATTTACGCATGCACCATAGAGGGCGCAACTCAAACAACACCTTTCAACTGTGCTGTCATTCTGGATTAAAGAAGAATAACATACTGGAGAAGGAAATTCAACACTCTTATTTCTAAATCTAATCTAAAGTAAGATTTGTTCATTAGTATGGTTGAATTAGATTGAAGTTCAGCAGCAAATGCATTGTTTAATAAAGTGAAATTAAATTCATAACTATATTAAAGTACAAAAATATACTTTATTACAGTCTTGCATAAAATTCTGAAATTGCATTTTTCATTTTGGAGGAATACTGAATGTTTTTGTGCAAGTTAGATGAGTAAACGTGTTCAAATTTTGTCTAGATTTACAATATCCATCATGTTCACACAGTGCACACATCATCTCGATACTTAATTTCTTGCAACATGGGGACAGGAGAGCTGTCAATAAATGTGGAAAAAGTAACTGTTGTAGATTGAAAAAGTAATGTTACTTTACTAGCTACTTGGAAAAAAGTAATCTGATTACGTAACTCAAGTTACTTGTAATGCGTTACGCCAAAACTGATTGTGAGACACTGAAGACTGGAGTAATGATGCTGAAAATTCAGCTTTGCCATCACAGGAATAAATTACATTTTAAAATATGTTCAGATATAATATGTTAAGTTATATTAAAACTATTTTTAACTATTTCACAATATTAGCCTACTGTTTTTTTATGAAATAAATGAGCATGAGACTTCTTCAAATAAAAATATTTTAAAAAATCCCAATGACCCACAATGGTTTGAATGGTAGTATAATGTATATTTAAAAAATTATTTCTTGAGGTCTGTATTTTTTTTTTATTATAAATACATATATTAAAATACTACACAATTGTGACAACTATGAGCAAGCCATTTGTTGATGGATTTCCACAAAAAGTGTAAAGCAACACTTTCAAAACATGTTTGTTTTGCTGTTTATTTGAGCATTTTGCCCAGCTCTCAAGCAATGGTGTTGGGTTTGGAACCATCTTATTGGAGGATAAGATGAATGTTTAAATACAGCCATTTATGCTCTTCCATTTAGTGACACTAGTATCACAGAGACTTAAATCTAATTTAGAAAAAGAAAAAGAAAAAAAAAGACCAGACCACACAGAGATGTTGTAGAAGACAAGGACAAGCACTTGGCATCAAATCCAAATGCACTATTCCCACAGCTAACATCTGACCGGAAGAGCCAAAAGGTCATAAAATGAAATATTAGTTTTAAGCAAACATACTTTAAAGAAACAGTGCAAGCTGTCCTGCACTTACAGAAATCCTATCCTTGATTCAGAAGCCAAAACAGTTTTGTCCAATGTATAAAATGACACAGTGAGCAGAGAGGGGACAAAGAGAAATTGGAGTGACAAACATTTTCCAGCCTCGGTCCCTCGGCAGCTGCGGTGTCCAGCTGAACGCTGAGAGGAACTCTCTTAGAGCCACGAGTGGAAAGTATTCATCAGAAAAACCAATCCAACCTCATTTACTTGCAGCCATGCCTGCTGTGATGTAAAGTATTCACATACTGTGCGTAAAGCCTGAATGAGAAGACTCCTCAAAAGGGCTGGAGATTGCAGAATGGTTGGCAAATGTTCTGTCCAGCTTTTGTAACCGAAGAGGAACAGTTCATGCCACAGGCATTAAAATATTTCAAGTTTAAAGTTACTTCAGTGTTTTCACAGACTTATCTTGAGGTTTGTGGAGCAAAATGATAGCGTTTTCTTTGAGACTAACGTATGAATACATGAGCTGAGCTCATACCTCCAAGTTTTTCCTTTAGAACATTTATCTGCGTCATGTTTCACAGCACACACACACACACACACACACACACACTCACACACACGAACAGCCTTAATACAAAAATTCCCTAATGAAAGTGAAAGAAATGACTGTCTTCTGCTAAATGCTTTTCCATACAATACAAAAAGTGAAATGATCTATCAGGTTCAGCTGATGTCTTCAGCAGATGCCTGTAAGATCGTTTTCCATTTTTTTTCTGAATTTCTTCTTAATGTTCATTTGAAATCTCAGCACATCTTGTTTGTTGCGATTTCACTTCTAGAAAATGTATTAGATTGAAGTCACTTGGACACCATATGCACTCTCATGACAAATCATTATAATTGAAATGGCAAACACTTGGAAAACTGGATTTTCCCCATTAAAATCATGGTTACGTTTAGGCTTGTTATCTTATGAAAGAACTGTTTTAGTCCAATTTCACCATATTGTATGAATTACATTCAGAAAATCCTGAAAGGTCATATTTAAAGAATTAAATGAGATTATTAGACGCATCTTTTATTGAGAAACCAACACTGAGTATAAAGTGACCCTTGCTTAGTGTGCATTCTTTTAAGTGCCTTTTACCAAGATAAAAAGTGTGTACACTGAAAACGTCAGGATTCAACCATGTGATCAGTCATCAACAAAAGCAACGTACCTTTGGTGCTTGCTTTAATATCCCTTAAAAGGATATTTTAAAAATTCTGTTATCATGTATTCACCCTCATGTTGTTCCAAAAACATCTTTTGAAGAACGTTGAGATCAAAAAGTTTTGATAAGACATTTCTCACAATACCTTTATATCTCAACCGAAAAAAGAAAGTCACAGAAGATTGGAAAGACATGAGGGGGATTTAATAACGATTTTCATTTTTGGAACGGACAATTTCCATCCCTCTAAGGACAGTGGCATTTCTGTATAAATTCCCACCAGAACACACTTGGAAAACTACTAGCTTCATATAAGCAGTCCCAAAGCTTCTACCTGCTTTGGGAAGAGCTTGAGTATAACAGAGTCACATTTGATACAAAGGGAATGTTGCTAGGGGAAACCTGCGCTGTTCTGTCAGACTGTCTAATTGAGTGCTGCATTATCAGAGCCAAATTCCACAGGCACACAAAGCAGGGATTATTCCCCCGTCAGGGTGTTTGCGGGAAGAGGTGGGGGTTTGGTGCCTTTCTCACAAACTCTTTATACCGGCCACTCCTTGTGCTCCAAGCCTCAGTACTGCTCTGAGATCAGACAAACTGTGTTGGATGTGCTCTTACTCTACAGCTCTCGGTTTCCCTCTCCCTGCTTACACAAGGGAGCATTCACACTCGCCCTTGCCAGCTTGTCCAAACGCAAGGGCTCATCATTTCCAGAATGGTGCAGCAAAGATATGAAGCTTCCACGGTGGAGTTTATCAGAAAATTACCGGTTTCATTCATCCATCTATCCTATCTATCAAGTTTTTCCATTTAACCAGAATGACAACATACTTGACTGGAAAATTAAAAACTTTATTCATTTAAAACAATTTGAACAGCCATTCAACAGGACTGGCGTCTCTATTGAGTATTACTGGCAATAAATACAAGATGACTGGGAAGTTGGGAAGGGAAAAAGAAGACACGGTTTGGTCTAAACATATAGGGTCTATGGCACAGTTTAGCTATGTGTTGTTTGGTCAAATGAATTAAAGGCAAATAGTAAAAATATGAAGAAAAAAAAAAAAAAAAAAAAAAAAAACTCTTAAAAAGCTTAAATTGGCCTGGAAATGGTTTCATCTTTCTGGATATCTTTTCAGTCAGTATGGGAACTTGATGAAATCTGCATTAAAATAAATGCTAGAAATTCCAATGCTAAACCAAATCATACACATCGGAGACTGACGCTCAAAATGAGTTCTAGGGATGCAGATTGTGGTTAATAGGTCAGGAAGGACATTTGACGAATACTTTTTCTTCTCCACTAACCCATCTCAACTTTTAAAACAAAACTATAATCTATTGTCTACCTACCTAATAAAATACTGTATAATCAATAGAGGAATGATGATATAGAAACGCTCCTCTTAACATCTGTTTCTTGTCATATAAAAAAAGGCCAGCGAGGGGAAAAAAAAAAAAAACCCTCGCTCTGTTGATGAAAGGATTCCAAAAATATTCATCTATGCAGCACGCCGGCAGTTTAATAGTCAATCCCATGGTCATAGTGGGCTCTGTATTCACTGTGGTAGTCTGCCTGGTACTCATCCTGATATTCCCCTTGGTATTCAGCCTGGTAGTCGCTGTCGCTGATCTCGGAACCATTGGGGCCGGTGCCCTGGCTGCCATTGCTGTGGATGGTGGGCTCTGTGGGGGAGGCGCAGTATTTGGGATCATACACCTGCCTGCCCAGCCCGTATACGCTCATGCCCTTCTGAGAGGCCACCTTGTTGGTGCCCATTTGCAGCGAGATTGTAGAGTTGTCCAGAGGCTGGACAGCCACCTTCTGGTCGAAAATATCCCTCCTGGTGCCTGGTGCCGACATGCCAGCCTAAGAGAGAAGAAAGGGTGAATAAAGTGAAAACTAAAGTTTGACTTGAACACCCAACTCCTAGGATGTCTCAAAATTGTCAATTTTTTTTTTTTTAATAAATTATAAATATATACTTATAGGACTTATCCATGCACATTCATTATTTTTTTTTTTAATTCAGTGTAAATCAAATTAACTTCTCCTCCCCCTTGCTGTGACAGCTCTCTAATGATGTGTTTTTCGGCACAATGGCGGGAAAACCTGTCACTCTCGTGAGATCAACCAATAGCAAACCACAACCATCCAAACAATCAATTCCTGATGGACAAAATTAAGTCCTGCCCTACATTTTTTCCTTGCTCAAGAAGGATTGAATTTGAATTGCTTGAAAGATGATTGAAACTATTTTTGAAAATAGTTAAGTGCAACATATGCAGTGCAAGTCTGTCATATAGGCTGCATAAAATTATGATAACACTACTGTAAAAGGATGATGTGAATTCTTTGTACGCCTGTGTTTTAACGTTTTGTTAGGGGACGAGCGCATACACAGAGAAACCCCTTCATGATTAAGTTCGCTATAGGCTCCTGTACTGTATTTGTTTGATTTATGTTTAAGTGCTTGGGACATGGCTTTTAGAGGCGAGACTTTTGTTTTCTTAAATCGGGCTCTCAAAACTTATTTAATAAAATTTGGATTTAGAGTTATCGGCTTTCAAATATAAAGAATTATTGGTATCAGTCAAAATTTAAATAATCTGTGTATTCCTATAAGAAAAGATTATTTCAACTTCTGTTTCATGCCATCTTTAAGGCAGTGGGATCCAATCCTGTTTCTGGAGGGTCACAGTCCTGCAGAGTTTAGTTGCAACCCCAATTAAACATCTGAACCAACTAATCAAGTCTTCATGAATACTAGTAACAAGTATGTTTGGGGTAGTTTGGAGCTGAACTCTACAAGTTTTGTGAAGAGATGCAATCAGGCTTTTATTTACATGTAAACAATGATCAACACACATTTATAGAGCACATAACACATGGTAAACACACAAGCTCAAATGTGTGTGTGTGAGACGCATAACCAATGAGGTTCTGGTTATCTGGACTTTGAATAGAAGCACAAAAACACTGCTTCAAAAATGAGTAAAGGACAGAATTTTCCATTTTTGGGAGAACTATTTAAGGATTCGCACTCACCTGGCTTGCTCCTTTATTAGTTCCCATCTGCAGGCTGATTGTGGTTTGGTCAAAAGGCTTGTCTGCTTGAGTCTTTGGGTCATACAGATGTCTCCTGGTGCCATAAGCGGTCATTCCAGCCTGACTAGCACATTTATTTGTCCCCATCTAGCCATTGAGAAAATAAGGGATATTTATAAATATACAAAGCATGATTAAGTGGAAAACCGGTTTTTAAAAGGTTTCCCAAATCCACAACAGGTATGAACCAACTGAAGTCACACCTGCAGTCCAATAACACATTGACCAGCCTTCATTTTCTCATCATCAAAGTTGCGAGTCTGCTTGTCTGCATACTTTATACCAATGTCGACTTTTGTGTCCATACCTTTGGTTTTTGCCTTTGAATGAAAGAATGAAAGTGGCATTATACCAGCAACTCCAAATCCAAACTTTTGTCAGAGAAAATAAAATCTTCTTTCATCATCTCCATCCAAGATGTTTTGCACAAAACTCACCATGCTGGCCAGGGCAAGAAGAGTGGTCTGAACTTGAGTCATGTTCCCATTCTCGAACAGATCATTGGCTTCAAAGATATCGTTAGGCTTCAGGCCATAAGCAAGAATGGCTTTGATGAAGTTGCCCAGGTTCTCAAGCTTCAGTGAAAAGAATAAAGAAATTGCTATCATATTTTTAC
This sequence comes from Opsariichthys bidens, assembly GCA_037194245.1. Classification (NCBI taxonomy): domain Eukaryota; kingdom Metazoa; phylum Chordata; class Actinopteri; order Cypriniformes; family Xenocyprididae; genus Opsariichthys; species Opsariichthys bidens. The sequence continues at coordinate 6,890,679 of CM074295.1, forward strand.
ATTAATAATAAAACCAACTTGAAACGAGAAGAAAAACTCAAATAATAACATTGAAACAATGCTGCCATACATAAGTTTTCCCTCACCTTGTGCCAGTTAAGTTTGGAGTGGTTGATTTTCTTAATAGATCCAGGCTGAAGTTTATTAATAAGCCTAAGAGAAAGATAAATATTATTCTTCTAAGAGACACTCAACTTACATTGTCTGATTTTTCAAAAGTGCAAGGTTAGTAACATTTTTTGTTTTAAAGGAAGTAATAATTTTCAGTTAGGAAACATTTCATTGATCAGTAAAAACTGTTATAAAAGATTTCCATTTCAAATAAAACCTGAACTTTCTAATCATCCAAGAATCCTGAAAGAATTTAATCACCATTTCCACAAATAAATGCTGCCTTTGTGATCATAAGAGACTTCTTTTTTTTTTGTAAGTGGTAGTGTAGACCAAGATAACATTTGACAGAACATTTCATCATTAAAATAAGGAACATTCTGAAAAGTTTTTGGGGCAGCAGCAAACAAAAGAAGGTGTGGAGGCCAGACTAGGTGGCTATCATATGAACACATGGTTTGAGCTTGGCACAACTTTATTTATCCTGAATACTAGAACCACGTCATAATTTGGTGTGTTATAGGTTTACAATAAACAAGACAAAAAGGTTACAGGGCTGAGAGTCATCATTTAAAGCCAAACCAACACTCTGAGCTCCAATGTTTTAAATTCCTAATCAAACTGAAATATGCACGATGGTTTTAAATCATGCTCATAGACTCACTCGCACAGTATGACACCATCCTTCAATCCCATCTGGAAGTTCTCTCCGATTGGCATGCCCGTTACATCCTCAATCCAATATCTCAGCTCCTCCTCCTTCTGCAGGTCATACTTCTGAGCGATCTACAGGGACCAGAGAGAGAGAGTGAGAGACTGAAAACTCTTGCTTTTTTTAAACAGTTTCTCCATACGTAATCCAAGACCTGCCATTCAACAAGATGTTTATGCCAACTGATATGGCAGCGAAAATAAGGTAATGTAGCAACAGACACTTTCCATGGCGAACCTAAATAACTGGAACAGAGAACACGTGCATGAAACTCGCATGGAAACTTTTGCACAGTTTCAATTCATGAATTCATAAACTTCCAAAACAAAGGGTTAGAGTGTGCAGGTGCCATCATGTTTTGAGGTTAGTTTTGGAAAGCCGTCTCGCCTTCATCTCTGGGTAGTTTGTGCAGGAATGGAGCCAAGTGCAGTAAGATGGACAGGAAATTACAGAGCGTTGCCCCATCTGTGAACTCTGGCTTCGGGAGCAGCTCCAGACGCCTGTCAGACCCCATTACTGCCATTCAGCAAACAGAAAAATATTGAAAGAGCTCATCTTGCCTACAAAACAAAACAAAAAAAGCCCTATATAACTTTAAAATAGATTGGCTTGTTAACTGTCAGTACGTTTACATGACCATTGTATGATTACAATCGGTTTAAAAGTCCAATCTGAATGAAAATGCTCCATGTAAACACCTCAATTGGAATAAAAATGCCCAAACCAATTTGCATCTGCTCGGGCCATGGGATAAAACGTTTCTAATTCTTTGATAGAACATGTAAACCCTTGATTGGATTGAAAACCGAAATTGGAAAGTTTCACGGAAGTGCAATAATGCTAAAAATGGCATAATGGCGTATGACGCACGGAACAAGTGGATGTTGTTGAATAGAATAAATGACTGTCATGTCATTCTATTTCAGAATTCTCTTTCCACTCATTGTTTGTTAAGTGGTGCAAAGCGGTAGGAAAACGTTGTCCCACAAATGCTTGCTTCGTACGCTCATGGCCCTTTATACTGCTTGAATTAATCATAATGGCACAAAGCTTTGTGTGCTCGTCCGTCTCCTAATTAGAACCCCAATTAAATAAATATTAAGTGTGCTTTTTTAAAAAAACAAAGGAGGATGGTTAGTAGTATCCGACAACGGCGAGAAACGCTGCATATTCATGTAATGTGCCCATGTCAAAAGCTTGTGACATAGGTGCACATTAACCCGATCCCTTAATTTAACATTTATGTAAGCACTATGTTTGGATTCATCCATCAGAATCATGATTGCAAGACCATCTTACTGTGTTCTGTGTTCCAAAGCATTCATGAATTACATCCTTCATTTCATCGTCACTTTAAGATACCTTAATTGCCTTCAACCAGTCTCGTCTTGAAAATCAATTGTAAATGAGTTGTAAAACATATTCCAATCAAACAAGTGCGGTTTGGTTCCTAACTTCAACTGAATGACATGTCTGAGGTTTCAAAGAGGTGACAAGTAAAAACATGTCTGCTTATATGGACAATTCTTCTGCCCCCTTTATGAAATGTAAAGGAATAGTCAAACTTTACTTTTCCTTTGTACAACAATTTAAGGCCTTAACATTAATATAAAAAGACGCTTACAAAAGACATAAAAATGTTGTTCCTTTTAGAGGTTCTTCATTATGAGAGAACAAATAGGGCATAATACTGACCACACCTTTGGTTCAAGAAGTATTTCCTCCCTGTTCATTCTCCACAGGCATTTAAAACAATTCTTCAATAAACAGTTTAAAGCCATGAGCCAAACCAATCAGCTCCAAGATGAACCACAACAAAATCAAGACAAAAAGAACGGCTGGGAAAGGTAATAGATGTAACTGCAGAACTCTAAATTAATTCGTTTAATATTAATTCGTTAAAATACAGGTGTAAGCGGGATCTAAAACATTTTGAGCTTGTCCACTTTGTACCCCTTCCAGGAGGCAGTTAAACGCATTCGAACAGCCACAAAAGACCTCCTACTCTCCGCCTACTGACCGAACGCATAAACGTTACGGGAAGCACACTAGCCAGACAGGATTTAAACTTTAACGAAACTTCTAACGAAAAGTTTGGTTTGAAGATGAAAAACGTACCAAGCGCAATATTCTCACACCAGTCCTGATTTCTAATATGCGCATGATCCTATGGCTATCAGAGCAGAAACAAAAGCAGACACTCTCCGGGCTCGTTCATATATAAATTGTGCAAGCTTATTTTGTCCATTAGATCGAAAGATTTGAAAAAGCCCATACATTTACCCGTCCATAGACCATATCCTCTAAGAAATCAGGACAGAAGTGGTCGAACTTGGACAAAGAGACAGATCAAATACCAGGTGTAAACGGGAATGTTTCTCCCTTGTCTACTTGTAATTCAAACGACCACAACACATCTAAATACCAGGTGTAAACGGCCTTTCTTCAGTTGTCAGTGTGTCAGCAATAGGACAACAGGAAATGGGTCTGTGATGAAAATAACGGCAAATCTCACAGAGGACCTTCTACGTGTCACTGTGAGTACATCACACCTTTATGTCTCCTGTTGGTGTGATTGAATGACAGACGGATGACACCATATAATATATAGCGCATTATTAAAGTGCTATTGTAAAGTCTCCTTAAACACAAGAAAAAGAGATAATCATCACTTATCACAATGCCTTGAGGTGTTTGTCAAGGTTAACAATGTGGACATCCTTCAACACCAAAACAAACACATAACCCATACTGAAAAAACCCCTCATCAATGCAGGATAAAGCTGGAAAACCTTGTTTCCTTCAACCCCAATTCACAACACATACGTCGGAGAGAGCTGGCAGACATCCTGTGCATATTAGGGGTGTAACGATACCCTCATGTCACGATATGATACATATCACGATACGGAACTCACGAAATGATATTTTTGCAATACTCCAAGACAGGAGAACTTAAAATGTACTATTGATTTAAATGCTAAATTTGATATCATTTTAGAGGTGGGATTGAATAGGCTCGGACATGGTGCTTGAGTAAATTATGCACAACACAGATTGTCACTATCCATGAAACGATATTGTTGCATTTTTGTACTGTGCTTTTCACAGCAGCCCCAACCGCTTTTTTTCAATCCATCTAAAATAAAGATATTTCCAAATATCCTCTGTGTGAATTATTTGCTATTCAATTTAAATTATTATAACTTCTGATCATTGCATAAAAGCAATTAATGATGGTGTAAAACTGGCAAATCAAGTTATTGTTGCATATTGAGATGCCCAATATAGATAGCATATCAGTTACAACTTTAGTCAATATTAATTATTAATTAATTATTATTAATAATAATTATCAATGCTCATTTCTCCTATTTTTACATTTATATTACTTTTGATTCATCTAACACTCACTTTTAGGCATTTTATTTTCCATTCATTTAGAAAAATAAATGTTGTGAAATTGTCCATAACATGTCAATAATTATTGGCATTGGCCAGATGATTAATGCTGGTGCATCCAGTAAAAATATCTTCTCAACTCATAATACTCAGAGTTTTCAGAAGATCCAAGATCCAACATTACAATGGGAGAGAAATTACTACTAAAACAACAGCAAGCAAACATTCAGGTCTTGCAGAGAGAAAAAAATGTGTGTGTGTGTATATATATATATATATATATATATATATATATATATATATATATATATATAATCTTTCCCCCAACTTGAAAAAGTCCCGATAATATAAAGAACCAGCAATAAATGGAGGCCCAAAAGAGGGTTAAAATAACACACGCAGCAACTAAAGGCAGATGAGCGCAACAAGATCTCCCCTGAATCCTTCTCAGATCTCAGATCCATCTGAGACTCCTTTATCATTTCAAGGTGTTTTATACCTTTCTAGGACATCAGTAGTGTCTTCACATCCAGCTGTCCACTTGCCATTTTTCAAACAATAGAGCTTGTGTTCCTAGTGTGTACAAGACCATTTAAGAAAAAGGAGGGGGGGGACATGTAGGAGAGCACTGATACATGTCTCCAGACAGAGCTCCTCAACCCAGAGCAGAGAGTGAACTTCCTGAAGACAGAGAAAACAGGGAGAACATCTGTATTTGGCCCTGTGAGAACAACATGTTCGGTGTTCTGCTGCCCTCATGGACAAAACCCATCGTGTGGGGGGCAAAAACCGAGCATAATAAAAAAGAAACACTTGCAGGAAGTACTTGAGGAATACAGCCAGAGACACACGAAGGGAAAGGATCCTGCCTAAAATGTGGTTATAGATTTGCTGGAGGGAAGAGCTTTAACAAAGATCTAATGCTGTGAAAGACCTTGGTCAACAGCACAGCTGTTTGTGCTGATCAATTATTCACTCTGTTGCTCTGGAAATGTCTAGCAAACTAAATAATGTGGGCAGCAAGGTCTGTATATATGGACTACAAGACCTGTTTGCATTGTTTATATGACCATTACACCACTACATAATAAAAACCTGGTGCACAATGACTCTAGAGAGAACAGTCAACTATGCATTTACATAATGAGCCACATATTTTGTATAATGACTCTAAACTATCATTTTTGGCCTGGGGGGGATTTCCTACAGAACCAGTCAAAGGTTTAGAGTCATTAAGTCAGACATTTTTTGTTAAAATAAATTATTACTTTTAATAAGCTAAATTAAAGATGCAAATTGTTTAAATGAGACACTGAGACAGTAAAGACATTTATAATTTAACAAAAAGACTTCCATTTCAAATGAATGCTGCTCTTTTGAATTTTTCATTGAAAGAATCCCGAAAAAAAATTCCTCAAAAGTATTAAGCAGCACAACTGTGATAAGAACTGTTTCTCGAGCAGCAAATCAGCATATTAGAATAATTTCTGAAGGATCATGAGACACTGAAGACGGAGTAATGATGCTGAAAATTCCACTTTGCCATCACAGAAATTAAGTTTCAAAATATATTCAAACAGAAACCAGCATTTAGATTACATGTGCACTTTCCTTTCAACAACAAAAAACGATAGCGGTGAGAAAACAGTTAAGAAAGCATCTGATCAGAAAGATAAGGATGTTTGCAAAAACTCTGCAAATCAGCACAAAAATGTAAGCTTTTTTTTTTTAAGATTTACACAATGTAATTAATAGTAAAATTCCTTCAAATTGAATTGGATAATTGATTAACGATTTTTTGAATGACTGTTAATCGGAGAATATTACCAAGTCAAGAGAAGAAAGAGCCTCAGCACACACCTGCCTATTACATAACCCCCATGAGTCAATGGTAGCTCGAATGTGATTATACCAGCTGGAGCAAACCTTTCTGGAAAGTTCACTTCAGCAAGCAGTTTCGAACTCCCAAAATGAACTATATTGGTGCCTTAAGAGACTTCAAAATCATTCAAAACTTTTACCAACCCTCATGGGTCTCGTATCATTCCTGTCTCTTCTCACATTCATTATATAATGTACCGTAAGTACAATAAATATATTCTACATATTTAGAAATAATTTCAAGTAACCAATATATAATATTTGATTTGCAGACACCCAGGCGATGTTCAGACTGCAGGCAAATTGGATCTTTTGACTCAATCACATCTTTTCAGGTAGACTGTCCACACTATTAATTGCAAGTGATCAAATAAGATTTGCGTGTCCATGTATAACCTATTTGCATGGGTTGCTTTGTTAACGACACATCTGTGACGAGGCTCTCAAATTGGATGCAGGAAAAATGGAAGTTTATCATCCCAAATAGAGTGCTGCAGGTATGACTTAAATCTGTAAGCCAAAACATGGAAACCAGTTCGCATTTTAGCACTTCTGCTTCCATCGTCCTCAAGTCAATGGGGTTTGTTTTTAATGGGCTTTTGGTTAAATGGCTGAAATAAGATTTGCTCAAGATACTTTCACAGTTTATTCTACGACAAAATACATCAGTATTACCTCACTCATGATTTTTGTTTAAAACAGTTACGCATCTTAAAAAAGTGGCTAAATGGGACAACGGAGTCAGTCAGGGAGATTAAACGTCATTACGCCAAACAGGTTAGCTCAGTCCACTTTTACAGCCTTGTTATGCTTAAAAAATATTCCAACTCAAACTTTCTGGGAAAATTTAATGGGTTTTTTTTGCTAAAAAAATTGGCAGTCTGAACATAGCCAAAAGATTCCCCCATCAGTAATGGAGTTTCCTTCAGTAAGTTCTCTTCAGATAATTGCATGGCATCCCAATGAAGTGTTAATGAAAGTCAGCAGGGGCAAGCGTCCTCACACCTCTGCAGACGGCACATGATTCAAGAAAGCATCACCCCATTGTGGTTTACATTGTTTGCCCACCCTCCCACTCATTGTGACAAAACACAAACACTCAAATGTATGCTTAACGATATCCATGGTCTGATTGGAATACTGTTGAAGAGAATTAAAATGACCATCCACAGACCCCAGAGGGGCGCATTTTCTGTGAGATCTTCAAATGCGATAAGCGATTAAGACAATGAGGAAGATTGTAGCCACTAACAAAAAGGTTGCAGGTTCAAACCCAGGTGTGCGAATGTGGAATTGATCCCTTGAGCAAGATAGTTAATCCCAGATGCACCAGATGGACCGTGATTAGCATAGGTCATTTTGCAAGCAAGTAAAATAAGGAAACAATAAGGATCATCAGTTTAGCTGAACTATGTGATTGATGAAATAAAATAAGTAACATTTTATGCGATTCATGTTTAATGCACACAGCAGAATCCAGCAACACTAAGAAATCATTTAAATCTGGGTAACTTTGCAGAAAAGCCATGGTGTGATTTAGTGTGAAGCTTTAACCATCTTTCCTGAAGAAAGAACAACAAAACAACAACAACAACAAACCTTTGCGTGTGTACAACTCAAACTGGCTATTTAACAACTAAATGTTTCCAAAGGAGGGACTATAGATACTTTAACTACAAAATTAAAAATTAAGCCATACAACTTGATATCAAATCATTTAAAACAAAAGTAACTAACGTTAAAATCAGAGATGCTGCACGCGCATCACCTCGAAGTTTCCATGACCATTTTCCACCCAAACCAGCAGAAAAGACATCGCTAATCCCCCAAAACATTTGTTATACACACATTGTCGCTTATTTGGACCTTTGTCAGTGAATTGGTTTTATTTTTGTTTTTGTGTTCAGTCCGGAAAGCGGCAGTCTCGTTTCTTTCTCTCAATCTGGAGCTCCACCCAGAACTCAACAAAAGACCCCTCGACCCAACAACACATCAGGCTGCAGGCAAGTTTTACCAAAAAGAATAAAACGCAATAATAAATCATTATTGCACTGACAAAATCTCAAGTTTTTCGTCTTGCAAATGAAAAAAAGCAAAACACGTCACGTGCGTAAAAAAAAAAAGTTTCATTCATTGAAAGTAGGTTGTTGCAACATGAAACACGGATTATTTTATACTTTCTACGTACAAAAATATGAGGATTTGTGTTTTATGAACAACTCATCAGCAGTAAAACACGATTGCAAGTACCCTAAACCCAGAATCTCAGAAGAACAAACAAATCAAAGGAACCAGGTGAAACACAATGACTCTCTCAAAACCTACAGAGACTGGCGCCTCTGACCCTCCAAAGCACGTTTAGTACTGCATTACATTATATTTGACTTTTTTTATCCTGAACATGTCTGTGAAAAGCTGTCTAGGTAACGTTAGGCAGTTTTGATTTGAGACTGTTACACTTTCACACATAGACTCTAAACATTTGCAATGCAAAAAAAAATATTTTAAAAACAATCGATCAGCTGACGTTAAAGTACGCTGGGGAAATCATTCAAACCTTACCTTACTTCTCACTTCAGCTGATAAACCATATGCAGGGCCCTTGTTGAACTGAGTCATTGTCTTTTATTTCACGTCGATTTGCACCAAAGAAATGGTCAGAAATCTCTCGATTTCTTACTTGGTTCTCCTTGTTCGAGAAAAGATCCTTTGCACAACTTAAAAAAGCAGCAAATACGTGAGTTTAGGCTAGTCAAATTTGACTGCCGATTTGCGCCAGTTGAGCGGATGCACTAAACTCTCTCTGTTCAGCAAAGTAATTAAAAAGAGCAGAAGGTCTGCTGAGCGTATTTACGAAATCTACTAAGGTGAAGGTTTAAGCTATGAATATTAATCAGGTTGCGTGACGCAACACAGTGTAGCTTTCTGATTGGCTGAAATTAGTTTGTGGCGCTAGTGAAATGGCTACGGTGGAAGTTTAGCTCATGAATATTAATTAGTTTGCGTTTGGACGCTATCAGCGGCGTGCGTTTCTCAAAAGGAGAGTCATCGTAGGTCTATTGGTGGCAATGGTAGAGATCTTACTTAGGCGAACGATGCTTTTTTATTTGGGACACGCTACAAGAAGGTTACCAATCAACGTGAGCAGAGAATTAATATTCATAACGAAGCCCCCGCCCTAGTATATTTTATTACTATTATTAATATTTATTTCTTCAAATTATATATACCGCAAATAATACATTTGAATAAAGAAAATAGAGAAACGTATTCACAGACGATTTCATTGTGAATTTATTTATACCAGTTCCATATTTAGGCTATTTAACACGTACTAAAAATATCTGGAGGCCTTGATTTTATTAAAAAAAAAAAAAAAAAAAAAATCTGTGGGACATCCTGTGTGCAGTTCAGCCCCCTCTCACCATGTGTTTCCTGAGCCTGGAGACACTGTTGTCCAGGAAACAACAATAAAGACTCAGAATTAATCCCAGATATAAAGAGATTTTTCTCACCTTTTGAATTCCTCCATGGTAATTTTTGGGTTCACAATTCAATGCTGCGTAAGTTAATGCTATAATTACTTTTATTATCATCTGTCATGTTCTGAAAATCTATTACCTCTGAAAATGAAAGATTGCCATGTCAGTATACACATGCAAAATGCTTTTCAGCCCCCTGACTTATAATCAAAATGGAAAGTACCATCACCATCATGCCTCTAGACATGCAATTAATTATGTACCAGCCAAAACTTGCATTCTAATGATATAGTGGGATCGTGTTTAGCCTATCGCTATAGTGATGAAACAAAGAAACTATCGGAAAACAAGGTGTGTTTGCCATTGTAAGTGAGTGTTCCCAGACTTTGTTAAAGACAGGAAAAACACAAGACCCACTGTGGGTAACCCTGAGTAAAAGTTTAACATTAATATAGGCATCTGGCTTAGTATCACATTTAAATCATTAAAATAAGGCAATTTTATGCATGTAAGACAAAAAGTGCTTTGGTAAATCAGAGTTCTGGTATGAAAAAGTCAAAATTATGACATAAAAAGTGGAAACTATTTGATAGAATGTTATGATGATGTCATGATTGATAAAATGTTTAAACTCTTCTTAAATTCCAAGTGTCTTTTCCATTAAAACACCTTATCGTGCATGTTTGCAGTCTTCCAGTAAATCAACAGGTTACACAAAACCCCTGAACATTTCACTCAGCAAGACGTGAAAAGGGATGTTTAGTCAGCAACAGAATTTCCCCCTGTTCCTGTCTTTAGTAAACCTGTCTTTATTTCAGTCAACATCTTCAGCAGGGGTTTTGCTATTTGTTTCCACTATCCTGTTATGAAACCCAGACCTGATATTCTATTAAAATACACATTTAGGAACAACATCCCTTAAATTTTCCATGAGCAGAACTCTTCTGGGGCGAACGGTTCATCAAACAGGAATGCCTTGTTGCTCCATCCCTGAGGCACAGCATGCAGACAGGCTCAACAACAACAACAACAACAACAACAACAACAACTTGTGCTTTAGTGGGGGGATGGGACATTACCTGAGGCTGCAGGGCAAGACTAACCGCTCAGCTCTAAACTTGCTCCATTATAGCTCTGAATACAAGACTCTGCACTGTTACAGTTGGAGTGATTCTAATAGGTTAGTGCTTTGTTTGGTTAATCTAGTTTAGGTTGAAGTTCAGGGTGAGGATTCAGGAAATTGAGTACGACAGGGCTGCCTGTGCTAAATATACAACATTCATTCATTCATCCGTGTTTGAACAGTACTACCAAACACATTTACCTGAAGCTCATTTGCTATCATGGAGAGAAAAAAGTTGGATGTCTCACTCCATCTAGTGGTTCCTCTATGCAACGATGTTCATTTAGGACACAACAATTACACTGGACAACTGCATACCAGAGAGAGCACTTTCTGAGAGAATATGGAGAATGAAGAGAGCGAGAAAGAGAAGGCTGTTGGATTCGCATTTCACATCTCTCTGCCAATTTCCCTTTTGAATGAACACCTGAGCTTTTCAGATCACCTAAACCCTGCATTTATCCACATGTCCAGCTGTGTTCATGGCCGGTTCAACATGGTTCTTTCATATCGGAAAGGGTAAGTCTGATCATGCATTATTTTGACCTCATTTAATTCTTTTTTTAAGGACGCATTCAATAGTCAACAAAAAGCAGGACTGCAAGAGAAGATGAATTGCAAAAGAACGTAAATGACCGAGCCAAAGAATCCGACACAGAAAATGATAAAAATAGCATTTCCTACAGCATTTCTCATGATTTTTTGGCTCTTGGTTTGTTTGTTTGTTTTACTCCTACTCCACATATTCTCTGCATTTCTCCTCGTCTTTAGCTTGTTTCCTTATTTATCAAATAAACTTAACATTGTTTATAATGAATATGTTCTTCTTTTATAAGTTGCGTTGGATAAAAGCATCTGCTAAATGCATAAATGTGAGAGAATCAGTAAATCTGACAAGGTCCTGCCGGCTTGACTTCCTCCTACTATCAATTACCAAAAGCACTGAAGCTTGATGCCTTTTTCAAGGGTACTAGGACAAAGCAGGGGAGTGGTCGTGTCCCAGTGGACCAGAACAATGCCACATTGATCACACGCATTGATTTCCTGCAGTTTCATTTCGATCGCTGTCCATACTGCAGACATGTATAGCTGGAGTAACATGTGCACGCTCCCCTCAGCCAGGATAGAAGTTTGTGTATGAAGCACAAACCCAACACACAATCAGCTGTTCCTTATGGGACTCTGAGGCATTTCAGACTGCACAAAAGCCACGCTTGGCTCTATAAATCACAGATGGAGCAATCTGAGACGTACTGGAGTCGGCTGACCTCTGGATGGCTGTACGGCTGTGTCAGCACATATGCAAATGCTTCTGTATACAGGAGGATTTGGCAGTAGAGAGGTACTGCGGCAGCTCAGGTGATGACTGGGGCTTTTATGATCGCAACCGGTCTGGAGTAAGAAACGTTTTGTTAAAGAGGCAGGTGATTATTATGTGTTGGGCTGGGGGCTTTGTCAATGGAAGGGTTGTTGCTGAACGTTCGCCACTGTCTCTCTCTTTCTCTAGGGCTTAGGCATGGAGCCTCTCAGCCTGCGGGTGTTGGTGGTTGTAACAGGGAGCTTCCTGGGCTTCCAGTGGCTGTTCCACAGAGGTAGCCCTTGGGTGTCTCAGCAACTCTGCAAAGGCTTCCTCAGGCTCAGCCCTACACAAAGGACGGAGTGGAACTCCAGGTGTCAGATTTTATCCTCTGTTTTAATTATGCACTCTATAAAGAGTTTGACTGAAGCTGGGAGATCTCTTTTTCTCTCTCTCTCTCTCAAAGGGCTGTCTCAACAGTGCACGCCTTGGTTGTGGGTCTTTTCTGTCTCTACATATATATCTTTGATGAACCCATCCAGAAAGATCCAGTCTGGTGAGGATTTAAAGATGCAGTCCATTACAAATGAGGTGGCACAACTTTTTATGCAACATATAGTGTGGCTTCTGTCCAAACAGTACAGTCTGAATTTGAATTGGAACTGGAACTTTAACTCATACAAACAGTAAAAGTGTGAAATTTAGTGTATTTCTTATGTAACCTCTATAATTTGTGATTACAGGGGAGACGCCACACTGGTGAAAATAAACGTGGCCATTACCTCAGGTTACCTCATTTCAGGTGAGTGAAGGGTTAATGACTGTGACTATAACTATATCTATTAATTTAGGCAAAAATAAATTAAAATGCAGTTCATACACTTAATGATTTAAATACATATCTTCTATGATAAGCATTGTTTAATATTTTGGAATAAACCTTCATTAATATTTTTTTAATTAAAATTTGTTTGCAAAATGCTTCATTGTTTTTTTTTAAATATTTGAATGTAAATGTTTTAAAACTTTGTTTAATTTTTTAAAATTATATAACATTATATATATATATATATATATATATATATATATATAAAATGCAATTCATATATTCGATTATTGAATACCTCTTATCACTCAAAAAAGTGAAGCCTTTTTTAAGATTTACGCAATTAATTTAATAGTAAAATTCCATCAAATTGAATGGAACAATCTTTACAGAATTTTCATTCAATTATTTAATTATATTGTGTAAGGATTATTCAATTCAATTTTATGGAATTGTACTATTAATTGAATTGCATAAATCTTAAAGGCTTAAATTTTTTGAACGATCAGTACATTTTTAATTTCTGGATTAAAATAATTTTGATAATTTTGGGGGGTTGTTGTCCAAAAATTACCCCAATATAATAAAGGAAAAATATTTTCTTAGGAAAAATATCTTGACAAATGCCTCACTTATTTAATTATGAATTTTTCACTTAATTAATAATTCATTCTATTTGTAAAAAAAAACAAAAAAACTTTTTACTTTGAAATAATTTATTATTTTGGAAATAACGATTAAGATTATAATCTTAATGTATAGTATACTATTAATGTATTCAAGGTGTAAGGAAAATATGTTTCTTCTTTTTACTTGATAGTTACACTTACAAAGAACATGCTCTGTTCCTTTTTAGATCTCCTCCTCATGTTTACTTCATGGGAGTCAATTGGAGAGAAATACTTTGTCATACATCATTTTGCTGCTCTCTATGCATACTACTATGTGCTGGTGAGTTGGTGTGTTCTGGTATCTTCCTTCCTCAAGATTTCCAAGGTCATTTTGTGAATTTTTCCTTTTTCTGCAGAGTCAAGGGATATTGCCATACTTTGCTAATTTCCGTCTGCTCTCAGAATTCTCCACCCCCTTTGTCAACCAGCGGTAAGTAATATGTAAAAACAGATGTAAAACCATGCAATGGACCTCATTTTCTAATTGTATCATTTTAATGTCTTCCAGTTGGTTTTTTCACATGCTGGGCTACCACAAACTTTCCAAACCGAGTTTGATTAATGGTGTCGCCATGGCATTTGCATTCTTCTTGGTGAGGATCGCAGTCATTCCGGGCTACTACAGCCATATGTACTCGGTCTTTGGCACGGATGACTTCTACAAGTTACCTCTGGGAGGCCGCGGTGCCTGGGTTATTTCTAGCGTGTCTTTGGATGTTATGAACATCATGTGGATGCGCAGAATCATCCGTGGATGTCTCAAAGTCCTCCACTCAGCCTGGGTGAGAAAAGCAGGAACTGAGATGGAAACTAGAAAGACAGACTGACATGGAGATACAAAGAGAAACGGAACACTTTAGCACACAAACCGTCCATCTCTGATGCTGGAGTGCAAATGTCATATATGTTTGTATTCCTCCTGCTGCTGTAATGCCATGACTTCAGTTTTGAGTTTTGACAAATCAAGAGCGAAGAAAGTCAGTCAATGTATTAATGACTTAAATGATGTCCTCTTCAAATATGCGCTCAACTGGAGGAGTTGAGTCACAAACGCTCTTGCGGTTTAAAACGAAAAATCAGGTGATTGAGAGGCATGGGACTGATGTACAATCAGGACAATAGTTGTGGTTGCACTATTTATTATAAAGCTGCTATTAAGATCAACCAACTTGCCTTTATGATTGCAATCAACAAAGCAACAGCACATCTGAACTTCCACAAAGATACACAGTGTGTGCCTGTAGACCATGATAAATAACTTTTTGATTACAAGATGGATTGGGTTGGATAATCAGAGAAATATAATTGCCATTATAAATGTAGTGGAAATGTGGGTTAAATGAATAGGTGAACATTCCTGCTTTTGCAGCTCCGCAGTGCAGGAGAAACCATGCATGTCTGCATACAATTATTGCATATTATGGAGAATACTATGTATGGAGAGTATTATATGTCTGGAATGGGAAACATATCAGGTGACACAATGTTATATAATATTTCATTCATTTAATATATAACTTGATGCAGCCATGTATAAGATTTTTGCTTGCAGTATGTTGTTTGTGGGTTGGATTTGGAATAATGACAAATATAATATGTAAGCTTCAATAAGATAAGGCTTTTCAGGTTACTTCACAGTTATGTAGGCCTATGCAGTTAAAAAAAACACTGGTATGATTCTTGAAAAAGGTGTATGAACTGAATGAATACTGTGATGTCAAAAATGCTCATGGAAGCGACTGGACATTGTGTGTTTCTGTGGTGTGACAATGTTTTAATCTAAATAAACTTCTCAGTTTTACACTTTATACAACGTGTGAGGTATCACAAATACAGATTACTGTCATGAAACTCTATGAAGTTCCAAGCTGTATCAGTAGCCAATGAGCTTGCATGCTCAATCTTCAAATACGTGAGTAGCATTTGCTTAGCAGTGCAGCCTTCAGAAACCCTCCATCTTCCCCAGCTCCACCTGTATAGATCTGCTATGAGTAATTCATGTATGCTATATTGAACAGCAGCAAGCATTGCTGACAGCAGCATGTCGTGTATATATTGGCAGTAACAATTCCCGTACTTGCTCTGCAGCAGCGTAGCAGGTCTATTCCACCAAGACCAAACATATCAACTTACTCGTACTCATTACCATGCCAAACACTCCGAGGTTTGTCATGACAGGAACACATTTAGCCAATTTTGTTATTTTATTACAAAAAAGGATAATTCACTTTGAAACATGCAGTTTTGCTCACTACTATTGTTTTGTTTGTGAACAAATATGTTCATGAGCAAATCTTTTAAGTTAAGTATGCAAATCATTCTCGCTCACTTTCTTGCATTTGGTCCGACTTGTTCAACTAAGTCCCTGCCTTTAAAAACTTTATTAAATAGAGCAACTTGTTTGGGTCATAAAGAAAATTGGCTTTCATTCAGTGATTCACTCATAACACTCGAAAACTGAATAAATATGTCATATTTTAGGATAAAAAAATATCAAACAACTGATTGATCAAAATTATAAAAAAATAATTAATTATTATAACTTTTAAATAATTGCATTTTTTAATTAAATTAGGCTAAATTAGTCACTTACAATAGACCTAAAATAAAACTTCAAATGCAAACTCCAATACTCTAGAGTGCAGTGTGCATCTGGATGTCTATGCGTGTCACACACTTAACGTGACGCAATGCATAGATATATATACATAGGTGCCTCATTAGTGGCAGTTTTAACATGTAGTTAGCCGTCCGCCATTTTGGAGCGGTCGGTGAACATTCAAGAGCGAGTTTACGGAGCGTGCATGAATAGAATATCTATGAAATTATACACTTCAGAAGATGATTTTGGTAAACCAACACAATACAACAAGACGAAGGTGTCAGCTGACATTAAAAAGTTGCCATAGTAAAAACATTACAATTACGTGCAAAATTGAGTTAATACATATACAAACACATCACGTTCTCACCTGTAAAAGGTTGTCCCATTTCTTTGGCAATTTAAAACTTGGTGGTTCCACAAGCTAGCATGCGGCATCATTGATTTTTCCTTGTGTGATGACCGTTGCAAGATGGCGGGCGCACCTGCGTGTCTGGAGGAGTCGCATAAATATTCTGTACGTTTACATCTATGATGCAATGACCCAGAGCATCGTGGGATATGAGGGATGTTTCTGGTGAACGACATTGACAGTAGAGGTGTGAGGTAAGTGTGATCTACTATTATATATCGGCTAGTCTTCTATCAGCGGTATCTTCCACTTGTAGTTTTAACACAGGGCAGTTTGGGCAATACGAGCAGTCAGCAACGCTATCTGGATAGACTAGTACATGCATTTATCTCATGTTTGTGTCCATGCTGTTTTATAAGTGAGGAGTCTTGTATAACATTTGTTGCACAACTTCCCAAAAGCATAGTTTTGTAGTAAATGGTGTAGATATCGATAACGTTTGATTCACATTTATCAGTGCAAGAACACAATAGTTGAGTTCAGTTGTTAGACTTTCTCATAATAGGATTTTATGCCTGCATGTATATATAACAAGAATGCATATACTGTATATATGACAGCAATATAATGCTAAATGTAAAGCCACTCAAAACGCACTGTTGTATCATCTTTTTTTAATGCATACAATTATTGCATATTATATTATAATACTGTGTATGGAGAGTATTATATGTCTGGAATGGAAAACATATCAAGTGACACAATGTTGTATAATATTTCCATACATACATATATATAGGATTTTATGCCTGCATGTATATATAACATGAATGCATATACTATATATATATGAGAGCAATATAATACTAAATATAAACCCACTCAAAACTTACTGTTTATCATCTTTTTTTGTTTGGGAAGCTGATGGGAGACACTATGTCCAGCCCTACAGGCACTGTGAAGGCAGAGGGCATCATGGTGACTGACTTTGGCGGAGCACCACCAAAGGGCTGTCCGATGCATCAAGATGTTAATAAAAGTGAGATGGGTACCACCAGTTCTTCTATAATTACAGTAATCCGTCATGTACAAAAAAATCACTCAACAAAAAGTAGGGCTGCAGCAACTAACAGTTATTTTCATAATCGATTAATCTGTTGATTTTATTGATCAGGTGCAGCTTTTATATAGAGAAATGTGTTAATCTCAAAAAGATGTTCGCCTCAGTTTTCGATCTTAACATGTCCAACAGGTGCCCCTCCGCCAGAATGTCCAATGCATCAGAGCTCTATCGATCAGCCGAAGAAAGCGCCAGATGCACCGGCACATCAGGACCGGGCGTATGAATTTGTAGAGTGTCCTATGAGAGCTGCTGACAGGGCTAAACACACAATGTCTGACATCAATCCAGCAAACATGGTACTTTGCACCTTTAAAAATGGTTACCTGGATGTTTAGATGCACTGAGGATTAATTTACTGTTCTCGATAGATGCCACCACCTAACCAGCAACCTTCATCTGGTCAACCGTTCCCCCTATCTGTTGTAAGAGAGGAATCTACCATCCCTCGTGGTGGATCTGAGCAGAAATGGGTTTATCCCTCAGAGCAGATGTTCTGGAATGCCATGCTAAGAAAAGGGTGAGTTCCTGATGGAGAAAAGTAATGCACATCTAATTAGCATCATCGACTTCATTGCTTATGACTCTTTCACCAGATGGCGCTGGAACAATGATGATATCAAACAGAAAGATATGACAAACATCATCAGGATTCACAACCAGAATAATGAGCAAGCCTGGCAGGAAATCCTGAGATGGGAAAAGCTTCATTCCAAGTAAGTCACATGTTACAGGCAGCTGTGTAACCTCAGATGTCACAGAGTAGATGATTCCTGACGTTTTTCTGTTGTTCTCCATAGAGAATGCCCATGTGGACCTTCTCTTCTACGGTTTGGTGGCAAAGCAAAAGACTTCTCACCTAGAGCCAGATTTCGTCACTGGATGGGGTAAGTGATGGTATCCCTTAAAGGGATAGTTCACCTAAAAATTAAAATTCTGTCATCACTTACTCACCCTCAGGTTGTTTCAAACCTGTATGAGTTTCTTTCTTCTGTTGGACACAAAAGAAGATATTTTAAAGAATGTTGTTAACCAGACAGTTGATGGTAGCCATTGACTTCCATAGATTTTTTTTCTCCACTGGCTACTGCCAGCTGTTCGATTACCAACATTCTGTCAAATATCTTCTTTTGTGTTCAACAGAAGAACAGAAGAAAGAAATTCATACAGGTTTGGAACAACTTGAGGGTGAGTATGTGATGACCAAATTTTCAATTTTTGTGTGAACTATCCCTTTAATACAGGGGATTTCAAACTGGTGTCCGAGGGATCCCAGGGGGCCACAAGGAAGTGCTGGGGGTCATAAAAATTTAGAGAAAAGCTGTGTAAAAAAAAAATGTAAAAAATAAATAAATATAAGATTAAACTAATTAACTAAATAAACTTAATAAAAATAATTTAAATAAATATTAAATAATTCATTAGATTAAAATAAATGAAATTCATTCAAAAATAAACAAAACATTTGAATAAATAAAATGTTATTTAAATAAAATGTAAGTGACTATTATTATAGTAAATATAATTTATATTATTTAAGTAAAATAATATAAATTATTTTATATATTTACATATTTTAATAATTATAATAATATAATTATTAAAATTATTTTTTTTACTTATAATTTAAGTAAAAAACTTTTTGAATTAATAAAAATAGGAAGTGTAAAAATGTAAAAACAAATAAATAAAAATAAGATTAATGTAAGTAAATAAATAAATAAATTGATTCAAATAAATAAAATTAAATTTTATAAAAATACATGAATAAAATACATCTAACTTGCATATAGTGAATTGGGAAAAAAAATGCAGTGATATAATTGAAACTAAATATTTTACACAGTTATAATATTATTTCACTTTATACATGAAAATATATAGCTGCCTTTTCAATTTTAGAATAGGGGTGCCTTGCAGAAGGATGGTCATATTTGAGGGTATTTGGCATCTAAAAGATTGAAAAGCCTGCTTTAATAAAATGTATTTGATGTTCTCGCTTAAATGCTTTCTCTCAAAAACCATCTGTGATCATCTTTAGGAAAACTAAAGCATCAATGTCAATTCAGAAATGATAAAGTGCTTTTGGTCGTCTGTGTTGTAGGAATGAGCTACCGTTTGACAGGCATGACTGGATTATTGACCGGTGTGGAAAAGAGGTCCGATATGTGATAGACTACTACGATGGAGGCCAGGTGTCTAAACATACTATCCTTGACGTGCGTCCTGCCTTCGATTCGTTAGGAGCTGTTTGGGACCGCATGAAAGTGACCTGGTGGCGTTGGACCTCCACATGAATATTCACCACATTAAGTCTAGTGTGATCTATAGGATATACATGAACTCATTTATTTGCAAAAGGAATCAGAATGAACTCCTTATTTTCCTGTCGTGGATTTATGTACATATTCTCACGACTTCCTCCAATGATACATGCAAAGAGTGCTATAGTTGGCACTGTGTGTTGCTGCAGACATACGGTATCATACATTTTACTTTGTTATTGTAATTAAAGAGGAAATAGCAAAAAATAAAAATAAAAATAAATAGTAATCTTTTGAAGGCATTCTGGCATAACAAAAAATGAAGTATACTTTTGCCTTCCTGTTTTATTGTAAAATATCTACAGTGTTAACCATCCCGGGAGATTGAATCCAATGACTGTATAAATACTCTGATACTTGCCTGTTATTTTGTCTTCATATCAATTATATTTATTTCTGCCATTAAGTCAGTTGTTAAAGGAATCTATTAGAATGTTCATTAACATGCTCACTCACTGTTATTTAATTTGCTACTGACTTCTTGTTCAAAACAAAATATGAAGATGAAACATTTCATTCTACAGAATAGAAATCAAATAGAGCTTCTTTAAGCACTGGCATCATTTATACTGGTTTTTGGTGTGTAATATCATTTTCTTTAAATTTGAACTTTGCAGGGATGGCAATTTTGTGCAACACTCCTATATAATAAAACAACCCATCAACAAGAATTAATTAACTGTTATATTGTTTTAATCTATGCATATCTATGTTGAAAACTAGGAAACACTTCTGCGGTTTCACAGACAAGTCCCAGACTCAAATGCTTGTTTGATATGTTTTAACTAAAAGGAACTTGCACTAACATATCTTAAAGGATTAGTTCACTTTTAAATGAAAATTACCCCAAACTTTACTCACCTTCAAGCCATTCTAGGTGTATACGGGGATCTTTATAATGGCAGTGTTAATTTCAAGTGAACTGATACTTTCACCAATATGTCATTTCCAGTGTTTTGTCTCAAGATGCACACCACCAGTAATGTTTTTTTTCTATGGTAAGTTTATAAAAGCTACTTAAATGTCCTAATTTAACGTCTGGTTTAGTCCAAGACGTTGTCAGTCGGAACTGGTGTTCTGTTCTAGTGTTTCTACACGGAATATGACCGTGTAGTTCAATAACAAACCGGTCATGTGTAAACGTTACGTTAATACATACTGTGGCATTTCGCACATGGACTGCAAAAATGTCAAAAGAAGCGTTTGATGAAATGTCAGTTTTATCCGCCATATACTGCGAGCCGGGCGAATTCGAGCTGTTAGAAGAGTCACGTGAGTGTTGCTGGACGCATGTTAGCATTCTTACTGTAATTACCATAGGCTGTAAAAAATGTTTTTTTTTTTCTTCTTTATTGAACATAAAATTCAATCGTTTTTGCAGTAAAACTGTGGTAACTTTGTATTATATCTCAACGTTTAAAAAAAAAAAAAAAAAAAAAAAAAAATATATATATATATATATATATATATATATATATATATAAATGTATAGAAAAATTCGGAAAACCTCTGGTACAGTTTGAATGAGATCCACATTCATTATAATGACTTACAGTAGCAATAACAACTAGTAAGTAACTGTGGTCTTTTGATGGAAACTGGTTATTGTGGTACATAAGTTTGAATACTAAGTTTGCACCATTAATTTTGAATCAATTGTAAATGGGTGTAGAACTTTGAAGAATTTCGTATTTCCAGACAAACAAAAATATCATGATACACAAAATAAAGTAAATTAAAATGAATAAATTCACCAATAAATATAGATTCACAAATATATGTTAGGAATTTCACAAGAATGAATTAAATTCAAAAAGAATAAGAGATTTTATTTAAAAAAAATAAATAATAGTTTAAATTACTAAATTATGTGGACTCTGCCCACCATCAGACAACAGCTGCATTGCACGGATCAGTCGTGGCACAATCCACAAATTATTATTATTATTATTTTTGTTTTTTCTGCCAATTCATTTTTGATCTCATTCTATTTGTGAATTTGTTTAATTTTTGTTGATCTATTTACACTTATTTGTGGATAATTATTTATATGAACACACAAATTCTACGAATACAACTCTATTCCCTTAATAATTGTAATCCTGTTGAAATGTCATGTTATGTTTAAATGCAGCTGAGAGGGGAATTGTGTACCGCATACATACACTGATAGAGAGGAACAGCGAGAAGACCCCGCTAGGCCTTATTTTCCACATCTCTCCTGATTACCCCCACACTCCTCCAGATATCAGCATCAGCTCCAGCCGCTTATCCAGGAAACAGTGTCATGACCTGAGACGGCAATTATTGGACACAGCGCGATCACTTCCACCAGAGCCCATGATCCATGGCTTAATGCTGTGGCTTCAGGAAAACTTCTCGGACTTGATCAAAACATCGAGCTGCCATTCAGTGGAGATCAGAGAAGAAACTACAGAGGAAACCTGGACCGCTTTACTACATTTAGATCACATGAGATCGAAAGCAAAATACATAAAACTGATTGAAAAATGGGCTTCAGAGCTGTGTCTCACTGGGAGACTCTTTATGGGCAAACCGATATTGATTCTACTGCAAGGAACAAAGGAAAATATTAAAGTATGACTACAAAATCATACAGAACATAACATTTATTGTCATTTTCCAAGTCATTTGATTCAGTAACTTATATAATATAAGCATTAATCCCACAGCTATTATTATTACTTTCTCATGTGATTCCTGGCTAACTAGAGTTTATTTGGTTTGTATTATTTGTGTATCCATTCTTGTGATGCAAGAATAAGCACACTAAATTTACTTTCTGTACTAGGAATACATCCACCTTCAGAAGACTGTAAAAGTTGATGTTGATTCTTCAGGGAAACGCTGTAAGGAAAAAATGATGAGTGTCCTTTGTGAGATTCCACAACCAGAGGAGAATATAATGTAAGCATTTACAACGCATACACTTTTGTGTGATATAATGTTAAGTAGGCTACAAATACTCCATATTTCACTGCTGGCTTTTTCATTTTTTAGGATGTCTACATTTGAAGTGAAAGACATTTTATTACTTGATGACCTCAAAAGGGAGTTTGATCTTGTTGGACTTCCTGAGCTTTATAACCAGTTTGTGCCCTCGCTCATCTGACAGGACAGCTGCTGTGTAAAACACACTCCCTCCCCTGGGTGGAACCGTACTCAACAACTTTTTGATGGTTTCCCATCATAAAACGCCTCATGCATACGGGACATGTCTCTTTACAGAGTTGGACTGGATGGACTGGAAATGTTCACAAATTGCTTGAAATTGTATCAAAATAAAAAGAGTGGTAAAACTATTTACTCTTGTCCTCCCTGAAGGGAAGTGTACAAGTTATTTCAACAAATTATATTAAACTGACTTCGAGTTGAACTTTTTTATTTGAGAAATGGGCGTGAATTTAGTAACAAAAGCACTCTGCACGAATTTTAGAAGTTTGTAGGTGTGTTCGAATCGAAGCGGCGCTGGACAGAAAGATCGGTTTATTTATGACGTCAAAGTACCGCGAGAGCATTCAAAAGTACTGCGCATGAATCACTCTCGCGGTACTTTGATGTCACGCGCTGATCAAGTTACCTTCAGACAAACCTGATGATCATGCTCTCCACTGTGATTTCAGATGATGCAAAGAGCTTCAGTTGAAGATGAACGTCTTACCATCTGTACAAAGGGTCACACGATCAACGTCACAACTTATTTGATTAGTGACGCAGATTACTGCCTAGAAAGTACTGCACAATTAAAACGAATTTTACAGCATAATTTTCTATAATTATCATGGCTATAAAGTACGTACGTGTAGGTATAATATGTAAAGTCTGGGGAATAACGGGGAAACATTAAATTAAATTAACAAATTATTTATACTCTTAAGTATTTTAGAACTAAGAGGTGCTTATTGTACTATTATGATAGGTAACGATCTTACTCTTTGAATTTGGGAGCAATTTAGCGAGAACATACGCTACGTAGCTTTTTGTACCAATTTAAAGGCTTTTTTAAAATTATGGGGTACATATCCGTTATACAGTTATTTTTTGATTGTAAAAGTGCAATGATTAAGTTTGGGCTGCTGTGTTTCAAGGCAAGTAGAACTAGAACTATTATTTATATATATATATATATATATATATATATATATATAATTTTTTTTTATAAATACTGGGGAAGTATACTGTTGTATAGTTACAAGGTAAGTGATTGTGTGTATGTGTTTTTATTGTACTGTATCTTCATGGAACAAGAGGGTAACAAGCACCACTTACCCTGAACTAGAGAATATTTCCCCATGCAGTATTTTAAAAAAAAGTTGCAGTATTTTTAGTTTGACTTGCCTTGAAACACAGAACCTCAAACTTAATCAGTGTACTTTTGCTTTAAAAAATAAAATACTGTATAAATGCACTATGTACCCCGTAATTTTAAAAGCCTACATGTATTTGTAGAATATTATTACAAAAATTTACCAGTGTATTTATTTTGCTAAATTGCTCCCAAACATAAGACCGTTGCCTATCATAATAGTAGAATAAGCACCTCTTGGTTCTAAAATACTTACAGTATAAATAATTTGTTAATTTTCCTGGTTGCTACCCCTTTATTCCTCAGTCTTTACATCTTGTTCTCTTATACTCTTATATAATAACCAAAGGTTAAGCTGTAAATTTGTTTTAATTACGCAGTACTTTCCGGGCTGTAATCTAAATCGTTACCAATATTTCTAATTCATTATGACTCATAATGTTTATTATTTTTCAATCTCATATTTTCAGTGTGGTTTCATACTTTTAGACCCCAAAGTGAGAGTGGTAGCAGGTCTATATGTATTCAAATATGTAGCGACATATAGGCCTAGCTGAGATTTGAATCGCAATGACACAGTTAAAGCTCTAGAGGGCAAAAACAAGCCGTAGTTACTGCTTCACTTTATTTAAGGCGAAATCAATGATCTTATCTACACACACTAAGAACAAACACTAAGCACAAGGGTTTCCTCTTAATGTTGAGACTACAACTCAGTGTGTTTCTTTAATACAATTAAAACGAAGTAAATCTTTGTTGAACAGTTGGTGTGAAGATGCTCTTTAAATTAAACTTGTAAATTGAATTTGGCACACTCACTGACCTTAAAGACAGCTTTTGTACTTCAAAACAAATTTAAAATGTATTGATACTTTTTTTTCCCCAGGTTAATAAGCACTCTATTTTATAAGAGATTGTTTTTTGAACATCAACATTAATTAGGCAAAAGGTATGAAGCAATTCTGTTTTTTCTCTCTCTCTCTCTCTCTCTCTCTCATACTCCCACATACACACGTTGTATAGCTGGCTGTCATCTTATGTTTATCATATACACATTGTGCAGACAGCTGCTGCCTAGAAGGGTCCAGGAGCAATTGACATGAAATTTCTTTTTTTAAACATAATTAACAAGGCTTAATGAAAATCACCTCCTCGCCCTTTACAATGATCCACTCTGAACTATAAATTCACCTTGCCTGACCTTTTCCCTGACATGTTCTTACAAAACAACACTGCTTGTTAAATGTCATCCACTCAGTGGCATTTACTTGTATAAAACAGGGCTTTGATCCAGAGGAGAAGCACACTTTCCTACCTTTACTAGGCCACGAGGCCACGCTCGGCGACCCTGTGCGCCTGCTACCTGTTGAATATTTTAATTACGGCCCATTAAAATGTACAAAGGTTAGGTTGAACTTAAAATTTATTGGCCACATGACATTTTAGTTTGGCAAATTAATGCTACACGTATGACTTTTGTTCCTTGCTTTTCCTGATCCCGCTAAAAGCGGCGATCTGGAATTCTTTTCCGACTGCTGAAGATTGGCTAAACAAATGCAGAAGCACGACTGAGACGAACCGCTGCATCCCACCGTGTCCAACTCTATTCGAGGTCAATGTATGAACTATGGCACGGCACAAGAAGGCCCTCGACAGACAGATCTGATGTCACCCAAACCTTATGATTGGGCTCAGAAGGATCATGCAACTTTAATTCAAAATAAATTTAATCACAGAAAAAGATAATTCCTTATCATGCATCATATGCTTTAATATATTGAAAAAAAACATTTTTACAAGGATAGAAATCATTTAGTATACAACATAAACAGAGTAGAAGAATGACAGGGGAAAGTTATTTTTGTTTCGTTTTTGCGCACAAAAAGTATTCTCATCGCTTCATAACATTAAGGTTGAACCACTGTAGTCACGATATTTTAACGATGTTTTTACTACTTTTCTGGACCTTAAATGTGGTAATAATGTTGATTTCAATGGAGGATTTAAAAAAAAGTTCAGATTTCATCAAAAAATATCTCAATTTGTGTTATGAAGATGAACTAATTACATTTTTGTATGAACTAACTCTTTAAATGGCATAGGCCTATACGTTTTTCTAGTAACAGAGTTAAAACGGTATACCGCGTAACAGAAATGACCTGTAAGCTGTAAAGTGCACATTATAAAAGTCAAATAAACGGATGAGGCTTAATAAAATTCTCTGGAGGATAATCATTTTGGACTCATGTTAATTCTCTGATCCCGCCTGGTTACAGAGGTGCACATCTGTCTTTACCTGGCATTAACTGTGGATTCTCCATTATTGAGCTCATATTCTCAATTATCATAATGGCTGAGATGCACTGGCTTGTTTGCATGCAGAGACACACTCCTGAATAATGTGGCGCGTGAATGCAAGCCCCCTTTTTAATTAAACTGGAGTACTGAGGATGTTTTTTAGGTGAGAGATAAACCTGCTGTTAATTAAGTAAAAAAAAAAAAAAGGGGGGGAAGACAGAAATGAGAATCTCGGGTGTGGAGCGAACACACAGGGAGGCTAAACGCAGGGTAATTTGAGGAATAGCTCGTGTCTGAGCAATTGTAATTAGTTTGGGCTGGGTTAAGAGATTTGAGTAAATATTTAAATGTTGAATGTATCGAGAAAATCATCATTTCATAACATGTTATTTTGTTTAGTGTTTTTGCTCTAGACAGTTTGCTTGGTCTTGCATTTACGGTGACACAGGTGGAAAATTGTCAATTAAAAATGGAGTGCGCTTGTGTGAGGTGTGACTGAGCAGCAGAGGAGGGTGCTGTTGTGCTGTTGAGCGCGTGCAGCTCTCGAGCGTGATTCGTCTCAGGGCTTCGTCAACGTAACAAGCATTTGACAACATGACAGACAGCTGGATTAAATTTAACAATCATGAAGTTCAAGTGAAATGAAATTCCTGCTAAGCCTTTAAACGTGTGCAACCGCATAGAAGTCATGTGACCGCCAGTTCGAGCCTATGTGTAAAATCTTAAAGGTAGCCTACATGTGTCAGGTTATCTTATTTTTGTACTTCTGTCTGCACCTCCTTCTCTCTCCATGTCTCCCTGCTCTTGTGATTCACTGCTAACCTTCTCAAACGCAGTGACGTGTGTGGAAATCACACAGAACTGACAAGCCATGCAGTGGAGAGCTCCAGATGGGCCCTGAGCAAACGTCCCCTTATGGCTCCGGAGGCGCACCTATGTCTGTGTGCAGGGAATTCAATTAATTCCTTAAATCTCTCCCTCTTCCTGGAAGGTAGACTTGAGGACAAGTGACCTGACAGGGCTAATATCAGTAGAGATCCTCGGTCACTGGCTGGTGAAATTTCACTTGATTGAAAACTGCTTGTTGGGTTTTCATTATACAAGTTTATTCTGGTCTGTCCTCTTTACTTGTCATTTTAGCAGGGGTTTTTTTCTGTTTAAACCAACTTCCTGTGCTCTAATTGAATGGCAGCCGTGTGGAGCATCCTGGGGTTAAGAGCCTCGTTCAAGGTCACAGTGGAGATCAGAATAGCTTTTCTGTCAATAATTCTTCAGTTCACAGGTCACCTGTGCCTTTTGTTTAATCTGTGAAAATTAAACTATTCTCATCACAGAGCTTTAATGTGTCTCCAGACCTTTGATATTTCTTCCATTTATATATGTACATTGACCTATCATTTTAGTTTGTTTTATGTGTCACTTAGGGGCGAGTTTAAAAAAAAAAAAAAAAAAGCTCTTAAAATGACAGTTTAGGTCTGAAAAACTACATTTAAATAAATATATACCAGTCTCAGTCTATGATCAGAAAGATCATGCTGATTTTCTCATCAGAATTTATGTCAGTGCAAAAGTATAAATTGTACTAGGCAGCAAAAAAATCAATTTGGAAATCTGATGTTTACAAACCACATGCTTACCACAAACCTCATAACTTTCTTCTTTCTGATGAACACAGTCAGAGTTTTATTAATAAATATCCTGACACATCCAAGCTATATAATGGAATTAATGGGATAAGCGAGTATGAAGCTCGATTAAGAAAGTGTATCGATCCATCATAAATGTACTCCACCAGACTCTGGGGGGTTAATAAAGTTCTTGTGAACCGAAGCGATGCATTTAGAAAAATATCCATGTTTATCAAGTTATAAAGTAAAATATCTAGCTTCTGCCAGACTGACTTCTGTATTCAACTTATGAAAAAAGTGTAACTGACTTTGCGTCAGTTACGCTTTTTTCGTAAGTTGAATACGGAAGGAGTAGGATGTAGTGCAAGCGTTTTGATCTGTGAGAGACAGTACACTTTCTCTGGAAGTTAACTTGTTTGTTAACTTGTTAAATATGGATATTTTTCTCACACAAACGCATCGCTTCGCTTCAGAAGGCATTTCTTACCCCCCAGAGCAATGTGGAATACGTTTATGATGGACGGATACACTTTCTTGAGCTTCATACTCATTGGTCCCATTGACTGCCATTGTAAAGCTTGGATGCATCAGGAAATGTATTAATATAACTCCAATTGTGTTCATCAGAAAGAAGAAAGTCATATACACCTAGGATGACTTGAGAGTGGGTAAATCTTGGGGTCATTTTGATTTTAAAGTGAACCAAACATTTAAGATTTGATGCCACTCACCTTCCTCAAAAGCATTCTTTTGAACAGCCGGTGCTTTATAAACATTTATGATGCAATATGACTTCTGGAAACGTGTAAGCCAGCCAATCAAATAGAAACTACATTACATTCAGTGTTCACCAGTTTTGTGTGTAACAAGCATCAGATGGTCAGTAAACCGGCTGTGGTGGTGCCTACAGCCTCATACTATGATATACCTGAAAGAGTCACTATTTACCCTCCATCTGTCCAACTGTGCTGTACTCAAAGATCTGGCCATTTAGAGAAGTGTCCTACCTCTAACACTGATGAGGATCTGGATGCTCTGCTGGACAGTGCAGATGGCCACATATGATGCCTGTGGCTCTCTACACATCACGTCTGCTCGGTGATTATTGGCATTACGGTGGAGGTCAAAGCCAGGATGAGGCCCAGGTTAAAAAAGTCAATTACAGTGCAATCAGGACTGAGATCATTTGACCTCTGGCATGGTCTATGGGGCTTCCACTCAATTGAGACTTTTTTTTAAATGCTTCATATTTAGTGCCACTATTTCTAGATAGCTATTTCTTTATTTCTGCAAGGGTTTAAATGTGCTGCAACAGCAGCTTGCTGTGCCAAAAGGCTAATTCACACTGTACCGGCAACTAAAGCCCCAAATATACTTTTGTATATATATTTGTATATATACAGTTTTGGCGCAAACGCTTAAGGCCCCGATATACTAATGGCAAAGTTCTTTTTCTTCCCTCACTTTGGGGTAAAAAGAAGTTCGAAAAACCTTTGCAGTTACCGTTTGCGGAAACCCTTTACCAGCCAGAGCAAACTTTTGCCTGGTTTTGCCAACTGAACATGTTAGGTCAAGGAATGTATAAGAAGTGACGTGTTGTAATCTGATGATTGTCAGCATCTGTTGGTGCAGTGTGAATAGAGCGGAGAAAATATGATTTCATTTTGTAGGCAAATCGGCAGTTAGCATCATGCTGGCTCCCTCGACAGAAGAGCATTTTCCCTTCAGGCTTTTGGATTATCTCAAAAAATAAGTTTTGTGATCAACAAAATTTTATGATTCTTACACATTTTGTCCATCACGATCATTTTCACAGACGAACACAACTTTTATGAATTTTGAAGCCAACAGCCTCTGTAGTTCAATTTAGCCAACAGTCATTTTCAAGACATGTAACAGCTTAAAAAAAATCACAGGTAGGTTATTACTGATTGTTGTAGAATAAAATGAGAAAGTATCTTGAGCTTGTGTTAACCATGGAGCTTATTTTAGCCATTTAAACAAAAATCCATTGGCTTTGGGTAGACGGAACGAGAAGTGCTAAAATGCGAATTCGCTTCCGGGTTTTGGCTTACAAAAATGCGTCACAGTTCCACCACTCTATTAGCTTTAAGAGCTCAGAGGGTCGCGGTCGCAGCGCTCAAGAGCACAGTTTTAGCGATGCGCATTTCCTACTCGTGAGCGACGACGATGACCGGACGTGACCTTCTCTCCATGTTCTGATGAGACTGATCATCATCATTGAGCGCAGACACATTCCCAAACAGAGCTTTCCCCTCCACGTCTCCACGCAAGGGTTGGTGTACGCGTCTCACAATAACATCATTAAATCAGACTGGTTTAGTTTACTAGTGCGGCATTCTCCTAAAATGCTGTTTGTTAGATCTGCATGGTGTGCGGGGGATGGTGTGAACGTTTTCCTTCTGCCAAGTGCAAATAGGCAGTTTTGTCCGATATTTGCTGTTGGCAGGGTGTAAACAAAAAGCCGGTCCACGCTCCACAAGTTGTTAGGGGTGAGCGCCGGAAGTTTGTAGTTTTGTAAAATGTCATCCTCCGGCTTGGAAACAATTTGGGGAAAATTATGCTGGCTACGGCTGACTCATCCTGCTGGAAAACAAGTGAGAAAACATATTTGCCGATGCCCTTGAAGATGACGATGTGAGCTGCCTAATTGCTGGGAAGAGGATAATTGAGCCACCTGCCAGCTTAATGGCACATTTTCACATGTGTCACCTCGTCTCTTTGAGATGCTCAAATACACACAAATTTGTCAGCATGCTGAAATTGCATAGCAGGCAGAACTTAAATAACTGCATACTGTGATCAGAAACAATTACTTTTCGTTCCTGTGCCAGGGTCATTGTGGGAATGCGTCGACTTAGATTCCTTTCTGTTTGGCACGAGTTTGTGGGTTGGATTTAACGCGCCACCAGACTTAAATACGCCCTTTCCCGCAAATGATTAACACTAACAAACTCCTCAAATCATCATTGTTTCATTATTATCATAAAGAGTTTTCACTTGACTTAAGGCTGGGACAAGAGCCACATCCAACATGTAACTGAGATGTGGAAAATGTACACTCTTCTGTAAAGTCTATTTGAATAGTTGTAAAAGCTGGATCTTTTTACACTTTTAAAATTTAAAAGCATATTATTCTTATTTTAAATACTTGAAAACATGTTAACATTATGAAAAGCTAAGCAAAATCTTTTCGATTCCACTGTAGTTGACTACGATTTGAGATTTGAACCTTTGGGGAAAAGAAACTGTTGGCTTTTTGAATAAGAGCTTTCTCCATAGAGATGTGTAATATATTAAATGCAAATACCACATGAAGGTGACTCACTGAGAGTAAATTTCACAGGTGGCAAATTAAAAAAAAAAAAAGAAAGAAAGAAAGAAAGAAAACACCATTTTCATTTTTTTCCACAATGCTTTATGAAATAATGCTCTCAAAACTTTTCTCTTACACAAGTTTCCATTGGGTTTGGATGCTTGAGCTCACTTGATTCATGATTGAATTACGAGATGTCGCTGCGTTTATAGCAACAATACCATTACAGACATACCTGACAGCTGTTCATTATGTCCTGTTCAGCCCTTTTACGGACAGGCCCAAAACGCAGCGCTTTCGTTGACAGTCGCATTCTATACACGCAATGCAAATGTGCTTTTCTCATTACACATAATGAGTTGGACCCCATGACCTTGGCATCATTTGAATATTGAATATCCCACAACAGACTGCAGTGTCCATTAATGCTGGATCTGGCTCGTACTGTAGGTGACAGAGCGCACATGTAGATTTGAATAACAGATGATCTAAGTGAGGAACAGATGATGCTCTTTCACTTTCTGGTGTGCTCAGGAGTTTTTTTGGCCGACTGGGAGAGATGAATTTGAATCTGAAAACAGGTAGCACAGACGTCTGGAGGCGTTAACCACATGTTTGACTAAAGCGCTGATGCATACCTAAATTTTAATCATCAGCTACAAACATCCCCCTAGATTTAATTTCGTCTTTATAAAGAGAAAACCTAAGTGATTAACTGGTTTATTCAAGGACCGTATAAACGAGGTATATTATGCCAGCAATTGTCTGAAATAGGACTTTTTGTACACATGATATGGTGACAAATCTATTTTGTTTGCTTGTTTTACAGATTTGACTTACCGTCCTTAAATTCTTAAGAACAATTGAGGATACTAATGCAGGGATAGAAGGATTATCTGAAAATTAATTGTGAGATTTGTTACTATTAGGAGATAAAAGACACATTTGCATTTTAAGACCCGCGTCTTTGTTATGCAAATAATAACTCATTTATCTCTGTGTCTTTTTGCTGGATACTATCTGATATTTATCAAAAACACAATCTTTAAATACTGCAATGATTTGGCGAACTGTTTTAAGGGGGAAAATGTAACTCAAGTGGAGTGATCTCATGGATAAGGAACTGACCTGCTATCTCCAGGTTTACAGGTTTAGTCTGAAATAAGGGAGACTTAGGAATCAAACCATTACTGAGATTACAATCCTGGTGTATCACCTTTGTGCCTCTGAGCGAGGCACTTAACCTCAGGTTCCTCCTAAGGGACTGTCCCTGCAATTAGTGTACTGCAAGTTACTTCAGATGAAAGCATCAGCTAAATGACAAGTGTTTCGGTCTGACCAGACTGTAGCACAGTCCTCTCCCCTCTCTTTCTTTGACAAGCACCTACAACAATACAAGCGTTCATTCAACAACACCAATTTGTGGTCAGCAGAGTTGACTTTGTCTGTTTGAAAAGATGTTTTTCTTTTCTTTTTTTACTGCACTGGTAATCCTTTAGACAGCTCTTTACAGATAGATAGAGACAGACAGACAGATCTATCTATCTACATAAAATCTAAAATGGCAGAGGTGTAATAATAATAATTATAATAATACTTTGTTACAGTACTTGAGTATTTTTTAGGAGAATCTGTACTTTTGAGAATCTGTACGTTTTCATGATTTCTGTCAACTTTTACTTTTACTTCACTTTATTTCCTAAATTAAATGTATACTTTTCCTCCTATACATTTCCCCAATGCATTTTCGTTACTTAAAATAAAGTCGGAAAAACTCAGACCGTAAGCAAACATGTGCAAACAAGTGCCGTGTGATGGTTGATTTCATTTGTCGGGTTACGTACGGTGCTGAAGTGGCTGAGAAGAGTGGGGCACGAGAGCGACCTCTAGAGGCAAAATAAAAACTATCACTGACACCTGTTTTTACACATGACCTGAGGCTGCGCGCTGCACGGTACATGTTTTCATATCACTAAAGTATTTAGTTTCATAACTAGATGCTGCATTAGTGGAGAACAGCAGTGTGTTTGCCTCGAGGCTCAGAGGATGCTAACATTTGTAGTACCTCAAGAGGTTAAAACAATGTGACAAAAACACCAACCGTTACACGATTTGTACCCTCTATTTGCATTAGTTTATATTAATTTGTTTGCTTTTATGCACTCGTTATCGAGCAAAGTTGCATATTTAAATCGTATCATAATCATGCAGCCGCCAGAAACATGACAAATCAGAAATGTCTTCGATGTCAGTTCTTTTTTATCCGCACTTTAGTACATATTTTGATCAGATAATTATCAAGTGAAAGTA
Source organism: Opsariichthys bidens (assembly GCA_037194245.1). Taxonomy (NCBI): domain Eukaryota; kingdom Metazoa; phylum Chordata; class Actinopteri; order Cypriniformes; family Xenocyprididae; genus Opsariichthys; species Opsariichthys bidens. Next base: position 6,924,482 of record CM074295.1, read on the forward strand.
TACATGCTAAGCCCTTGTGCATAAAAATGGCCATTTTTAAGCATTGTTCGGATTTATATGAAATGGTAACACTTTACGTCCATTTGTAATATTAAAGGTTAATAAAAGTGTTGTTCATTGTTAATTTCAACATTTAAACATTTAAAGTTGCCTGTTACATCAGTTATAATGCGCCATGAATTAACATGAATGATCAAAGTATAGGTATTTTTTATGTTTAAAACTTTCACTAAACACTTTGCCATTTTTTTAATTCGAAGCAAACAAAATGTTAAAAAGAGAGTTAAAGCTGAACACAATCAAACTGTGTATAGAACAATTTTTAATAATATTTTCTGCTCCTTTTGTATTTTGCATTTACTTTCAATACTTTTGTATGTTTAATATAAACTACTTTTCATACTTTTTCATACAAACTTTTACTCAAGTAAGATTCTAAACAGTGACTTTTACTTCTACCAAAGTCATTTTCTGGTAAGATGTCTATACTTTTACTCAAGTATGGCTTTCAAGTACTTTATCCACCACTGCAGAAATCTGAGGTGAGCCACACTTAACATAAACAGGTTCATCTCACTCTATTGCCTGCCAGATATACTTGTATCTTTCATTAGCCACTGACCAGCACACCGCCACAACGCAACCCAGCCTATAGGTGTAAGAGTGAGACACTGATGAGACCAGCAGCACGGTGGGAAATGAAATCTGTGGCTTGAGAGTTAATTAGCTGAGCTGACCCTTAAATCATGTCACCACTAGAACAGTCACATCTCAGAGAGCTCCGTGTTTTGTAACTAAAATCACTGCTGTGCTCAGTGAGTGCTTGTTCAAGAGATGCTACCGACTCATATTCAGTTAGATTAATCTAAATAAACCACACCAATACTAAACTAAAATTAATTAGTCATAATTAGCCTGAAGTGACCTCCGATCATGTACTTGGTTTAGGATGTCAACAAATTCATTTCCGTATTTAGACATATTTTATGATGTAATGGCTTGCGTGATATATAATAGCCATTCTTTATGGTTGCATGACGAGATGCTTCTGTCTCCTGATGGGGGGCTGGAGTACTGAATCACACACGCTGTCTCCTTGGGGTACACACAGGATTTTATTCGGTCATTCTTCCTTTCTACCTCTTTGTCTTGCGTGAGCTTTACAGTCAAAGCGAGACCCGCCGTAATTATTCCAGTCCATCACGGGCCTGTGATAGCTGATCTTTTTTTATAGGTTTAATATAATTTACAGGCTTTAAAGCACACCCACAGGTGGCATATGTTAGATCTTGACTGTTGCAATCAAGCAGCGTGACATGTTGTGATTTAACAAGCTGTGGGAGGCTTGCGGGGCAAGGAGACAAAGAGGGAGGAAGAAATAAAAATGGATGTGAAAAATGGCGAGAAACGCTCGCTGTCAGCCACCTTTGAAGAGCCGCCTGTCAGGAGCTGTTGCATCTGTCTTCATGAACATACATTATTTAAACAATGATTTCATATTTATTTTGAGTGCTTTTGTTACTGTCGTGTTATTTTGGTAATTTCTTCGTAATAGAAGGGACTAGTCACGTATTTTACTTCACTGAATATTTCTCGTGGTACAACTCAACGAGAAATACAACTCTTTTAAAGTGTATTTGTTTAAAAACAATTATGTAACTCTTGAATATATAAAGTGAACAACTGAACATATTCAAAGGTATTACTCTGAGAAAAATAGTTAATTCAACATGTTGTCAAGACATATAAGATGAGTTGTTGACTTAAGAATAGCCTACCTTTTTAAAAATATACAATCAAATCGAAAGTAAAGCATAGTTAAATTTAAAATATATTAGGCTTATAGGTTTTTAATAGCTCTTCAGCAACATTCAAGAACAATTAGGAAACAGAAAAAATGCATATACATCAATATCAATCTGAGGTTTTTCAAAAATACCGTTTACTGGTTTATTCAACAGTTAAACACGTACACAGATATTTGTGACTCTAAGCAGTTTTCAATTGCAGTTGATTCATTCATGGATGTAGTTATTTTAAACAAAAATAGTCTAACTGCCATCTAGTTAGAACGTTACTGCCTTGTAAGCTGAATTCAGAAACCAGGGATAGCAGGATCCAAATGATAGTTTTAATAATGATAAAAATAAATGGCCTGCAAGGAAAAGAACTGAGTAAACCAACATAAAAACATCCAGAAAAGTAGAAAGACCTCACAAAGATCACAGGAAACATAGGGCTATCCACCTTAGAATGGGCCCATTATACTGCTTCATGCTGCTTTATATAGCAAATTGTTCTACCTTGATAGAGCGGTATCAGTTATAGTAGTGTTCTGTATGTAAATTGTTGACATGATTGCAAAAATGTTTTATTTAAAACTTAACAGGATGTTTTGAGAATGTTTATAAATCCTAATAATACTCTGTATATGGAAGATGTTTTATTAATGTTATTGTAAGAAAAAATGATTTGTAACTTTGAGAGAATCAGAATGTTTTGAGAATTTTCATCAATCCTAATAAAGCTGTATGTGAAAAATGTTCTATTAAAAATACCCTATGTAACTATGTAAAACCAAAACTGTATGCATTTTGAGGAAAAACAAATCCCTCAGCTCTCACCATCTCCGAAAAGTCAAGCCATTGTTGATTTTCGTTTTATGTTGCATTAAGACTCTCCTCTTTTTTTTAAAAAACAAAAAACAGAGTGATTCTCCAAAGGTTCAAGATTTAGGTGTACTAACCTATGCCACTCCCACAACACATGCGTCAAAGTAGCCAGAGTAACTTTTCTCTATTTACACAATGGACGAATCAACCACGGATGAATGACATCTGTATAGTTCTCATATTGACTCATTATTTAAATTTGGTTGATTTTGAACAAAAAAGGTTACATAGTGTACCTTTAATGTCTTTGCAAGAATGTTTTATTTGTAACTTTGAGAGAACCTTTAAAGAACATTTCAAGAATGGTTATCAATCCTAATAATGTTCTCTGTGAAAAATGTTCTATTAAGAAGTTTTATTGCGATAGCTTTTGTTTGTTCTTTGAGTGGGCCTTGAAAGAATGTATGAGTTTCCTGTTTGCTGGGTTGGTCTTGTGACAACTGGCCTTATTGTACTATTAATGGTACAATGGGGCTAAAGGCCCACAGGGGTAACAGGTGCATTTGACTTTATTCTTCTTTAAACCACTAGATGGCACAAATTCACTCTGCACTTTTCTTAACAAATGTGTTTGACGATTGATGGACATGAAGATTTGGCAAGGTGGACAGCAACGCAAAGTTGCTGAAACTGCGCTAATTTGATCTAATATTTAATGTTTTTTTAAATGTTGTAGATTCATTTATTTATCAAAATAAACAGAAAATACTTTGCTAAAGTGATTTTTGTCAATACGAATTACAGGGGACCAATAATACCCTTCTACAAGATATAATATAAGTCTCTGGTGTCCCCAGTATGTGTCTGTGAAGTTTCAGCTCAAAATACCCCACAGATATATAGATATAGTTTGTCAAATTTGCTCCTATTTGGGTGTGAGCAAAAACATGCCATTTATGTTTGTATGCCTTTAAACGCAAGTGAGCTGCTGCTCCCAGCCTGCTTTCCAAAAGAGGGTGGAGCTTTAACAGTTCGCGCTTCAGTTGCTCAAAAAAAAAAAAAAACAAAGCTGGAGAATCTTACGTTGACAAAATGACAATTTTCAGTAAAGGTGTTCAGCCTTACATTGTTGGACACTGATGGAGAGAATCAGGAAGAAGTTACAACTTTTTGTACACAACTGAACTTTTCTGAATGGTTAGTGGATAAATTTATGTAGTTGCTGTGGAGCTGATTCAACTCATCGACAAGCATGTGCCATCATGTTAGTCTTTTGTGCAAATCCACGTTTGTGAAGCATTCCGGCATAAAATGAATTGCACAACACTCCACTACAACAACTCTTCCTCTTCTCTAAAGCACCCCAACATGGCCTCGCCCCCTCAGTCGTGTGTTCTCAGGGGCGGGGTTTATGTAAATTTCAGGGTTATTGATGTCGCTTACCTTGGAAGCGGCTCTTGGTAGTCCCTACCAGCCATTTGTTGTAGTCTTTAAACAGTGAATTCTTTAAAAGAACAGATCTCCATTTGCATTGAACTTTGAGTGTTATAACTTTGCAGATGTTGTTCATACTCTAACAGCAACATTACACACTAACTAAAGTTAAAAAAGGGAAATCATTATCAACCACCTCTTTAGCTTTGATATTATTCAAAACATGTTACTTTAGCCAAAGTAATTAGCCTTTTTCCCCATGCTGGTGACTAGTGAGCCTTTTTTTTTTTTACCCTGCATGTGTGGGGTGAAAGCCCCACCATGCCACCTAGATTTATAACAGAACAGACCACTTTTATGATTTATTTTTACACAAAATCTGTTGGTCCATCAATGCTCAATAAAAACATGTATATTTTTTCTGCAATCATACACTATGGAAGTGGTAAAAAGCACAATTTTCTTAAGGTGCGCCTTTAGATCCATTGTACCCTACTCAACTATTCAAGTATCTGTGGATAGTTTTAGTACATGTAGACATTTTGTTAGATAACCGCTAAAATGAAGCCAAGACCACCTCTTGTATGTTCTGTCACAACTTTAATTGCTATATACAAAAGATAGAGCAGTGTTGAGCTTGACATTGTGTGTGTGTGTGTGTAGTTCTGTCCATATCATTCAGAAATAGAAGGTCAGTGTCATCTACCGCAGTGAGTTCTTTTGACAATGTGTACCGCTGGGCAGAACTGCCTTGGCCTGATGATGACACAGCGAGCAATAGAGCCCATAGACTAGAGAGAATGAATGCCTGTGTGTGCCCAGGTGTTAGCCATGGTAAAGAGACCTTGAGCTCTTTGAGCCATTTGACTCTAAACTGTCACACTTGGTGTGGGCTCTCTCTTGTCAGTCCAGACAAACATATTGATTGAGAGTGGTGTGTTTGGGAGAGAAAGATCATTAGATAAAGCTTTCAGGAAAGTGGAGAGTTGGAGGGCTCTTTTTTCCTTCCGCAGTTTAGCCTCTCTGTAAACTCGCCGCTAGAAATAGTGTCAATAAGAGTCAAAACAGTTGATTGTGACAAGACTGTGTAAATGTAGTACCACTGAGAGTCATGTGGTCAATACAGCTGGATCGATATGTTGTGGAAAAGGGTCTTAGAGCAAACTTTGCTTTCATCCCAATTTTACAGCCTGAATCCTAATGAAATCTTGTTTGTAAAAACAACAGCGGCCATGCCCTCATTTTTTTTTAGGATTTGCTCATCTCACTCACAGAGAGTGTCCGCTTGATTGGCATCCACATTTAGCCGACAGAGCTGTGAGACATAACCAGAGATCCAGCCTGAGCAAGAGAGACAAGTAGAAAGCTGTCGACATGAAAAAACAACACGGAAGGAGTAAAAATGTTGTCTGCGCCCTGTGAGACTCCTAACTAGAGCTGGCATTGTCTGGAATGAGTGTAAGCCGGTGCTGGCATGTGATGGGCCGTGGAAACGAAACACACGTGTGTAACATCCTCTAGAGTTCAGACAACGGCCAGCGGGTCTTGAACTCCTTGTGTTCCATTTGTTTATTGTCCCACTTGCTCATTTATCACAAATGCTGCCATAAAAGATTGTATTCTGGGTTTTTCCACAATGCATATTTAACACCAAAAAATTTGTGATTCCCCACCCCACCCCCCACAAGCTTAAATGCAAAAAAAGAGAGAGAGAAAAAAAATCAATTATTCATCTTATGATTTGCAATCCCTTCATCATTCCAGACTGGACGAGCTAATAATTCAGGATTTGACTTAGCCTGCAAATCACATTTTCATGGATTGTCAAAGTGGATTTAGGGGAGCGCCACACTCGCAGTCTTCATGAATTCTAAGTAGGTTCTTCCCAGTCCAACACGAAAATCCTACACACAAGAGGGGGATGTGTTTATCTTCTTACATAATTCTGTAGACAAGAGAGGCCTGATCCCACATTTAATGCTTTTTAAAAGCACCAAGCTTCACATGAGGTGGGAAGAACCTCCCTGAATGAAAACCATTCACACTTGACGCTTGCTCAACTCAAATCAGCTTTTATTACCATTCAACTACTTTATGTGTGTAAATGGGGAGTAATCTGAGATAAACTGTGCAATTGAATCCATACATCCAGTTTTTTGTTGTTTTCACAACATGGAAGAAGAGTTCTGTCTCTACTTCTGTTTCATGACACTGGTGGCACCTAATGGAAATACAAAAAATGTTTAAAAAAAATGTTTTCAGACTGGTTTCCCCAAATACCCGCCCTGCCATCAGTCATCAAACTCACACCATTGTTAGATCCCAATGTCCTAATATGTTGCCTTCAATGGTTATTGAAAAAAATGTATAAACATCTCCATTTGATTAAGAGGAATCAAATGTCTTTGTCCTGGATAGAGGAGATCTGCTAAGTATCAAGTCTCTTGATGCCCCCCACCAGCTCCCTTCTGTGAAAAGCTCTTTTCCCCTTGATGGAGAGAGTGTATCACACCAATGCACTCCATGGACTTCCTCTCCTGCCAGTTTCACATTCACAGCTCCTGAGGAGCCTATCAACCTCTCGCTGAGACTTAAGGCCCCTTAGCTAGTGTGACTTCACTTTGATCTGACTTACCGGAGTTGCGCTATTTGCCCCTCTTTCCTAAAAAAAAAACCTCAACCTTCATGTTTTGTTTGGGGTCAAGTCAATCCATTTGCATCAGTTTAAGGTTAATACTTCTTGACTCTGCCTAATTGTATGAGTTTATGAGAACTGATTTGTAATTTTATTTATGTATTTGTTTGGTACATTTACATTTACGTTTATTCATTTGGCAGACGCTTTTATCCAAAGCGAATTACAAGTGAGGAATACAAACAAGCGAGTCACCATAAATAGGAAGAAGTGCTCACAGTACAAGTTTCAGACATTGCTCAGAGTAGCATAAGCAAGAATAGGAAGGGATTGCTGGAAATGAAAGGACAGTTTTCTTTTTTTCTTTTTTTTTTTAAGATGAGGTTATGTGCGCAAAAAAGAGATGAGTTTTCAGCTGTCATTTGAATACTGCCAGGGATTCTGCATTCCGGCTTAATGTAGGGAGATAATTCCACCAGCAAGGAACAGTGGACGAGAATGTTCTGGAGAGTGATTTTGAGCCTCTCTGTGATGGTACCACGAGCCTTCGCTCCTTTAGTGATCACAGGCTTCTGGTAGGGATGTAGTCTCAAGGTACAAGGCAGGAGGGTGTTGAGCCTGTGGTTGATCTGTAACCAAGCATCAACACCTTGAACTTGATGCGAGCAGCAAATGGTAGCCAGTGCAGAGAGGTGAAGAGAGGCGTCCAACCAGAAGAGCATTGCAGTAGTCAAGCCTAGAAATGACCAGGGCCTGGACGAGAAGTTGTGTTGCTTGCTCTGTCAGAAAAGGCCTGATTTTCTTGATGCTTTGTAGTGCAAATCTGCATGGCCGAGATGTCTTTGAAATGTTGTCTTTGAAGGTCAGTTGGTCATCAAAATTAGCCAAATTTAATGGAGTAATTGCTGATGTACCTAGCTAGATGTTGAAATCGTGCTGTAGAGTCAGATTGTCGGTGAAGACGAGAAGTTCAGTCTTTGCCAGGTTGAGCTGCAGGTGATATTCTTCCTTCCATGTCGAGATGTCCACCAGACAGCTTGTAGTATTACATGAAGACTACCGTTCAAAAATTGGAGGTCAGTATCAAAAGTGACAATTGACATTTGTTACAAATCAATTTCTAGATAACTTTGATGTCTTAAAGAAACAAACCCTGTTAATTTTTTAGACGGCACAACTGTTTTCAACATTGATAGTAAGAAATGTTTCCTGCACCAAATCAGCATATTAGAATGAATTATGAAGGATCATGTGACACTGAAATTCAGCTTTGCAAATGCAGGAATTAAGTACCCTTTAAAATATATTCATTAGAAAACATTTACAATTGTAATAATACTTCACAATATTACTGTCTTTACTTTGCTTTTATCATATAAATCCAGCTTTGGTGGGCATAAGATACTACTTTCAAAAATATTACGTTTTGTTAAATCAAACCTTGCGGAAATTTTGAATGGTGGTGTAGATCAAATTTTTAGATCAAAAACAGTACAGTCATTCTAAGCAGAACATGAGATATCATCTTTTGACTCATGGACCTTAGACCACTTTATCTTTTATGTGGTTGATCTTTGTAATGGTGTGAATTCACAGTGATCTGTGTTTCCTGGTCCCTTTCTTCAGCAATCTGCAGAATATCCTTGGCACTTCTGGAGCTAGACAGTTAGGAGGAGTAAAGGTTGTGTCCATTAAGGTGAGAGAGAAAGCAAGCAAAGGCCAGAATCTAATACAGCAGAAGTAGCCAGCATAGAACCATCTGCCTCCATGGACTCGCCTGTCAAAGCCATCACCCTGCCGTATGCATGTACTACCTGCTCTGTAACGCGCTGTGGCGTTTCTAAGCCAGCTGATGCGTTTTGCACAGTGCATTTGAGAGGTAATAATGACATTAAAGCCATCGGGGAGCCGATCTATTTCAGCAGGCAGGGCAGGCTCCACTGTCATCCCCTATTTTCTGCCCAATTGACGGCAGAATCTCCAGGACTGGTTTCTATTTCGGGCCGCTGTCAGTCCTGTCGGCAGGAGACAGTTATGTCCTGAACCAAAGCAATAGTGAGACTCTGACTGACTCCAAACCAGCATCAGGGAGCTGATCTGAGGATCAACAGGACAATGAGCTCTCTCAGAGACAGAATGAAGATGAGTCCTATTCACCCACAGATGGTGAATACTGATACAATCCATTTATCTGCCTGGAGGTGCTTTTGCCTTAGTTTTTTTGTTTGGATGATGAAAGAGAAATTAAGCATAAGAATAATCCACTGATGCATGACATAAATAAAGGAATTCTTTTTATTAGAGTTCATAAACACCCTCCATCCCTTTATTTAATGAGGCTACACACTCTAAACAAAGCTGGGTTGTTTCAACACATTTTTGGGTCAAATATAGACAAACCCAAAAATTTCATTTAAAAATTGTAACCAATGGTTGAGTTTGTCTATATTTGACACAGACATGGGTTGGAACAACCCGGCATTACAGTGTACTTTTTGTCTTTAAGTTGGCATGTAATGAAAGTCTTTTTACATTTTTCTAGCCAATTGTGACCTATATCTGAGTGAAACAGCTTCTCGGACAAGAAAAATGTGTAGGGTGGGATTTTTTTCCATGGTGAATTGATTGGATGGTTGTGGTTTGCTATTGGTCGATCTCATGTGATTGACAGGTTGTCCTGCCCTCGTGGTGAAAAACACGTCAGAAGAGAAGAGAAGTTGCTGCAAGAGGGAGGGGAAGTTATTTTGATTAAAGATCATGAGGCCACTTTAATTTAAAAAAAAAAATAAGACACAGATAAATCATTGCCAATTTTGATTTCATTGTGATTTTAATTGACACTGTCGGTTAAAATTTACAATTTGTCAGATTCCATCCCGATTTTCCATAAATGTATAAAAAAATATTATATTCAGTATTATTTAAGCATTTAATATTGAAATATATTAATATTCATATTTTGTTTTGTTTTCCATAAAGGTAAAGTGTGTATTTACCATAGCCACTCTAAATGGAATTGGGGGAAAAAATGGGCTTCAACCATGTTTCCCAAACAATGAACTACACTTGAAAGATTTCAGTCATGTCTGTACATAGGGGCTGCCATGTTGAGGTCACATGACCAGACAAATATTATTGGTTTATCTCTGTATCACCCCTTTTATGTGACACTGCATCTATGTAACCCTGTTTCCATCTAGGAGTAACATTAAATGTGAGATATAGACATAATTATGGCTAGTGCTTGAAATTGACCGGTATGTGCTGATTATGGCCCTGTATACTCCTGGTATTAAGATATTAAGCGCTCTAGCCAGACATTGTGGGCTGAAGACCCAAGATTGGTTTGAAGACAGAAAACAAACCAAGAACAATGTTCTTGTACCATTCCTGATTTCTAACACACACACACACATCACATTCGGTGTCGTCTTGCAGCTATCAAAGTAGAAACGAAAGCTAGTGCTCTCTGTTTGTTTTTTCTGGCGTCTCTGGGCCCATTCATATGTAAAAGGACTATTTTGTCCATTAGATCTGAAAAAACCCACCCATAGACCCTCCCCTCAAAGAAATCAGGACAGAAGTGGTGGAAGGTGGACATTAAAATACCATGTGAAAATGAGTTTGTGTCTCCCTCACTGTGATCTGATCAACCAAAACGCATCTTAATACCAGGTGTAAACAGGGCCTAGTTAGCAGTGACTTTTTCAGTGTCTTTTAAAGCTTCATGGTAAAACTTAGAAATACCTCATCTTATGGATCAATTTCATAAAAAATTGCCTCAAAGGAATTGATTTAGCTGAGAAGGTACAGGAGACACTTTTACTGTGATTTCACAGTGAGTCATTTAATACTTTTTGACAAGATATCAGAGAAAATTTAACCTCAACATTGACAGATGCTCCCTAGAAATTTGAAAATAATTGTCTCAAGAATGATTTTAAATTGAAACAACACTTTACTCAATTGCCAATGACAAGCTGCTCTCAAATTATTGCACCTTTAGAAAAGGTTCTTCCCAGTAGCTTGGGACTTTCAAAAGTTCTTGTTAAAGAGAGATGAAGCGAGACACAGAAAAAAAGGACTATTGTGTGGGTCAACCTACATAAAGGTAGTGTTGAGTGGAAAATCGGAAACGACATGCACCTGCGGTATACCTTGTGGGGCTTCAGTTTAGATCAGTGTCTGTGTGGCATGAGCTCTTTGACCTTTCCTGTGGTTTTGGGAAATGCACTGGGGCTCTTTCAGTGTCACTCATCAGCACCAGCAAGTCCTGATTTTATAAATGTGCTTGGTACTTTATAACCTTATGGCACATTTTACCATATCTTTATTTACTGTTAGACAACTAGGTTATTTATTTTTCATGTGCTTAAAAACTGATGACACAATCAAAAATGTTCTTCAAATTTTAAAATGCACTTAACCCCCAACCAGACTTTTGGTGATAAAATGTTAAAAGGCTGTTGATATTCAGTTCTGCACTGTTGTAGCTTGTTTGAATGTTCTCTGAATGTGTAAAACATCCATTTAAAAAAAAAAATTAATGAAGTATTTTCTTGTTATTGCGAACATTAAGAGAACATCCGATTTATCATTTTGCAAACATTATGGGAAACATTCGAAAGCAATAAAAGTAATACAACATTTAAAAGCAAACAAACAGATGAACGTCCAACTAAGACCTTTCCATAAAAAACACAAAATGTTCCATGAACATGAACAATGTACACTGTTTTTGTGCTGATGTTTTGAGAATGTTTTGAAAACATTATTGTAAGTTTGAAAGAGCATTCTGTTAAGGTTAATGGAAGAATATTATTAGTTATTAGTATACATTGTTATTGTATTAGCTGTATTGTATTAGTTATTAATATAGCTGGTGCAGGACGAGCATTTGTGGATAAAAAGTATATAATTTTTATTTTTTTAGAAAATGACCGATCCTCGTCTGAGATCATGTAGAGGCCTTTGAAGCTGCAATTAAACTGCAATTTGGACCTTCAACCTGTTGGTAGCCGTTGAAGTCCGCTATATGGAGAAAAATCCTGAAATGTTTTCATCAAAAACCTAAGAAAAGACATAAACGTCTTGGATGACATGGGGTTGAGAGTAAATTATCAGGAAATTAATTTGTTTGGTTTAAGCTTTAGCATTCTTTAGCAAACATTAGCTTTAACATATCTGCTTTTTAAATATTTCTTCTTTTATAAGTAAGAGATTGACTGGATTGGCATCTGCACCCTGTTATTAATTCCACACTAAAACTGACTGCCTTCCAAACTCCGGCTACTAGCGCAGATGTGGGTGGTCTGTGTGCCTTTCCAACCCTGTCCGTAAATCTGCATTAATTCCTCCTCACCTGGGAGAGCTAAATACTGGGCTAAACAGCACACTTACAGCACTCTCTGCCATTCGTTGGCTCAACACAGCACCAGCGAGAGGATGAGTAAATAACATACAATTTGCTTAACTCATTCTGTGGTCATAAAACTAGACCTGATGTGGCACATTATGAAGAACTCATGCATTTCACATTGACTTTCCCAAACAGAAGCCTACAAATACAAACAATCATCTCACAGTAGTAAAACAGCAGTGCATGATAAGGTCAGAGAGTGACTTTAGTGCCGATTTCTGTATTTGAGAGAGAAGAAAGCAAGTAAAAAAGAAGAAAGTTTCAAAACAATTCCGTTATTGAACTCTTAATTGTTTTAATGTTATTAGAACTCATTTTGCAAATCACTTAGCCTCCTCCTTTGCATTCTCCCTACCTTCTTTCTCAAACCTCTTGACTTCAATTAAATGTGATTGAAGAAGAGAAAAGGAAAGTAGAGAAGGGAGATAACATTCTTTAATTGCTATCTCTCTTGTGTAATTACTCATATCAGACAAAGCATTATGATTTTGAAATGCTCCCCTGTGACAGTGTATCCACTTCAGCCCATCTTGACTGACACAAGCAAATTTGCACAATGATTTTTTTTGTGTCTTTTTCATCCAAACATGAGGTATTAATGGAATAGCAGGTCACAACATCATTGCTTTAATCATCAGAACATTCTGAGTTGCTAATTAGCCCCCCTCCCTCCCCCACTGTCAGTGTTGGTAGATTTTAATCAGGTAGTTATTTGTTGAGTTATAGTAATTGTTTGCCTTCATCAGACATGAATAAGAATCCAAACAAATTCCTCATTCATACAAGTCAACTGGTCATGTAACATTACTGGAGGTGTAATTATATTAGGCTGTGTAATTTTGCAATTAAGTTTGAGATCGGTTCATTTCAATTCAAAAAATGTGTCAAAATGTTCCCGCTGTTTTGTGAATTCAGCGGTTTTCAGCCTTGAAATTTAAATGATTGAATTCTTAATTTCTTTCATAGGCGTCAAGGATAACATTTCAATATTATTCATAAAGATTATTTAACTTTCATATATTTATGCAACAGTTCTTTCTGGTTCTTGAATCTTATTGTCTGAGCACTGTGGGATATTCTAGAACTCCTACTTTTTCACTCTTTGTATCACTCCATTTGAAGACACTGTCAAAGCTGTCAAGCAAATCCACCGTACTTTTCACAAATAGTACACTTGTACCACTGTAGTTTTAAGAGTTTTTTTTTTAGACGAGAATGTGGTTGTTTAGACCTGAAATATGTGATTCACATACAATCATAGTACCTATTTAACTATTTTTTTAGATGTTTTCGGAGATGCAAACTCCAGGCCATCGGCGGCCATTCAGTGCTCGTGCATCCGCCGAGAACAGCTTCATTTTTGACATGTGCTTCAGGAATTTACCACTGTCTCTTATAGTGGTCAAACATCTAATTCATTTTGGGTACATAAAATGGGCAATTAATGGGCAATTATTAATCAATCACTGGTTCCTGAGTAAATTGAATTGGACTAGGTTAAATTTAATCATTTAATATGAAGGCTATTTAACTTAAATGGCTGTTTTTGTTAATTTAAATATTGTTTTTTAATAAATATTATTTTAGATAAATAATGTGTTGAATTGGGAATTGAGAAAGGGCCCGTTATTGCGTAATATGGATTGAGCACATTAGATGACAGCAAACTTTACGAGTGAAGTCAGTCGAAAGAGACTTTTAAAATTGAATGGGACTTTAATAAACAAAGGACGTTGTTTTAGAGTTTTAGAACTGTAAAAAGGACAAATACAAAGATCGCTTTCCTCATTGGACATTCAAACGGATTGTTTATAATGGTTATAATAATATGGACATCGACCTGAAGAATGAATGCTACATCAGACAGGTTATGCTCACTCAGGTGATCTCTCTCTCTCACTCTCAATAATACTGTACAAAATATGAGTTTCAATGGAGGGACTCAACATTCCTTCGTTACTAGTGCTAAAGTGACATTTTAGAAGTAGTAACGGATCCTTGGTCAAACTGTCAACTTTAGTTTTGAATCCGTGATGGAAGGATGTAGTTCTGCACAAAAGAGGGTTTTAAAGGCACTAAGTTGTTATTTCTTATTTATTTACATACTCGTGCCATCAAATTGTTGTATGAAAGCAATATCTCACTCGTAGCTGTGCAATATGGCTGTATATCAGCACAGCTGTGATTTAGCCTTAGGCACGAGGCCACAGACGCAGTAGGTAGTGCAATAGGCAATCACTGAGTGCTGATATACACCCATATTGCATGGCTACGAGTGTGATATTGTGCGTGATTTATCATGGATTTCTTAGTAGTTCTTGTTGAAATCCCCCTTTTTAACTTCATAGTGCACCTCTCTTCACAGGAATCACAGTATAAAAGATATGCTGTCACATACTTCTTTAAAATAGAGCTTTTTGATGTAGAATAAATGAAAACCTTGAAAAATATTTTTTCTTACATTATATACAGCAGATGGAGATACACTTTTCATTACTTGTATACTAAGTCAGAAGCAATCACAGCAAAGCTGAATGACTGAAATTGCACAGAATGATTGAAATTAGCACTGGGTTTATTACATGGTTCTCTGGAACACTAGATTCTGATTGGTCTGCTTTTTTTTAGCAAAAGCTTTAAGAAAATATTCAGGTGAGATTATAAAATAATTTAAACTGTCTATATATTTATTTATCGAGTGAGTATTGGAAGAATGTACAGTCAACTAGTCATTATTGCAAAATAACCCCCTTGATAATACAACAGAAAATTTAAAGCCCCCAAAATTTATATTTAACATTTCCAAACAAATTCACAGGCACGAAACATATGCAGTATTTTCTGACGTAAAAACCACGAAAACATTTTTTTTTTTTTTCAAAATTCCAGGTCACATTTAGTATGGATAAAATGTTTTGGTATTTTGACTGACAGCCCTGTTCCTACAAGTCAGAAAATATAAACAAACTGTTAAGCTCAACAACACAATCCCCTCTTTAATATGCAATATAGCTTGATTTCAGGAGTCAGATTCTGAAAGTTGTGAAATGTTGCACTGACAGGTATGAGGGTCTGTCTGCTCAAACTCCACAGATATAGTGGGTTTTGTAAATGCTGCTTGATTCTGTCTGGATAAGTGCTCAATTTTTCCTCCCAAATGTTCAGTGACACTTTCATGAACCTCCTTGTTTTTATGAGTTTTTAAAATTCCAAATAAAGATGTTTTTGTTTTGGATAGCGATATGGGTTTTTGCTGCCAGCCTTGAGTACTCTTCACAGTGGTGTGATAATAGGTTTTTAGACAGCAAAGAAAGGTTTATTGAAAATACTGGTATGTGGGACACTTAAAATGGTGCTTCAGCTCCAGTGTGTGATGAAATGCTTCTTTATTGCTCCATGCAGCAATGTTCAGCCCTGAGGGTACTTCTGGAATCATGTGTTTTAGTTGGTTTCAGAACCTGAAGCTGGAGCTAGATTAGATATTTCCTCCGGTGCATTCCAATCGTCCAATAGTGCCCTACAAAGTGGACCAAACCGAGATTCCAAATAACATAGGGCAGATATATGTTTAGTCTAAAGGGCACTGCAAATTGCAAAGAGCACATTGACTGTTTTCACTAGAATATCACTTCATAGGGAGTTTTCAGGAAATGTACCTATACTAGTCATTGCACATCACCTGAGAACTAGTTTGGCTGAAACAAAGACTATAGATATAGAAAGACAGTTCACTCCTATTACTTGTGGAGAAACTGCAACTGTTATTTAATTGTGAGTTCTGCAAGCAGTTTTTGAGATTTCAGGATTCTCCCATTCAAATAGAAAGGATTTGGTCTTAGATGCCTGAAATAGTTGTGTTGCAATTATGGCAGCTGAGTGAACAGACTTTCCTTGAAAGGGACTTTGGCTAAACTAGTCATGCTGGAAAGCTAAACATCGCCAAACGTAGAAAGAAAGAAGCCTTTCCTGAAAAAACGCCACACTCAATCTTGTTGGCGATATGCAGAAACACACCTGGAAGACTCTGATGCCATCTGGCCAGTGGCGAGAGCAAAATTGACCTTTTTGGACTAAACTCCAAGCTCTATGTTTGGCGAAAAGCAAACACAACACACTACTCAAAATACACCATACCTGCTGTGAAGTATGGTCGTGGCAGCATTATGTTGTGGGGGTGTTTCTCTTCAGCGAGGACTGGGCAGTTGGTCAGGATTGATGGGAAAATGGATGCTACTAAGTACATCCAAATTCTTGAGAAAAACCCACGTTCACCTTCCAACGCGACAATGTTCCTACACCAAAAGAACAACGCAATGGCTTAAGGATAGGAAGGTGAATGTCCTTCATTGGCCAAGTCAGAGCCCTGACTTAAATCCAATCTGTGGGTGGACTTGAAGGGAGTAGTCCATTGTCACTCGCCATAGAATTTGACTGATCTTGAGTAATTCTGTGAGAAAGAATGCTAGGTGTGCAAAGCTAGTACAGTCACATCAAAAAAGATCAATGGCTGTATTCAAAGCAAAAGGTGGCTCTATGAAGTATTAAATCAAGGGACTGATAACTTTTCTAACCGTTATTCTAGTTTTTCATTTTTAATAATCCACCAAAATATTTTAAAATGTTATTTTCACTTAGATGACGAGGGATATAATGTGTACATACAGCTCAAAAAAGTTAGACTTAATTCATATTATTTTCTTGGGTGTAATGTGACAAAAGGCAAAGATTTTCACAGGGCTTGATGACTTTCCATAGGCACTGTATCCTTCAGATCTATAGTTTAAAAATGCCAAACCTTGACTTTCGAAAAATGTCACTGAGCGTAGTATTCACAGTTTTGTAATGTAAACTCAATATCTTGGGTTGCAAATTCATGCAAAATGCATGAAATGCCATTTATGAAAAAAAAATTATTTATATATTTATACCTAAACAGAAAAAAAGTTATAGATCCCTCATTTCTCAGTAAAACAAATATGCGTGTGGGTGGGTGTGTGTGTGTGTGGGGGAGAGAGAGAACGAAAGTGTGAAAGGCTGCATTGAATGTGCTCATTATGGTCCTGGCCAGAGTGGCTCTCCTCCTTCTGCTCTGCTCAACCATGGAACACAGTGACCTCATTCCTCAGCCTGCCCAACCTCCCTGCTAATGACTGCAGCTCGGCATTCTGGGACAGAGTGGACCACTGCCTTGCACTCATCACCATCATGTCATCAGCTTTTAATGAGTCATTTCTGCTCTGTTAGGAGAAATGACACCATTCTTTTCTGACAGCTCTCTGGGGGTCCATGTGAGACCATAACTAACAGGAATAAACAGCTGTCATCTGAACCATCTTTTCATTTGAACAACACTTGAGGACTCTTGGTCCAATTTTCAGTTTGGATGGTAATTATTAGTGTTCAGCAATTTAGCTGCTTGCAACCATCATTATGACACTTGACTGGATGCAGACTGAAAGTAATGTTCCTGTGTATATTATATTATATTATATTATATTACTGGGGCTGGATAATCTCTAACAATTATTAAATTTAATTGCATCATTTACTTTTCATGGGGTATGATTTTCTTTTACCCCATTTCCTGTGTCTTGTGTTATATACTCCTGCTGAGACATATTACTTTTCAAGCAAAACATTTCACAAAAAAATATTTTGTTAGAAATAAAATGATCAAATAATATATGCATTGGTATGTTAGCGAATCATATTTAATTCATACATCTTTGCCTTGACAGCAGCTGGTTAAAACAAAACAATTTAGTTAGTTCTTAAAACGCATCTAGTATCATTTGTTTGCAGAGATGCCACTTGCTTTAATATTTTGATATGTGATGCAATGTGATTTATACATACTAAGAGTCCAAAAATGTCCAAATAATTTTTCCGGCAACTGTATATACCACTGGTAACCGGATGTTTTGGACTGTGGACACCATTCACAGAGACTTTATAATTATCTGCCATCAGCCAGCCAGCTGGATTGTTGTCTGAAAGTTTGGCTTGAGCCCTTGACCATCGAGTCAGTTTTTGCTATTTGTGAAACTATGAGGCCTGTCTCTGGAAGGTTGGCTGCCATCAATGGCAATTATCCCATCCCTCAGTGCGTATGATTGCCTCTGTGGAAACCTGAGGCTGCCTAGGATTCTGGGGTGAAAAGATTAAACCAGTTGCCATCTGCCCATGTCAGGCTGCTTGTAATGAATAGATTTCTTTGTAAGTGCTCACAGTATATCAAGCTGATGTAAGTTTGATTTGGATGTGCGATATTTTCTAACTTTATATTTGGCCTTCTTCTTGTTTAGTATAAAGAGGTCACATCAAATTAATACAAACGCAGCACCCTTGAATATGTTGTCGTTCATCTTCTTTCACAGTAATGAAAAATCTCTGTAACACTTTACAGCAAGGTCTCATTTGTGAATATTAGTTATTGCATGAATGAACAATGAACAATATATTTTTTACAGCATAGGTAGACCAGGTATAGTTGGTACACTTTTTGCTTTTTCCGTTACCACACCAAAACCAGGGACTCAAAAGAAGTGATTTTTCATATGACATTTCCTTTACTTGTCTACTAAAATATTAATAATTATTAACATCCATAAGTAGATCATATGTGCCACAATTAGCTCATAAACACAAGAAGCTTTTTTTATTCCAACTGTACCCATGTCGGTTGACCAGTTACAGTTGAGACACCCCTCCATAATGCTGTAAAGCTGCCTAAACAATTCATTGTGAATGTAAAATACCTTTAAAAATGAGAATTCAACCATTTTTATTTCTATTCAGTATCATTTGTTTAATTTAAAGTAGTTCATTTGTAAAACATTTTACGGTAATGGCAAACAGTGATGCAATATTTAATTAACAGTTGAAAAGTTAAGTAACAGTAAAAAACAGCGATAATAATCTTGTGATCTTACATTGTGCAACTAAACTGCATGTGCAAACTGCATATCTTGCTCCACCAGACCACCGCCTTCAGTATTCAAGTTACGAAGAAAATGTAAACTGGCATCGCGTCAGTTACGCTTTTTCTGTGAGTTGAATAGAGAAATTGCAGGACGAAGCGTAAGCTTTTTGAACTGCAAGAGTTTTACACTTTCTTCGTACGTTGAATACGGAATGCGGTCTGTTCTTCACAAAGAAGAAAGTCATATTTACTCCTTGGATGGTTTGAGGGTAAGTAAAACTTGGCATAATTTTCATTTGAAGGTTAACTAATCCTTTAATGTTAGTTAATACAAATACAGCTGTTCAGTTTGTTCTTGTTTGTTAATGTTATCAATTACAACTCTTGATTTTAATAATGTATAAGTAGTTGTTGAAATGAACATTAACAAAGATGAATAAATGCTGTAGAAGTGCAGTTAATTGTTAAATAATGGAGTAATTTTAGTTCACAGTGCATTAACTAATGTTAACGGATAAAAATTTTGATAATAAAAATGTATAGCAAATATTGAGATTAACACTAACTAAGATTAATAAACGCTGTCGAAGTATTGTTCATTCGTTTCAGTTAATGTAGTTATCTAATGTTAACAAATGAAACATTATTGTAAAGTGTTACAAAAATCTCCTTTGTGATAAAATAGTTTTATCAAAGTGCCAAGGCATGAAGTGAAATAACACCTGCGGTTTTAGTGAGAGTTGCCGAGTCAGCATTAGCTGGTGAAATGAATCTCTGGGAATCGTCAGCACTCCTTTTCCCCATTGAAATAATGTTTTCCTGCAATCTGTGATTACGTCACAGTGACCACAGAGAAACAAACTCAACAACACTACACTGTAAAAGATCTCTGTTTTCTAGATGCGGTCAGCAGGGCCTTTTTTATTTTTTTTAAAATACACAGCTTTTTTTGAATGGTTGTCGGTGGAGAAAGATGCTTATTGTACCCAGAATGTTGTAGTTATGGCATTTACCACCGGGAGCTATTCTAACTGGCCAAACCTTTTCCCCCTCTGTCCTAATTACATTCAGTATTTCATCTCAATTTCTTTTGTCTACAATATGCTTCTATACAAAAACACCCATTTTGAAAAACACTTTTGTGAAGCTCTGTTAAAAGTTCAGAATCCAGATTTTGAACATAATTTCTGCATAGTGTTCCCAGCTAGAATAAATGCTATAATCTTAAAGTGCATTGGTGTTTTATGAAGAAATATGAGCATAACATTTTTTTATGAGCATATATAAATTAAAAGCCCCCCTCCACGGCATAAGCTCTAAAGCTTCTGATCAGACTTTCCCCTGATGGCTTCTGTGTTTTTGCAAAGAGAAACCGCAGTAACATCCTTGTACTGGTATAATGAAACTCGTCAAGTGTATCTTGAGAGTGCTAATCAGTAGGCCACCATATGGATTTTTATTACAGAAACTTTAATTAACATTTAGCTCATCTGTGGCTTCATTAGTTCCCAGATGTCTCTCTGCATCTCTGCAGACTTGTGCTGCCGGTTGCAGGTGTTGTGAGTTTGGGTTCGCTCCCAAGCCTGCGGCTGTGTGGATGCTGTGATCTGGAGGAAACCAGCCCTCACAGTATGGTTTTCTTATTACCAGTACTATTTTCTTTCTTTTTTGTTAAGTTCTCAGATGCATATGTAAGAATTTCTTCCACACCGTCTCCTCATGCTAAAGCTTAAGCCCGGCTCCCCCAACCTGAGGGAGCAACTCAGTGGTGCAGGAGAAAAAAAGTATGACAACGTATTAAAATCGATTACCACAATTTATAATGTGTTGGCTGCAGTAGTGAATTCTGACATAAGCGATATATATATGCAGGCAGCCTTTTCTTAGGTGACAAAAACACAAACGCACACTAGGTAACAGTTTCTATACTGCGAAAAAACGAAAAATTCTGTCATTGAGTACTCACCCTCATGTCATTCCAAACTCGTAAGACCTTCATTCATCTTCAGAACACAAATTAAGATTTTTTTGATGAAAAAAACTGTCCTCTCCATAGACAGCAATTTAATTACCACTTTCAAGGCCCAGAAAGGTAGTGAAGACATCATTAACAGTCCATGTGACTACAGTGGTTCAACCTCAATGAAATGAAGAGACGAGAATACTTTTTCTGTGTGAAAAAAACAAAAATAATAACTTTATTCGACATTCTTTTTTCATACTATAGCTAATTTAGCTCTTGTTTATGGTGAAATTATGTTGAAAAAAATATTATACCTACATTAAGTAACATTTTGGATAGTGTTTATATATATATGTGTGTATGTACAGAAAGTACAGAAATATATAGGGCTCCAATACAACTAATTAACCAAATGAACAACAGGTGCAAACAATAATCAGACAATGAATAACCAAGAAAACACAGAACACTGAACAAAACTATTAAAAACACACCCAAACAGAAAAAGAACACGGATAATCCCTTAGAAAAACAGTAACAAATTGTATTTTTTAAGTATCAGTGTTTTTTTTTTCATTGTATTAGTAGCTCCTCAACTTCTGTGTGTTGCGTTCCATCTCCAATGGCAGGTGCTCTCACTCCGAATCACACCGCGGAAACTTCAGATCCACGTCACAGGAGCTCTTGGAAGGGGAATTGAGTTCAGCGCTTTGCCTTCTCGAGTGGATGATGGAACGTCATATGCTATCAATGGACGAATTATGACAAAAGAGCCTCCGGTCGCGTTCGAGATGGCAGAGCTTCCCATCAGTGTGGTCTCTGTGGTATTTGCTCTATATGTGTCAGGGAGGTCACAGATGTGGCGCGGGCTGGATGCTTCTGAGAGCTTCCTCAAGCAAACACAATTTAGCATGGTGACGGGGGCAGTGGCACACAGCAGGCTGGATTAAGGGGCTGTCACACTCTGTCTCCCACAACAGGATAACAAGCAGTGCTCAAGCAGCTTCCCCCAGGGGGTAAAAGTGACCTGCCTTTTGGTGTGGGCGCCACAGATGTACGTGCAAACGCAAGTACACATCAACACTTTTTTATATTACTCATTACACATGCGCTCTCAGGGAATGCAACACGCATCTTTATTTCACTGCGATTCTCTGGTGTATTGTGTGTGTGTTGAAATCATTATGTTGTGAACAGAGATGCAATCGCTCTCTTGTGGTTCTAATGAGTATTTAACACCAGTGGAGTTTTCTTGACCTAACAGTGCAAGCATATGCCTAACATGCAATTATACAAAGGGCTGACTCTTCCTATGGGCGATATAAGCAGTTGCCACATCATGGCAAATATAAATAGCAAGAAAAATATCAACAACAGTATAAATAAATGCAGGAAATAGTAAGAAATCGCAATCTGTATTTTTTTCGTGCTTCGGTCTACTTATTATCCATACCTTGATCAAAATTTCAGGTTTGTTATGAAGAAACTTTGGTTACACTTTATTTTAAGGTGTCCCTATTACTGTGTAATAATACATATAAGTACTGAGTAATTTTAATTAAGTGCATGTACTTATTATAGGGTTACGGTAGGATTAGGGTTTGGTTTCGGGTTAGTTGCATGTAATTATGCCTAATTTATAGTTATTACTATAGTAAATACATGTAACAAGTGTAACATTAAAATAAAGTGTTACCAAAACTTATTTTATGGCTTGAGTCTGCGGTGTGCATACTCTTAAAGCGATCCGAAAGTTAATCCAAAAATCATTTAGTCATGTCATTTCAAGCCTGTATGACTTACAATGGAAGTCAATGGGGTTCAGTGTTGTTTTGGACCCCTATATGGACAAAAACATGTAAAACATTATTCAAAAAACATTTTGTGATGTGTACAAGAAAGAAAGTCACACTGGCTTGGCCAGTGTTGTTATTGTTAACTAAAACTAATATTAATCATTTTCATTCATTGAAATTAACATGATTAGAAGAATACAAGTTTAAATATATGTAAATATGATCTTACACTTAAAATTAGAATTGTTGCTTTGGCAACTAACTGAATTAAATAAGTTAAAAAAAAATCAAATAAAGCTAAAGAGAAATATAAAAAAAATCAAAACAAATATAAGCAAAAAATGACAAAATTTAAACGAAACTTAAAATAAAATCTGAAAATATTAAAATAAAAGCTATTTCAAAAATAGTAACTGCACTGCAATTAATTTTTAACCTTTCTTCAAAGACCTGCTCTGAAAAATGTCTGTGTACATAGTCATTACTTTATTTTTGTTAATTAATGTTTACCATTTTTTAATATTGAATGCACATTATATACACAAATGATTTCTGTCACATTACTGTACTTGATTTTTCATTGACTGCACACATCCTTATTTACAACATTTATATGAAAGATTTCATATATTCATTTAGCAGACACTTATACCCACAAATTTGGAACATCAGAACCATGTATGTTGTACTATGAGAAGTATTATTACTGCAATGTAAGTGGATTGCATGGATGTTTTTATGTTATTTTTCACTGGCACGGCCCATTTTCATAGTCTCACCTATAGGGCCTCACTTACAGCAGCTGTAAAATAAGAAAGAAGTTTCAGGCTCTGAGGGACAGAATTTCAACAGTTATAAACATTTATTCCAACATTAATTCAAAGTCTTGAAATAACCGGCTTCAGTCAATGGCAACTTGCTCGGTACAAATGCCTCCTTTTTTTAAAACAAGGACAGACGCGGAGTCATTAATGTGAGCCCACGTCCATTAGGCATCATATGCCGCTGAGCACGGTTCATGTGTGTGCGGTGAAGCCGTCTGCCCCTCCGCACTTGCCCTCTGTGACACCTTGTCAGGTTACAATGTGCTTAAAATGAATTTGTGTGGCAGAATGAAGAAACCAGGCTCCTGTTTGTGAAGAACCATTCTCCAGAGACGTATGCAGAGGTGAAGAGGTTAATGAGATTTATTTGTACAACAGTTTTTTTTAGCTGTATGTCTCCATGGAAACTGCCTCAGTGTCACGCACCCATGGAGATAAAGACGTGTTTACATGTTGTAAATTATGAGACAAGACACGCCTCACCTAACTTTAAAAAATGTGCAAGAAAGTGTTTGTGGAACACGTTGTTAAAATCCATCACTTTGTCATTTGTGCAGAGGCCACAAAGACACGGCTAAGATAACCTGCACTATATTTATATACCAAAAAAAGCAAACTTTGGGGATTTAAAATGTATTTTTAATAGACATCTGTCATATAAATTATCTGTCAGTGTGGTATGACAGTGTGTGGGTCTTCACAGATGAATGGTTCTGATATTGAGATCTTTCCGGTACTCTCTCTCTCTTACTTTGAAATTGGTGAGATGTCTTAAACCTTTTCTGAGTTTGAACGTGTTTTCTTTAAAATCTCACATTTAATATAATTTATTGTGTAAATCTGATGTGATATTTGAAAACTTTCATTCCATCTTAAATATTTCAAACCTCCATTTATGCATTTGGTAGATCCTTGTTTTATCCGAAGTGACTTATGCATTTGAACAGTTGATCCAAAAATGAAAAATCAATTTATCATGTTGTTCCAGACCTGTATGACTTTCATTCTTCTACAGAACACAAAAGGAAGATATTTTGAAAAAGAAACAGTTTTGATTAACATGACTTCCATCGTGTAAACAAAAGAAGTCGCTTATGCTCACCAAGGATGTATTTATTTGATCAAAAATACAAAACAATAATATTGAGAGAGTGCGACCCCAAAAACTAACTGAGGAAAGTCGTAATTTTACGCTCTCTAAACAAAAGAGTGTGTAACTGAACAAACAATTAGAGACTACATCACAGAAGAGGTAACAAAAATACTTAAAGGGGCCGTGTTCTCTTTTCTACAATATTATCAGTTATTAACATTATTAATCATATTAACATTTCTTATTATTATCAATATTGAAAACAGTTGTGCTGCTTAAATATTTGTGGAAACTGACACGTTTTAATGGTTCTTTGATGAATAGAAATTTTACTCTCACTTTTGATCATTTTAATCAATCCTTGCTGAAAAACACTGCTAATTCCCTTCAAGAAAGTACATTTTTTGAACAATATTTTAAATGCCCGTGACATAATGTTGCTAGTTGGAGCTACAACTTTTAGACTTAAAAATCACTTTTCTTTCATGGAACATTGAATTGGTTTCTGGAAGTGCAGCAGGATTTCATTAGACTATAGCAATTACAGCTCAAAAATTACTTCCAGTTGTAAGTGAACACACCATGCAGGCACTGCCGTATCGCTTCATCCGTCTGAGCATATAGAAATATTATGTCAATTACCTCAAGGTATTTGTCTTGTGCCTGAAAAAAAAACTCATCTGCGGTCTTCTACTGTATGTTAAACCTCATCCATCAAGCAGGGTCAGGAGCCCAGTGGACACAGCCCATTATAGCAGAGCAGTGCATGGCAGCCCAGCGGAGGAAATCTGAACACTACTGTCCTGTCTGCAAGATGAGGTGGTGGCCTGCTGAAGGAAGCAGGGCGGAAATGTGAAGTGCCGTGACATTTCAGCAGACACGTCTGAAATCACAAGCCGTCACTCCCAAAGGCCACTCGGCTCAACAAGACTGTGAGTGTAATATCTGGGTATTCACCTGATAATGGCACTCAACTGATGTTTTCTTACAATAGAAGGGACTGTCCATATCAAAAGAATTGACCATAAACATCTGTATTTTTCAGCACATTGCTGGTGATGGACCTCTGTTGTTGGGTCATTTTCTTGGCGGTGTCTCACAAAAGAACAATAAAGCGCATAATGCTACACCACAGCCCCAAAGACAACAAAGAGTAAGAGAACAAAAAGACGTTGGAGCATCTAATTGGAATAAAGAATCAATCAATTTAACCAGCATTCAGAGAATCTATTCAATATAGGTCAGAGAAGAATGACGGCACAGAATCTAACTTAATCTTTAAAGGGAACTATTAAGCCTTTATTGAGCATTCTAATGAGATCTTTAATTAACATCTATAAGTAATTTCCAGACTTGATATAATTTGAATTCAGAAGTGAAAAGTAATCACAAATTGGTTGGTGGAGTGCTAAGTTCTTGTCAAGTGTCCAAATGGTAAAATCACTCAAGTTAAATGAATAGTTTAACCTCTGCCACTCTGAAAAAAATGAAACACTCTCAAAAAATATTGTTATTGTTAACTAAAACTACTAAAAATCATTTTGAACGTGAAAATGAGAAATATTGCCTTGCCAATTAAATGGAATTAATAAGTTTAACCTCCGGTTTCACAGACAAGGTTTAAGCCGATGGTGTTTGAGCCATCTTAACTGAAAGAAACTTGCACTGACAAATCTTATAATATGTTAGTGCCATTGTTTTGTCTCAAGATGCACATCAGTAATGTTTTAGTTTCTAAGACATGTCTATAAAAGCTTCTTAAATGCCCTTATTGAACTAAAGACTAATCCTGGCTTAATCTAAGCCATGTCTGTGAAACCAGGCCTAAAATGTCTAAAACTGAAATAAAAATGAATTAAAGCTATATAAATATATATTAAAAAAACTAATAAAAATCACAAAGCCACATAAAAAATAACTAAAAGTGATCATATAAAAATAAATGTTAATTAAAATGGTTAATAAATACAACAAATAAATAAAATAACACTATCAATTACCCACTCTGATGTTGTTCCAAACCAGTATGACTTTCTTTCATCTATAGAACGAAACATTTCTCAGCTTTTTGTGCATAAAATGTAAGTCAATGGCTTTCAACGGACCTTACAGTCTTTTCAGTGGCTTTCACTGGATTCAGTTACTATATCACATGTAATTTTCACAACTCATCATTTTTAAAACTGTTTTATGGAGCGTGTCTCTTTTGGAAAGATGTTTCATCAACTGAATGGCATGTTGTTAAATTATAGTACAATCCATTATAGTACAATGAACACTGTACTTTTATCCCTCACAGCTTCATTTTCATTCATTGTGTTCTTTTTGTGTCCATTTTTAGACTAACTACACAATTTTGTTCATATAAGAATAGAAAATATGCTTTATATACATTTGGAATACTTTCACAAAGCTGATGCACTAATAATACGACTTGTACTAAATGAAATAAAAAGGAAACAGCTCACCTGTGGGTTTGTATTGCAAGCATGGACAGATGCAGGGACAAATAAGTTATATTACAAAAGGAAGTTGGATTCAAGGTCATGGTCAGAAATACATGCTATTTAGAGAGGGGAGGGAAAAAAAAAAAGCTATCTTCATTATTATTAAATGAATATCGACAAAAGAGACTGTTACACAAAAAGACTCGGGCTTGAAAATGGTCCTGTTTATGGTCCTGTTTGTGTCGTTATTACCCTTTCCAGTCCTCTGGGTCCATACAGGCCTTTTGAGAAAGTTGTAAAAGGCTTTAATCAACAGAGGCAAACAGATTGTTGAGATTACAGAGGGTTCAGCAGGTTCACCGTATTGAACAGTTCACCTGAGTTCAAGCTAAATGAGATGCACAGCGCTGTTTGAATAATTAAGGAAACGCTATATCAGGTAACCATGGCAGATCGAGCCCTGCAGCAAACCTTACGGTCACCACAGAGTCATGTATATTCACACTGTGACCTCTTAACAATAGCATTAGCTCTGCTTAGTTTCTGCAAGGTTCACACAAATAGTGGACACCCGCAAGGACTGGCAGTTTTCCACAGACGGCCAAACTGGTGTTGGACAAGCTGAGGAGGGTTAGGTAAAGGTTATATGAAACACTATCGCTAGAAGGTCCACTTCTCTCATCAATAATCTGATTCAGTGACAAAGGACTGCAAGCTCCCAATTCACTTGGTGACCAAGACCCCAGAGGCAACAGTCACATGTGCTGGCTATTGGAAATCAATACGGGGTATATAATGATGCTCAGGCCAAGCTGTTACATTTGGTGCAGAAATGTGTAGTAAACATCTTTTCATCTGTGGTCAGTTTAAGCCGGCTGGCCCCTTCCGTCCAGCGAATGATTGCATTTTCCCTGTGGGCTCTCAGAACAGTGAAGTGTGATGATCTTACGGCAATCTGCAACGCCATTTAAAGGGTCACTGAGCTGCTACTGTTGAGCAAAAAACAAAGGGTCGTGAAAGTTGATTTTTGAGCACTGAGGTTCCTGTGCTTATTTTGCTTATTTTAATATTTCATATTATTGAAAGTGTCCATCGCTACAAAATGTTAGTTTTCATTCCAAAAATGTTCACACTAGAAAATATCCTGTTAAATGTATTGTAAAAAAGTTGAGGTGTTATGGGATAAATTACTAATTGAACTGCTTGTTTACACTAAAATGTTCTGATGAACACCATTGTAATACAGGTGGTACAACAGCCACACTCAGAGTTCACTGTAAGTGGCCTGTTCATAAAACATGACTTGTGCATAAACACATCAGTGTAACACGACACTAAAATAATGCAATAAACATTGTACTTTAAAATAATGTACATTACTGATGACAAAAATAAGAAAACAAATTATTTAAATAATGTGTTACACACTAACAGGGTTTTACCGTGGAAATCAGTAATAAATTCTGCATATATATATATATATATATTTATTTTTTATTTTTTATTTTTACAGTGCAGAATTAAGATGCCCTCACAAACTGCTGCAGTAAATTAGATATGGGCCTAATCTATCATCAAAACGACTAAGTCTTGCATAAAGACATTGTCAGATCTCAGTTCAGTGATGATGATTGAGGTTCCCAACCTTTTTGACCAAAAATTTGCATGGCCTTTTTATGGTTTCTGCAAGTATTTTTTTATATCAGTTTATGGGGAGGGGTTGCTGTGGAGGATTTCCATTTCCATCTCAGGTACTAATTCTTGAAATTAATAAATAAACATATACGTTTTATTAATTTTATAATTAGGCCTATGCAAATCAAAGCATCTGAAATACCAACAACAGAGCAGAACCAAAGAAATGAATATTCACTAAAGAAATGTCCATTTTATTACATTTCCATGATATTTGACAACACACGACTTTCTTTCTTTTCACTTTCAAAGCCTAGAAATCAAAATTTTAATAATTATATATCATATTTCCAGGTTTTTCATAACACTGGGAAGCCCCGGATAATGATGATAATGCAGCTGTCTGTGATGCAAAAACTATGATGATTATTTTTTCTTTTCTTGTTGTTTTTGAGGATGAACTTTTAATGTAATTCAGCTCGCTGTGACAGTCTGCTCTTCGGTTCGGCTGTGCTCGGCTGTGCTCGGCTGTGCTCGGGTGACTCCGTGAATAACAGCCTCTCCTCCATTTTGCATAGTTCCGCGCGTGTGTCGAAGGTTCTTCTGCCTCTGCTATCAGTATCACACCGTGAAGAACGTTTTCCCTGCAATGGACGGGTAAGGCTGCGTTGCTTACAGAATAAGTGAACATGTGCTATTTTGGGAGTCTCTCAGGATCGTTTTGAAGCGACTAGGTCGCAGTCTTTAGCGTTCTGACAAGGCCGCTCGCGCAGACCGGTGCTGCATCAGCCAACATTGGCTAATAATAACAAATGCGCGCTAGCTCCACGGATCATATTTTACCGCTAAAAAAGATGCAGTATATATGCACATAAAATCAAATAACAACATTCTGAGTAACTTATTATCAATATGAAAAGTGTTTCTTGTTTCATGAACAACTGGGATATGTAATGTAGTTTAGCTCCACGGCTAACGGTTCTGCTGTTGCGCGTGCGGGCGCGTCCGATTCCCTTTGTTTGAATGTAACGGTCACTCGCTCCATCCGCGAGCTGAATATTAATTTGCCGTTACTGAATATTACTGTATTACGCACAATCAGTTTGGTGGGAGCTTTATTAGGCTTATTATAACATAACTTACTGACAATACTTCTGTCCGTATTAAATTGTTGTACTATTGTACTGAAATATTTGTCATTTTGAAATTAGTGTACCGATGGCATTATGTGTTCAGGTGTGGCATCGATATGTATGTGATTTAGTGAAACCGTTGCTGATAAAACGACCCAAAATTTATCGTCGTTTTTCTGTTTTCTCCCTTCAGCATTGCAAGCGATGTTGCAGTTGGTGTGAAGGTAAGCGGGCTTAGCCTTTTTTGTCTTTTACGTATCAAAATGTATCAAAACAAATCTGAGCGAGTAAACCCGCAGAGACCCATATTATCTTTGATTAATCTCTAATGTAGATAATGGATATACATAACAGCTATATGATGTAATACTACATGTTAATCTTCTGAATGATTTACTGAATTTGCAGTGTACATCTGTGTCTTTCTAGAGAAGCTCAGATGAATTGCTGTCTGGCAGTCTGTACAACAGTCCAAACTCATCAGTCACTGGTAAGAGAAATATGGACATCAGCTATTTTGTAAAATAATTAAGAGTAGTAAAACGCCACAGATTTGAGACACCCCTCATTTGCAAAGTTCTACACACGCAGATTGCTTATGTATCTAGAACAAAGGGCCGTTTTAAAGCAATAAGCCCCAAAAAGCTGTGGTTTACAGCTATATTAGAACAACTAAACTCTACTAATCCGTTCTAAAATTAGTGTAAACCATAGGGCGTATTGCTTTTATAAAACGTTTACATGTACCTGGCGAGGTTTCGTAAAAATACACCGCAACAAAAATGTAACGATTTATTGATATCAAATAATAATTATTCCACCAAATAATATAGTTCTTCAGCAGACATTTAGCAACACTCAGATGCGGTGGTGCAGTTATACTAATGTAATCAGGTGTGTTTAAAAGTGTTTTATAAACAAATTACATTTAAATCCATTCTGTAGAATTACACACAGAACTGGAAATGTCGAAAGAAATCTGCAGATTCCATCTTGATTTGCTGAAAATTTTACTCTTTTATGTTTTAACCCTTTCTACTGGCATGGCCAGTAACACCACTCGCTTGGCTAATAGATCACTTGATAAAAGAAAAATGTTTCATTTAAAATCTTAGAATCTGTGGCCGAATCGCCGAAAATCATCTTGGGCAACAGCTGGAGGTTCTTGTCGAGGAAATTAGCGCAAGAATGTTCTCCTTAGCTGCTTTTCCACTGTCAGGCAGGGCCAATAGCCTCGGACCTCGAGCCACGTGGCCAAAGTCGAGCAGTGTTTCCGTTGTCCACTGTTTCGGCGGATCTCCCCCGTCTCACTGTAATGTCATAATTTCCGCACAGAGCAACGGAGGGAGCTCACAAACAGAAAACAGGAGTTATGAGTTATACGAGTTAACTGGAGGATATGACGTATGCGGATGCAGAAGTCTGGTTTCAACAAAGGCACAGGGAAAAGACAGATGAACCATATAACCAAATAAATCCACGATTAGCAGTGCTGACCATCTCCTGAGTCAGATGAACTCTGCCTTTGTCCATAACCACTCCTCTGGCCACAGTTGCCCCACTTTGAATCAAGGTATTTGGTGGGCCAAAAACCCCTTGCCATTGGCCCTGAGGAGGCGTGTTCATGCCCCGGAAGTGACAGTGGAAACGTGACTCTTGGGAGGTTGGATAACTGTATCATGGCCCAATGTAAGCGGAGTGGCAGAGGTTTCAGCTGTGGCCAACTCCGTTCGAATAAACACATAAGTAAATTATTGTAGTATTGTATATAGTATTTATTGTTAGTTGCAAGTCTTTTGAGAAAATGTAAGTTTAAGTTACTTCTTACAAACTATTTATAAATGCCTCTAGACTTTTGTAGTGCACATAACTTTTAACAAACATTTTAAAAATTTTCTGAAGAATTATATATTTTCACTTCATAATAATGATTATAAGATATAATCATAATAAGACTCTGCAACATTGTACAAATAAGGTATTTACACGTGGCATACATCAGATTGTCATGTCATATATCCTTGGAAAGGTCTCAACTCAGAATACAGCGAGCATTGTTATTTCACTGGCACTATAGTGTAACTTTGTAAGTGAAAACCCTCAGACAGAACATGGCATTTATGCGTGATGTGTTCTATTAGAAATAATTTGATGGAGCGCACCGAAATGAACGCAACAAGAACTTAAGATGAATGTGAGATGTTGTACTTCTTAAGCTGCTTTTCACTTGACATGCTGTCTTCAAAACATGATACTCATGGTGTGAGGTGCTGAAAAACAACAAGGTGTAGCAAAATGAACAGTAACATTCACCTGACACACATACATAGGCCAGTTAAAAAGATTGCTGGCAGAATGCAAGAACACATCCTGTGTCAATGGACTTTAAGTCCTATACAGATGTGACCTTTTTGCCACATTTTCACATATTCATAAAATACAAATATAATATGTAAAATGTTGCTTACAGTAGATGATCTCGAATAAAACGAGCTAAAACACTCTATATTTTTGATAATTTCCCCAGTTAATGGCAAATACTATAGTTCAAATCGTCTTGTTTTATTAGATGTCATAAAAACATGATAAAACCAAACAAAAGCCAGCTTTTGGTGTACAGCTGTATTTCTGCTTTATTTGACAGCCAATGGAGGTGACAGTAAGAAACTGAGGGTGGAGGACAGCATGGATAGCCCACCGTCTAGAGTCATTCATATTCGGAAACTCCCCAATGAGGTTTCCGAGACTGAGGTCATCGCCCTGGGCTTGCCCTTTGGAAAGGTCACTAATATCCTGATGCTTAAAGGCAAAAATCAGGTATGTGATTGGTGGTGGTGGTGGTGAGGAACAGTAAACCCAGCTCCTGTTGAGATAGATCTTCTAAAATTCAGTTGAGTGCTTAAAATGGCTTGTTAGATGTTAATTTCAAATGGAGTGAACAAACTTTTTGCTCAGCCATTTGGGGAAAAAAATCCTGTTTCTTCATTTTGAACACTTTCCCAGGCATTTTTGGAGCTGGGAACAGAGGAAGCAGCCGTTACCATGGTGAACTACTACACAGCTGTTACACCTCAAGTGCGTAATGTTCCAGTGTTCATTCAGTACTCCAACCACAAAGAGCTCAAGACTGACAGTGCGCTCAACCAGGTTAGAAAACACACTCGTCCTCGTTTTAATGTTTCGTAAGTGAAATATAGCAACAGTTGAAGTGTGTAACTGGCAACGCTCCAGTCCTAAACTGTTCCCTTTGCTTTCCTTCTGAAGCGAGCTCAGGCCGTGCTGCAGGCAGTGTCGGCGGTCCAGGAGGGCGGCTCTCCAAGCTCGGACACGGCCGGTGAGAGTGTGTTAACACCTGCCCCTAGCCCAGTACTGCGAATAATCATCGACAACATGTTCTACCCAGTCACCCTGGACGTCCTCCAACAGGTCACTGCCCACAGCAGGCATCCATCTGGAATAAACTGCAGTTAAAAAAAACAAGCCAAATATATTTTTACACTCTCATGCCTCTGAATTAACAGGACTTTGCACTGATCTCTCTTAGATTTTCTCCAAGTTTGGGACCGTCATGAAGATAATCACATTCACCAAAAATAATCAATTCCAGGCTCTTCTGCAGTTCAGTGACCCAGTAAATGCCCAGCAGGCCAAACTGGTGAGTGGACGAAGACGAGGATTGAAACCACCGCAAACTCCATAAATGTGTAATGATGTGCCAAAGCACTGTTATGAGATTTTTAATGCGATGGTTATGGCCACAGGCAAATTATGATCCAGTCATATGTTGGTTTAGTACCTTTCTTTCGTTTATGTGATGAAATGACTGCAGTTGTCATTACTTGTAGAGGAGCGTTTTTATTACTTTTAGCCAGTGCCCTACATTACTTCCTGGATGTAATTATTCTTATCCTTTTTCACCCTTGTCATAGAATAACAAATGTCGTTCTCATCCTCCATCTCTCTTGTTCGCTTTCTTTCATTAAAGTCTTTGGATGGCCAGAACATATACAACTCCTGCTGCACTTTGCGCATTGACTTCTCCAAGCTGGTCAACCTGAACGTAAAATACAACAACGACAAAAGCCGGGATTACACCCGGCCCGAGCTTCCGGCAGGAGATGGCCAACCACCCGTCGACCCATCTGTGGCCGCCGCTCTCGGCAAAGATTCCACCTCACTGCTTGGTATGTTAGCATACGCTCTCATGTGTGCCTCTAACGCAAACGTTGTTCAATCAGACCTTTTAAGACCCATCTTCCCCGTCATTCTGTGACATGCATCATCATCATCTACTGTCTGCATAGCTTTAGTTTCAGAGCAGGGTAGAGGTGTGAATGCTTCCCCTCTATTGTGATTCATGAGAGTTTTCTAGTTCTTTGTGGAAAATGGGTCAATGGTGCCTGAAATGCAATCCCGTCTAATTGATGTGCCATTCAAACACGTTGCTTTACGTTTTTGCCGCTTCCACGGCCCCCAGTCTGTGTTTGATCCCGTAAGACTTTGACTGTACACGTTCTCCTTAGGTACTCCCTCTGGAATGGTAACTTCCTACTCTAGTGGTGGAGGGTTTCCATCTTCTCTAGGTACCTATGCTTCCATTTACTTTCCTTTTTCCTTTTGATTTTCTAACCCTACTTGAATGCGCTCTTCCCTCTGAAGGACAGGGACTTTTCCAGTGCTGTCAGAATTGGCAGGGCTTTCATGTTGAAACCACCCCAACCATTTGTCCTGACTTGACATGCAGGATTCATAAACAGTGTCGCGATTTGTCAAAGCATAAATCTGAAGCTGCAACAATAAGCCCTTCCATTCTGCATTATGGGCCTGACGTAATAGATTGACACACACTAATTAGGGGCCTGTATTTCAGACAGACTGGCAATCCAAACTGCCAAACACAAGTTCCCTTTAGCTAAAGCAAAGCGGCCTATTGAGCGGCTAACTACAGCAAGCAGAAGGGGCCCAAAAAGCAATTTCGTTTTCGGATATTGCTCCCGAGCGCCAGTCTGTGTGAAATCGGTTCAGATAGCGATCTGCCTAGCGGCAGATATTGACTCTGGGATGTGGGTTTGCCTGAGGTGTGTGGTGGTGTTGGCTGGATAACTAGATATGCTTGGTGCGTTGGATGCAGACAGTTAGAATGCATGGCCATAGGACAGATCTGGCTGAGATGCTAAGCCGTCGGCTATTCCGGATTATGTGGGCTGACATGGTCTTTCCTCTCTTTTTCTTTCTCTCTGTAGGGGCCATCAGCCCTCTGAGTGCGGCAGCAGCGGCGGCGGCAGCTGCAGGGAGGGTGGCGCTGTCCGGACATTCGGGACCTGGCGGAGTGCTCCTGGTCAGCAACCTCAATGATGAGGTCAGTACACCTCGACAAAACACACACAAAAACATATCTCTACTCTCTCCGTTCACAGTCTTCTCATTTTGTCAGTCAGGTCACCAGTACACTTTATGTCTCAGGTTGTATATGTTCAGTCCTCATCTGTTTAAGATCATTTTTTAGTTCAAGGGGCCTCAACATCACCTTCATGACATTTAGCAGCAGAACAATGTTAACACACTTAAAACGTTGCCGTATTGCAAGATTACATCATAAGAAAGGGGGTTTTGGTGATGTCGTAAGCATTTTCAAAATTGGTTCATTTGAAAATATTTATCTTCTTGGTACTAGGGCTGGGTGAAAATTCACATTAATCTTGCTTATCAATTGATAAATCTGATATCAGTTCTTAAAACCCCCAAATACTTCCAATTCTTTTTTTTCCAGATCTTGCAACATAATGTTGCATTATACTCACGTTTATTAACCTGTAATGGCTCAAATATTACAAAATATTACACATGTGGAAATTAAAGGGATCGTTTGCCTAAAAACTTGAAAATTTCATCATTTACTCACTATCATGCCATTCCAAAACCATAAGACTTTTGTTTATTTTCAGAACATAAATGAAGATGTTTAATATTCTCTCATCATGTAGAATCACACTTTGTTTCTTGTAAATCCATATTTAGCAATATTTTGAGTTGACAGTAGCTTTGGCTTGAGGTTATTTTCATTAGTAAAAACCTCATTTTTCTAGGGTAAAATCTAAATATTCTGAGTGGGTTAGAACTCCGATTATAATTGACTATATGCACGGTTACTTCCTGGTTGTCTTTAAGCCAGCTTGGGGATTTCCAGTAAACTGTTAGCTGATCATTTTGTACTCGCTGCACATCGACACATTACCATCAGTGGTTAACTTTTTAATGTTGTATTCATATTTTAATGCAGTTATCACATTTACCTATTTTGCCAATAAACCAGCTTTATCGATTGCAATAAAGATGAAGCTATTGGGTCCGTTTAAGAAATGCCATGACTGTATTTAGACATGCACACATATTTTTTTCCACTACAAATTTAATTTTTAATGTGATGACCACAAATATTATTAGTTCATCCGGTAACACTTTACAATAAGGTTTATAAGTTAAACATTAGTTAATATATTAACTAACATAAAGTGACTATGAGCAATACATTTGTTATTGTATTTACTGTTCTTCGTTAACGTTAGTTAATGAAAATACAGTTGTTCATTGTTTGTTCATGTTCACATTAACAAGATTTTAATAATGTATTCGTAAATGTTGATTTAACAAAGATTAATAAATGCTGTAGAAGTACAGTTCATTATTAGTTCATGTTAACTAATGTAGTTACCGTTCATCCTTCTGAGATTGTCCCCATTTGTAAACTGGAATGATTCAAAATGTAGGAAATCCAACATTTGATAGAAAACACTTATTTAAAAATAAGACATTAATTACCACTATAGCCAGCAGATGGTGGCAGAATAACATTTATTTGCGCATATATCCGCCATTTCCTATAATAGTTGTTCCACTTGTTCCGCTTGTTTAATAATTATTACACATTATAAAATAAACAGGTTTAAAAATACATTGTCAGTGTTAAGTATGAAGTACTCACAAAATCTCATGAAAAACAATAACTTTTCTTGTGAATGAATTTGAATCGAATTTAGCCGAGGAGGAACACCTGAGGTACGTCTTTATTTATGTTTTTAGTTTATGTCGTCTTATTTTTGAATAACTAAATTAATACTATGCCTGACTATTTTAAGTGACTATATGCTGATTATAAACTAAGTATTACACTATTTATGCTCAACACACCACAAGTTACATTTCACTGGAAGTTTTCCAGCTGGCTTATATTATTGCAAAAGTTCTAAAGAAAGCTCCGCGCTTGTAGTCAATTGGTCTTCCATAGTATCATACATGTGTACCATAACCACAGGTAAAACCAAAAAGTAACTATATGGTTTATATATTTATTATTGTAGTTTACACATTTAGTCTTAAATATAACAGCAAAAAAGCCATAATAACAAAAGACCAATTATATTACATTATATCAATACATGTTTACATTTATAATAATGTAATAAAACTTGTCATGAATGTGGCACAATGCTGCCACATTACCATATTTACAGTTAGTGTTGCTACTTAAAATCCATTGTAAATGTGGTCATTTGTAGGTTAAGGCGTTCCACTTTTGGGCTCATTTACTGTCTAATGTTCCTCTTTGAAATGGCAGAGCTTATCAGTTAGTTAAATTGGTAATGGCACCAGTGCAACCTATGACAAAATCTAGTTGCGACTGCAAAAAAAAAAAAAAAAGTCACAAAATGTGACTTAGTCGCCGTTTAAAGCCCTGCTCTCTTCGTTTTTGTCTATTTTTGAAAGTCAATGTAACCAAAACTTTTCCCACATCAAAAAATGAATAGAGACCATAAAAGTAACTCCTATTAACAGAGCGAAGTAATCTTCTTCTGAAGTCTTCTGAAGAGACTCTCTCTGATCGCATTAAGGCTGGACTTACACAACCTTTGCTTAGATTTTTTGGCCTGATTTATAGATTGGACACATTGATGCTACTTCTGGAAAATCGGAGCCAGTCTGTAGATTTTGGGCAGTCTGTTTTCACAGAAAATCATAGTGTATGATGGGCACAGACTCAGATCTTTTAGATTCAGACCATGATTCCATCCAGTCAAAAGATATCAAAGATGTATGATATTTTGAGTTGATATTAGACAACATCTTATGTATTCCTGCCCCTTTTCATGAGGCCCATTTTTTCCCCTCTATTTACAAAGTCGGCAAGTGTGCGATGCCGACTATTTTTAAAATCTGTTCAGATTTTTAAGTCTTATATTGAATTTCCAGCCTTGATATGATGAACAGAACTTTTTTTCCCATATCAACATTGATCAGCACAATTACACCTCATTGGTTCTTGAGCTTCCATATTTGATGAGCTCCATGTATGTGCGGTGTGTTTATATGCGAGTAAAAGCAGGCATTAAAATGACATGAGGGAGTTAACGACAATCTTCATTTTTGGGTGAACTATCCCTTGAAGTGATCCTGTAGTGTCTTCGTCTTCAGTGCACCTTATGAACAAATATCAATGCCAAAACCCAGCCCTATTAAATACATCATCAGGGCTTCCTTTTATCCCCCAAACAGTGTAATCACATTCCCATGTTGACTTTGCTCTCTTGCTGGATGTTTTGAAGCTGATTTCAAAGTCATTTCAGTCACTTTTCTAATGTGCACTAGATTCAGAATGATGTATTCAGTCACACGCTTTAAACACTGAGCAGTTAACTTGTCTTGACATGAAATCAGATTGACCTGTGTCTCATTTCCATCCTCAGTGTATTTCATATATTATGTTCAATGTTATTTCAGTATATTTGCAGTTAGTAGTGAATTGATAGTGAGTAGTAATGAATTGAAACCTGTAGTGTTTTTCTCTATTGTAACATTTATACTTGCAGAAATATACTGAAAGCATTCTCAGTAAGGTTTTCGTCAAAATGGAGGGTCTCTCTGCAGTCTCTCCTCTGTGCAAATTTTGATCACTGTCTCTCCTCTCTCTTTATCTCTCCCCCTCTCCCCTCTCTCTGGCTCTCTCTCTCTCTCTCTCTCTCTCTCTCTCTCCCTCGCACCTTTTCACGAGCGCTCTGTCTGGAAGTAATATCTAACTGTCTTTTCTCTCTAAGCTGTATCTCTCTCTTCCTCTCCTGATGCTCCACTGCTTCTCTCTAAGCTATTCAAAGTTGGTATGAAATGTGGTAGCCCCACCCGCCTCTCTCATTTCTCTCACACTCTCTCTCACAATGATTTCTCTGTCTTTTTGAAGTGTCCCAGTAATTTCCCCATCATGGTTTTTGTTTTCCCAAACACTTGTGGGTTTGTGGAGTTTTCAACATGACGTGCTCTCTATTGATGCCATAACTCTGCAAGGTGGTTTTCATGCCTACCCGCTGCATGGCCCCGCCCCTTTACAGCCACAGGCTGCTGTTTTGTTTGGTTATTGTTTCTTAACGCTTTCTCATACCAAAGCCTTCCACTTGCTCTGCATGCTTTGTCCTCCTCTCAGCATTTCTGTGCTGCAGCTAGCCTGAGTAAATGCGCCCTGCCCACGTTCGGTCTTGGGCGACTACGTTTGGCACTGTTAAACATAGTCGGGGGAAGCAAAAGAAAAAGAGAACCCTGCCATTTTCTGACCAAATTCCTGCATTTCCTATGTACTGACCTGTATATTATTTTTGTCCCCCTTCCAACTTTTTTCTTTTTGTGTGTTTTTTTTTTTTTCTCCTTTTATCCCATGCTGCTTCCAACCCCTCCTTTTCCTTCTCCTCTCCTTTTCTGACTCCTCTGTGATTGGTTGGCCCTTTCTCTCCTGCAATCCTGTCTCCCCACCCTCCACCCATTCATGCTTTGTGCCTGAACCAAAACAAATGTTCCTCCTCGGACCGACTTGCCCCAATTAACTGCCTTGACCCATGCTCCATGACCACCTCACCATTCTACGGGAAACCACCCTCCGTTATGGATGATCTGTTCATCTCCGCTCTACCTCGACTCTTCTCTCTTCCTGTCTTACGCTGCTTGCTCTTCTCTCCTTCTAAAGATGGTTACGCCCCAAAGTCTGTTTACCCTCTTCGGTATGTTATCGTTAGCAATCTACCTCTTTTTGTTTATCTATTGTTAATTTCATTTCAGTTGTTTTTTCTCTTTCATTTATCATTTAAGGGTTAATTGATAATCTGGAACTAGTATATCAACAGTTTCCTAGTTTTCCAGTTTAAGTTGAGTTCTATTATGCCAAATTTCAAATTAAATAGTTTATTTTTTGGTTTGTTTTTCCTTGGCTTTTGAAGCCTCTGTCTCTATCTGGCTCTATCTGTCTCTCTTCATGTACAGCTTATAGTAATGCATGGTTGATTATTTTGCATGTAGGCTTTTTGATTTTAACTTTGCCATATCACATGAGCTTGTTTTTGGAGGGCGTATCAAAATATGTTGTGTCTGTTTAGAAAAACTGTTTTGGACTCTTTTGGTGTAGATAATTTGGAAGATTTGTACCATCATCTTCACCTTTCATGTCAGAACCGGAGCTTCTGAAGCACTAACTTGTCCTTCCTGGTTCACTCCTCTCCTCCTCCCTCCTTCCCTCCCTCTTCCATCTGCCTGTCGCTTAACCGAAGGTGTCTATGGTGACGTGCAGCGCGTGAAGATCCTTTACAATAAGAAGGACAGTGCTCTAATCCAGATGTCTGATGGGAACCAAGCCCAGTTAGGTAAGCTGATGCGCTTTTTTTTTTTTTTTTTTTTGAGATTAACACCGTCTAATGTTTTTATTTCATGGCGCACATCCATGTCTTCATGACCTAGCCATGAGCCATCTGAATGGCCAGAAGATGTATGGCAAGATCATTCGTGTGACCCTCTCTAAGCACCAGACAGTACAGCTGCCTAGGGAGGGTTTAGATGATCAGGGCCTGACCAAGGACTTCACCAGTTCTCCACTGCATCGCTTCAAGAAGCCTGGGTCTAAGAACTTCCAGAACATCTTCCCCCCTTCCGCTACACTTCATCTCTCTAACATACCGTGAGTATGCAGGAGAACACCGTCGTCCTAAACAATACTGTAATAACATTAGGGAAAAGCATAAGAAGAACTGCAATTAAAGTGCCTGTGCAGACCTAATGAATGGGAGTGGGGATTTTTCTGTAGGTTTTGTCATTTTTATTAATACATTATTATGTCATCATAAATCTTTGACCAACTGCTGACCATCTTTTTCAATTAATCCCTTGCTGTGTAGTTCAGTTCAAGTCTGAGATTAAAATGTAGCTACCAAGGAAAATTTGTTTTCCTTTTTTATTGGTTCATGCATCATAATAACATTTTACCATTTACTCTGAGGAAATGCTAATAACTGCTTGCTTTCCCTCCAGTGAGAATGTGACAGAGGACGATTTACGACTGCTCTTCTCTAACTCCGGCGGTACAGTGAAAGCGTTCAAGTTTTTCCAGTAAGAACCCGCTGCATTCCATTTCTCAGTGTTAATGCACAGTCATCGCTTAGACAGTCTTGTTCGTTTTTCCTTCTAGAGATCGCAAAATGGCTCTGCTGCAGATGTCCACGGTGGAGGAGGCGATTCAGGCACTCATCGACCTTCACAACTACGACATGGGCCGTGGTCACCGCCTGAGAGTGTCCTTCTCAAAGTCCACCATCTGAGGATTCCCTGGTGCTAAGTCACCTTTCCTTTCGCCCCCAGGAGCCTCAAGTCGAAGTCATTTTTACCAGTCATTCCTTAACACCATATCAAAAACTTCAATGAGAATGGCCCCTAAAGGAACACTCGCTCTGTATCTGCTCCTGCTATTGTTTGTTTGGCCAGCTGTTATTCTATTTTAGGATGGATTGACAAAAATGTGCCTTACTTAGCAAAATAGCATCATCTTTTTGCTCCCGTCGTTACAGAATATAGAGGTTTAGGCACATTGTGTGTGACGATTTGTAACCTTTACAATCACCTTGCTTTGTTGATTTGAAGGGTTTTGAAAGTGATAGTTTATTTAGCTCTTGTGTCCTCACCATGTCAAATTTTTTAAAAAACAATTTTCAGGCTTTGAAAGCTAGTCGGCTTGCTTTGATTCAAAGGTAAAAGCTTTTTTTTATGGTCTGTTGAGTTGAATCTGAACACAAGTAATTGAATTTGATGGAATATATTCCAAGTTGTAAATTATCTTGTGCATTTGTTTTATTTTAGGCTGTAGTGGTTTTTTTTTGTTTTGTTTTGTTTTGTTTTTTTTCCCCCATCGGGCACCCAAGGTACTTTTTGTGATTGAAACCTGTGGTAAACAAAACAATGACAGTGGGGAGCATAGTGTGTGACGTATAGTACCTGCTTTGATATTTCTCACTCACTTTTGCTTCAGTGAATTCTGTTACCCAGTTTTTAGATGAAAATCAGAGCATGTGCTGATGGATCTCAGCAGTTGCATGTGTCAGATTGACCATGTTTGATGTTGTGATGTCACATTAATGTAGGGACTGTTGGGACCAAAGTAAATGTGCCTTTAGTCTTACTTTATTGCGTTGTACAAATGTTTTTTTTCAACCTCTGGAATATTTTTATCAATGGAGAAAAAAAGCCTGACTTTCCAACAGACATCACTCACATAAATGATCCTTAATTGTCTGTGATTGTACTTGTGTGAGAATCGCTCACTGATTCTAAATGAAAAATGACATTTTTGTGGTTTAGGTTGTGGAAAGGGGTGGGGGGGGGCATTCTGTACATTTTCTACATGAATTGAGTTTTTACATCTTTAGGAATGTAAAGTTCAGTATAGAAGTGGCACAATTAAAAGTTCATTTTTCTACCAAGCCTGTGCTCGACGGTCCCTGTGTGGTGTAGTGCTTTTATCCTGTAGCATGCTGAATAAACTCTTCTCGCTCTGCGTTCACCTCTGCCTCTCTGCTGTCTCTTCCTCTTCCTCTACTGTCCTCTATATCTCACTTAGTTCATTTTCTCTGATGCACTCTATGGTTGAGGAAGACCTCCCTCGCATCAGTACAAAAATCCTAGGAAGTACACCCTGGAAGTAAAACTTCCCCCGGTTTCACAGACAAGGCTTAAGCCTAGACCCAGACTAAAATGCATGTTTGATCTGATTTAACTGAAAGAAACTTGCATTGACATATCTTAAAATATGTCAGTGCTATTGTTTCGTCTCAAGATGCACATCAGTAATGTTTCGAAGCACGTTTAAAGAAAGATACTTCAATATCCTAATTGAACTAAGGGCTAAACTTAATCTAAGACCTGTCTGTGAAACCAGGCCTAAAACTGCAATCTTCGACTTTATTTGCAGCAACAATCCGTAACTTTACCAACCTCTTGTCTTGTGTCGTCTCACATTCTCTATTTCTTCTTGCATATCTCCAAATCTCTGTCCACTTTTGACTTTACATATCCAAACTGCATATCAGTGTGTCAGTCTAGCATCTGTGAGAGTAGGGTGTTCGGGACTCATATTGATACCTGTGTTTT
The DNA here is from genome assembly GCA_037194245.1 of Opsariichthys bidens. Taxonomy (NCBI): domain Eukaryota; kingdom Metazoa; phylum Chordata; class Actinopteri; order Cypriniformes; family Xenocyprididae; genus Opsariichthys; species Opsariichthys bidens. The sequence goes on from CM074295.1 coordinate 6,967,838, forward strand.
GCATGTAGTTCAATGGAAAAAAGGTGATTGCAGTATCCAGCATTACAGCATATGGTTGATTGTGCATTGAAGCAATTGGTTGTCTGGTGAAGAAAGGACAATCAGCTGGCAGCGATTTGAGCTGAGGTGCAAGGAACAAAAATTGCAGCTTGCACCATTTTTTGTGAACTGGTATAAACAGCAACAGAATTCAATGCTAGATTCCTCCTGGGAGAGTGTTTCTTTTTTGTTAAGCATGCCATCTTTTTATAGAAAAAGAGAAGCTTTCATAACAGTACAATGCCTTTCCTACAGTCGAACATGAAGGAGATTAAGCGTTATGGGGTTGTGTTGCCTCTAGGATTGGGTGCTTAGCATCATGAAATCTGAATGTTTTGGATTTTGCAATGTAGAACAGTGTGATAAGGCTGTTTCCGGCAAATGTCATTGGCCTTCTTAAAACACATTAAGCCAAAACTGGGAATGTGGTTTTCAACCTTTTTTACTCAAAGGCCCCCTGTTGTTCAGCACAGTATTTGAAGGCCTTCCCGCATATATGGCGTAGATATTTCTGGTATTTTTGCCGCAATTATGACATGCTTTCTTTTTAAACAGAAACTACGAGTATTGATGTATTAAATTAACAGTGATTCATTTTGTGAATCCTGAAGTCAAGATTCCTTGTTTTTTTCTGTTTTATTTGCATTTTAATTATAATAATAATAAATTAATTAATAAAAATACATGTAAGACACCCTTTACGCCTGGAGCCCTGGTCGAGAACACTCTACTGAACTGAAGAGCCCTTTATTTTACCATTTACTAGTTCAAAAGCCTTCGAAATTAAAAAATATTGAAGGCTGAAGACTGAATATGTTGATTTCAACCTTTTTTGCATCAATAAATACTTGTTAAAGTGCAAGGGTGTCAGTATTGTTGGCCACCACTGCTCCGAATCATATCGGAACATTCGCTAATTTAAATTTTCTACGTTAAAAAAAAAAAAAAAAAAAAAAAATGCTCTTTTGATTGAGCTAATTGAACCTAACCAGCCTGCTCTGCCTCTCAGTCTTTTCCTAAAGCTTTGGGATCTTGTTATTGTGTTGTGAATATTCTGGATGTCAAAGCTCCCCTGAGCAATTCAAACCCACTCTGCTCATTGTGTTGTTGCAAGGCCATCTGTAACTTTCCACGTTGCCTTTAATACTGTTCATGCCTGGAGAAAAGAACTGCTGTTTCTCTCTGCTCTGAGAAAAGACTGCCACGAACAATCTTCTCTTAGAAAACGAGCTGTATAGCCCAATACAGGCCGGTTCAAAGACCAACAAGGTAGAAAAACTCCAAGCATTATTTGACTTGCCAACTGATCTGTTTTCCTCCAACAACTGATATAATTGGCATAATTGTGGAAGGCTATATTGAGACTTCATGCAGTGCTAAATATGAGTCTTCAGTTGAACTGAGACAGACCGCAGAGCAGTTTCTCCACTGTAAGTACAGAAATAGTGTCATTGTTTTGCCCTTGCTTAGTCTTTGTAGGTCAAAATGATTTCCCAAGGAAATTAAATATTTAGGAGAGACAAGTATGATCATTCCACTGTCTTTACTTTGGGAAATTGGCATTGGTATTAGAGGTTGCACTGGGTTTGAATTATTAAACACCACTCAGCAGATTTAATTAGCATAGCGTAATTATGACCCAAATGTCAACAGACTCCATGGTTATCCATATATTAAATACATCTCCAAACGATCTCCATATATTACTCTATTTTTCCTTTAATCACTTCCTGTAATGTGTGTCAGTTTGACAATCACGCTCTTTCTTCAAGGTTTGTATCTGTTAATGTGAGTTGGGGCATATACCGGCTGTGAAGTTCAGGATGCGCAATAACCTTGACGAAAACCTGCTGCTCTTGAAATGTTCACTCAAGACGGAAAATTCTGTCTAATCCCTCACATTATTCCAAACCTGTTTGGCTTTCTTCAATGGAACACAAATTGTGAATATTTTTGAAGAAAATCTTGGCCTCTATTTTGAGTATAATGAAACTGTACGAGGCTTGGGGCCGCTTACCCAGCCAAAAGGGCGTCACACTACACTTTTTCTTCCATTGACTTTCATTTATACGCACACGAATGCTGGAGACCAGAAATAGAAGCTCATGCGAAGAACTTTAGGATAGATTCATAATTTTCTGAGAGCTATGACTCGTACCACGCGACTGCTGCCGATTTATTTTTGAGTTAATGGTGTAAGAAAAACGTTTAAGTCAGAATCCGAGCACAGTTCAGCATCATGTGTTGTCATCTCTTATGGTGCGTTGATCACCGTAATGATTCTTAACTGTAAAAAGCTTTCAACTTGTAATTAAGCACGTGTCCACTGTACCACCTGACCACTGCAGATTTAAGGTGTGTTCTATTTGAAGTGGCACTGTGCAGGAAAATTTAAGTTTGGTGAACATTGACCTGCAAATTGGAATCGCGTGAAGATGTGTGACCAATAGAAGATCGATAAGCCATGGCTTGACCTCTTGGCTGACTTAAAAGATTGCATATTTTTGCAGTAAAGTGAAGTAGATTGTATATTTTTACTTTTTGGATTTATTATTATTGATAGGCAATTTGTTGAATTCCTACATACATGAAGATGTCTGCTAAAGGGAACGTAATCTGGAAAACATTTGTTGTGTACGTTCTAAATCACAAACATCTTAAAGACATTTTATAAATGTCTTTTTAACATCTGACAGGAAATGTCTTACATATATGAGCAGATGAGCAAACACTCATCTTGAAGATGTAAATGCAGACATCAAATAGACTCTCAGGGTTTATGTTTAAAAGACGCCGCAGTGTGACGTCACATCACAACTGTTGCAATGTCCGTAGAAATTTCACATGGTCAGTCTAGTTTACCAAATCTCAGTTTTATCAAGGTTCTCTCAAAGCAATCAAACAACATAAAAAAATAAAATAAAATAAAAAGACTTGTTTCATGTAGTGTGGTAGACTAACTGGGACTAGTTATTTGCCCTATTATTGGTTTGATTGCTTCCATTGGTCTCCTCATTTGTAAGCAGCTTTGAGTAAAAGCTTCGGCTAAATGATTAATGTACATGTAAATGTAACAATAACAGAATGTCGGAATCTAAATTAAAAAGAATTGCTCCCTTAACGTTTGCATGTTTTAAAACAAAAAAAAAAAATCAAACAATTCAAAAGAAAGACTTGTCATCATCGATCTTCACCTCGCTCACGCTGCCAGCCCGTAGCGCGTCTCCCGTATCGTCTTAGAATCGCTCCGTCCGATTTGTGCGATGTTTTTGCGATGTTTGATTTTTTTTTTTTGACCGCTTTATCTGTTTAACAAAACTAGTCTAAATGATGTGTTTATGCATTTAAGGCCATGATTCTCTATTCAGTGGCATCAGAAGACTTGGAATTTAGCTCAAATTGACTACTTTTACGAAAGTTTCCATTCTCAATTATTGCAGCTGCATAGAAAAAGAAGTACAATTAACAGAAATAAGTTCACGAGTTCACACTTACCAATAATCAGATAGGGAATTAGTATGCATATTTGGCGTGCTGTCCGAGGAGAGGGCTCCGAGCTCGGTATTTGGCCCGAGCCCAGAGTACTCCCCCCGTATCTGGTTTAGGAAGTAACCAGGCAAGTGTGAGGAGACGGGGTGGTGGAGGGATGCTGAACTGTCCAAAAGCATAGGTGAGTCAACTGCATCGATATATATATAGGTTTCTGCTCATGCTGATTAGGCAGACATGTTGATTGCTGATTAATGACAGCTGGCTGGAGTGATGTGATGATTAGCTAGATCATTTGAACGTGTTCCTCCCGAACTTTGTTAATAAAACATCATTTCACGAGTTCACACTTACCAATAATCAGATAGGGAATTAGTATGCATATTTGGCGTGCTGTCCGAGGAGAGGGCTCCGAGCTCGGTATTTGGCCCGAGCCCAGAGTACTCCCCCCAAAAAGCTGCAGCCGGCGAGGGACAGGAGCCAGAAAGTTGCTAATCCCCCAAAATTTGCAGAGTGTGAAGCTGAAAGTGTCGTAATCGTAGGGAGGGGTTAGTCACTTGATTGGGAGGGCTTCTTGCGACGTCAGAGTTTGGCTTTGGCTTCAGGGAGTTGAGCCTCGCTGGTAGTTAGCTGTGGAAAGTTGCATATAAATGAGCTCCTGCGGGAGCTGAGGAGTAATACCACTGCTGTGGGAGTGGAGAAATTCCCCAGACAATATTGGTGCAATGGTGTAGAAATTGCCAGAAAAAAATGGAGCTCCGGCGGGAGAACCGCGCTATTGATGATGATGACAATAGTGATGATGATGATGATGATGATGACGGTAATAGTGATGATGGTGATGATGACAATAGTGGTGATGATGATGACGACGACAATAGTGGTGATGATGATGACGACGACAATAGTGATGATGATGATGACAATAGTGATGATGGCAATAGTGATGGTGATGATGATGATGACGACGATAGTGATGATGATAGAGATGATGATGATGACGACAATAGTGATGATGATGATGATGATGATAAGGATGATGATGATGATGACGACAATAGTGATGATGATAGTGATGACAATAGTGATGATGATGGTGATGACGACAATAGTGATGATGATGATGATGATGATACATCACTGTTGGCGTCGGCAGATGAGGATGAAGATGAAGGATGATGATTATGATAATGATGATGATGATGATGATGATGATATCCAAGGATGGGTATCTTTGAATTAAGATTCCAGTTCTGCTCATTAATTCCATTTCTTGAGCTCCTGCGGGAGCATGAGGGAACGTCACTGCTGCGGCAGTGGAACTTTAAAGCCGCTGAGCTCCTGCGGGAGCGTGAGAGAACATCACTGCTGCGGCAGTGGAACTTTAAAGCCGCTGAGCTCCTGCGGGAGCGTGAGAGAACGTCACTGCTGCGGCAGTGGAGACTTTAAAGCCGCTGAGCTCCTGCGGGAGCGTGAGAGAACATCACTGCTGCGGCAGTGGAGACTTTAAAGCCGCTGAGCTCCTGCGGGAGCGTGAGAGAACATTACTGCTGCGGCAGTGGAACTTTAAAGCCGCTGAGCTCCTGCGGGAGCATGAGAGAACATCACTGCTGCGGCAGTGGAGACTTTAAAGCTGCTGAGCTCCTGCGGGAGCGTGAGAGAACGTCACTGCTGCGGCAGTGGAGACTTTAAAGCCGCTGAGCTCCTGCGGGAGCGTGAGAGAACATCACTGCTGCGGCAGTGGAACTTTAAAGCTGCTGAGCTCCTGCGGGAGCGTGAGAGAACGTCACTGCTGCGGCAGTGGAGACTTTAAAGCCGCTGAGCTCCTGCGGGAGCGTGAGAGAACATCACTGCTGCGGCAGTGGAGACTTTAAAGCCGCTGAGCTCCTGCGGGAGCGTGAGAGAACATCACTGCTGCGGCAGTGGAGACTTTAAAGCCGCTGAGCTCCTGCGGGAGCGTGAGAGAACATCACTGCTGCGGCAGTGGAGACTTTAAAGCCGCTGAGCTCCTGCGGGAGCGTGAGAGAACATCACTGCTGCGGCAGTGGAGACTTTAAAGGCGCTGAGCTCCTGCGGGAGCATGAGAGAACGTCACTGCTGCGGCAGTGGAGACTTTAAAGCCGCTGAGCTCCTGCGGGAGCATTAGAGAACATCACCGTTGGCGTCGGCAGATGAGGATGAAGATGAAGGATGATGATTATGATAATGATGACCATGGTGGAGACAATGGTGTGATGGTGATGGATGATGATGATGACAATGATGACGATGATGATGATATCCAAGGATGAGTTTCTTTGAGTTATGATTCCAGTTCTGCTCGTTAATTCCATTTCTTGAGCTCCGGCGGGAGCATGAGGGAACATCACTGCTGCGGCAGTGGAGACTTTAAAGCCGTTGAGCTCCTACGGGAGCATAAGAGAACATCACCGTTGGGTTCGGCAGATGAGGATGAAGGATGATGATTATGATAATGATGACCGTGGTGGAGACAATGGTGTGATGGTGAAAATGGTGACTGTTGATGATCGAGATTTGATGGTGTTAAGGAGTTTCAGCTGATGAGAGTTCGTTGGGCTTCTTTGATGTGATTGCGATTTGATCGGATGTAGCTTCTTGAAAGCCTCTGATGACCAGCGACCAAGTGCTTGGATCTGCTGCTGGGAAAGCCCTTTTTGGGCGGCTGTGGTTGCTGCACCAATGCGAAAAGAATGGCTGGAAAAGTGCTCTGCTGGGATGCCAGCAATATGGATTTGAGGTGTTTTTGGAACCAGAAACGAGTGACGGGGTGCTTAGAAACGTCTGTGAAAAGTGGGTCGGATGGCAGTTAAGCCTATGAGCTTCTGAAATGGATATAAGCTAGGAGGGTTTGGTATGGTTGGATTGAAGATGGGAGATTAAAAATATAGATAAAATGGCCTTTCCTTGTTTGGTCAGTCTTGCTTTTCTTTATGAAGTATGAGAAGGTTTCGTTATCGAGAATGACGTGATGGTGAGAAGGGAAAAGTCTGGAAAAGACCGGCTGTAGGTGGAGTGAAAGGACTTAAAACTCCTCCATGCAGTTAGGTAAGATTGTAGTGTCCTCAGGGATACGGCTTGGAGAATAATGTTGAGAGAAGCATCAAGGAGTGATTTGATTGGATGGTCTATAGGGAATATCAGCTCTGAAAAGTGAGGTACTGGAGTTGGAAATGGGTCCGCTTCTGGTGCCAGCTGCTTGGAGGATCTGCGCTCGGATGCTGCTGGTGACAGGGGGTGGTTCCAGGGTTGTTGCGTTCGCTGGGATAGGCATTAGCTTAGCAGAAAACAAGGTGAAAGGAGATATTATTTGGAGGAAAGCCATAGTAGGAAAAGAGGCCGGGGCCTAACTCACATGCGGAGGCAACCTCACGCTTGTGTCGACCCCTGGCGCCTGGGGAGAAAAGAGAGGCGGTGGAAACAAGGGTTATGAGGAAGAAAGTGGACGTCTGGGCCTGCGCTGCTAGCGGAGGCAGCCTCGCGCTGGAAATAGACAGAGGAGCGGCAGGCCACGGACAGGGGAGAGAATTAGAAAAAGTGACAGGAAAAGACTGGGGAGGCATACTTACCGTGAAAGGATAGCCTACGCTTTTGGGGGAAAGCCATAGCCGGAAAAGAGGCCGGGGCCTAACTCACATGCGGAGGCAACCTCACGCTTGTGTCGACCCCTGGCGCCTGGGGAGAAAAGAGAGGCGGTGGAAACAAGGGTTATGAGGAAGAAAGTGGACGTCTGGGCCTGCGCTGCTAGCGGAGGCAGCCTCGCGCTGGAAATAGACAGAGGAGCGGCAGGCCACGGACAGGGGAGAGAATTAGAAAAAGTGACAGGAAAAGACTGGGGAGGCATACTTACCGTGAAAGGATAGCCTACGCTTTTGGGGGAAAGCCATAGCCGGAAAAGAGGCCGGGGCCTAACTCACATGCGGAGGCAACCTCACGCTTGTGTCGACCCCTGGCGCCTGGGGAGAAAAGAGAGGCGGTGGAAACAAGGGTTATGAGGAAGAAAGTGGACGTCTGGGCCTGCGCTGCTAGCGGAGGCAGCCTCGCGCTGGAAATAGACAGAGGAGCGGCAGGCCACGGACAGGGGAGAGAATTAGAAAAAGTGACAGGAAAAGACTGGGGAGGCATACTTACCGTGAAAGGATAGCCCACGCTGGTAGGGGCTATTATAGGAACTCTGGAAGCAGTGTTAGGAAAAACTGCGGTTTGTAGCTCGGCGGAGCTAGGAGAGGATTGGGGCCGGGCGGCGGCAGAGTCTGGGGTGCAAATCAAAGACTCGGGGGGAGATATGAGATGAAAAGGCGGCCTTGCAGGATTAAATGCGTTAATCATGAAGTTTAAGTGGTCAAGCAAAGACAGTAGTTCACATTTGTAGGAAAATTAGACTGTCTAGGAAAGCAGACCAGACCAGAAAAATCTTTTCGATTTCCCTTGTGCACACTCTGTAGGTGAACAATCCAAGTTAATGCCCTGAATTCACTGGACTTGGCTGGACCCATGGTTTTAACCAAGGCAAATGATGAGAAGCCTAAAACATGCTGCGCATATTCGCCTCTGACGCAGTTTGATCCTGTTGTCATTAGTTGATATTGGATGATCGTCGAACAGCAGAGTACAGTCTGATTTGTGATCGTTTGCTCCTTATCTGGGCTGGTTTGTGTGGCACATACACATTAATCAAGTTCAAAAGAGACTTACGGTAAAGTTGAAAGCTTGAATAAAATGTGCGCATAAATTTATTCAATCGTGTTCAACAATCACTGAAGGATCACAACACAGTTACTTAAAGAAACACTTCCTACTGTATTCAGTAAGAACAAACGTTTTTATGAATTTGTCCTACCAGTCTGTGCAGCGTCTCTTTCCCAATGATGAAGCTGTGGGTTTAGATCATTTAACAGAAAAACATATGCGCTATATGACTTCGGTCATAATTAATTTGTTGAATAAATCGCAGGACAGTGTTGATTCTGTGTAGGCGATTTAACTGCGCGTGACTTGCGAGCCACAGCGCGTTTGTTAGAACAGCAAATCATTTGTAGAAATAGTATAAAACGCGAATTTCCTTGATCAAACGGAATATTCAGATACCATAACTGTGCCCGTTATTTAGCGTCTGAACGCGACGCGATCAGGGGCAGAAAACCAGAAGTATTTGAGCTGTGCCGTTACTGTTTTGAGCCGGCGGAGAGAGAGACTCGGCTTGCTGCGGCGGCCTGACGCTGGAGAAAAGCACGTTCAATCGCGGGAAGAGGGCGGTATTGCCCCAGACGCGAGTTTGGTGCTCGACGGGCCTTATTGTCCGTTTCTCTATGGCAGGAATGATTGAATATGCCGAAGCGGAGAAATACGGAGAAGGAGATCGCGGATGTTTCGCCCGTGGTGGCGCGTGTAGATCTCGTTGTGCTGGGACTTGTTTGTTTGGGCTGATGCCTGCGAGAAAGTTGGTTCTAGGTAGGAGATAATCGCGCATGGGCCAGAGAATTGTGGCAACGATTTCTCGAGGATGAAATATTTTCGACGGACGGGAAGATCTCGATTTCGGGCATGTTGGGTGGGCCAAATGCTGAACTGTCCAAAAGCATAGGTGAGTCAACTGCATCGATATATATATAGGTTTCTGCTCATGCTGATTAGGCAGACATGTTGATTGCTGATTAATGACAGCTGGCTGGAGTGATGTGATGATTAGCTAGATCATTTGAACGTGTTCCTCCCGAACTTTGTTAATAAAACATCATAAAGTGGGGTAGGCGTAAATGGTGACTGAATTTAAATTTTTGGGTGAACTCTTTAGAGCAGCGCTTCTGTTAGGATGTTGTGTACAGGATGAATGCCAATGTTCTTTCTGTTAGCAGTTCACGGCAGGAGTTTGTTAATGACAGAACAGCTCTGTCAGCGAGTATCACCTACAGATTCACATCTTAGCTCAGGGACTCAGCAGAAATGAATGTCCGGCTTCCAAAATGACATCTTTTTTACCCACGCTGACACAGAGCGGTAAAAAATAAGGAGTGGGGAAAATGAGTGCAGGACGTTTATTCACAAATTAAAGTCGAATATTCTAGATCACGGAATGAGGCGATTTCCCAAATCAAATCGGCCTTTATCTATATGCAAATGACATGACGGCCTTCTTAAATTTATTTTCATTGACTCAAGAAGAGGTTGGCTGTAAGATGCCGAGCCTTCATAATGGATCTCACTGTGAATGTTTCAATTTCACTATTAAGGTCATTGTATTATACCACAGAGACAATGCAGTGTTTTATGCTTATTGAAACAAAGACTGGCTTGATTGGCCAGACGCCTGCCTTTGTAGGTCAGGCTGAACATTGGATAACTTAAAAACTAATTTAAGAGGTTATGTAGACGTGGTCTGTGAGGTATGATATAAATGATATACAGACATCTTAACCACCTACACTGATGCATGAAGAAAAGGAGAAATGCTTTGGTGGACTATTACTCATTCTAAGTGACTTCAGCTTATATTCAGGCAGTGGATGGTATTGTTATGCCGCATACACAGAACAGCAGACATTGTTTATCATCTTATTTTTCTATTTTACTTTTGGTAAAGGAACTGGCTCTTGTGAAAGGATTGGTACGCTGAAGGGAATAACCAGAACATCTGTCATGTTCCACAGAGAAACAGCTGTGATAACAGTAACTAGCGACCGGTGGCCTACAGACACGTTTAAGACATATGGTTCGATTCTGTATTTAGAGATACGTTTGACATCAACCCAAAATAAAATGTTCTCAATAAGTACCTATTCAGTGTTCTGTGATTAAGCAGCAACGTTTTGTTCATTCGTATATTTTAGAGAAAAACACGACAGGATACTGTTTGTCCGCTGTGACAAAGGAAGTGTGTGCTATTAAGAAGTCTAAAGGGATCGTCCCTCTAAAAATGAACATTTTTGTCATCATTTACTCACCCTCATGTTGTTCCAAACCCTTTAGGAGTTTCTATCTTCTGTTGAACACTAAAGAATGTTGGTAACCAGACCATTGACGTGTTATTATTGGTATGTTTTGGAAGTCAGTGGCGACCGTCAAACGCTTGATTTCCAACATTCTATAAAATATCTTCTCGTGTGTTCAAAAGAAGAAACTCATACAGGTTTGGAACAACTTAAGGGTGACTAAATGATGACGGAATCTTCATTGGTGACACTTTACAATAAGGTTCATTAGTTAATATATTAACTAACATGAACTAACCATGAGTAATACATTTGTTACTGTATTTGTATCTTCGTTAACGTTAGTTAATGAAAATACAGTTGTTCATTGTTTGTTCATGTTAGTTCACAGTGCGTTAACTAATGCTAACAAGATTTTAAAAATGTTGAAATTAACATTAACAAAGATGAATAAATGCTGTAAAAGTGCAGTTCTTTATTAGTTCATGATAACTAATGTAGTTAACTAATTACCTTTTCATTTTTGGGTGAACTATCCCTTTAAAGAGTCTTGTGTCTATTCATATTTTAAAAGATTTTTTAAGACTATTAGTGATTTTCATAAATGTGACATGTAATATGCTCATCGAAAGCAATGACATGTATTGTACTGTGGATCATTTTCATACTTGAGGTTCATCATGCAGAATCCCAACCTGTGTTCAGCTTCACACACACAAGGACAGAAGAAAGATTTACATCTACATTTATACAAAAGTTTACTACAGACAGATTACTCACAAAATATTAACCAGAACATGTGGCTAGTCCGATCCAGAAAGTCTTTGTGTGATATTAAATAATGTTTCCCGCTATTGGTAAAAATGTGAAATTTAGAAGTAAAATATTTGGAATGAGTGGCTAAATGAATAAATCACTACCAATCAGTCCGTGTACAACAAATATTACCGCTCATCCATATAAGCGCACATAAAGAGAAGTACATGTTCTGTTTTGTCTTCAGCTTCTCAGGCTTACAAGGTTTAAAATGAACAAGTGGCTAGAAAATCAGATTGACAAAAAGAAAAGGGGAGGAAAACGTAAAAACTGCTGCAAAACTGTAGAGGAAAGAACAAGCAGGGGGGGGTTATTGGCGTGAATGCTAGAAAATTGAACCCGGGATTGTTTGCACCTCAATAATGCTCGAGATGGAAAATTGAACATAATTTCGACTCACTGATTCTCAAGAAGGCGAGAGAGTTCAAATAACTGCAAGTCGTGCTCTGGGCTTTTGTGTGTCACTATATCACACAAACCAAGTTGTACTTGCTTCTCCTCCTCCTCCCTCCTCCTCCTCCTCCATGTAGGCTTCATTTACGTTTGATGATAAAACTAATGAGAGAACTCCACGACTCGATGCAGATCCGATTAAAGAGCTACTTATTTTTGACAATAAACTTTTAGCGCTATAGCTCGGTGCCGAGGCTGACTGCTAAAGAAAATCAAGTTTAACCTGATCAAGCGATGATTCTCCCTATCCCTCATTTCGGGCTCATTTTGACAGTGCTGTAAAAGCTATTTCATAGCCATTGTAAAAGTAGAGATCGATGGTGAGGGAGGATTGCCATCGGATCGTATCTCCTTCGGCCAACCCAAAAATCCAATTGATCTGCTGAAATCCAGGCTCAAAGAGAAGCGCGAAAGCCCGCGCGCTCCTTCGCTCCGGCCGCCGCTGCTGATAGGCTGCAGTTTAGAGACCATTTTATCCCCTTTTAAAGTAATCACCCTCATTACCATCTATCATTGCATTTGTCAGGGGAGCATCCTTTAACATCTGCTTTCATCTGTGCTCTGCGCAGGGAGACGGTTCTCCTGTGGTGAAGGCCTACACGAGCCCGGACCAGCCGGTTCGTCGGTCAGCCGGTCAGGACAGGAGGAGGAGAAATGCTTCAGTGACAGCCTGTCTTCATCAGAAAGGTTAACTCGTCTCCTCTGTTGAGAAACGACCTGCAGGGCAGATCGCACCACCGGGGAAGGAAAACGAGAGCTCTGAAGGTATGGAGCCAGGCTCGCAGTGGCTGTGAAGCTGTAAGGGTTTGCCAAGGCTTGGCAGGAAGGTGCATTCATGGGGAGAGCAGGCCAGGACCGAGCTCCGGCGTAATGGCTGACGAAATGAGATTAGCATTGGCCAGTGTTCCACAGACATCCTACCTCCACCAGTCTAATTGAATTAAAGCAGCAAACAAGAGTTTATATCTTTATGACTGGGAGGGAGCCACAGTATTGAAAACACTGACAAGGGCCATTGTTGATTCCTGAATAGGATTGTTTGTGTTTGCGCAGCAGTGTGCGTGTCGTGTACCATCCTGCCCGTGCACTGCTTTCTCTCTCTCTCTCTCTCTCTCTTTTTTTTGAATATACCTTCCCCACTGTGAGAATTGATTGGTATTTAAATCTACACAAACATTTAAAACTTTTAATGTGATGAACTCGTTTAAAATATTTTTTATTAAATTACATGTTGACGCTGTAAAAATAAACATTTTAACTTCTTATTAAAAACAAGACAGACAATATTTAAATGAAAAAGTTAAATTTTTAATTTTTCCTCCATTAACCTGGGCCATTGCGGTAAAGTTTTATACATAAAGGAAAATTTAGTCGCATATCTAACATTTTTACGTGGAAAAGATCCCTTGCTGACTTCACCCAAAAATAAAAATTCTGTCATCATTTTTTTTTTTTTTTACCAGTGTTGTTATTGTTGTTTCTAAAATTATTAAAATCGATTTCAGTAATTGAAATAAAACTAAAAAAAAAGACTTGAAAGACTTAATTCAGTTAGATACCAAGGCAATATTTAAAATGAAGTACTAAATTCTTAAAATAAAAAATAAATGAAATCTATATAGACATCAAAAAATACAAATTTGTATTAAATCAAAAAAATTATTTTAAACTTTAAAAATAAAATGAAATTATATTTTAATTTAAAATATTAATAAATACTAGTAATAAGAGTCATTTCCTCGCCCTGTCGTTTTGAAACAAAATTGTGATATGAGATGAATTTATTTAAAGGAAGTTGTACATCGCAGTTGTAAAAATAAACTACTGCTTATTAAAAGCAAGACTTGACAGTACTTAAATGAAAAAGGCTTTTGTTTCATAACTGTGCGCATCCTGGGCCTGCAGTGAAGAACCCAGTCATTGGCAGTCTCTCTCACCTCTTCAGTCTTTCGTAGTGGAGAGAAATGAAAGGCTCTCTGCCAGTCTCCTGCCAATGCCAATTAGCCCAGGTCAGAGGTCACGAGTCTATACAGCACTCATCAGTGGCTGCGATTCGCTCCATGCTAATAGTTTTAGTGATTATTGTCACATTCACGACTACAACACAGCAGGTTTGTCAAGGGACAGGGCAAACCCATAGACAATAAGGCCGTCATGGGAATGAGAGGAAAACATGTTCATTCTGTTGCAGTCAAAGTGAAAAGTAAGTTTGAGTAAGATTGCCCTCAGAACAACATCACGTAAATACTCTTTAGATGTTGTTCAGGTGATCTTGGATCTAAGATGTGGGGTTACATCTTAGGTTTTAGAGCAGTGTTAGTTTTCCTAATGCAACGTTCATAGCATGGTACCCTCTACTGGTTAGCTCATGAAATTTCTACTTGAATTGCAAGGCCTATAGGATAGTGTGGTTAAGAGTTGTAAAAACAAAGATTACTGGAACATTAAGGTCTTTATATGAAGAGATTTGTAGATTGTAGGGAATATTAAATTGTTTTATGTAAAATATATTTTAACAAGAAAAAGGACATTCACTGTTGATACCAGAGAGAACGAAGGAGAGTTATTAGAAGGGAAACGAGAATTTTTTTCTGACTAAATAAATCAAGATTTCTGAAATGTTCTCGAATTCAGGAATAGTCAGATTGTGAGAAATATTAAAACATAAAATGTTAAAACAACTGTATTAAAAGGGAAAGTTTACAGAGTCGCATACGAGTGCATTTGTGGCAGAAAGAGACATTTTTGTGTGGGAAATATCCTTTTCTGATGTCTGTCATGTATGAGTGCTGTTATTGTTATCCATTTTTGGGTAACTGAAATAAACCTGAAATAATAATTAAAAAAAATCTATAAATATTAGATAAAAATAAGTAAATAAATATATTGCTATAGCTATAAATATAAAACTATATAAAATAATAAATAAAAAAATCTAATAAAAACTAAATTACCAAAACAAATATAAAAATAAAACCTACAATCATTAAAATAAATACTGTAATAGTATGTAAATCATACTGTCATAAACTCAGCTTCATGCCGTTTTAAACGACTAAAAGAAGCTATTTTAAGAAATGACTTTTTTTGTCCACACAATGGAATAACATGAGGTTGAGTAAATGATGACAGGAGAATGACCCCTTTAAGAATACTCTAAAAAGCCCTGCGAATATTTGTACAATTATGAAATTATGACCACGCCATTGTTGTTTTAATATACATTTCTCAACTCAACCGAGCATTGAGTACATCCCACTCATGCAGTTCTGCATATGTCAGAGAGGAAGAGCCCGTCTCCGTGTGCCTTTCGAAAAGACACGGACATTATGATGTCGCGGCAGCTTCCCGGAGTCACATGTGGGCGTTACGACGGAAAGGTCAATATTATTTTTCTAATACGGCACTTAGGAAGGGGAGCAGGAGGAGAAGAAGAGGGAGTGCTCTCGCTTGTCTTATTAACATTTATGAATAATTTAACCTGGCACGCCTGGCCATGGTCCAGACACATCATTTCTTAATTGCAATCAGAGAGAGGAAGTAGGTTGATGCACAATGATGTATGAATGACAGGCAAGGGAGGATGCTGCTCCAGAGCACAACTTACTGTAATAACAATCACGCTTCGACTTGTTATTGGCCCGATTCTGTGTGTACGTAAAGGATTTTGTCCCTATATAATTAAAAAAGAACAATTTAATATCAGGCAATGAAAAGCAAGAGTAGTGCAAATAACTCTACGCTCTTTAAAAAGTATCTGTGATACTGTTAAAATGCTGTTCTGGCAGCTAATAATGAGTGCGCTTAAGGGACTTCAGTAAATTTGCTGAACCTTCTCATCGTGCTTGGCATGGTTGCTAATTTTTCAAAGGCAAACATTTTTACAAAGCAAGTTAAGTCGCAGCCAAATTAATGGAGCTCTAGTGCAAACTTTAGATTTATGGAGGCCCGGTTTTCTTCCTAATCCCTTGTTATTGTGCGCCTATAACAAATGATGAAATAACTCTGACATGTCTGGCTGCTGTTTTTCAAAAGCAGCGTTTTCCTGCATCTCAAACACGAAAGCACTCAGAGAACGAGCGGTCTGCAGCTCGGAGATGAAAACGATAGCATTTTAATTAACTCCGTCTACAGTCTTGTCCACTGCACCCAATCGGATGTTTGTTCGCAGATGTAACAATTATAGGACGATCATATTAACACAACAGAGACTGAGCATAAACCTTTTAGACTGTTTGTAGCAGCTCCAGTGAATGCTTTGTTTTGCAAAACAAATCAATTGGGACATTAGAGAACCCGTTTTAAACATCATTAGAACGATTTGTTCTGTGTCTGCGTCTAAACCTAAAGCTGCTCTTCAAGAAGCCTAAACAATCTGACAAACTGCAAATGAAACTGTTTAAAGTTTATTCAAATTAATTATGGCTCATACTTTAAAAAGCATGTTTCTGGAGATAATTAGCTTATCGTTAGAAATCTATTTATACATAAATATGTCTTGTGATTTAATTACTAACAAACATTCAACAGCAGATCTGCTTTATAAATAATTATTAGACGTTTCATTATGATTAATCACAGTTGCCAGTCACATAATTCATTTTCCCGGCGTTTCGAAATTCGCATTGTGAAAATGAGACTTCGACACTTTCAATTATTAATGATCTTGCTTTAGTATTTATTTAGTTATTGTCATTAATATCAGAGATAACAACAGCACTTGGCCATCTTTCTCATTCAATCTTCCCCTTTCACTTTTGATTGCTGTATCTTCGGGGAAAGGGACAAAAGGCAACATTGCACTGTGTTGTTTTGAATTAATGCAACTCTTTTGTGCCAGCACAATTATTCTAGCATAACTGGCTTGGGAATATAAGGCAATTATTTCTGCTGGCTAATTATTCGTTTTCATAATAAAGGTAATTTTTCACACAGCAATTATAAGTGGAATCGATGCTTTGAATGAGATGTCGCTCTTTCGTTTTCTTTCTCTCCGGTCAGGTGGAGCGACAGTGTGCTTTAGCAAACGGGATTAACAGGCAGGCCCCTCTTGGGCACGTACGGTGTTGTCCTGGTAACCATTTTGATGCAGTCGATGATGGGGCACACGCTCAGGCAAAGAGTGCAGCCGGTGCAGCTGTCCATGATTACAGGAAGATGGGTCTCAGGGTCAAACTTAATAGCCTGCAAAAGAAGAGGAAGGGGAGGGAAAAAAAGCTATTACATTAGAGCAATTATCGACTCTCCATAGGAGGATTTCCCTACTCTTGGGAGAGCTTTTCATGGAGGGAAAAAGAGCAACAACAATGACAGCAATGAGCACAACAGTGCCGAGCTTTAAAGTAAATAGCTGGGCACCAGCTTTGTTAATTTCCGACTCTGCATTTGGCTCTTTATGTTTTGAACTCTATAAATCGAGTGAACTTTAAAGTCAACAATTAATCTGAAAACATTTACTAGCTTGCCGTATTTCAGCAAATGTAAGCCATTAGTAATTGCCTTCCCGTAAATAGCATATGCCAGAACGTGTAATTATCTGATCTGTGCGTCTGTACCTGGTAGCCTGAGTCATTGCAGGTCATGTAGCATTTGCCACAGTTGATACACATATCTGGGTCGATGAGGGCCTGCACTTGTTCTCGGTTGTCCAGCTCCTGGTAGGCACCAATATGCTTCAGAGCTCTGGCAATCACATCCTTTCCAGGGAGGAGAAGCAGGGATTAAAACGACAAGAAAAACAGCCGTAGCGTCTCAAAGAAACAGTTTGAAAGGCAGCGTTCTGTTCTTAAGTTAGCTTAATTAAATCAGCGCTGGAAGGAGAGGATCGGTTTTGATGTCTGGCTGGTAGTTTGTGATCTCCATTTCCTCCTAGAGATCCCTCACAGCATAATCACCTCGAGGAATAAAGCTTTTTAATGTTATGAGCAGCAACACTGCGTGTGCTACAAAAGGCAGCCTCAGATTACAGGAGGACAGACTGCTGAGGACGCGCGTTTGTGCATTTGTGTATGTTTACGTGTTGCATCTATTGGAGCTGTCAAATCAACGTGTTAATGTAGGGAGATTAATTATTAAAAAAGGAATGGGGTTGAAAAAATGAAAGCAATGACCTGTATATACATTGTATTTTTTTTTATTTAAACGTGGCGCTGCTCTCAGCGAAAAACACTGAAAGACAGTGCGACACGATGCAGCAGTCATAATCAAGCAGTCAAAAAGCTAATTAATAAATGTACGCTACCGTTCAAATGTTATGGGTCGGCAAGATGTTTTTGAAAGAAGTCTCTTATGCTCACCATGGCTGCCTATTTCATCACAAATACAGTAAAAACATCAATGTTGTGCAATATTATTTAAATGTAAAAATAACTGCTTTTTATTTTAATATATATTTTAAAGTTATAAAGAAATCATCATGTCATGCAATTAATTTGAATACAACTTGTATTTGACTGACAGCCCTACTATCCATATATCATTGGGAAATTGTAACGCCTCAAATACCAAATGGTGAGACGATACTTACTTTCACATTGGGGACGGGTTTTTTGGGGACGTTAACTCTAGCATCACTGGTGCCTGTAGTCACATTGCCACTGGCGTCTTTTAGGCTCTTCTTGTACTTCGCCAGGGCTTGAGTCTTCGTCTGTAAGTATGGTCCAAAGCTAGGCAGACTCTTTTGGAGAGAAAGATGACAGTTCAACTTATTCAAAGTAAGTCTTAAAATATTTGATACATCAGTAGTTAATGTACTTTCAGGTAATTTGAAACATCATTAAACTTTGATTTATTCAATTCTATATTTGTCTATGTATGTACATTATGTTAATGACTTTTTAATGAAAGTTATTTGAAAATTTTACCAAGACAAGATTGAGATGGACGTCACGTGAATTCATATCCATATTTAAATAAACCTCACCTTTCACACCAATCTAATCATGAAAGTGTGCTAAAACATCCTTGCTATCACTTCCCACATCCATTTAGAACAAAAGTGGTTGTAGTGCTATCTTTGCCTCAGAGTCTTGCACACATGCCTGACCCTCCAGAGCAGCAGGGCTAAAGAGGCGATTCGTATTCACAGTCACACTCTCATACCGATTCACCAAGCCTGAGAGGTGGCCATAAAAGTGCCTTGAGGCTTCGTTCTCCAAAGGCCATTCGACAGGAAACACTGGCTCCACTGACGAGAAATCAAGTTTGCCACAAAATTAGCCATCCTTTTAATGGAGCCATAAAGAGAATCTGCAATGAATTGTTAGGAAATCGTATAATACTACCGGTAATTGCAAGGATTAGCTGGTCAAACTAATGGTTTGACACTAAAATGGTAATGAATGGTAATTTGAGGGAAATGGACTTATGGGTTGCGGATGGGCACCGCTTCCAATAACTGATATTTTCAGTTTTATAAATGCTCTTTCATGAAGAAGCCTTTTTTGGAGGATTTTTTTTTGGTGGGAAGGGGGGCTAATTATCATATTTATAATTTGAAACGTTCGAGCAAACACTCAATTTGCTTAATGACAGTTTCGTTTCAGACAGCATCTCTCTTCATGACCTCTTTGCAAAAGAACAGTTCAGTTATTCACGCATTTTAACAACACCCTATTCCACCTTTCCCGCAACAAGTATTCCTTACAACGCCTACTACAAATCCATTCGTCCCAACGATAGGACATTTAAATTGGTCTAGCATTTTCCCAGTCACACAATCTCCTCAAAGCGGTCATCCACAACCGCCTGTAACCCTTCATTTCCACCATGACCAGGTGGAAGTGTCTCCGCTGCAAAGCAAAAGAATCAAAACACAACAGGAAAGGACTCAGTTATTAGCTGACGAAAGAGAACAGAGGCCTTTGGTAAAGCAGGACCTTTAAGAGGAATCAGAGAAACAAATCTACGGTGGCGGCGTTGACTGCAGGACTAATGGCTAGCTGGTGGTGGTGGTGGTGGTGGGGGGGGGGGGGGGTTCATCCTCCATGTATTTATTTCCCTGTAGAGCTAACACTGGTGGCCCTGTTCTAATCCTGCATAAAAGCATTACTCTCTCAGGCACAGGCTGACAGTCTAATGAATCAAGCGCTCCAGCCCTGCAGCAGACAGTCTGAGGAACCCATCGGCGGCTGGGGAGATAAACGTACACACACTGACTACGCACACAGATGTATTCTCATGCACACAGAAACACAAAGGCTAGACAGAGATATGTCATTAACAGTGCATTAGTCAAAATAAACAGAGAGATGACTGGCTTGCTTGTGAAACCTTGATTACACAGCAACTTTGAACACTATTTTTAACGTGGTGACAGTTTACTATTAAAAAAAAACAGCCTAAGGGTGTACCATAAAATTATATATATTATTTTAGGTCTTTTTTGCCATTTTCTGACAGTCATAGTCAAGAGCAGACAGAAAATGATTGGGGAGATCACAAAAACAAACTGAACTTGAATGAGCACCACACCTCAACACGTCGATACCCCTAGGCCACATATGAATTAGCATTGAGATGTTTTTCCTGAGTGTCTACTTATAAAATATTATTCAACATATTCTCTGTCTTTCTATGACTACCATGCCGTGACAGAATGACTGACCTAACAACAAGTTTGAAGATGGACTTACCAGCTTGGCACCACCTTATCACCTGCCAAGACTGGTCACTGTTTGAGTACTGGTGATGAAACTGCAGCAAGGAGACTCCTCGTTCACCATCTGTGAGGCAGAGAAGGATCCTAAACAGGAGTTTACTACCTGGGTCATCACGGAGCCTACACAAGCTGCTCAGTCCATCTCAGAGCCAGGAGCAGACCTCTGTCTAATAGAACTTTGGTTTGTGGATCCATTCCCCTCCTGAGCCCCCACCCTCGAGTCTTTGCCCTTCGTGCTAGTCCTGTCCGGCCATCTGAATGATCCGGTTCCGTCCGGAAACTGTTCTTTTCCAATGTCCCCGACCTACTTCTTTGTCACATGTCCTCCACTGGTTTAGTCAAATTCCCTGGATCTGTTGGTGCGAATAGTGCCATCCTGCTCCTTGGCTATGCCCCCACCACTTGCTCCGGGTCTGCGGCTGTGCTTCGACCCTCCACCCCTTCGGCTCCACCGGGCTTCTCCTTCCCTCCAGCTTCTCCATTGTCCTCACTCTCTCCGTCATCATCCCGGTCTGCCGAGCCCCCGTTTCTAACTCGGTCCAAGAAACCAGCAGCTCCACTCGTGAACACCCTGGTCCTTCGGCCTCACTGCTTCGCAGGAAACCCCATGCACCCCGGTTCCGTCGCTGTTAGTCAGTCCCCAGGTTCCACCTAGCCCTTCAGTCAAGGCTCTACTCTAGATCCTCCCACCATTGGCGTCACCTTGGTGTTCATTTTCATCAGTCCCTCCAGGTCCCTGTCCATCACTAGCTCCACGTCCATCTCCAAAGCCCCTTTCTGCCCTCACTTCCTCTCTCCACAGTGGTATGTTCAGTTACAGCAAGAGGACGTGCTTCCCGGGAGGGGAAAGTACTGTCACGTTTATGGACTTTCAGTTTGTTTTCATAAGTTTTCTTTGTTCTTAGCTTGTCTTAGCTGTCTGTCTTGACCCAGTTTTTTCAGTTCATTTGTCATTTCATTCACCTGTTGTCATTTAATTAGCTATTTCACTGGTGTGTAAATACTTAATGTTTGATTCAGTTAATAGTATTTCTGCCAAAGTTTTTTTCACACGATTTTACAAATCAAGTAATTATTTTCTGTACTAATCAACGTGCCACAGACACTGTCAATTTAGATATGAAGACAATATACAAAACTATATAAAATACTCGATTTCAGTTTTCTTTTTATACTAAAATCTGTAAATCTGCTGTTCCAAAACGACTAGAACTTTCAACAGGACAAACATCTATTTTAATACACAGCCCACACAGGCATAGGTGCCATGAAACAGAACCAAAAAAACGCTCGATCACGCCTCACTGGCTTACACGTCCTTCGCAAATCTCACCAAAACCACACACAAAGCAACTGACCACCATTTTGCCTCAGGCAGTCTTGTGAGTAAGTGCCGGGTACTTAAATGGCAACCAGCGGAAATCCCCTATGCCTATTATAACTTCATGTCTTCCAGACACACAAACTGCAGTCTGCCCGACTCACAGCAACCCATTCTGTCCTATTAGATGAGCACTTCCTCTCTCGCTCTCGCTTTCTCTGTGTTTTCTGTTTAGCGACGAGTCACAGCGTATCTGCTTTATGCTAATTCACTCTTAGATCATTCAAAGGATTCAAAGGAGAGTCTACAAAGCAATACATTTAACAATGGAAAAAAAAATATAATGATAGAAGTTTTCACAAAGAATGTTTTTTTTTACAAAGAAACACTGAAAGAAAAAGAAAATGCCATTTGCTTTGGGCGTCTGCTAAACAGACAGGTTGAATACTTGCGTATAAAAGCGAACGCACTAAATAACAGTTATTCAAACGTGTTGTGGAAAAGGAATCTTTCCTTTTTCTTTCTTTCTATTGAGATGGAGTTTTTTTTTTTTTTTTTTTTTTGCCAGTCCACTCCACGAGGAGTGCTGTTTTAATGAGAGGAGCTACACGCACTGCCAAATCTCATGTCCCGGGCAACCAGAAAGCCTTCGCTAATTAGATGCAGAGCTTTCCAAAACACAGGGCTTGTCAATTCTCCCATCTCCCCTCTGGATTGTAAATCAAGAGTGCAGTGGAGGAAGGAGCGCACATTATGTCAGTGTGGGCTGAGTGATTTAAATTATACGAGAATTAGAATGAAAGCCCGGCCTCCTATGTTCTGTAGCATCACGCCAATCGCTTCGACGAGAGAAGCGTTAAGCTTTATCCTTGCTTTGTAATGGCCGCTAATCACATACTAAGTGCTAAACAGACCTCACTTGACAGACGCATGGTATGGAAAGCATATTTCTGTAGGACGTCAGTTGAAATGTTATTGTTGCCTGGATGTGACTGAAAGTGAGAAACTTGTTGGGTCTGACTGGGCCATCATCAAATCTTTCATTACCTGCGAAGGTTCTGACCTGTAGTGACATTGTTGATTCCCTGCCGTGCTTAAACCTTTAAAGCTTACTGTATCATATTTCATAGGTAAGTTTCTTAAGCCTCTAAATGATCGAAACTTTGCTGAATTTTGTTGTACACTATCTACTGCATATCTTTTGTTGTCTGATTGATAGTTTAACCTATATAAGTCTTTAGTATAATTATAAAAACGTCCCCCTTCAGGTCATGCTACATATGTTTTTTTTTTTTGAAAAGTGAAAAGTAAATGTAAAAATAATAATATTTCAATATAAACACTTATTGTACTCAAGGAACTTGAGTACTCAAAGTACTTGATTTTTGTGTAGAGTTTATTTGAACATCTCCCAATCATCGTGTTGCATTGCATTATATTTTTTGCTCCCCACAATTAAACTACACAACTTTGATAATAAAACTAAGCATTAAAATATCATCTCACTAAGATATATTACTGGGAAATATGAGTTTTATGTAAGTAGTGTGTTATACTGTTATAATGATCTCACTGTCATCTTAATTTTTGTCCATATAAATATCAAAAACCACCAAATTACATATTGTTTTGGGCCTCTGAATGAAATTGAGATGTATTTTAATCTCCACAAGTATCAGCTCCATATTCTCCTATTCTTATAATTTATGAGCCAAAAAGTATACTGTATCAAATGTAATACTCAAAAAACAACACATCTGCAATGTCAGGCTTTATAAGTTTTCACATATGTAACGGGCTTTATAAGTTTGACACTCCATAGATGATGAGGGTAAAAGCTCTTACAAAACTCACAGTTATTTTTTTTAACACCAAACAATGTATCTCATAATCAGTGTAACTAATTTTTTTTTTTTTTTGCACGTTTTCAATCTACGGGATCCTCTAATGTAATGGCACTGAATAATACAGAATAAAATAACAAAACATTAATCCCCCAAGCTCATATTAATGTAAGGAGCTCAGTGCTGGTATCATGGTGGGCATTGATCTCTGCACTTTAATTGGCTTCAGGCAGTGAATTTGTTCTTGTTCAGCAGAGAAAGAAATACTGTATTAGCCAAGACCACACATCTCTTTTTGTGTCTCCTCTCATCAGGGTGCAAAGATAATGGAAACCTTTTGCCAGTGTCTTCACTCCATTTCTGAACAACAGCAAACATTCAGATAATAGTGAGAGTGTGTGGAATCTGCTATTTTTTTCTTAAGGAATATAGAGTTCCTTAAAATTCAACATGCAACAACTCTCTAAAGCACCACCTAAAACCAGAACTTGTGTGACCAGCATGATTTAGACAGAAAAAACACAAAAGAACCTCACGAAAATGACTAAATCACACAAAACACACACACCAATTCATAAGAAACAAGTAAACCTTTTTATTTCACTTTCTCTCTTAGTTCTTGGATTATAAATTCAGCTAAAATTAAGTTTTGTTTCATCTTGCATTCCAATAAAAATATCTAAAAATCACTAAAAGATGATAATACACTTAGCAAGCAAAACTAACGAAAAAAGGCTTGTTATATTTATACTGTATATGTATTGGATGTCTTAAATTTAAATAATATAATCAGAATAAATTAAATTATTTAAATTCTAAAATTTAAATATGTAATAATATAATATAATATAGTATAATATAATTGTCACAATTATGTTTAGTTAG
The DNA here is from genome assembly GCA_037194245.1 of Opsariichthys bidens. Classification (NCBI taxonomy): domain Eukaryota; kingdom Metazoa; phylum Chordata; class Actinopteri; order Cypriniformes; family Xenocyprididae; genus Opsariichthys; species Opsariichthys bidens. The sequence goes on from CM074295.1 coordinate 6,992,291, forward strand.
TTTCATTTTCATGGACTTTTGGTTTGTGTTCATCTTTTGCCTGTTTCTTGTGTTTCCTTTTTTTCAGTTTCCTGCCACTCATCATTTTCCATGGACACTCAGTTATCACAGTTGTTTGTCGTTGTCACATTATCACTCTGTTTTAATTTCCTCAGTGGAACTCAGAGGAACTTACTTCATTTGTCTGGTATTGTTTCTGTCTTGCTACATGCTACCTGCTTCTTGAATTGGATTATTTGAGTTTGTTTTGTAAATAAATACTTTCTTTTGGACCCTTTTTAATCCTTCTCTTCATCATCTGAGCCTACATGTGACAGAATACCGGACGCTAAAAAGGTGAAGGAAAAATAGAGATTGCACCCACTCACTCACCATCCAGACCGAGAGATCCAGCCATTACCCACCACGGACACCGAGCCTGAGCTAAAGCCCACAACGGAGCCAGAGCCAGCTGCCAAGTCTGTCCCAAAGCTAAGCCTGAGGTCTCGGCTGACCAGGTATATGAGCCAGCTGAAAAATCTGTGCCAGTGGGAATATTGGTAGTGATAGATGAGGAGGAAAGCCAGATCGGCTGGGAGTCAGATATAGTGCATCCCACCCTTCCCACCCACAAATTTTCTCTGCCTCTGGTCTCTTCCTGGACAAAAGTAATTGTCAGCTCTATCTCCATCATCACCACTGGTCCCGCACAGCTCGGAATCTTCGATGCCTTCATCTCCACTGGCTTCCGGTCCCTAGCTCTGCCCTGGCTCTGCCCCATCACTCAGAGCCCTCAGTTCTACCTTGCACCGTCAACCTATCGACTCCATAATGGCTCCTTGCAGCTGCACCTGGGACCTTCATCCATTCGGCTCCACTGGAGCTCCCTCATCTCACCAGCTCCGCCCTGATCAGTCGTCGTCCCACCATCACCCCCCCATGGTTCCATTGGGCTCATCCATCCCTTAGGCCACTCGTTGCCTGGACTTCACCTTGGTCTCCCTGTCCTTCAGTGTCAGTGGGTCTCTCGCTCTATCAGACATCCCTGGGCCTCACCATCTCCTTGCGTCACCTCAGTCAGTCAGGCTCAAAGGACTACCTTGGCTTCTCCCTCATCACTGCTGGCGTGGGTTGCCTCCATCATGGCTATCTCCTGGGTTGCTCTGGGATCTTGTTTGCTGTCCATTCCCTGAATCCTTTCACCATCACCTCCTCCATGGCTCCTCCCACCGTCATCTCCTCCATGGTTCCTCTCATCAGCTCCACCATGGCTACTACCGCTATCAGCTCCTCCCTGGTCTTTTCCATCTGTCTGCCTGCTTTTACCAGCTCTTCACCTTCTCCACAACCATCATCCTTCCATCAATTCCTGTGTTATGGTGCTTGGTTGTGCCTTCCTGGAGGGGGCGTTATGTCACAATTATGTATGGTTAGTTTCGTTTTCATGGACTTTTAGTTTGTATTCATCCTTTACCCATTTCCTGTTTCCTTTGTTCAGTTTCTTGCCACTCATTAGTTTCCATGGACACTCATTAATTATTATAGCTGTTTGTCATTGTCTCATTATCACTGTGCATTTAAGTTGTATGGTATGCATGTTACTTGTTTCTTCTATTGGATTATTTACGTTCCCTTTCAACGGAACTCACGCTGCTTTGAGAATTGATGCTCTGGGAATGCCTCGGCGTGATTGCGTCGTGAAGCACATGTGAAATCAGTCCAATGGTGTGACGGAACGTCATAGGCGAGTGACTTCATGACCAGGAAACTATAAAGCACACTGGAACCAAACAGTGTCAGCTTCTGATAGGTCAAAGCAAGTCAGCTCACAGGCATGCTGGGAGTATGGCAAAACGATGCAGCGTCTCGTTCACTCTCAGGGAACCATGGTTACATATGTAACCTGAGACGGTCCCTTTCAAGAGAACTCGCGCTGCATCAGGAATTGATGCTGTGGGAACATTTATACCCACACCACAGTAAAACCAAGTGCCTGTCTGTGTGAAACTTCCGTGCACACTAAGACCTGAGCACCCGTGTCCCTGGCATCGAAGCCACATCTAAGTTGTAAAACCTCACAAAGGTGTGTGGTCAGGACCATCCTGCCGCATCACAGACTTCCTGAAGAGTAGAGTGGGCTCGGACCGTAAGAGGATAAGGTTGGCCGGCCGACTCATATGCAAGTGATGTAGCCTCAACTATCCACTCTGCTTGGATGCAGACGTTGAGAGAGCCCCTATCCTTGGGGTCCCAAAACACACAAATGACTGATCTGTCTTACGCCACAGGGCAGCTTTGTGAACGTAAGCATCTAAAGCCCTAACTGGGCAGAGAAAAGTTCCCACAACGTCAATTCTCAATGCAGCGTATCATTCCCTCTCAGGGAACCATGGTTACATGCGTAACCTGAGACGTTTGTTTTGTAAATAAATACTTTTGTTTTGGAACCTTTTTTTATCTTTCTCTTCATCATCTGATCCTTCGCATGACTAAACTATAATATAATACAAATACTTTGCATAAGTTATATCTTGTAGCTACGTTGTCTATTTTGCACAATTATTTGGTTTATCATCGTCATCTTTAAGAATTTTTATTTTTAACTGAACAACTGAAATTATTTTTTGCAGAGTATTTGCAAATATTGACAAAAATATGATCTTCCAATGTTTTTAAATGAAAGCAATAAAAGTGTCAAAAGACCCTCCTCCCTTTCCTAGTCTCCCAAAACTGTGTGCTTGTTTCTGGACAGAGCTCTACAGAAACCTTATTGGCACGAGAAAGAGAGAGAGAAAGAGAAAGAGGAGAGAGAGAGAGAGAGAGAGAGAGAGAGAGAGAGAGAGAGGAGAGAGAGAGAGAGAGAGAGAGAGAGAGAGAGAGAGAGAGAGAGAGAGAGAGATATTTCACCCCTCATGTTTTTCAAAATTATGTCGTAGTCGAGGAATAGCACTTATCAGTTCACAGTGTTTTTGCCCCTCCATCACTTTTTACAGAAACACAAAGCTGTTTATAGAGAGAGAAACATTTGCATATGCTTGTGTGCTTTCGTTTTTATGCTGTGTGAATATGGTGTAGTGATGGGGAAAATATCTTTTTGTGCAACTGTGAAATATCAGTGGAGGGCTGAGTTTGGCTGCGACCAAGAGAGAGAGACAAACATAATCACAATTCGAATAATTTAGTGATATTAAAAATAAATATATGGTAATTTCAGTCGAAAAACACGCCAGCTTTGATTATCTAACATTTCAACACCCTCACATTTTGTGCTCTCTGTGTGTAATGTAATTCACATCTAAAACCCAAAATAAAATAAAATACAATAAACTCTTTTCGTTGATATCAATCACAGAAGTATTTGTTATATTTGTGCAAAAGTAGATGGGATTCACACCATATTTGACAGCTCAACATAGCTGAGGGCCACCATTGGTCAAACGGTCCAAGGGGTCACTGACCGGCCTGAGGAAGCCTGGGGCTTCTTTCACGGCAAGCAGAGGAAAGTAAATTACTCTCACGCCTTTTACCATCACCCTCATGGATATGTTGCTAACATTCACAACCTTAAACATCCTTCATTACTCAATAACGCATTATCTCCACAACAGGCGGATTTTGCCTGTTTAATTGCAACACAAATCACTAAAGGTTATCCAGAAAAACACCACAGAGAGTTGTGTTTTCTAAAACGAGCCTTAGGCGACCAGCCACAGAGATGCTCACCTTTCCGACGAGCTCCTCCACGCGGGGGACAGGTTTGCCCTTCTGGTGGCGTATGGTGGGAGGAGACTGGCCATCCCAATCATGCAGCTCCTCTATGCTTTTTAGATACAGCAGCGCCTTCAGGCCTAAACAGTAGTCCTCAATCACTGTGAAGTCCTGGTTTTGTACAGCACTGCATACCTGTTAAATATGCACAGATAAACAGACCTCAGGGCCAAGACTTAGTGGAAGACTAGTGACTACACTATCCACATCATATTTTAGTGTGTGTGTCTTCTTAAAAGCAGAGTGTATTCAATGGTTCAATGCAACATAATTGAAAGAAAGCTGATTGTGTGGTTGCAGAGCAATAGGACTGAGTTTTATTTAATTTAAGTTATTTACTGACAATCTTCCTCTCTGCTGAAGCTCTGAAACCTCATTTACGTTCACATTCAAAAAATGGCCAAACCTTTGAGCTACACACAGCTGGAAACAGCTCAAAGTCTATTTCATTCTGCTGTTTAAGAATAATAGGACCTATTCAGTTCACGGTTTCTGAACATTGAATAGGTATTGAAAAGTTTGGGGTCAGTAATATATATACATTTTTAAAGAAATTAATACTTTTACTCAGCAAGAGTACACAATACAAGAATTCACAAAAGATTTATGTAAAAAACTGTTGTTTTTTTCCCACTTTCTATTTATTAAAAAAATCATTTTTTAATTTTTTTTTACAAAACGATTAAAGGGGACCTATTATGCCCCTTTTTGTAACATGTCATTCAAATCTGAGGTGTCTCCAGAATGTCTGAAGTTTCAGCTCAAAATATCATGTGGTAAAAACCCATTTTTGAGTGCTAGTAAAAACTCGCTGTTTTCATTGTACATTTATTTCTCTCTCAAAAGATCAAGGAAAATTTTATTCCTCATGATATGACCTCTTCAATAATGAGATAAAGTCTGCCAGACAGTCTCAAGCTTAACAGACACAGAGACTATCCTAGATTCATCTCTTCCACCATAGTTTAACTCCTCACCGATAAACGTTATATCCAAAACGTTAATATCTAAACGTTTCCCACCAGAAAAGTGCAAAGTGTTTGCAGCATTCTTTACTGATAAAATCCACTGCCATCATACAAACCACAGCTGGCACTTGCCCTTTTGGAGTGGTTTCTAACTATCCATTTCCTACTGTAAAAAGTGATATGTTCATTTTCCCACTCATCAACCTTAATAAACTCACCCAGGTCACATCACTTATGAATTAAGGGTACTTAATTCTTTAAGGGTACTTTTTTTTGACCCATTACACACTAACTTGCTAAAAACTGTTTTAAACTCCTAATTACTGGACATCCTGAACATTGCTAATCAGCTCCTCCAGCAAGGATTTTTCCACATAATTTAAAGACAGCAATTGATAGGCCTCTGGTGAAGCAAAGTGATCCTGATTCTCATCCAATCCACTATTTCTTGACAAAAATAATTGAAAACATGGTATTATAACAGCTCAATAACTATCTCAACATTAATAATCCTAATGAGACTCTCCAGCCTGGCCTTACCATAGCCCTAAAATGGCTTGTTAAAGATCTGCAGGTTAACAAGTTCTATCTGCCAATCTGTCAATCCTAGATCTTTCAGATCTCAGTGCATCTTTAAAACTGTGGTTCATAATATTGTTCTTGATTGACCAACCTATCAATTTTACTCCTAGACTATTCTACTTAAGCGACAGGCAATACTATGCACTAGGTGCACAAACTTCCAGATATTTTGTGGTGTTCCCCAGGGCTCAGTTGTAAGTACTTTATTATTTAAAGATTATATGCACCCATTAGTTGGAGTAATGAATCAATATCCTTCATCAGTATGCAGATTTTTTTTTTTTACTTGTACCAGATGCCCACAAAACACTTAACACTCTGCTGTACTGCATACAGAATAATATTTTGAAATTAAAGAATGAAGATTAGCACTTTCTGAATCTAGACTCTTTTAAAAGTAAATATAGTTTTGAAAAATTAGGAATCATGACAGAAATATTTATAAAACAGCATATTATCACTTTGACATTTCTTTCCCCTGTTGACAGTGAGAATCTCATTCACGCTTTTGTCACATCAAAACTTCAATAGTGCAATGGTGTTTTGACTGGCCTGTCTAAAAGCTCCACCAAACACTTACAAAGAGTTCAGAAAGTGGCTGTATGAATGCTGATTTTAAGTTGACATTTCTCTTCTCTTCTTGTTTGCATTTTCTTTTCATTTACTTCTATCTGCCTATTTTATAATCTCTGTTTCCATTCATAGATATGTATGTGAATGTGTTTATGCTTACTACTGTTCGAAATTTTGGGGATGATAAGATTTTTTTTTAATATGTCTCTTTTATTTGATTAAAAATACAGTAAAAACAGTAATATTATGAAATATTATTACAGTTTAAACTGTACATTTTACTATATTTTAAAAAGTAATTTATTCCTGTGATGGCAAAGCTGATTTCTTTTAGCATCATTACTCCAGTCTTCAGTGTCACGTGATTCTTCGGAAACTACAATTGTGTTGCTTAATATTTTGCGGAGACCACAATGCATTTTTTCTGTATTCTCTGATGAATAGAAAGTTCAAATGAACAGCATTCATTTGAAGTAGAATTCAGTGATGTCTTTACGGTCACTTTGCTGTCACCCCAACTTTTGAACGGCAGTGTACACTTGTTATTGAGACAAAATATATAACAAATAGCACTTAAAAGGGCCTTTAAAGACACTAATATGCAGTTTTTAAGCCACATGCTTTTTGATTTTCTCATTTTAATTTATTTACTTTTTTTATTTTGAATGATAAAAAAAAAAAAAAAACAGTAAAGTGGCTTTGAGATAAATTAGATGAAAAATGAATTCAGATGAAAGCAATGTTCACAGGGAAACTCTGCTTTGGATTGTTAATAGGCAGGTAAACGCTAGCATTCATCTTTCTGGAGTCACCCTGAAAGACATGCTGAAGTGCTCCTCAAATTGCCATATTAAACACATTTCTATACGTTTCCTCTGAATCTGAATCTTTGGTTGGTTGAACATAGTCTTCTATTACTGATTAAGTTTGAACAATGCAACAACAAATAGCAGCAATGTTTATCAGCTCTTTATAGATAGTTATATTACTGTAATATTTTTTTAAACTGTAGTTTCTATAGTAATTTGGATGCGCTATAATGATTCTCTCAATACTTCTTGTGCATTGCACACACAAAACATAATGATGGTGACACTCAAAACCACAGCATTATGGGAAGAGATGCACTCCGAGTTATCGACACAACATTCAAACAGAATACCAAACCAAATTATGTAAAAAAGAAAGAAAGAGTAAAAACTTAAGCAGTAATTGAATTATTCATGCCACGGTGCCTACATGGAAACATGACGTATATAAGATGTATATCTATGCAGGATTATTAATTTTAACTATAATTAAAAAAAAAAAAAGCAAATGTCAAAAAGTAAAAAAATGTGTCGAAATAAGATTTTAGCTTCAAAACTGGGAACTTTATAAACAGTTTGTAGAAGTGCTACAAAAATAACACTCTCCTTATTTACTTAGCTTTTTATCACTTGTGTTGTGTGTTCTCTTAGACTCGAGAAGTTAACGTCGTTTGCCAGGGCAGCTCATTGGACTAATCTAATCCGTGCGGTATATGGAGCTACGATGTGTTCCTGTAACCTGCTGGTGACACTGATTCAACTGTAGTGTAGTGAGGAGTTGGCTAGTTTACAATTTCTCCTATTACTACGAGCCAGCACTCTGCTATTACATGTGGGTGTGATTAAAATGTTTTAATTCCAGTCTTTCCCCCACCCAGAACTCCCAGGCACTTGTGAAAACGTTATTTCTGCACATAATGAGTGTTTTGATTTATTTATTTAAAAAGAGATTTCGGAGGCTGTGGCATCATGTTGAGATAATGGGTTTATTTGCACTAACAACTTGTTCAGAGCCATGTTGTAAATTGCAATTTGCTTTGAGATTGTTGTTGCTCCTCGGCTGTAGCAGCTCGGTGTGAGCGTAGCCGTTTGTAGACTCCTTATTAAGGATTGATTAGAACCGACTACTTAATGTAGGTTTAAACTCAGGTGTTAAGCATGCGTATCATATAAAACAAAATTACTATGTTTTTACCAAAGCCACGGTCCTAAAAATAGGGACATTATACGGCTGAAGCATGCTATGGCCTAGTGGTTTAATGTTTGGTAAATAAAAGAATGTAGGTTCCAGTCCTACAGTCACTGGTAGAGTTGATGGTGGTAGGTGATGAATGTAAGAGCTTACCTGCAGGACAGACGCTCCAGCATGGAGGAACTGTAATCCAGACTCTGCTGAGTCAATCCCACCGGTAGCCAAGATTGGGAAGCCAGGAAGTGCTCTTGCTATAGCCGACACCGCGCGCAGAGCTATGGGGCGAATTGCATTGCCTATCCAGATACAGGACGGGGGGGAAAAAAAAAGAATTGTAAAACAATAATTACATAAAATCAGTTCACACAGATTGCAAACTCAACTTGTGACCAGAGCATGTCTCATACATTCACTACCATTTAGAAGTTCAAGGTTATTAAGATTTTAAAAGAAATTTATGCTTTTTTTTCCAGCAAGGACACATTAAATTGATATAAAGTTACATTAAAGAAATGTAAAATTGTACAAATAAAATTTTTGACTTTCTCTTCTTTTCTCTTGCTGTGAAAAAATATATCATGGTTTCCACAAAAATATTAAGCAGCGTAACTGTTTTCAACATTCATAATAAAAATACAAAAAATGTTTCTTGAGCACCAAATCAGCATATTAGAATGAGTTCTGTAGGATGTGGCCATATAAATTCAGCTTCACTGGAATCACAGGAATATATATATAATATTTTATCATTTTAAATATACAGTGGTGTGAAAAAGTGTTTGCCCCCTTCCTGATTTCACACCTGAGTTCAATATTCTCTAGCCACACCCAGGCCTGATCACTGCCACACCTGTTCTCAATCAAGTCCTCACTTAATTAGGACCTACCCGACAAAGTGAAGTAGAAAAAAAGATAGACATCATGCTGAGATTCAAAGAAATTCAGGAACAAATGAGAAAGAAAGTAATTGAGATCTATGAGTCTGGAAAAGGTTATAAAGCCATTTGGCCAAGTTAAGGTCAGTGTTCATGACTCCACCATAAGAAAGAGACTGGGCAAAAATGGCCTGCATGGCAGAGTTCCAAGATGAAAACCACTGCTGAGCAAAAAGAACATTAATTAAAACAACCTTCATTTAAAAACTGCATTTTGTGTTTACTTGTGTTATCTTTGACTAATATGTGTGACAAACATGCAAAAAATAAGAAATCAGGAAGGGGACAAACACTTTCATAGCACTGCATTTAAAATCTTAAATGTGAAACATTTATTTTAAATTGTAATATTTCACAATCTTACTGTTTTACTGTATGCAGCTTTGCTGACAATAAGAGACTTCTTTCAAAAACATAAAAAAAGTATGACTGACCCCAAACTTTGTAGGGTATATATCAGTATTGCTTAAAACACAAAAGTGCTGTTTCCTAAAAATGTAACCAAAGGACAAATTCTTGTTTCGTTTCAAAGCCTAGTGAACTTCCAGTCCTGTTGAAAAAAACCCAGCGTATGTTTTGAGGCATGAAAGCTGGTCATGAGATGGTTTGAGCTGGTCAAGTGATGGTCCGGACCAGGGGTGTTATTTCTGATTATTTCTAGGTATTTATTCTATTTTTAGTACATGGTTGTCATGTAAACATACCCTTAATATAGAATATTGTGAGTATAAACACAACAAAGCTATGAAAGTGGATTAGTAAGGAGCCCACAAAGGCCCTTAGGGGCTCTGTAGATTAGTGAGCAGATAAGTTCACCTGTATATATTGAGCGCGTTTGTGACGAGCAGGGCGGGCGAGAGCCGTGAGGGAACGGCGCGAGGCCGGTGACGCGAGTGTTAACGAGCTTCAGGTGCTCGGCGCACCGGTCTCGTATCTCTCACGGAGGAGCTCCGGAAGCATAAAGGAGGAGCGACGACAGTGAAGGACGAGAGAGGACCAGGCCTGGGATTTTATGTTGAGTGTTATTTGCTTTGTGTGGGCGGCAGTCGCCGTGAGGAACTGCCGCCCTTATACTTTTTGTTTCATTGTTGGTTTATTTATTCATTAAATGTGTTGAATGTTCGCCGGAACTTTGTTACAGCGTTTTAGCCACAGACCTTATTTCAGGCATTTAACCAAAAACCCATTAAAAAAACATTGACTTTGAAATGATGGAACCAGAAGGGCAAAATGCTCAATCCAGTAGCACTCTATTGTGAGTCAAGTCTTCTGAGTTTGTGTGGCAGAGTTGATTCGTAACAGTCACTTACAAGGTTTCATATCAGTTAGGATAGACAGCAAGGCTTTTTTGTGAGGTTTTGTCTCAGAGCGACTGTGTCTACAGGTGTCTGACTTCACCTATGCAGCAGCACAACCCTCCCCTCGCTGTGCCTTTCTGTCTTCATCTCTCAGGATGGCAGGATTCCCTAATGAAAGCCGAGCGGCTTTCTGATCAGCCAGACAGATGGAAGTGTTTATCACATTACATTTAACCTCATTTTCCCAGCAGGTTCCCATTCATTGATCACAGCCGTACGTTTGTCCATATTCATTTCGTCGACACGGCTCAGAACTCCACTTCCACCGTTTGATGGCTCGAGACAGCTTTCTTTTTTAGCCCCACTCTGGCATGCTAAACGATCCTCATCACCCACACTATTCCCAAATTGGGTAGATAAATTCAATCACGGCCCATATTTTTTTGCATTCCCATGCCGCATGGTTAATTATGTACATATGGGCGCTTCCCTAAGCCTCTGGCATTTCCTGCCGCCCTCACTTTTTTTTCTGCTCTTCCACCTGTTGGCTGAATGGATGGCACGTCAGGTAGAATTTGTCATCTCTGCTCTATTCTGACAACCTAATATCATAAGAAGACATCACTCGGCTCGCAACGCAAGCCATTTGGGTGTGATTTAGAGATGGGGGTTCGGCTCACCGCAGTTTAAGTCGAGTGGCTGGAGCTTTGAACACATCATTTCTTAATGTCAGTGTGAGTCAAATATGTATCGAGGTAATAATGTCCCAGTAAGACATTTGGTTCCATAAGCTACAACTCATCTGGCGATGGGCTATTGTACTGTGATTGATGTCACAATCACATTAATATGGACATGACTTGTGCAACAGAGGTTGAAAGCCATCAAAGCACTTGTCATCCGATGGCAGCCGACACCGATAATGTTGTCAGGCAGCACACTTCCACTCAAGAAAAGCTTGAGTCCTGTGATATTGTTGTGATGTTATTGTGGCACTGGCTCTGTCCTTCCCTGCGCTTTGTTCTTGTTTTTCACGCCAGCCGCGCTGACAGCTCCTGTTGCTCTGACAACCCCAACATGTCCTTGTCAAACAGGGTCGCTCACGCCTGTTTGTCACCAGTACCTGTGGTGAAGTTCTCAGCACAATTTCATTTAAACCTTCAAGTACATCTTTCAATGGTCATCGTGGCATAAATGTATGCTCGAAATTATATTTTTGTTTTGTTGAACCAACAAGGCAAATCAAATTTTCCTGAAAGTAAATGAAATGCATATGATTATAAATGTTATATAATCATAACCATGTTGAAGACGAACTTGACTTGAGAATGTGGTCAGTCTATAAACTGTATTCAAGTGTCACACTTCAAAATGAGAGAGTATAGATATTACTGTAACACTTAAAATGTCATTTTATTTGACCATGTCATTTTTATGAAATTTTTAGTTCAAACTTTTTGTCTCTGGTGAGAATGTCTGAATTCTCCAATTATCCTCCAATCTTTCCACAAATAGAGTACAGCATAGAGTCTGTGTCACACCTGTTTTTGGATCACTTACTTTCATGTTTTTTATTTAATAATTTCTCATAGTCGTGTTTCCTGGTTCCTTGTCATGCGATTCCTTGCTGTCATGTGACCACGTCTTGCGCTTGCCTGTCATGTTCTGATTGGTTGTTCAGGTCCATGTGTTTCTCAATTCTGTTTTGTGATTGATTTATAGTCTTGACTATTCACAGGTGTTCTTTGTTTAGTCGTTAGTCTCTGCATACGTCTCAAATCATCTCCCTAGTTCAGTAGTCAGGGAACTGATCAGGGAGTCGGCAACATTCATTTACATGATTCAGGACACTAAGGAGCTGATTAAGACGCAGGATCTGTGCATTTATAGCCCTCATGTGCCCATTGTCTCTTATCTACCTTTGTTCGTGTAACCACTGTTGGGGAGTTTTGTCAGGTCAGGTCTATGTTCAAGTCTAACACCAATGCTCTGGTTCATGTCATGGTTTTGTTTGGTATTATATTTCAATAAACTGCACATGGGTTCGCGTTCAATTTGCCTTCAGTGGACTGATCATCAGTCTGAAACTCTTTAAGTGCTCTTTTCAACAAATGGATGCACTTAACGTTCAGAAATGTTGACTGTCTAAAAACAGTTTTAAACCCCGATTTGTGTGGTTCAGCAGTTTTACAACCACAACTTGTAATTAAAAGAAAAATAACTTTTTTAAAGTTTATAAAAATAAATAGAAACCTTAAAAAAAAAGGTAAAGGTTCAGTCATTTACCGCTGTGCTGTAAATTTCCACGGGGAAAATCTATTCAAACCTATTCATTTTCATAGCAGTCCGTGCTAGTGGCTCATGTCTTTCTAAGCCTATGACTTTCTCTCTTCAGTGAAACACAAAAGAAGATATTTTGAAGAACGTTGGTAACAAAACCATTAGGCTACCATTAACTTCTATTGTATGGCAAAAGAAAAAAAGTCATTTATTTCAAATAAGTCATTCAGGTTTCAAAACAAAAACACCTAACACCTAATTTAAGACACTGATATCTATCTTTCATTAGACTCTCATTAAATTGACATTTTACTTTAATTAAAATTCATTAGAACAATTAAAATTAAAAAAAGAGAAAAAACTGTTGTACTTAACTCATGGGATCCAGGCTTTAAACCTGTTTTATTAAATTATCCTTTAATTGCCCTAATGAAATTTACCTTACTTCTTGCATAGAATCCAGAGTTTAACTGTAAGATAATAGTGCTCCTCGTTTAAAAAAAGTAATATGAACAAATGATACTGCGGTGGCTGTTGATGACTAATCTAGCGGTTTTGGTGCCTGGTGTCACAAATTCAATGACGCTAGTAGCGAAGCGTGATCTGCAGTGTTTACACCTCATTTTAGTATCGGTACGGCTCGCTTGGAACCTCAACCCGAGGTGGTACTAATAAGAGAAACAGGTACTAGGTACTGTACACATTGGAAAACTCCTGGAAAGTGAGCCATACCAAACCGTACCATGCAGTGGAAAAACGCCATAAGACAGTCTTCTCCGCTCCTTAAATACATAAAACTTTAGCCTTTATATATAAAGAATTTAGATAGTGATTGTCTTACAGTGTTTTACCATTGGATAAAAAATAATGATGGTAATAATTAAAAAAATATATATATATATTATTTCTAATTGTAATTGCCCCCCATTGCCCACTTTCAAAACCACAATGTATTGGCCCCAAAGCGCGTCAGCCCACTGGGAAAATGCCCGGAATGCCAAATTACCAATCCAGCCCTTCTCAGATTCCCTACTCGGGTTCAAGCTGGTCACAGAGACATGCGTAAAAAAAGTTATGGGGCACCACTAGTACTGTATTTACAAATTAGCATAATTTCTCAACACTTCTTACTCACTTGCTCTGTAGTAAATATCTTTTGTTAGGAACCTACATTTCCTAGGCCTTGTCTTTTCTGTAGGCTGATGGTGTCTGCGGTATTACACTTGTGCTTTACGGAGAGCACAGTCTGTGCTCAGAACAGAGACTGTACTGGAATCAGTAGGAATCTTTCATCAATACCTCATTACTCTAAGCAGGTCCTATCACAGCTTCCAACATGAACGAACACATCTCCGGACGAGCACCATCCTCAGTCTGGTCCCGTGCTGAGGTGATTGACAGCTCAGTGAGGCCATCGGTGGCATCTGTTAGTGTGAGGTGTCCGCTCCCAATGCCAGACTCTGATTAAAAATTCCAAACACAGTGCGAGACAGAGCGTGGGGTCTCAGCATCCTCTATGATTCCTATCTTCATCTGAATATGTTGTGCCTCAAAAACACCCAGCCAGATAACAAAAGCAAATAAGAGGCGGGAATGACGGTGCAGCTCTCTGTTAATTACGACTGCTGATGCTGCCAGGGTGTCTAGGGAACACGGTTTTCCATACACAATAAAAGAGATGCAATAATATATCTGTGACAGCAGACTAGTCGGTCGGCATGACCAATCATTAAAACACACATCAAATGAGGAGCACGCTGCCAGCTAAATGAAATCACAGTGGGAGGTCCAAGCAGGGGAAAAATAAAGTGACCATATGATTTGGACTAGAGGTCAGCAATTACCGTAACCACAGCCTGGATCTGTACCCCGGATTGGCAGATAAATTTCAATTTCATAAACATAACTGTATCTCAAGCAACATTCACAGACTACTATTACATGTATAATATATATACAAAAAACACAATGGCAGGAAAATGTAATAATAAACCAAAACAGTAGGATAACCGAAGAAAGCATCAAGTTTGGGTAACACTTTATTTTACAGTGTCATTGTTACATATGTTACATGCAGTTACTATAGTATACTATAAATTATGCATAATTACGCGCAGCTAACCCTAAACCAAACTAAACCCTAATCCTAACCCTATAGTAAGTACATGTAGTTACTTAATATTACTCAGGACTGAAATGTATAATTACAGTGTAACAAGGACACCTTAAAATAAAGTGTAACCCAAATTTCTTTATGCTTTTGACTACAGATTTTTAAAAGGATATTTCAACCAAAAATAAAACTTCTGTCATCATTTACTCACCCTCATCTTGTTCCAAACACAAGAGTTTTGTTAATCTTTGAAACAAAATTAAAGATATTTTTATATCGCTTTATATGCTAAACTGATTTAATTTTGGCTTTTATTCATGAATATATACACACATGAATATTTATATTTATCAATGCACATACATAGAGCTTGTCAAATATAGTAAACAAGCTCAAAAGTGCTTATTTTATGCAAGAACCAGTGTGCTTTGTTCTCGCATGTACAATTGAGCAGCTCGAAAGCGAAATGCACTTTCAATGGAGGGACGGAAATCTTGGGTTTTAAATGACATGAGGTTAAATAAATAATGACAGATTTTTCCATTTCATATGTTTCTGATTCTGAATCTGGTGAAATGTCATCTCCTTCTCATCTTGATCCAGTACCATATTATTAGATTTGTATACTAATTTATAGCAGTTAGGAATATCTAAAGTGAGAATAATGCAAAAGGAAAGCACTTAGTGTTCATACCATAATCGTTCCACAAATCTAAAGGGTTAGTTCACCCAAAAATCTAAATTCATTATACTCAACCTCGTCATTTCAAACCTGTATTACTTTCATTCATCTTCAGAATACAAATTAAGATCTTTTTAATGAATTCTGAGAGCTGTGTGTCCCTCCATTGACAGCTTACACAACTACCACATTCAAGACCCAGAGAGGTAGTAAAAGTAATCCATGTGATTTCAGTGGTTTAACCTCAATTTTATGAAGTGATGTGAGCGCTTTGTTTGCACAAAAAAACAAAACATAATTTGTACACCCTTAACCCCCCACCACCACCACCACCACTACCCACGCTCCAAATTTAACACATAAAAGTAGCGTTCCTTTTTAAACCCATACGGAATACAGTTTGTACTAAACATTAGTTGCAAATGCAAAATCTTGTATAGAAACTGTGATTAAAAAGTTTTATGGTAAAAAAAAGAAACGTCAGAAAAGATTGATTTTCATCCACACTCATAGTTTATGACACTTGTCACATAAATCAAAGCAACTTAAACCTGGCCACTGCTGCTGAGTTAAACATTAAATTACTGAATACATTAGAGAATCAAGCCAGTTCCACCGAGAGCTCAGGCCGGCACACATTTATGTGCCCCTGAATGCTCTGCACATGGTTTTATGTGCTCTGGATATGGGCTTCTGAAACAAAAAGTCTGAGGAGAGCTACTGTACTGGGAGCTGATAAAATATGTGGGGCCACATGGGCCCTTTAGGGCCCTGCTGATCAATAGGTTGGTCTCGGGCAGCGTCTTAGACCATTCCTGCAAGGCAGGGTCCCATGGGAGAGCTGCACGGTGAGGCCCATAAGACTTAAAAAGTGAAAAATATGACAGCCAGTCAGTTTTGCTTGCATAAAATAGAGCCTCAATAGTACGAGTATTAATTTTTAATGCAGGCCATGTTTCTGACCCTGTCCTTGCCTCTGCAGACATTGTGGCAGCTCAGCTGAAGGGAGAGGTGCATTGAGGTGAAGCTTAAACACATACTGAACTCTACACAGATGAAACTATAAAGCACACATGTGAATCATCTGCCGTTTAATACGTAAAGCGTTGCTTATGTGTGACCACAGTTTTTATTAGTGGTAATAAGCGCACAGATACATACTGACATTTATTAGTCTTCAGAAAGAACATAAAAGCAATTTGTAAATGCATACGCTTTTTGTATAACCTTAATTGTAGTGTACACATTTGCAGTGATATATGTACAATATACAGTATATTACACCATTGCATTTTTTGGTAACATTTTAAAATAATGTTCATGTCAAGTCAAGTCAAGACCTTTACTTATATAGCGCTTTTTACAATGCAAAGTGTGGCAAAGCAGCTTTACAATAATAATTGGCAAATCATTTTTGGCTGCACAGCAGCTCCCAAAGAAAATGGTGTCCAGCTTATTCTATATATTACTGATTCATTCCGTTGCAAAGATCAATAGTTATTAGTCTAGTTAATTTATGTATATCAGCACTGGAGAATACAGTGACATAATCGTCCAGCTCAGCTCAGTTCGCATACAACGGCGCCAATGCAGGCATATCAAAAACACTGCTGAATATCAAGAAGTGTCCCCAACTTAAGCAAGCCAAAGGCAACAGCGGCAAGGACCAAAACTACAAAAAAATGGAGAAAAAAACCTTGGGAGAAACCAGGCTTGGATACTCATGTAGAGTTACAGGTCATAAGTCCGATTGGAGTCACAACAGTCAAAATATTTAATCCAGTTCCATCTAGTTTAAGATCTTTTAATCACGCCGGTATGGGACGGTTTGTTGGGGATATGATATAACAGTAGTTAACATGAACTAATAATGAACTGCACTTACACAGCATTTATTAATCTTTGTTAATGATAATTTCAACATTTACTAATACATTAATAAAATCTTGTTAGCATTAGTTAACGCACTGTGAACTAACGTGAACAAACAATGAACAACTGTATTTTCATTAACTCACGTTAACGAAGACTAGTAAATACAGTAACAAATGTATTTCTCATGGTTAGTTCATGTTAGTTAATACATTAACTAATGTTTAACTAATGAACATTATTTTAAAGTGTTACCCATTTTTTCTTGATTAGTTTTTATTTTGTTTACCAGTAAAAATATCCAAACATCCTTAAAACAAAACACATTTTCTTAATATCTTATATGAAGTCCCACTGTAGTCAATACTTAATTTACTTAAAACTCATATTTGATCATCAAAATGACATATTTAAAGCTTTTTTCCCTGTGAAAATAATTTCTTCATGCCTTAAAATAGCTTGAATGTAACCCTTTGCTTAATTTAGTATACGCGGAGCCTAGAATATGCATATTAGCCCCGCCTCCACTCAGTCACACAAGCTCAGAATACCCAATGCACTCGGTCAACTTTACTGTAGTAAACGCTGCACAATGGCAAGTTGACATACTGGTTTAATTCAGCCATATATGTTTGAACCAGAAACTGATTCAGAAGAATTCAGTGGAAGAGTGAATTAAACAGGGTCGACTTTGTATCAGAATGGTAATAGGTTTTTATGTATGACTCTCTACAACGTCAGACACATGGTAATTGATGTGATTAGCCTTTGGCTAGATGACGTTATCAAACAGCTAATAATGTGTTGCTAATGTAACACACACCATGTTCCCGTTCATCATCTCAGAGTCAGACAGACCTTCTAAAAATCAGCATCCTCACAGACGCTTTGAACAACTCAAAATGTCAACGGAGAAAGACATACAGTATAGTTCATCATGACATCGTAATATACATCATATACATAATTCACCCTCTGCGACTTTTCATACCAACAGAAAAAATATACTGGGATTACCTGGCTTCTCTTGAGACCCCCCTGCTTTACAGCATATTTAATGATATGCTAAAGGCCTATGGATATGCTAAAAATATGCAGCAGTGGTGTTGACAGGTGAATTTGCACATGGATTGTGTTAAAGCATAGTAAAAAACACCACATAGACATATAAACAATATTAAAAATTAAAAAAAAAAATTCACCACAGTCTTAAACTAAGTTTGCTTTTCATGCCTTTTTTTGCTCAGTAAATTTAGTTGAATTCATGCTTAAACAATAAAAAAATACCAATAATGTAAGAAAAAGTATTTCATTGTTGATTATGATAGGATTAAATGAATTTTGCTTTTCACAAAAATCTATTTTATGGATATTTAAGTAAGATATTTTACTGGAAAATAAGATAACATAAAAACATGTTTTGAGTTAAACATTAAATTGACTTTTGAGTTTGTTTCTCACCCCAATAATAAATTGCTTAGTTGTTTCTTGCTTTAAGAATTAGTCTCACTCAATTTGGTTGGATTTTTGCTTAAAACAAGAAAAAAATACCAGTAATAATAATAAAAAATCTTATTATTATTTAAAATAATGTTATTTTTAATTTTTAATATTGAATTCATTTTAATATGTAATTTTGCTTCTCAAGTAAATCTACCTTGTTTTAAAGATATTTAAGAAATATTTTTTTTTTTTAATAGAAAAATAAGATTAAAAAAAACTGATTAACAAAATGATTTTTTTGCTGTGTACTTCAAGCTGAATTCATGTAATTTTTTACTGTAAGCCTCCCACACTGAAGCTCCATTTCTAGAGAGCAGAGAGCATGCCCAGTACTTTCACACCTGATCTAGTCCATCTGTCTGTGCAGGCAGGACCTGACCAGAGCAAGCCCAGACATCTCAGCAGCCAGAGTACTGGCCAACACACACACACACACACATTTATATACATACACTCTCTCTCTCTCTCTCTCTCTTTCTCTTTCTCTCTTACCAGAAATGCCACCGTATGTAGTTCTCATGCCTCTGCCAATCCCAGGCCAGGGTGTGGCGTCAGCTTTGAGAGCCATTAGTCCAGATACAGTGTTGGTGGCTGTGACTCCATCTGCCCGCCTACAAACAACCACAGAGGTTCTTAGAAAAGCCTGAACCAGCCACACTGCGTTATTGAAGCTGTTTCAGTAATATAGCAACATATGAATACACTTGTAAACCCTGTCAAAAAAAGATCAGCCTCACCTCACCAGGGCCTCATTTATAAATACACGTACGGTTAGATTTTGATACTAAATTGTATGGATGTGATCCTATGTTATGCAGGAACAAGTCAAGATTTATAAAAGAACAAATTGAATGTAAATCAATAACAGAAAATCTTATATTTAAAAAGGTAACTGGCCTGCATTGTACAATTTATCCTTCACTCTCTGATCTTATATTGTGAAGGACATGAATGAGAATGAACGATGGGGATTAAATGACTTAAAGTGCAGTGTAATAAATGCCATGAGTAAGCAGAAGAGAAAATCAGGGAAAACATCCATATCTTTGTTTTAGAATAATTATACATGTCCTAATTATAATGACATGATTATGAAATTATAATTTGAAAGTGACTGATGTGTTGAATATGGACTGTCCAAGAGTTTGGGGTCAGCAATTTGTTTGTTTTTTTAAATAAATTAACACTTATTCAGCAATGTGGATTAAATTGATCAAAAGTGATGGTAAATACATTTATAATGTTAAAAAAAGAGTTCTATTAGAGTTCTATATCAAAATTTCTTCTGATTTTATGACCATGTGTTGAAAGACATTGAAACTTTTATCTAGCAACGATGGATGATCAAAAGTAACCATAAATACTTCTATTTATCGATTTAATACTTCTATTAACCACTAATACTTCTAATACACTATTTGAAATAAAAACTTTTTATTCATCAAAGAATCCTGAAAAAAAAAAAGCACCACGGTTTCCACAAAAAATAGGCCTATAAAAAGTACAAACGAAATGTTTCTTGAGCACCAAAATCAGCATTTTAAAACGATTACTGAAGGATCATGTGACAATGAAGCCATCACAGGAATAAATTACGAATTTAAATGACTAATTTTAAAAATATATTCAAATACAAAACAGCTATTTTAAACTATAATAATATTACGCAATATTACTATTTTTACTGTATTGTACATCAAATAAATGCAGCCTTGGTGAGCATAACAGACTTTCTTAAAAAAAAAAAAAAAAAGAATAAACTCCCAAACTTTTGACAGTGTGGTAGTGTATATATAGGTTTAAGAAAACTTTCCCATCACAATCACCATATTTTTAACATTAAAAACATGACATGCATCACATGTTCTGCTCGTACCCTCATATGCAGCTCTGGCGATGTCAACAACGTTGGTGACGTTGGGTGTGAGCTTGGCAAAGAAGGGGATGGTGGTGGCCTTTCGGACCCAGCGACAGATGTTCCTCACCAGCTCGGGGTCCTAGAGTGATGGGGGATGAAGTGTCAAAACTCATTACAGGCTTCTATAGATCACAGAGAGAAAATGCTATTTAAGACTTTTGACATTCGTTCAGGACATTCAGGAACTTCCTGCTGTTAATTCAAGGACTCAGAGACCATGTTTGTCAAACCCAGAACGAGAAAGAGCACAAACTGGGACATTTGAGGTGCATTTCTCATTCATTTACATTCATCTGCTGGTCCATTTTAAAACAGCAAGGCTGCCCTAAATATTCACCGAACACTGGCCACAGAGCACAGAGGCAATGTTCAAAAATGTGTTTTCTCTCAATCTCTTTTTTTCCTCACGTTCAGTTTCTCTCTTTCTGCCGCTCGCCCACGCACACACACACACACCAAGGACTCCAAATGGTTTAGCGATCCCCTCATGAACTCTCTCAGATGTGGCCAGGGAGGAAAACACTGTTGTGTCTGAACATGTCGTCTGAAACACATCGCTGCCTTCATGTTGCTTTTTCACTTATGCAGCTGCCTTTTCCCGCTCCCTTCCCCCAGCCTTCTCTCAGTGCAGCTCATGTCTCTCATGTCCTTGTCATTCAGTAAGCAACAAAAAAATATATAGATGTACAACATGAACATCTATAAAATAGTCATAGGAATGTAGTCAAGTCCAGTTACACAAATGTGTGGCTCTAGCAACGATTTTGTATGTTTGTTTGAAACACTCTTAAATTATAATAAATGTTACATTAGCTTCTACTGTTGTTACAGAAATATAATAGGCAAGTAATCCTATCACCCCTACATTCCCCCTTAAATTCATTTATATCCAGTATGCAGACTATCATTCAAAAGTTTTGTCAGATTTTTTTAAAAGTCTTTTA
Organism: Opsariichthys bidens; assembly: GCA_037194245.1. NCBI lineage: Eukaryota > Metazoa > Chordata > Actinopteri > Cypriniformes > Xenocyprididae > Opsariichthys > Opsariichthys bidens. The sequence continues at coordinate 7,013,707 of CM074295.1, forward strand.
TGCTGACCAAAAAGTTGAATTTATTTGATCGAAAACACTGTAAAACACTAATATTGTGGAATTTTATTATACAATATACAATTTAAAATAACAGATTTCTGCTTAATAATTTTGTGCAAACTATAATACATCAGAACATTCAAAAGAACATAATTTATTTGAAATATTTTGTATCATTAGAAATGTCTTTATTGTCACTCTTGATCAATTTAATGCGTTCTTGCTGAAAAAAGTATAACATTAATTATAACATAAGTAAAAATCTTACAGAGCCCAAACAAATTACATATTTGTATATGAGGTGCAGTTAGGTTGCTAGGGGTGGTTATGACTGATATTAGGGGGTCTTGTAGTCCTCTAAACCTCTTTGTAACTCTAATTTTACATTAAGCGACAAGAATGCAACTGCAACGAGTCTGAATGGGCTGAGGTGTCCTGCATTTTTAGCCACTTGTAAAAAAGTAACAAGAATTAAAACATTTAATCGGATACAGCTCGAGTCCCTCAGAACTTTTAAATGAAGGAAAATAACCCATCTCCAGCAACATCTGGAGCAGAATAAAGTGTGTTTTATAGTGAAACCGCACCTCCTCTGTTGGTGCTGTGGTTCTGGAGAGCAACGGGATGGCAGCGCTCCAAATCACTGGCATTCATAATGAATGAGATTTGAATGGCGCGCATCTTGAGAGTACCGCAAACTGTCATAACTCAGAGATACGGCTGAGATGTGCCAAATGGAAATGTGATGTGCCTCTGTCGTACCAGGCTCCGGGCTCCTCAGACATCTGTTGGAAATGCGATGCTTCGGGGCATTTCTGTTTTCCTCTGAATATGAGCATGTTTGTTCATAGCATGTGTGGGCCCATAAAACATCTCTTTTTTATGTTTTTTTTTTTCTTTACTTTTTTTGGCAGAAAAGTGTCAGAGTGAGTGAAAGGAAAGGGATGAGCACAAAGCAGCAAACAAAGAGATAGAAATGAGGCGCTTTTGAGGAAAAGCCCTATTGTCTAACTTGTTGTAGCCCATCACGTTTGATTGAAACGCAGCCTCTGTGCCGCGCTCCGTAATCGCTGCACAAGAAACTTTATTGTAGATCTTACCCTCCAGCTATTGTATCTGACTAAAGATTTTGAGTTCTGAACACGACAAGCCGATGTTACTGGTGGACGCTGACATGGTGAACAATGTTTCATGATGGAGATATGAACTGCATGACATTGGAAAAAAACTCACATTGCCACTGCCAATCTCGAGTCAGTAGCAAAGACGGTTTAAGGCAGGCCTCCAATGTTAGTGGGGAAAAAAAATTGAGTAATGCTGTGGTACACAGGGAAAGAGACCAGAGGCCTTTTTTTCCCTGAATGGATGCCAGTGGAGGATAGGCTTCACTACTCTGAGTAAACCGCTTTTGTTGGAAAACAGCATATTTAATGAATCGACCTTAATGAATCGAACATGTTTGTCATTAAACATTCGTTTTGGAATTGTCTAGTTTTAGAATTTACGCCCCAAAAATGTTGTTTTTTTAAGAGAAGTCACAGACAAGTTTGTTGCAGGTAGGATCCAGGTTTACAGCACTTTTCATTCATTTCGATGGTATCCGCAAACAGCGATTGACTGTCGCACAACTCTGAAAGACATTAACGTCAAGGCTGTAATGTGATTGGTTATCAATGGCAATTTGGCTGTTATGCTTTCTCCAATGGTAGAGCCACAGACCCTGGTATTTTCCAATAAAAAGACCATCTCTGTCAGTAGCACTTATATTTATTTAATTGAATCGCAGTCTGCATTAAGCCGTGTCACGATAGCGATTTTATTTCCATATATTGTGCAGCCCTAATCTGAACAAGTTTCTTTTTGTGCCGAGGAACATGAGGGGATGATATGTGGTGCATTGGAGGAAAATAGCCACCAGTATGGGCCGTGGGAGGGATGTGGGCAGCAAGCATTTATAACAAGGCTGGCAAACCACACACACATACATGCACACAAACACATACACACACACACTAAATCTTGTCAGAGGGTAGCAACCAGAATGTTCTACGGTCTACAGAGAGGAGAAAGAAAAACCCAAAAGAGAGGGAAAAGAGAACTGTGTGAACTATCGGTGGAGACGTGGTGAACAGGGATGGTGGAGTCAGGGACCAGAGCGCCCCGAGGAATGAAATGCTTGAGCAGGGAGAAAAAACAGCACCTTCAGGCTCGCAGAAGAGATTGAGAGAGCACATTAAGATTTCCAGAAGCATAATGGAGGCTGGCCAGCAGATGTCTGTGAGCGCAAGTGTGTGTGCGTGTCCATCTGTGCATAGGTCACTGGTGGCGAGGCTAAAACATAGTGGCTAACAGCAGGGAGCATGGTCAAGGGAAGGTAGAAAAGCATTAGTGGAGCGCTAGGGCCAGAGGCAGGTGCCTGGCCCTGAAACAGATGCTGCTTGTAAGAACTTAATGTCCTCACAGAGGGGAGCTCAGCGGCGCTGGGAAGGCCTATGACAGCTTATTAAAGGCCTCTGGCTGACAAGTGTTTGTAAGCTTGGCTTTCAAGGCTCCGAGCTCAAGGCTCGTGCTTCGCTGGTGCTCTGAATGCAGGAAGAGAGGCACCTCTGGCTAGACGTGTCTGAAACCCCTTTCCTCGAAATCCGGGAAGAACCGGTCCCGGTGAGGATCGAGACACTTATGAGATGCATCAATCTCACAGAGAGGGTATTGAATCTGAGCCTGGGATCACTCATTGCACACACACACACCTGGCCGCACTCTAAAACATGGGCAAACACATATGGCACGACTGAAAGTGCAGTGCAAGATCAATTAATATGTTACAGTGGTAATATATGGAGCTCAGAACTCGAACAGATCTGAAACACATCACAGGCAGTGTAAAGTAAGGCACAGGTGCAATATCTTGTCCACCGCAGACAATATCACATGTAAGGAGGATCTATAAATATAAATCAAGCAGGGAGGGAAAGTACTTTGTCCCGCAGATTGTAGTATGCCTGTTTTCAGCACCACTGACAGCTCCTTCAGCTCTGGATGCTGTGGTGATTGTCATATCACATATTCTTGAGCACCGAGACAAAACATGCTTATAAAATGAAGAAATAGAAACTGTGTGTACCAAAATAATTATTTTGGATGAATTAATGGATGTGTTTTATTGTTAAAGGTGTTGACAATATTGTTAATAGAAACAAATCGTTTCCGTCAGAAACAAAAAAGTGCCAACTATTTATTATAAATATTGACAAATCAAGCATTCACCTCTTGAATAAATTGAAACTACAATATGTTTTCAAACTGATTTTCATCCATCCATCCATCTGTTTAACCTGGTTGACTTCATAGTAAGTATAAAAATAAATATGATTACATTATAATATAATATAAAATTGTCCTGTGAAGAATCAGTGATAAACATATCACAACCACATTAACTTAAAGCTGTTGCACAAACATTTGCCATTATTCATAAACAGACTCTGGTACAGAACAATATGTAGTTCAGATAAAGAGAAATCCAGCTACGCCTGAACCGAAACAATGCATCGCTTAAGATTCCTGAAGTTCTCCAGCATCTGCACACGGAGAGAGAAACTGTTTAACATTAGCATATTTACATCTTTGTGAGTTGATTTCTGTCTTTGTAAAATGTAAATGAGTTTCCCCTCCTACAGTGCTGTGTCCAGATAGAGCTGCATTAGCCCAGTGTGCCGTACGCTCCAGGGTTCAAAGAGAGGGCCACGCTCCCTGATTAAATATCCAACAGTATGGGGCTGCAATCATACATTTTTGTACCGGTGCACAATTTCCCACTTATTCTCATACAATCAACGAGACCTCCCCCTGTTCCCCACAGTAGAAGCGGGAGAGACAGAAACATACAGGAAGGTGTGGGGGGAGCGAAGGGGGTGATCAAGACAGGGAAAAATAAATAGGAAGCAAAGACAGAGAGAGACAGACAGACGGAGAAAGCTAGCGATAGAGAGAGCATGAGAGAGCGTGTGGCAAACACTGTGATTAAATGATATTGCCTTGCGTTAGTTCACACAGAGGTTAGCTGCCAGGAGGCAGCAGGCTGTGATTAGCTTCATATGTGTGTGTGTAAGGTAGCGCAGGGCTCGTTTAGAGCCTCTGCAGGAGCACAATGGCTTTGTGTCCTGTTTGAGGGGGGAAACAACTCCTGCTCCTCTCACAACCATAACAAAGCTGAAGGGAGATGGAGAGGAATGGGGAGCCATTAGATGCCTCCTTATGACCAACTCTGTCCTCTTCTTCTGCATTTGAATGTCTTGTGAGGCTTATAGGATCTCCCTGCGAAAAAACACAGCTTGGGAGTGGAGATATGGAATTGGCTCTTATGCATGTGACCCGAGTTTCAGTCTAACTCGTGCCATTTCCAGATTTACCTTCTGTCCTGTCTACCTGTGATGTCCAGCTCACCAATGTTGTAGGAGAAGTGGTAAAAGCTCAAGAAAGCAATGTCTTATTGCTTTCTTGGAACATGAAAGGTGAAATTCTGTGCTCTTTCATGTTCATGCAGTTTACATTAATGGAAAATGAAGCTTTTAAACCTCAAACAAGATGCAAAAGCAGCATAAAAGTGGTTCCAATGAATCATTTGCTTTATAAGGAACAAACATAAATTTGTTATTCACGGACCCACACTGACCATTTAACCACTAATTACTGAGTGCACACTGGGAAAAAAATGGTGTAGGCAACAATTTTTCACTCACAAATTGCTGGTAAATGTTGCAAATGATTACAAAGAAATGAAAAGTAACACATTGAAATACACATGAAATGGTGAAGTGGAAAGTTTGAAATGGTATTTCTTGTAAAATGTACTCAAATAATCTTTGTTTCATTTACATCTCTGAAAAAATATTTTTTATTTTACAGTGCAAGAACTTTATTTCAATTAATGAGCTAATCATTCAGACCAGATTTTTGAATGAGATCGACTAGGGCAGAAAGACTAATAAGAAAATTAATATTGAAATGTGGCTTAGTGTGATTGGCTTAGAGGCAGGATCTATTGCAGCAGGACGAGAAGTTGGAGACAGGCAGAAACTGGGAGGAGCTGAAAGAGGGATCATGGTAGGGATGAAGGAGGGAGGAGCTGGAGAGGCAACTATGGGAGGAGCATACAGGTGACCTAAAGAGCCAGCAGGATGAAGGCCCACGGCGGAACCGATGGTGGGAGGAGCCAGGGTGTAGTCAGAAGTCTGACCACCAGCGGTGGAGCAAGGAGAGTAGAAGATGAGGAGACAGAGAGACCTAACACTACTGAAGGTCCAGGAGACCGAGGTGGAGATGCAGCGACGAGCATTCGAGGTGGAGGACTAAGGTGGAGCCGGTGGGGCTGAAGACGACGGCAGAGCCTGACAGAGACAAAGGGGTGGAGGGACAAACCACAGCTGAAGGCCCAGAACTCCATAGTGTAGGCAGAGTGATAACTGACCAAGGTGAAACTGAAAGGACGAGGCTGGGCTCTGTGAATGAAAGCAGAGCCAAGGGATCAGATGATGTAGCCATCTCATGCAACTGAACAAGAGTCCACTTTATTCAAAGGCTCCGTGACACAGATGGCTTTTAGCATTAGCTCGGCTCAGGCTCGATGGTGGGCATGGGCAGTATGGCCATCTGAGTCTGGAGTGGGGTTGATGATGAGTAGCCGGTGGATGGAGAGCCGTAACTCACCAGCACCCACTCCACAAGAAAATAACAAATGTAGGAGCACTGAATAAATACAGAAGGACAAGATCCACACAAGCAACTTAATATAGACATGAGAACAGACAGGGATGAACAGAAAATGAGGGCTATTTATATGCAACTAATTGCTTAGAACAGTAACAGGTGTGTACTGATGAGAAACCATGGAACAAACAAACATAACAGGTGTGTGTGTTTCAGAGTGAAGCGTGATATTGTGTTCTTTTACACATGCGTAGCTCATGAAAAATAAAGAAATTAAGACAGCCATAAATATTATTGTAATTTTACAGTTATAGTTTATTAAATTATTTTTCTTAAACACTAGATTTTTATTTTACAGTAAAATCTTACACTAAAAAATCTATGGCAGGCATCATTTTTAGAGAATAATGACTTGCATTTCTGTATGTTTCTGTATGTTAAAAATTTCTGAAATGAAGCTGTTTTTTTTTCAGCAGTGCTTTCTTACCTGTCCACAGGCCAGTCCCATACCTCTCTCTCCCATGCCATGAGGACAGGACAGATTCAGCTCCAGAGCATCAGCTTTAGAGTCCTGTTGAGCACAAAAGAATGTAGGAAAACACTAATGAAATAAATGCAAGAATCATTGCACTGAAAAATGACATTTACAGACAAGCAAAACAAAATATGAAATAAGACACAATCTCATGCTAAATAAACAAGGTTGCTTCATGGATTTCTACAGATGGGATTAGTATTTCACTATGACAAGACCAGTTGTAATTGCCCTTCCAAGATGCATTTGAGACTGATAACAATCCAAACACTCAAGCAAGCGCGGGAGGTGGTTTAAGACACTTACAGGATGAGACTCCGTGTAAATGTGAATGCATGAACACATGCATGAAGCAATCACGAAACTCAAACACTAATTGCCATAGTGTGTGAAGAGAGATTTGTTATATTTCCATATAGCTCAGGAATAGTAGATGAAATTTATATCCATTTTGCATTCATATGGCCAAGTGTATATGTAAGTGCAATCCAACAAATCAAGACATATTATATCCGACCCTTCAATATTTCATAAACAGGTCACAAATGACATACAGTGTTTGAATGTCCTTTGCTTACAAGCCATTTTAACCATTATTTTAAAAGACAGCTCAACTTTAGCAAAATGTTTCAACATGCGTTTTCTATTTTAAAATACTAAAGTGTCCAAATACTTTTTGGGGCCACTGTATGTAAAACAGCAGGAGCCTCCAAGAAGCTGCACAAAGAAAAAGAGACAAATCTATAACAAAAAGGAAAAAAAAACACCTTGAGCACTTCCCAGCATTCAAAAAGCATAAAATGGTGTTCTTAAAATAGACCCAGAAGAACTCTTTGACATGTCAAAGCTGCCACAGAGTCATCTTATAAAAAAGGGAAGCAGAAAAAAGGCAGCACAGGTGGATGGGGAGCGGGTGGGTGAGCGAAGGTGCTGGAAGTGGGAAAGCATTCAACAGGCAATTACGCTCTGGCGGCCGCTCTGAACCACACCGAAATGGGGAGAGCCAGAACGATTTCTCCGCTACACACCCTACAAACCTGCTGCTTCAGACACACAGCCATGGCTTTCCTAAAGCCTGACAGCCATTAGAGAGGAGAGAAAAAAGGAGAGAGAGAGAGGGATAGTAAGTGAGAGCGAGTGAGCGATTTGGCTGGGTTTGAGAGACACAAAATGACAGACAAGGCAGGCAGGAGACAGAAATGTGCAAATCTACTCCAAGGTGTGCTGATATAAGCTGCATAATATATTATATGGCTAAAAATATGAGGACATCTGCTTTGTGAACATTTCATTCCACAAATGATGGAGAATAATATGTTGGTCCGTACTGCAGTAACACTTCTCTGGTAAGGGTTTCCAATCAAGGCTGGAATTTTTCAGTGGCTGTTTCCTTCCTTCCTTCCTGTATCTACATGAACATTGCTGGGGTCAGTACTGATGTTGAGCGAAAAGAATTTTGAATAATAATATGTAAAGGGGAAAAAAAAACCTTTTTATACATTTGCAGTCATAAATCAAATATTACCTGTAATTTTACACTATAATGAAATTGTAATTATAGACTCTTGTATATACAAAGTATATATGTGGCCCTGGACCACAAAACCAGTGATAAGGGTTTTTCTTTTTTTCTTTTTTTTTTGGTTTGTTACATTATTTGTCCTATTACTCTTTGAATATCTGGAAAAAAATGAAGGCCTTAGCAACGCATATCTACTCACAAAAATACATTTTTGATATATTTACAGTTGGAAATTTACAAAATATCTAAATGGAACATGAGCTTTACTTAATATCCTAATGATTTTTGACATAAAAGAAAAATCAATCATTTTGACCAATACTATGTATTGTTGACTATTGCTACAAATATACACGTGCGACTTATGACTGGTTTTGCGGTCAAGGGTCACACACTACAATTCAAACTTTTGAGAATGTATTAATGTTATGAAAGTCTACTGATTAAGGCTGGAATAATTGAAAACGTCTCAGGTTACGTATGTAACCCTGGTTCCCTGAATAGGGAACGAGACGCTGCGTCGAGACGCATTGGGAACGCTTCTGCGTGATTGTGTCGTGAAGCACATGTGAAATCTGTCCAATGGCGTGACGGAACGTCATGGTGACGTCACAGACCAGGAAACTATAAAGCACCCCTCCAAACAAAGAATGGCAGCTTCAAACTGGATGAAGCAAAGCGCTCGGAGGCTTGCAGGGAGTGTGGCAAAGCGACGCAGCGTCTCGTTCCCTATTCAGGGAACCAGGGTTACATACGTAACCTGAGACGTTCCCTTTCATGGGAACTTCGAGCTGCGTCGAGACGCATTGGGAACCCAATACCCACTACGCCACAATGCCAAAAGCCCCGACTGTGGAGCTAAGTGAGGACCGAAGACCCCAGAGTAGAGCCTAAGTCAAGGCTATAAAATCTTAGAAATGTGTGCGGAAAGGACCAGCCCGCCGCATCACACACATCTTGTAAAGATACTCCTGACAGAAGGGCTTTAGAGGCCGCCATACTCCTCGTGGAATGGGCACGGACAGTCAAAGGTGAAGGCTGTCCGGCCGACTCATAAGCAAGTGAGATGGCCTCAACCACCCACTTACTCATTCTCTGCTTAGAAGCGGGACACCCCTTCCTGGGTGACCCGAAAAAAGACAAACAGTTGATCTAACCTACGCCACTGGGCAGTTATGTGGACGTAGGCGTCTAGAGCCCCAACTGGGCACAGCAGATTGAGATTTCCCTGATCTGTATTTATAAAAGGTGGAGGACAGAAGGCCTGCAGGACAAAGGGCCCCACAGTATTAGTAGGGACCTAAGGGACATATCCTGGCTTGGTATGCAGGAACGCTTTCACCATACCAGGCGCAAATTCCAGACATGAAGGAGCCACAGAAAGGGCTTGAAGATCTCCAATTCTTTTGAGAGATGTAATAGCCAGGAGAAATAGTTTTAAGGTGAGGAATTTTTCAGCTACTTCCTCCAAAGACTCAAACGGAGCCATGGCCAGGCCCTCGAGCACTATGGCCAAATCCCATGCAGGTGTCCTAACCCGCTGTGCAGGCCTAAGCCTCAGAGTACCACGAAGAAACCTTGTTACGGTCTCTCCCTAAAGAAGCGTCACCCACAGGGACGTGGTAAGCAGAAATGGCCGCCACGTATACCTTAAGAGTGGAGGGAGATAACCCTACTGAGAACTTCTGCAGAAATTCTAAAACTGAACCCACAGAACAGTTAACAGGCTCAAGATGCTGTTCTGCACACCAAGATGAGAACAGCTTCCATTTAGTGGCATAGGTCTCCTCGTAGATGGGCTCTGGAGTGCAGAATGGTCTCTACTACCTCAGTAGAGAGACCAGAACTGATGAACTGGACCCCCTCAGGGGCCAGGCCCATAGTTTCCACAGCTCTGGATGAGGGTGAAACATCGTGCCTCCTGCTTGCAACAGGAGGTCTCGTCGAATCGGAATCTCCCAAGGGGAGCCGACCACTAGCGACGTCAGGTCCGAAAACCAAACTCGGGTCGGCCAGAATGGGGCTCTTAGCCTAACAGGCTGACCCCATCCTGACGAACCCTCTCCAGAACCCCTGGGAGCAGAGCGATCAGGGGAAAGCATACAGGCGCCGCCTCGGCATGCCTGCACCATAGCGTCCAGCCCCAGCGGGGCTGGGTGAGTGAGGGAGAACCATAACGGACAGTGAGTTGTCTCTTGAGTAGCAAATAGGTCTATCTCTGAACGACCGAATTTCTCCCATATGAGCTCCACCACCTCGGGGTGAAGTCTCCACTCCCCGGGCCTCAGCCCCTGCCTCGACAGGATGTCTGCTCCCTGATTCAAGCGCCCTGGGATATAAACTGCCCTCAGAGAGAGCAGTTTCCCCTGAGCCCACAGAAGGATAGACTGAGCTAGTTTGCACAAGTGTCGTGACCTCAGACCCTCCTGATGGTTGATGTAAGAGACCACCGATGTGTTGTCCGTACGGACCAACACATGATGGCCCCTCAGGTCTGGCAGGAAGTGTTTGAGAGCTTGAAACACCGCCATCATTTCCAGCCGATTTATGTGCCAGGAAAGTAGATGACCCTGCCACAGACCCTGAGTTGAGCGACCACTCATGATCGCCCCCCCAACCCGTGAGGAAAGCATCCGTCGTTAGCATTACGCGACGACAAGGAACTCCCAAACAGGCCCTTGGGAAGAGAACCAAGGTTTCTTCCACATAACTAAGGCACGAAGGCATCGCCGCGTGACCTTGATCATGCGAAAAAGGATTTCTCCTCGGAGAAAACCCCTTGGTCCTTAGCCACCACTGCAGTGGCCTCATGTACAGCAGGCCAAAAGGTATCCCGTTGGACGCAGCTGCCATGAGACCCAACAGTCTCTGAAACTGTTAGACAGTGATGAACTGGCCTAGTTTTATTCCATTGACGGCTGATAGGATTGACGCAATGCGAGCTGGTTTTCTTTTTATTTTCGGAACAATGAAATAGCGGTTGTAAAACCCTGACTGCTTGCTGGGAGGAGGAACCCTTTCTATAGCTCCTTTTTGCAAAAGTGTCAGAACCTTTTGTTCCAAAACCAGAGACTGCTCGGGATCCATCACCGTGGTGAGGACCCCTTATAGCAAGATGAGCCCGCATTGATGTCGAATCCCATACCACGCCTAGAAAAGTGGTTCTCTGAGCTGGAAGAAGCACACTCTTTTTGGCGTTCAACCTCAACCCCAACCTTTTGATATGCGCGAGAACGACATCTCGATGTCGAACCGCCATTAGCTCGGATTGAGCTAAAATCAACCAATCGTCAATATAATTTAATACGCGAATGCCCTGGAGTCTCAGAGGAGCCAAAGCTGCATCCACGGATTTTGTAAAGGTGCGGGGTGATAGCCCTAGGCCGAATGGAAGAACCTGAAATTGATAAGCTTCGAAAGCAAACCTCAGGAACTTCCTGTGATAAGGATGGATGGATATGTGAAAATAAGCGTCTTTGAGATCGATTGTCACAAACCAATCCTCGGATTTGATTCGTTAAACAATCTGACAGAGTGTAAGCATCCTGAACTTGAGCTTTTGGACTGTAAGATTCAATAAGCGAAGATCTAGGATGGGACACAGTCCTCCATCCTATTTCGGAACAAAGAAATAACGGCTGTAAAACCCTGACTGCTTGCTGGGAGGAGGAACCCTTTCTATAGCTCCTTTTTGCAAAAGTGTCAGAACCTCTTGTTCCAAAACCAGAGACTGCTCGGGATCCACCACAGTGGTGAGAACCCCACTGCAGCACCCCAGAAGATATATTCTGTAGACATTTCCATTCTGTCAGAAGATCTACTAAGGGAACCAGTCTCTCGAGACTGGCCTCTGGTGTAATGACAGTCAGCTCGGCGTCCTGAAGCGGCACACCGGCAGGAAACAACCGATCTGACTGTACCAGGGTTTTCCTCAGAAAACCACTGGGGGGGGGGGGGGTCTCTGCGCCCAGACACATTTTCTCAATGGCCAGGTTGGCAGAACGGCCCCCTGAGGTCACAGAGGAGAAATGGGCACCGTATGATGAGGTGTACACCACTTTCCCCCGATGATTAAACAGGCATCCAAAAATCAGAAGTTTATTTTTCTGACAAAAGATACAAAAGAATTAAGCTGGTATAGTCTGCATGCAATCATAGGGAAAGAGCGAAAGGGAAAGTCCCGTCTGCTCAGTTCCCTCCAAATATAAATATATAGTATATATTTATACATAAAAATATATACATAAAATATATATTTTTTATAATAACTATATAAATATATATATATATAAATATAAATATATATATATATATATATATATATATATATATATAATGAATTGCGGGCACAGAATCTGCACGCTGCCTCAGCAAACGCGAGATCCGAGCCACATATTATTGCAGACAAGAAATCTACGCGCTGCCTCAACAAACGCGAGATCCAGCCACATATTATTGCAGACAAGAAATCTACGCGCTGCCTCAACAAACGCGAGATCCAGTCACATATTATTGCAGACAAGAAATCTACGCGCTGCCTCAGCAAACGCGAGATCCAGTCACACATTATTGCAGACAAGAAATCTGCGCGCTGCCTCAACAAACGCGAGATCCAGTCACATATTATTGCAGACAAAAAATCTACGCGCTGCCTCAGCAAACGCGAGATCCAGTCACATATTATTGCAGACAAGAAATCTACGCGCTGCCTCAGCAAACGCGAGATCCAGCGCGAGATCTGCCACTTTAATAACCTCAAAAGCCGGTGTATGAAGCGGCGAATCTTCACCAGCGTCAATGCTCACTACATCCAGCTCCTCAGAGCTAGATAAGTGAAACATTGGTGCCTCCTCCCCGGGAGAAGAAACCGCAAAGCGTGCTTCCCCCTGAGATGAGGCACTAGACCCGGCAGGTGAGGGCAGAGAAAGGGCGGGGCCCGTCTCAAACCCCTCTGCCAGATCCATCTGCGAACCGCATGATTCGAGCCGCCGCTCTGCCTCGGCAGAAACGGGACCCGAACCACGAGGAACGCGAGCCGAAGCGCCCTCCTCGAAGAACGCCCGGCGGGAACGAAGCACTTTCACTGCCATCTTATCGCAGTGAACACAGCCAGCTCCCTGGAGAGCTAACTGTGCGTGCTCCGCACCCAAACAAGCAACACAAAGATCGTGTGAATCCCCACTCGTAATGAAACGGGGGAAAGGAGGTTAACACACATCTTAATTGCTGATTCGCCATAATAAGTGAAAAACTTTGTAACAAACAACAGTAAATATCACAGACAGAAACACAGAGCGCTTGCTGAAGACAGAGAAGCTGCCATTCTTTGTTTGGAGGGGTGCTTTATAGTTTCCTGGTCTGTGACGTCACCATGACGTTCCGTCACGCCATTGGACAGATTTCACATGTGCTTCACGACACAATCACGCAGAAGCGTTCCCAATGCGTCTCGACGCAGCTCGAAGTTCCCATGAAAGGGAAATATAGCTTAAACTAATATTACAATTTAACTTTTATATTTTAATATATTTGAAAATGTAATTTATTACTGTGATGGGAAAGCAGAATTTTCAAAATTAAATAAAAAGCACCATAACATTTAGAAACCACCGTTCAAAAATTTGGGGTACATTTTTTTTTTATCTGGAATTTTCATGATCCTTCAGAAATCATTATAATATGCTGATTTTGTGCTCAAGAAACATTTATTTTTTATCAATCTTGAAAACAGTTAGCTTAATATTTTTTTGAAAACAGTGATTTTTCCCCAGTTTCTCTGATGAATAGAAAGTTTGGAAAGTTCTCTTTACTGTCCAATTTAATGCATACTTGTATTAACATTAATGCAAAATGTGTTTATGTGTGTGTGTGTGTATGAGAGGGACTCACACAGAGTATATATTATATATATATATGTGTGTGTGTGTGTGTGTGTGTGTGAATGTTTTATAACTTCCTTGAAGGGAAAAACTAACCTGAACCATGAAAAAGCCCTACACTATTCTTATTCCTCCTCCATCAAACTTTCTAGCTGGCAATATGCAGCGTGGAAGGTTGGGAATGTGAGACGCCCTCTCAGTCAGATTCAGATTCTCACATCAGTCCGAGATCCGTTTGTCAGACTGCCAGATGGTGAAGAGTGAGTGATTAATCAGAGAATGCATTTCCACCGCTCCTGAGCCCAATAGTGATGAGCTCTTCGCCACTCCAGCTGATGCTTGTCGTTCCTCGTGGTGATCTTAGATTTGTATGCAGCTGCATGGCCACAGAAACCAAATTTATAAAGCCCCTGATGAACAGTTCTTGTGCAGTTCTCTGTTTCCAGAGGTTGCCGAGCTCAACAAGGAGATTCGCAACCAAGGACAGATGATATTTGCACACAATGCACCTTAACATTCAACGGCCCCTTTCTGCATTTTCCACCTGTGACTTGTGGGAAATATGGCATCCTTGGACAGATGTCAAGTAATTCTATTTGTGATCCTAACAATGGCATGGGGAAAACAAGAGCGTCACCTGTGAGTAATGAGAAAGAGCTTTTGTGTACGACATACAACAGAAAACTTCAAAGCCGATTTCTATTATCCAGAAATAGTAAAAAGTACATCACATCAAAGCTCCCCACTTGAACGGAAAACAAAAGCCAACTGCTGCGCTCGTCGAGAGGAAGATAAGTACTTGCATCTATAGTAGGTTTCCATTTGTAAGCCCTGGTGATTTCAGTCTTCACATATGGACCAGGCTTTGAGCTGTGGCTTACCTGCAGGACTCCGAAAAATGTTGTTTGTGCGTGTCTGTGTGTGTGAGTGAGACAGAGTGAGTGGAGGATGTCTGGATACGCTCCATTAGACAGCCAGAGGCCTCAACACAAACACTGATCAGACCTGACACTAACTTTGACAAGAACTAACCATTCCAGTGTGATCAAAGCCGCGCTGCCCGGCCCAATTCAGCTCGTTGCTACATCAAGGCACCTTTGATAGACAATTCTGTTGGGCCCTTTAACACAGCACACTTCTTTAATGAATGAATTAATGATCGGCATTAAGAAATTTCTCTGACTCTTCTCTTAGCTAAAGCGAGAATATGTGAGGCTTCATCGCCACAGAAAGGCCGCTCACATATCTTCTGTCTTTGAAAGTTGCATAAAAGCACAGCTTGTTTAGTAAAGGCGAGCATGACGCGTCGAAATCCTGATCCAAAATCCAAACAGCCCAAGTCTAGTGAAAATCAATCTAGTAAAATACCCCGTTTACTCCTAGTATTAAGATCAGTTTCTGGTGGCCACAAGCAGTCAGTCCAGATGATCCAGTGACACAAAGTAATAAACTGATGTAGCAAGTGTTGTACACTACTGTTAAAATGTTTAGTGTCGGAAAGAGTTTTATTCATTTTTAATATATTTTATTTGAATTTATTTTAAAAAGTAATTTATTCCTATGAATTTTCAGCATCATTACTCCAGTCTTCAGGTTCACATGATCCTTCAGAAATCATTCTAATGTGGTGATTTGCTGCTCAAGAAACATTTCTCATTATTATCAATGTTGAAAACATTAGAAAATAGAAAGTTCAAAGGAACAGCATTTGAAATAGAAGTCTTTACTGTACTGGCTTTTCACTCATGGAACTGGTTCATAAGAGACATTTGTTTCTGCAGTGAGACTATATAGTTCAATTCAGAAATTAAATTTCCTGATAATTTACTCACCCCAATGTTATCCAAGATGTTTTGTCTAAAAGAAATGATGTTTTTTGGAGAAAATGTTCCAGGACTTCAGTGGGGTTCACAGGGTTGAAGGTCAAAATCGAAGTTTCAGAGCAGCTTCAAAGCGCTCTACACGATCCCAGACAAGGAATAAGAGTCTTGTCTAGCGAACGTTTGGTCATTTTCTAAAAAACTAAAAATGTATATGCACACTTTAACCACAAATGCTCCACTTGCACTAGCTCTGTGATATGCAACGCATAACCTAATCATGTTGGAAAGGTCACGTGCGATCTCATTTTCTCCTCCAACTTCAAAATCGTCCAATATCGTTATTTTACTTTTTTTCATCAAGGGCATTTGGCTTAATATTTGCACATTCGCTTCGTAGACAGTGGATCCTACTTCACGCGTGACCTTTGTAACGCGATTACGTCACGCATTGCCGGTCACAGAGCAGTGCACAACAAGCATTTGTGGTTAAAACTGTATAATATTTTATTTTTATTTTAGGAAATGACCGATCGTTTTGCTAGATAAGACTCTTATTCCTCATCTGGGATCATGTAGAAAGCTTTGAAGCTGCAGTGAAACTGTAAATTGGACCTTTCACATGGTGTACCCCACTGAAGTCCACTATATGGACAAAAATCCTGGAATGTTTTCCTCAAAAACCTTAATTTCTTTTAGACTGAATAAAGAAAGACATGAACATATTGGATGAGATGGGGATGAATAAATTATAAGGAAAATTTATTAAGAAGTGAACTAATCCTTTAAGAGACATTCATTTCGGGAATCAGACAACACTGGTCGCACTGTATATTCCTGATGAACTTAAAATGATCCAGTGCAATTCTTAAAAAAAAAAAAACGCTTTGTATCGTTATATTTTGGGTATTCTCTATTTTTATAACATCCCTTTCAATACACAGATCTTGATACTATGGGTAAATAGGGCCAAAGTGTGGGTTGTTTTGTAATGTGTATTATATCACAGGCATGTTGAGGAGGAAGAACATTGTCTTAATGATACAACAGTAGAGAATGACTTACATGATTGTACATGAAACTTCCCACTAAACTCCCTCACAAACGTCTTCCTTATTCGTCTTGAAGCTCACCGTCACGCCAGCCTCCTCACTGCACGAGCCAAATCTTCTCCTGGGTTTTCTCAATGTAAACGCACATGTGTGGGAACGTTGAGCGCATTTGTGTGTGTGTGTGTGTTTGAGGGTGTCGAGGAGTTAAACTGGAAGGTACGAGAGAGTACAACACCTCAGTTAGAGCACCAGCAGCAGTAAATGTTAGTGATGGCAGGGTCCTGTCCAAATCAGCACTTGTTGTTTACATACAGAATGAAACAGCTCCAGTGGGAATTATAATGCCTCTGAGGACGCAAACATACGTCGGCTGCAATTACGGCAGTCAGATGTAAAAAAAAAAAAAAAACTCCATTGTGTATGAGTGAATTTTAGGACAAGGTTCCATGTTTGTGCTTTACTGTTGCCTTGTTAGGACACAGATAAAGGGATAGTTTACTGAAAATAAAAAGGTAGAAATGTTTCTTGAGCAGCAAATCAGCATTTTAGATTGGAGTAATGACGCTGAAAATTCTCAAATTTTTCAACATTATATTATATTAGGTTGTATTATATCACATTATATTATATTATATATTGTTGTAAGGACCACTTTTATGAAATGTACTTTTTTTGTAATTTTGGAGCTCGACAGCCTAGATTCTCATTCATTTTTATTGTATTGAAAAGACTGCCAAGCACGTTCTTCAACATTTCTCCTTCGTGTGTTCCACAGAAGCAAGAAATGCCAAGGTGAAGTGAGTAAATGGTGACAAATGTTCATATTTGATTGAACTATCTCTTTAAATCAAGCCTGTGTTTAGCCACTAGATGAAGAAAAGCACACAGTCTCTCAAGGGTCAGTGTGGTTATGATAGAGGAAGCGGGTTTGTTCCAGCTATGGCAAACATACATTTTTATAAAGTTTTACAACTTCTCATTCACAGTTTGTGAGCACAGTTGGCTTCTGTCACCCAAAAGGCTGAAATCCAATGATACAGTATCTAATGCAAATTTAATGTAAAAACCTCTTTCCACAGAACCAATGAGGCTTTACACTATGAATATGGATGTGACCGTGTTTGTTGCTGTGTTGAGAATGCGTGTGATAAACAAAAAAAATGCTTCTTTTTACGCTAAGCAAAAAAAGAAAAGTATTTTCAATAACAGATTTTCAAACATGTAAATGAAATGGATATCTTGGGGAACAAGATCTTTAGAACATTAACTAATTTTACGGATTCATGTTTCATTTACTTTTCATTTTCTGATTACTCTCTGAAGTAGGGAGATGTGTGAGGAGCAAACAGAGCAAACTTGACAAACACACACATAGAGAATGGTGGCTTACCTCAGCCATCTTTGCCAGCTCAGTCCAGTCAGCTTGGTTATAACCGCACATAATGCTGGCAATGATAATCTAAACAGAGAAGAAGAGAGTGTGAGGAAGAGAAAAAAAAAAACCTTAGGGGGAATGAAAATGACTGATGAAGTGCGATTTCACCTGATGCGCTTGCACAAAATCCACCACTTCTTCTACTCTGCATTTATTTATTTCATTTTTTTAACAGCCCAGCTCCCAGCAAAAGCTATTACCCTGCCTTAAACTGTGCTGCTTTATAATTCAGTGCGTTTGTAGATGCCCAGTGGCACGCACGTATTATTAAAACAATAAAAACATCACGCTGACGGCATTATTCAGCTCCTCTGTGGCAAGGCAGGATTTAGCTGTATTACTCTCGCTGTATGCGGAGACACTGTAATCGCACCATAAAGCGGAGAGATATACGCCACGTGTCTCCTCCTCGCTGGGCGCTTTTAAGGGAAACAAATCGGCACAGAGGGTGCTGGGAGGAATGCTTGGCGGCCAAAGCATGTGTTGAAGTTTATGAGTCCATCCATCCTGGATCTCGGCGGGACCTGGGGGACCTGTAGCGGCTTTAACCCCACCTCCTCTCATCCGCTCACCCCTGGGAGCTCCGCTCAACCGCACATACTGACCACGGCTAGAAAAGCAGCGTCGATGTTTTATTGGTGTCAGGAGGACAAATGAGGGCCAGGTCTCTGTCTACATGTACAGTGTATCTGTAATATAGCATCAAGTTGGCTCTTTTTGCTCTCTTGCTTTTAGCAGAACCTGAGAAGAAATAAGTCTGTGAATGTGCATGCAGGGCACTGTTCTCCTATGGAAGCTTGTCACAATTCTGCTTTTTTCTTGCAATTGTGAGTTTATATCTCACAGTCCGGGCTTTTCTTCTCAGAATTTTGAGTTTATATCTTGCAATTCTGAGAATTTTGAGAGAAAAAAAGCCAAGAATTGAGAGATAAAAACTCAAAATGACCTTTATAATTTTTTTATTCTGTGGCAAAATAAGCTTCTATACTCTACCTCTTTCTAATCAGACATAAAAAACGAAAGAGAGAGAGGGTGAGCAAGACAGGCTACGTCTCTGAGAAGCACAGGAATCACCCTGTTATCGCTTTAATAGCACTGCGCTGAGGTAACCAAGCCCGTCCGCCAACACTGGCAACACTGGCCCTCTAGGGACCCCCATTGCTGTGGAAACTGTCAATCACACGATGATATGAGGAAATTAAAAAAAGAGAAGGGGGCGGGGTCGCATCTTTTTCTACGAGCCACGTCTATTCTTCAGCTACAGAACTCTCGCTAGCCTCGCGGGCTCACAGAGTGTGTTTGCGAGGCTGAAATATGTGAGCCGGTATAATTTGACATTATTGCGGTGGTTTTGTTATTCATTATGCTTCCCCAAGTATTCATTTCATCCAGCGGCATGCGCCCATCACCCCTGACCACGAACCAGTCACATGCTGTGATCAGCTCCGCCAAACACACACTTCAATGTTCCCTAGAGTGTGTTCGTGCTGGCCTGCGCAGGTCACGACGTGGTGGCGAGGAGCGTTGGGGAAAAATGGAAATTGTAAATGGTAAATGGAGATAATGGGCATGTTGAATAGCTGAAACCTGCCCAAAATCAATAAGAGTCTTACTAAACAATTCAGTGTGCATATTATGTTCATCTCACTAGATATGTGTGCTGCCTACAGAGGAAGTATTTTAAGGGAGTGTAGCTAAATGTAGGCATTTCAATATTGATTTTTTTGGCAAAATTCTAATATATCCTTTGTGGAGAAGGCAAACTTGGGACGCACTGCGGTGAAAACACAAATCCATGATGATGGACAAGGAGAAGTAAATAAATATTACAAAGTAATTCAGTGCAAATAAAAACTGAACAATTTACGCAGAATGCTTCCAGTGGCTACTTCTAAATTAACTGGTTTGGCAAAAGTCTCAAATATTATTTTAACATTTAACCGAATTAACTTTATTTTATTATTTAGGTTATACCAACAAAATTTTATTTTGTGTTAGATCAAGTATAAATAACTCCTTAAGGTGAAACCTATGCAGTACAATATTGTAAGTACTACAACGTCCTATGTCGTTAGCATAGCAAAATGCCAACATCAAATGGTATGCTTATTTGGTCAGACATTAGATTTTACTTGTATAACTTTGTGCTAGCTACGTGTTCTTGCATTATTAAGACGTTAACAATAGTCAGTTATAGGAATGATTCATCAGAAATATTACACAATATTGCTGAAGTATCTGCCACTAGTATTTTGAGTGTTTCCACATTATGTTGCGGCCATCGAGTTGTGCACAAGTGTAAGTTGTAACTACAATGATGTGAGCCTCGTAAATGTGGTAAATGTCGGCAAATCAAACAATCACAAAGGGTGAAAAAAAATGTGACTATTTGCAGTTTGCACTAAGTACAAATAGCAATAGATGCTTGGTATACTAAGTGAAAATAGCATATTTTCTAAGTAATAGATGCTTAAGTACAAATAGCGATAGATTCTATTTATGCAAAGTGCAAGTAGCAATAGGTTTTATTTTCATTCAGTGAAAATAGCAGCATATTTTTAGCAATATGCTATTTACACTGAGTGAAAATGGTGATAGATTCTATTTACGCTATGCAAAAACAGCAGTATTTTCTTTAAAATAAGTGTAACTAGTAGTTAGTGACAGATGGCCACTATTTGCACCTCAGTGTTATTATATATTAAGCGGTATACAAAAATAACAGTGTAAATTATTATATTTATTAAAATTATTAAATGGATTCTGCCTTATTGGGACAATAAAGCCCTCGCAACACCTACCCCTAACCAATAAATTATTAAACACACGTTAGACAAGTTCCACTTTTCCAATATTTTCTTAATTTTTATTGAAAATAAATGTCTGTGCAATCTGATATGTGATGAGAAAAGGGAGAGGAGCGATTTCAGCAAAATACGGATTCAAACATGAGTCGATTTGCGTCAAACCTTTCTACCGCACGCCTTACCTCTACACTATTGCTGCTGTTTATTGTCTGATCCAACCAGACGTCAGTGGGCGGAGTTAGTGTAAATGGCCTCTGCCAACAAGGTGCGCTATTTGCACTTAGTGTAAATAGACACTGCGATTATTTTACCAAATATAATTATGTACAGTGTATTTTTGTTTACTATGTTATTCTGCTGTAATCTTAACAGCATGTTAATATCAAACTGAAAAAGAAAAAAAAAAACTAATTTGAGCAGTGTGCAGTTACTACCTTAACAGGGCATTATATTACATTCAGTTTAGGTTTGGATGTTGCCTAATTAGATAGCTTCCTATGTAGACAGCGAGGTAAAAGCCAGTCTGAAAAGAAAGAAAAAAAACCCCGAGACACATCTGTGTGAAGGAGGGATCCAAGGGGTTAGTGTGAAAAGTGACGTTGTGCCTCATAATTACACCCTGTAATTCAAAATTAATCTCACCCTTGAGTGAAGCAGGCAGACAACAAAAGTTGAGGAAGTTATTTTGTGCTCAAACGGGCTGTCTCATTGCAAATGATTAGAGAGAAAAGAGATGGCTGATTGCGATGAAAAGAACACTACAAAAAGCTATTGTCATCTGCCTGCGGAGCGACTGTGAGGAGGGAGAAGAGGAGAATGAAGGCCTTGGAAAATCTTCTATTAGTGAGATTCTATTACACAATTACTCGTGAAGCAGTTAACATGCACCGAGCAAAAGCGACTCGAATTACTGAGGGACAGAAAACGAGGGAAAAAGATGGCACTTCTATTATAGAGAATTATGGCTGTTGATAAAACACTGACAGGCTCCCCAGCCTCAAAAAGTGAGAAACAAAGTAATGAATTACATTAAACTTCTGCAGGAAGTAAAGGAGAGTAAAGGAGAAAGAGAAATAACAGATAAAGACAAGAGAAGCTAAAAGTGAACTCACATTTTTGGGGAAGTCTGCTTTGAGTTCAGCCACGCTCTTGCACCAGTAGGCGGCTGTTTTTTCACTAATGAGCTCGATGTTGAGGAACGAGCCTTGGCCAGGACCGAAAATGTGACCCGAGGTGGTCCCACGCACGATTCGAGGTGACACATTGGTCACCAAATCCTGCAAGAGAGAGAAACTTTGTCAGTGTTCAGTAAACTGCAATTAGCACTGACAGAGTGCACAAACCGCATTCGCTAGGCTGAAAGTGAACAAACTTGGAGCATTATTGCATTTTTCCTTTGAAACCTTTACACACACATCTGTCCTTTCTTTATCATAATGTCAGACTCCACGAACGCTTGCTATGTATTCATGATACAAGCATCAATCAAACACATTTCAGCCTTTTTTCACAATTAAGAGAAAACTATGATAAATGAATTGATAAGAGCATGGCCCATTAGTAAGAGCAATTAGGATTCATTTGCATGTGTTAATTAGGAGGCACATCATTTTAAACAATTAAGATAACCAGGGGCGTCATGCAATTTTTTTTTTTTTTTTTTTTTTTGAGGGGGCACCAGAGGCAAAATAACACATGGAAACCAAGAAAATAAAAACTTTTAACTACTTAGTTACTTTGATGCCCAGGACCCTGAAATATGATTGTTATAATAATAACAGTAATAAACTATATTTTTAAAAGTTGCAGCGTTGTTAAAGGTTGCTTTTCAAGGTGCTTCACAAAAGCAGCTGCTATATATACTTTAAGTATAAAGATACACTGTGTTAGAAAAATTAAACATGATATTATAAAGATATTATTTTCCTGAATTGAATAATTGACTTTTTTCTGAAGCTAATTATTACACATATTGAAAATATTTTGTATTAAGCTAACTACATTTTTTTTTTTCCACCCAGTCATGTAAGAAAAACTCAATCGTTGTAGTTTGCTATTGTTGTGATCTCACTGAGAGTTTGTTCAGTTTGTAAAATACACACGTATGTCGATGGAAGCAGCGAAAACAATCCTTTCGAACATAATTTGACAACATGCTTTATTCACACTATAAAGTTGACTTATTCTTCTATTTCTGTCTTTTTTTACCTGCGAAATAGAAAATAGAAATATTATTTAATATGCTTATGGCTCCCATAATTTTTTATGAATTGGATGGAGTTGTAATAATCTGTTACCGTATCTGCATTACAGCAGGCCTATGTGAGTTTTCCTTTTGAAACAGAAAGAAAAAGTCATCTTCAGTATTACAATGAACCACATGTGATTTGAAGTGAATCTTCCGATCACGAACGCCTTCGTAAAACGCCTCCAAACGTGAGAGTGTTAAACCTGCCAGCGATTTCGTTGCTTTTGGTTTTGCTTCCGTTTTAACAACATCTGCCTTCAATGCTAATGCAAAGAGTGTCTCCACAGGATGGTATACATTGCTAAGGTTAGAAACTCAGCGTAGTTGTTATTTACAATGAAGGAGACATGTGGACACATTTTCTGCAAGTGTTTGAGAGGCATGAGGTATGAAAAGGTAGAAAACACTGATATTACCAAGTACATATATTCACATTACCCACATATCCAACTACATTTACACTTTCTGTGCGAGTACTGCATGTAAGGATATCCAGTGGTAATACGTGTGAAGGATATCCAGTGGTAAGCAAATAATCTCTGGTTCTCTGAGCCCATTAGCATGCGTTAACCTGCCAAACATTATCCTGGAAATCACATACTTCTTTAGTATGAGATGAGGTCAGTGGTTAGTCGTGGCCTCGTGTGTGGCGTTTAGCAAACTGTGGGGGTTTATCACACCGGCACAGCTCAGTAATCCCCTTTTAAGCCAGCACCTTTCCCAAAAGGAAGACACATGATAACAGAGTGATCAAATGTCATGCCATGCGCCACACTCGAGCGTCCGAAGAAGCCCTCTGATAGGCCGGCCCGGAGGCATATCCAGGGTAATTACAGACACCGCGGTTACTCTGTCCCGATGAGCTGCCAACCCCCACTTCCTCTTTTTCGCTCTCCTCTGAGAAAATCTCCGAATAAATATTAGTCTGTCTGCCATTTAAACTGTTCAGCTATGTTTTAAGCTGACACAGGAAAGCGTTCGGCCACAGTTATCTCTATGACTACAGCCATCATCAGGGGCGCAAAAAGGTAACCAAAGGCCCCTGGGCTACAGTAGGCCCACCTACCTCAGATTAAAAGTTTTTGGGTTTTTTTAGCTTACTGCCAGTTATTTATGTAGAAATTTATATTATCTATAACATTTAACATTTACAACACTGTATGCATGCTGTGTAAAAATATAGGTCGAATAAAGGTTAATACTCAAATTTATTCGTTGCCAGTATGTGGTGCATGTGAAACAGCAGAATTATAGCAGTTACATAAACAAAACAGCGATGAGCTTTTAAACACTACATCAGTGTTTCCCAATCCTTTTTTTTGCCACGGCACAGTCTTGAAAAGTCATGATACAAAAAGATGAATCACTATGCACATATTTAAAACTTGCTTCGATTAGACGGCAAATAGCAGACTAAGAATATTCTTCATATTTATTTAACTTTGCATGCAAATAAATGAGCAGATCTCCAAACTGTGCATTATACATTCTAAAAGGAGGGAGGGGAGGAGTTATGAGGTTTGACCGACAGTTTGAGGAGCGAAAGGAATTACGAGGTTTAGTTCCAACCTCTTTTAAGTGCTTTTTATTGGTTAAAATATAAAATATTTATTATTCATCAGCAGCAGATCAAAATAGTCACCTGGCATAAATGTGGGCTATTTGATTACAAGCATTTTATAGTTTAATTATTAAATTTAAGCAATATTGCTGTTTTTCTGTCCCCAGATTTAAAACCTCCCGAAATTATTGAGGCTTTAAAGCAGTAACGATGTAACAGTGACTGGATCCTTCAGATGACAAGCAGATTATATCAGTGCAGTATACAAAAAACTAGTTGTCCAGTCTGATTCTGTTCCCACAGCAGGGATTTGCTGAAAATGCAGTTAAGAGTCCTGAAAATTTACAGGTGTGAGTTGGTTTAATGCTGTTGTTACTGCTGTAAACTCCCATATATATATAAATAATTATTCGAAAAAATAATACGCCTCCCTGGCGTAGATAGGCCCCTCCCCGTGAGATAATACGCCCCAGGGGCCGGTTGCACCAGCTGGAAGTAAAAAAGTTGGGTGTAAGCGCTACACTGGACTTAGTTACGTCCACCTTTCCGATGAATATATACACCTGTTGCACCAACTAGGCGCAGCTACGCTTAGTGTAGATGATGCGCGTACACGCTGATATGTCCTACTGCAATGTTAGTTGAGACGCTGTTCGCATTAATATGGCTACAAATGTGAATTTATTGGCTCCAACGAATAGATGAAAAATTACTGTTGAGCCGAAAAAAAAGAAAATTAAATTACTCCGATTGTAAAACGAGAAAAATGATTGAGCTTTTCAGTAAGTATATGGATATTTTGGAATGCAAGCAAAAATTCAGTGACAAATAAAAAAACAAGACATCTGTTAAAAGATAACATCTGTTTACACGGTGTACAAGTTTATGGAGCAAGTTAAAGGCTGGAACTATTTATGGTGTACAGAGTAGCCTACACAAATTTATGTAGCAAGTTATATTTCAATAACGCATTCAACTTTTGCAGACAATCCCGACCCGCCTTTAGTACCGAGGACAGCTCTGTAAAACACGACAACAGCCCACTGATCGTGGAGCCTGTATACCAGACACGCCATCATCTCAACGTTTTTATATGTCTTTATTTACAACATGGAAACAAGTCAAGACTTCTCGCTTTACACCTACCTTTAACTAGGCATAAGATTTAGTCTCAGATGTGCGCTATGCCCAGATGGTGCAACAGGTATTAATTCTACGCAAGACTTAAAACACATTTTACGTTAAGCTTACGACCAGGTTTACGTCCAGCTAGTGCAACCGGCCCCTGGCCGTCATTATGCTGACACAGAACGAGCTCTGAGAGAGGGTATGGAATCTGTTCCCGCTGCTATTTTGCTGTGTCCTTGTGTTTGCACAAGGGTCCGCCGTAGATAAATGGCCAAGTGACCGTGACTGGAGATTGCAAAACAATTACACTTTACACAACCACTGGCTGCAGGTTTATGTAAGCGAGTTCTTGGAAGTACATGTTGGAGAACGTGGTTGTTGACTGCAGATTAGATGTATAGCTAAAGAAACCCAATTCACCTGAGGATGTGACGTGGGAAACAGTTAAATGGCCTTGATGGTAATGACTTGCATATCTGCTAGCACAGTTCATGTTTTCACACAATAATGTTAACGATTGGGGCAAAATAAAGCTTTAAATTTATTATTCGGCTATGTTAGCCAATTTGTTTATTTTTTAATTTTCTGGTTATTCGAAGCAGGCTTTCATACATCTAACCATTTATGTAGTGTGAACTTTCTAAAAAATTACCTTCGAGTCTATTCCTTTTTCTATTGAAAATACAGTATGTTGGCTGTGGCCTTAAATCACCATGTTTCAAAACTTTCAGCAGTTGTGGTCTCTTTACTAATTGAGTCATTCACATTTTACAGAGCGTTTCCTTTCTGCTTTTCACTGAGTTCAGCTCTCTGGGCTTTTGGTTCTGTAAAGTGAAGGGAATCTGAGCTGTTTGGTAAGGATAAATGTCCCTGTGTAACTTCACATCAACACATATACACTGCGCCTTCTGGATTCAAAGGAGTCGTTGCAAAAGCTGAAAAGACATAGGCACACTTATATTCTTAATAAATAATATAATCTGACCCTCATCTTATGCACTGTTACACAAATATATAAATGTTATATTGTGCGTATACAAGAAGCATCGCATTGTTTTCACTTTTTTACTTATAGTACTAGAAAATCACACAAGGTTGACTATGAATTGCTTTGTGCAAGGTGTACAGCCAGTAGGTATCTGAACATCACAGATGGCGTGTCACATCCTGCTAATGAAAAGATATACACTCGATACACGTTTCAGAGCAGATTTCAATGGTATAACTGAGTGTCATTAATGTAGGAAGTCATTGAACAGCACTAAGGACACAATGATGAGAACGTACAATAACAAGGAAAGATCTCAGCCATTAAAAGCCTCTAAGAAAAAGATGAATGCTGCTTGTCTGAAATGTTTTCCAAGGCCTAAAACCAACATTTAGCAGAGAAAAGCAGAGCAAAGTTGTTTTATAGACTTAAAGTAGCTCTTGACTTCACTAAGGATATTATAAATATTTGAGTTATTATTATTATTATTAGAGTACTACTAGTTTCTTTATTTCAGGAAAACACAATTGGAGTTATTTATTTATTTTACAACAACAGATTTTTCTAAAAATGCTTTACTGGCCAGTGTTTTCTTTACAAAACAAAAACAAACAAAAAAATAGCTGGAAATGTTACAGGTAGACTAACGCACAGGAAAGTCCAATACAGCCATAGATTCAAAAACACCTTTGCTGGAAAAAGATGGAAAAAAGTCTAATTTGTTTACAATTTTCAGCTCTTTCTTACTGATGCTACAAATACTATATGGAGTCATTTTTGCAGTTTCATCTATGTTATCCAATAATTAAAGCTGTCAAGCATTATTCACCAATCAGCGTCATGGCTGCCCTGTACAATGAAAGTGAATGTTGACTACGGCTGTCAAGGTAAAATTCTCAGTGAATAAAATTATAGTGTTACGTGACGTGGGTGTTCCAGGAACGCACGACGAGGAAGGATACATATGAAGACTTTTAATAACAAAACCAGTGATACATGCACACCAACACGACATTCAATGAACGAGAACGGACCAGGAGTGAGGGAAACACAGGGAATATATACAAGCACAAATGACAGGAACACAGGTGAAGACGATAACTGATAAAGACAAACAGCTGACAAGAATTAACTAATGATGAACTGAAACTCAAAACAAAGATCGCGAGACGAATGACAGGACTAAAATCAAAACAAGGAACACGAGAATGATGACAGGACTGGGGAAACAGATAAACAGAAACTGAAACTCATACAGTACCGCCCCCTCCCGGAAGGCGCGTCCTCGCGCCTAAAAAAAACAACACAGACTGGGAGGGGGGGTGGGAGGCCATGTACAGGGGTAAGTCAGGTGGCCTCCAGGGTGGAGTCAAGGGTGGCGGCCAGGGCGGAGTCCAGGGTACCGGCCAGGGCGGAGTCAAGGGTGGTGGCCAGGGTGGAGTCCAGGGTACCCGCAAGGGCGGAGTCAAGGGTGGTGGCCAGGGTGGAGTCCAGGGTGGCCCTAAGGGCGGAGTCAGTGGCAGCTTGACCCCCGTTGCCCCTGTCCCCATTCCCCAATAGGGCATATAGCCCCCCCAAAAAATTTTTATGGGGAAAGTCCCCCCAGGCCCTGGTTCAGGCGGCGGAAGTTCCGGAGCGGGATCCGGCGGAAGGAGGTCTGGGAGGTCTGGAGGGTCAGGCGGCTCTGGCGCTGGAAGGTCAGGCGGAGGAAGAGCTGGCTCCGGCGGAGGAAGAGCTGGCTCCGGCTCAGGCGCCGGCTCAGGCGGAGGAGGATCTGGCGCCGGCTCAGGCGGAGGAGGATCTGGCGCCGGCTCAGGCGGAGGAGGATCTGGCGCCGGCTCAGGCGGAGGAGGATCTGGCGCCGGCTCAGGCGGAGGAGGATCTGGGAGCTCAGGGTCTGGGAGCTCAGGAGGAGGAAGGTCTGGGAGCGCAGGGTCTGGGAGCTCAGGCGGAGGAAGGTCTGGGAGCGCAGGGTCTGGGAGCTCAGGCGGAGGAAGGTCTGGGAGCTCAGGGTCTGGGAGCTCAGGAGGCTCCGGCCAGTTTGGGGGCTCCGGCCAGTCCGGGAGCTCGGGCCAGTCCGGGAGCTCGGGCCAGTCCGGGAGCTCGGGCCAGTCCGGGAGCTCGGGTAGTTCTGGGGTTGTGAGCCCCGGAGACGGCCCTGGGACGGCAAGCACAGGAGACGGCTCGGGGACGGCGAGCACAGGAGACGGCTCGGGGACGGAGAGCACAGGAGACGGCTCGGGGACGGAGAGCACAGGAGACGGCTCGGGGACGGAGAGCACAGGAGACGGAGAGCACAGGAGACGGCTCGGGGACGGAGAGCACTGGAGACGGCTCGGGGAAATCAGGTTCAGTCCTAAAGTCTATAAGAAATCCCTCTTCCACGGCCGGCGGAGCCATCGCGGCCGTTTGGGGGCGTGGCTTGGGTGCGGCGACCACTTTCGGTGGCGGCTCGCGACGAGCCTTGTGAGCGGCGGCCATTTTCCGTGGCGGCTCGCGTCGCGGCTCGGGTGCTGCAGGCTGTTTCGGTAGAGGATCGCCACAGGAATGGACGAACCGCTTGGGACGGCATGCGGAGGATGCGGGTCGCAGGCGAGCTGGCGATCCGGCATGCTTCCGGGTAGGAACCGGTAGATCATTAATTCCGTCCTCAGCTAGATCCACAAAGAAAGCGGAATTTTCTAGGCTGAGGACGGAATTAATAAAACCAGACACGGACATGAAACAGTCGTTCGGGGACACGGAGTGATACAAATGATCATCCAGTCCCATCCGCAAGCATGCATTGATCATGGGATCCTTCCAGCTCACCTGATGTGAAAGATCCAAAAACTCCTCCACATACCGCTCCAACGGTCGTCCATTCTGAAGGATGTTAAGCAGACGATCCTCTGCCTCAGCCTGCATCATTCGGTTAAGGTCCGTTCTTCTGTTACGTGACGTGGGTGTTCCAGGAACGCACGACGAGGAAGGATACATATGAAGACTTTTAATAACAAAACCAGTGATACATGCACACCAACACGACATTCAATGAACGAGAACGGACCAGGAGTGAGGGAAACACAGGGAATATATACAAGCACAAATGACAGGAACACAGGTGAAGACGATAACTGATAAAGACAAACAGCTGACAAGAATTAACTAATGATGAACTGAAACTCAAAACAAAGATCGCGAGACGAATGACAGGACTAAAATCAAAACAAGGAACACGAGAATGATGACAGGACTGGGGATACAGATAAACAGAAACTGAAACTCATACATATAGGGTGTTCCATACACAAAACTGTAATTCAAAACTTTATCATTGCACGGAAGAAAAAAAAATCACACAAGTTAGAAATGACATTAAGGTGAGTAAACGCTTATAGAATTTCCATTTTTTCCCTTTAAGCAATAAAGTGAAAACCTTTCAAGCTTCATATTTATTTTTATTTTTTTTACAATTAAACATGGATTTATAACTTTCTTCTTCTTTATTTCTCTTTGGGAAAAAAAAAACCATGGTGCTTATTTTTTTTTATCTGTTAATAAGTCAGGGCTTCAAGCGCTGTACAGAAAAAATGAACTCTCTTAACTCAGAGATCTCAAAAAAGTAAGTGAACGTGATTTACATCTTATAAAAATATCTTTGCAGCAAAGTTAGGCTTGAAACTCCCACTCTCCACATACACTGATTAAAAAGTCACTACGAAGCTTTCTCTTCTGTCATGAAGCTCAAACTTCCCACACACGACACCTGCATTTAACAAACATAAAATTAACCGCTACATGTTAACATCCCCACGCAGGTTTTGCTCTTGCATACACCTGCCATCTCAGTGTGAAGTTTTTAAGATCTTTTACTTTCCATGTTCTATGTCAATTAATGAAGGCCTTGTTACTGTTACACCCATGCAGCACTGCTGACCGCTGTTCCAGCATCTGAAGCACACGTTATAAGCTGAAAAGCTATCATACAGTACGCCTGAGGCGAAAGTGAATTAACGAGCAGACTCAAGGACATAACAGCAGTATGTAAAGGAGGATAGTGCTTATTGATCTACACGTACCGCATTAAAGAATGACAGAAAAAACCTTATAAGTACTTTCTCTCCTTTGTTTTATGTCATGCAATTTTTTTCTTCACCTACAAATATCGCAGTCTAGTGTGAAGGATTTTTTATTTATGGGTCTTTTGCCTTTAGATTGTGACATTGAAATGAATGACAGGAAACTATGTAAAATAGGGGGATGTGAACAGGAAATGGCACAAACCTGATTTGACCTTCCACAAGTGGCACCTTAGGAGCATGTGCAGCTCTCCAAATGGAGAAACTCATCTTTTGTTTGCTTATTCGATATATAAGTTATGTTACTAGATATTTAGACATTCCCCAAATAGCAAGAGCATGGTATTAGTAACATCAAGATCATGGGTTCAGATTCTGGGGAATGTAGGCACTGAAATAATATATATTTCAAATTTGAAACATTTCCATCATCCAGTTATAAAAATGCCACTTAGTCAGTTGTAAGTCGTTAGCGAGATCTATAATCCTATACAAAGAATCCATCAAGGCTTAGTAGCAGCAACTGGTACAGTGCATGTTAATAACAGCACAGACTCACAAAACATGCCAAGACATCTGAATAATTCATTGCAATCATTCATATTCATGCAAACATCTACAAATGTAAAGCCATCTAAATTCACCTCTGGGAACAGACTCTTTATCTAGCTCTTTCTCTGGAGTTGTGTACTCAAGGTGCCTGAATCAGTGCGGGAAAGTTCCGCCCACACCATGTCTCCCTGCAGAGATACGTGCAGATAACAAATTGGCATTAATTGTGGGACGGCAGCCGTCTGTCCCCAGCCACCATTGATTTCCTGCCTGCTCCGGCTGCCCCACATGGGCGTGAGGGACTGAGTAGGCTGCCTGTGTTTTTTTAAGGGCCTTACCAGAGAGAAAGAGGAAAAGAGAGCACAGATGTTCCACCTAACTGTGCCACAATACCTGGAGCTCCTGTTGGGGTTACAGCCAGTCAAGAACGTTTTCTATGCATTGGGAATACAGACATACTGTATTCTATTCAAACTCTACTAACAATATGGCTACTACTAACTACATCAAACTCTTATCAAACAGGTTTGTTTGTTCCAGTGAAAACTAGTCTTCATGCTGAACCATACAATTCTAGAGAAATTCAAGCTTTCAGTCTGGTCACAGCCATACCATAAAGAAATATTTTATTGACTGGTGTGGAAAAACAATCTTGATGAACCTGCTCAAATCTCACAGCTGAACCCAAGTTCACTTAGCAACAGAACATAGTTGTCGGTCCTGGTTGGAGTGCTAAATATGGTTAAGTTCACACAAACTTTGGTTAGAAAAGAGACAGATATAACTGTATATTATACAGCGAGTACAACATACATCGAGTCTTATAACTTAAAATTCATGCAGATTTTTTATGTCTGCTGTGTATATGGAAGCACAATGGACAACTAGGTGTCGCTCATGTTGTTGAGTGTTCGGTTTTTCTTTGCTGTCAAGCACTCTCAGATTTTGAAAAATAGCATAAAATAGGGGTATTGTATAGTTGCTGAAAAAAAACGAGTTTAAACCAGTTAAAGACAGTTTAGCTCCTGGCTTTGCTGATATTGTTTGTAGGTTTTAGGGCTCTGTTCTATTCAGTAAATATTATGGGCGCCATAAACATTCAATTCATCATAACGCAGACTCTGCCTTTTTGTCTGACAATGCAGACAGGAGAGAGTAGATTAATCTTGGTGGACTTGAACTTGAAATGATATTGTGATGAGCAGGGCGGGCGAGAGCAGTGAGAGAACGGCGTGAGGCCGGTGGCATGAGTGATGATGAGCGTCAGCTGCGTGCTGCACCGGTCTCGTATCTCTCACGGAGGAGCTCCGGAAGCATAAAAGAGGAGCGACTACAGTGAAGGACGAGAGAGGACCAGGCTTGGATTTTATGCCAATGTAACACAGTTCATAAATATGGGAAGAAGGAAGTGGGAACCAGCGAACGTTCAACATAGCTTTAAAAAAATAAATAAACAACAAAACGAAGGTAAAATGGGGGCAGTTCCTCATGGACTATGCCGCACACACAAACATAATAAAACACAACATAAAATCCAGGCCTGGTCCTCTCTTGTCCTTCACTGTAGTCGCTCCTCTTTTATGCTTTCGAAGCTCCTCCGTGAGAGATACGAGACCGGTGTAGCGCGCAGCTGACGCTCATTTTCACTCATGCCACCAGCCTCTCCCTCACGGCTCTTGCCCGCCCTGCTCGTCACAGGTATGTATTGATGTCTGTCCGTGGTTGAAACCACATTCCTTCTGATGTTCATTCAATGTTTATTCGGAGCTATAGTAGGAAGAGATGATCGGTTCACTTGCTGCTTAAACTGAGGTGCTACAGCGATGTCACAACACATTAAAGAGTCAAAAATGGTATTGTTTGAATTTCTTTTAAAAAAAATTGAAAAAGTATATTAAAAAATAACCTGGTCCGTCTTGCCTGTCGGTGTGCTGTCAGTGTCCTCTTTGCTTAGCAATGTATTTTTCACTGTGTGAAAACTTGACATGTGGCGTGAGAGCGCCATGGCTTGTCGGACATAGCAACAGTAACTAAAGGTCTTTGTGAACGGTCTGATTTTATCAAAGTCGCCATCTGAGGCTATTTCAAGAATAGAAGAGTAGCTTTATTTCGGTTATTACAGACAGTACTCAAGACCCTCTTGTTAGCTGATGTATGAAAAGGACTATTAAAGTAAATACGGTTATCAATCCCCAACACTGTGTGAATGTAACTTTTGAGACTGAAACCTGTTAGCAAATACGGTTGTCAATCCCTTACACTGACTGTGTGAACGCAGCTTTTGAGTCTAACCCGTTAGCAATTACTCATGTCAGTATCCATCATAAGTGAACCGTTTGATAAATACAGTTGTTAATATCGAACACTGCTTTTGTGGGTAAATTGTAGCCACTGAGTTTCATGTTTTATGAAACCTTACATGACAATATCTGCCAAGATGATCAGAACAGTCAGTCAAATAGCTTTGACAGTGGACTAAAAAGACTACAAAAAGAATACAATGTGCTCACACCCACCGTTATAAACACTAACTTAATTGGGCAAAGCACTATGTAATTAGAGGCTAATTAGGAGATGTGGATCTCATATGCATTGCCATTCCAGTTTTATGCTGCAGATATTAAGTCTCGTTGCCTGGAGTGGTGTGTTTTAAAGCTTAGGTGTGATAAGCTCCTGTCTGAGCTACGACAATGATTGAATGTGTTTTAAACAGCAGGGGATGGGCTTATTTCTCATGCAGGAAGCGAGCGAATTCTGTCTCTGCACTCCACTCCGATCCATAACCAACCGGCTAAATCAGTAGAGGGGAAAGTGGGTATAGCTGCGGAGCTTTGTCAGGAGCGGCCCAGACAGTGTTATGATGAATGTGTCAGCGAGAGGGAGATGTATTTTTCCGCACATGGAAATCTGGCTCACCTCCTTTCTCGCTAACTTTAAAATTCATCATGACTCTGCAGGGGCATAATGAACTCCATCAAAAATCAGACGGTATTAACATCATCTCCAACCAGCTGATCCAACGGCTCAGGATACCGCTCATGTGAGCTCAAGAACACGAGTAATAGGCAATCAACCTCGCATAAAAGAACAATAGCAGCCATCATTCATTCTCATGTACAATTAGTGCAGCACTGACTGAGTGATGGCCCCTTAGCCCTCCGGCGCTCTGACGTGCCACTTCCTTGCTGCTTGCCTGCGATGGCACCGTGGAGGAAAAACGTGACACTGTGTGAAGTCTCTCACACAGAGATGACTTAAAAGGCTAATTGGGCCTGGAGGTTCTGATCCATCAGAAATCCAAGCACTCATCAGCTCTACAAGTCTCGGTTGCTGTTGGATGGCTATAATTTTGACCATGTGACCTTCTCATATGGATCCGAGGACCACTGGGCTCTTAGATCATCAGAGATGAGGAATAAGAGAGTAGTGCCACTAACTGTCATGCAAAGCCATTCCCATTGCCCATTCCAAGTCACTGTGGTGCCAATTCCCAAGGGACTCGCATCTTGTGACAGAAGGGAAAAATAAAACATTTACATATGCAATGCATCTCATTAATTATAATTAATGAAAGTGCCGCCTGCCTGCTCAGTGCCCCTGTTAGCACTAGGTAAATTAGCTATTCAGCACACATATACACAGACGGCTATTTTCATATCTATCATGACAATGGCTGGGTTTTCCGAACGCTATTGATGCAGCCTCGACGGACGACGCATCTTAGAGCGGCTCAGGAGAACAGGATATTAAAAAGAAGTCCCCTATGTTCTTATGACAGCACTTCGCGGAGACACAGAGAACATGTTGACACTGAGGGGTTTTCTTTCTCCTGACTGTGAGAGAGAATGAAAGAGAGAGAGAGAGAGTGTTTCTGTGCAGTCATTCCAACACGTGGAGAGTAATATGAGTTCTATTTACTGAAATATGGCCTCATCTCGCCGCAGCAGTGTAAGATTCCAAGAATTATTAGCTAGGGTTCGCTGTTGACATGGGCGCAGTATCTAGTGAGGCGAGTTAGATGTAACAGTCACATGACTCTCAGTCCTCTGCAGAGAAACGGCTATACTAGAATGATCATATTCTAGGAAGAGCATACTGATTTTATAACAGCCTGGGCAGAGTTTCAATTTAGAGTGAAATGGCAAAAATGGGGATTTAGGTGATCGGTACATTTTTATACCAGCCAAGAGTGGGTGAATTTGGAACAAAATATCGAATTATTTAGTTGTTTTTCTTCATGACAATCCACCTATGCTTTTATGTCTATTTGTTTATTGATTTTCTGAAAAAAAAGTACAGATTGTCTTGACAACAGCAAAGACGCAGAGTGGATTGAATGAAATATTAATTCAGTATTAATTTTACAGGATTCAACCCACAACAATATATTTTGAAAATCATTTCATTTTATTTGCTTTGTTCTGACACTTCAAAATCATACAATTATTTTGGGTTCTCCTATGGTGCTGTTTTTTTTATTTATTTAATATTTCTTTGAAATTGTCCGTGCTTTCATTCTTTTACTACTTTTTTTTTCTTTGAAGTCCCTTCAAAAAACGTTGTAGCCAGCAGCTACCACCCTGTAGCCCAAGACTGGTTGTCCACTAAAGCTAAGCAGGGTTTAGTCTGGTCAGTACCTAGATGGGCGACCTCCTGGGGGAAAAAAAGGTGGCTGTTGGAAGAGGTGTTAGTGAGGCTAGCAGCTCACCCTGGGGTCTGTGTGGGTCCTAACACCCAGGTATAGCAATGGGGACACTATACTGTCAAAAAAAAAAACCCCAAAACACCGTCCTTCGGTTGAGATCCTAACCCGAGGTCCTTTTAAAAGTATTCATTAGAATAAAACACCTTTAACAATGTGAACTAGGTAGATTGCTGATTACCTTAAAAGTGCCTGTCTTTGCGAGTATCTTAATTAATCTCATTGGTTATATCCAAAGTGAATGTAAACAGTTGAGAAATAAAATGCATATAGTATCGGATCTGTGTATTTGGTTTATTTGCTTAATAATCCTGCTGCTGTGTTTTTAGTTAATCAAACAACAAAGGACAAAGAAATCACTCACTGCTCATGACTGAATGACTTCTATAACTCCGTTAAAGATTCATCTATATTTAGTTTATATAGTGAATACTATGCAGTGTTGTTTTATATTTGATTACTTTATTCAAATTCTGTACCTGAAAACAACTGTTACTGAAAACCCGAAAAGCTCCGTTTATTTCATTTGTATCTTTGTTGTTGTATTTATTTGTGCTATTTGTAATTGGATTATTTGTTCTTATCTTACCACTGACTGTTTAGTTGTTGTTAATAATGTTTTAAATTTACATTAATTAGACTAGTAGTTTTTGCTGTAGTATTAAAATTGCGATAGAGAATTGTATCTACTGTATCCACTGGTATCAAAAAATTTGAAGCACTGACCCCACCAGGCCAGTGGAAAAACTCCTTCGCATTGAGCTCTAAATATGCGCTGTAATATTAAAATATGATAGAGCAATAGAATGAACAGTAAAAGAAACAGAAGCTTGTACAATACATTTTAACAGGCATAATTAAGCATTAAAATTACTGAAGGAAATATATATATTATATATATATATATATATAAACATTCTTTTGGTTTCTCTACCTAATATAAATAAATACATAAAAAAGTGCAAATGCAATGAAAAAACATGTATTGGTATCGGCAAAAACAAAAAAAGGAATTAAAATATCGTATCT
The DNA here is from genome assembly GCA_037194245.1 of Opsariichthys bidens. Classification (NCBI taxonomy): domain Eukaryota; kingdom Metazoa; phylum Chordata; class Actinopteri; order Cypriniformes; family Xenocyprididae; genus Opsariichthys; species Opsariichthys bidens. The sequence continues at coordinate 7,050,735 of CM074295.1, forward strand.
GCCTCGTTCTGGAAAAAGTTGTATCATTGCATCTCTAATATAAATGTAACAAATTATTATTATCATTGTCATTTGTTTTCTAAAATTCTCTGATCGAAGAACTGCGCAGACGCCTCTTGTCGTTGCCATGGTGACGTCTGATAGGACTCAAACCCTGCACTCTCCCTCTCTTCTCCTTTCTTTTTTTTTATTCTATTTCCATTTCTAGCTCAACTAATCAAGGACTGCCAGTAAGCCCAGAACAAACAGATGTTACCGATTAATTTTCCCATCACTTGAATTAGAAAGTAAATTAAAACAAAAAGATTTTCTGCTGGAGTTCAATAAACAACTCATGCCTGTTTCATTTTTTTTACCTCCTGTCAAGAACAAATGTTACACTGCTAACAAGGCAGATGCATGGCTGCCTAATGGGAGGGTTGTTGGTTTTGCAGTGCTTTTTTTTTTTTTTTTTTTTTTTAAAAGCCACCAGAATGTGGCTGATTATGGCTGGTGTTTGTGTGTGCACATGTGTGTATGAGTGTGTGTCTGTGAGCTGTTTCACAAGCTGGAAAGACTAGCATTATTGTTAGCAGTGACCGGTGCTGGTGCTTTCATATGCTTATGACCTTTCGGGGATTTTTGCCAAGGTTTCAGTTTCTATGATGTTGTACAAAAGACTCTGCTCTGCTGATACTTTGCAATGCAGAGTGTGCTTCCCACACAAACATACCACCCAATTCCTACCAAGAGTGCATGTGGAGCCTATGGCATTCTCCATGTTGATTTTCTTCAACAATTCTGTAAATATACCTTGTCCAGGCCAAAGGTCTTGGTGAGGGCAAAGCCCCAGCCCTGCTCGAAGGCCCTACGGATCATGGCTGCACTGGTTGTGGGTGGAGCGCTGGCCAGCCCAAACGGGTTAGGAAACTTGATCCCGCACATTTCCACACTGATGTCCACTGTATCGATGGCGCAGTGGAACAAGGGCAGTTTAGGAGTGGTGCTTACTGTATTACCATGAAGGGACTGCAGAGAAAACATACACACACACACACACACACACAAAGACACACAGTTACTTAAAAAAATGTTCAACCCAAGGGAATAATAATAGCACATCTTTAATAATTAGTAATACTATGGAACAGTTTTGCTATTAATAAGGTTCTTTCCGCAGGTTTAAAGGAACGGTCTAAATTACAAGTTTAAATGTTACATGCTTCTGTATATGCTGTATACTGCAACGAGTCAAAAACAGCCTTCAGTCAGTTACTGCATTCAATAACGTGCACAAAAGATTGTTTATTGTTACTGTTATTATTAATCGTTTGTATTATTATTAATAACAATTTCAACTTTCACAAAATAACATTTTTGTTAATGCAGAGAAACTTATTGAGCATGTGCTGAGCAGTGTTGGAGGCAATGCATTTGAAGTAACTCTTACGTAATCAGATTAGTAAAGTAACGCATTGCTTTTTCAATTTACAACAAAATATCCAAGTTACTTTTTCAAATAAGTAATGCAAGTTACTTAGTTTTCCCATGTATTGGCTGACAGCTCTCCTATCCTCATGCTGAGAGAAATGTGGACATGATGGTTATAAAGTCCTGGACTAAATGTGAACATGCACAAAAATATTCAGTATTCCTCAAAATGAATAAAAACAGTGAAATGCAATCTCAAAATTTTATATAAACGTAATAATTAACTATATTAAATTACACAAATATAGTTTATGTATGTAATCTTACTTAATTAAACAATTTCATTGCTACTGCATGACCTTCAATGATCTAATTCAACAATAAAAGGCTTATTCATTTGTAATAAAAGTAATGGTAAAAGTAATGCAAAAGTAATGTAACCCATTACTTTCTTATAAAAAGTAACCCATTTTAGTGAGTAACGCAACACTGTAATGCATTACTTTTAAAAGTAACTTTCCCCAACACTAGTGCTGAGTAGGTGTCATCACTGTAGTTTGTTCGTAACAGAGGAAATTTATTATGTTACTGTCTCTGTTCTCCCCTACTAGCAAAGAAACATTTTTTGCAAGCCAAAAACCCAGACAAACAAGCACACCGTGTGAGAAAACATCTCATTCCACTGACAATCCATACACAAAGCCCTAAAACCAAAATTTAAACACCCACAACAAAATGTGATCTCATCTTCCAATGATTTACGTGATCTTGAACTGCTGAACCCATTAGCAAATATTTGAACAGCTCTTTCTCTGTAGTCCAAAATTACAGAATGGTTTTGGGACGGGGGGGTGGATTTGCCGAACAAACACTTCAGCGTGACTTCCCCTGGCCACAGTTACATTAGCGATTAACCTCTGCATGAACCTTCTCTTTATGCTGCCACTTAGGTCGGTGTGCAAAATCACAGAAAATAGTCTGCTTCTAGGAAAACGAAGGAAGAAACTTCTACTGTTTGAGTGTCGAAGCCAAAAGCACTCAAGATGTCACCCTGAGAAAAAAATCCCGGTGGAATAATGCCCTCGCTATAAAAACTGTGAGCGTAAAACTTTGAGTGCTACGCTAATACTGAAAATTGCTGGCACTAACACATAATGTGAAGCAGGCTCTCAGAGCTACACAACTGTGGCCAAACACTAAGCATGTTGTGTAAGACGTCCAAATGCAGAATGAGATGGATTGGCTTATTGAGTGGAGAGCCCACCTGGATGTACTTGTGGATGTGCCAGGAAGCTTGTTTGCCATCGTTGACAGACTCCACAGTGGTGTTGGCCAAGCCAGCGATGTCTCCTCCGGCAAACACCCAGGGTTCACTTGTCTGCATGGTTTCGCAGTTCACCTCAGGTGTCCCCCATCCGTTCAGCTTTAACGGTTCCAGGGCCTTCTTCACTGTTCCAGCACAGAAAGTTGCAAAGATCAGAGTGGTTAGAGTGTATGAAAACTCAATGAAAATGTCAAAATGTACAACTATAGCCTTATTCGGACAGTAATTATTTCTCATAGGAACGTAGGCTATTTTCAACATTTACAGGTGATTTACAGTGATTGTATTAGTAGATGCAGTCTAGTAGATGCAAGGACAAACGCGAATCCACATTTCTGAGTTTACGAGAGTAGATCAATTAAAAAAAATCCTTTTTCACCACTGTGGAACACTGTATGATAACTGTTGCACTTCACTGCATTTTAAATATGTACACTTTCTTTTTTACTGAAAAGCTGGTAAGTATTTACAACAACAATACTTCAAAAGGAGAAAGAGGGAAAAAATAAACATTTGAAATGAGCCGTTACAGCAATACAATCTTAAAATCTTATTGTAAAATGTATTGTATACAATTATATAAATTAAAAATATAAACTAAGCAGCTTTATGTTTACCTCAAGTAAATAAGAGGTTGGGGTAACATATTTCCACTAATTTCCTTAATTTTAAAATGACATCCATCATTTTGAGACAAAAGAACATACAACTGTAGTGTGTCTATCTTCCTATTTTTAAAAAAAGATATTTAAATAATCATTTAATAAATAGGATATTTATTATTTATTGAAATTTTATTCATTTTATTATTTATTCATGCGACCACGTGAGCAGCGTGTTCCCAGGTACGTAGGATCACTAAACTCGCTCCTTCACCGTGAATAAATAGCCATCTGAATGCACTTTTTTTTTTTACCTCAGTGAGTTTTATTGCTGAGGTGCCATGTAAATTTATTTTTAACAGACGTCCACGTGAGAAATAATTACAGTCCGAATAGGGCTTATGGCAGGGAAGGGCACATTAGGTATTTAAAAAATAATTATAAATAGGCAACGTTTCAAAAGTTTAGTCCGTACAATTTTATTTTTATTATTTTTGAAAGAAATCATTACTTTCATTCAGAGAGAGCATTTATAAATATCATGAGCAACAAAGGATGTACCTTTGCTGTCTTCACAAAACAAGCAGATGACGGCACTTTGGTTGACAATGTTTTGTTACACTAACACTGGATTCAAATGCATCTTGTTGCTTTCCAACCTACGTGCAATGCATTTTTCTGCCTTCAGACACATTCAAGGTCTTTTTAATGGATGTAAGTAGTTATTTCTCTTCACGGTCACACAGGTGTCCTTGCAGAGAAAACATGTGTAGTTCACATGTGCATGTTCCACAAAGTTATGTCCAACAACCAAATAATACTTTTAGGCCCAGATTAGAATAAGCCAGGATTTGGCCTTCATTCAATTAGGGCATTTAAGTAGCTTTTATAAATGTGCCTTAGGAGAAAAAACAAACAAAAAAACAGCTCAAACATCATGCAATGTAGTTTGGGACTAGGCTTAAGCATTGTCTGTGAAACCGGGGGTTAGTAATTTAATCTTTAAAAAACTTCCATTTATAACATCATGAATTTACTGCCCACCCACTCCCGTGAAGCACTGTGAATGATGTACATTAATAGAGTCAGTCTACCTACACTCTCAAACTACTATTAGTGTACATATGCATATTTTTCAATAAACTTAAATATATATTGTTTCTATACAAATTATCGACAACAGTTTTATAATTCTTTTCATTTTAAATTCATTGTCATTCATAATGCTTCATAGAATTGAAGTTCTTTCCCTCATTAAAGCATTTAAGTACACTGTCTTGTACCTTTGTGTTTTTGTTTGATTTTCAATTACTTTCTTACTTTAAATAGAACTTTGTCATGTTGTTATTCACCATTGGTTCATGACTTTTTGCTTTCTGTTTAAAATCCCGACAGACAAAATGAATGATAAAAATACTTCCAGAACCAAGGCCGCTGAAAATCGGGGGCTGGGCACTGTTACATTCTATTGGCGGAGGGACAATCTCATTCTAAAGAGCATTTGATTAAAAAAAATCTGAAGGATGTCATCAATATTTTGGTCCATTTTCCCCAAAAAAAACAACAACTCTGCATACAAGAATATATAGCTAGTAGATACAGATTCAAAGCCACAAAACTTTGATTTTGATTGTATGGGCTCTATAAGTGTCCAAATACTTTTTGGTGCCACTGAGGACACATAACTGTTCAGTTAGTGACTGCTGGATATTGTTTAAGCTGAAAAATGAAGACATGTCTTTGATGGAGGAAGAAATGACAGTCCCTCCGGATGCCTGCATGAGACAAGCAGAGGAATTTGTAACCCTGACGGCCCTGTTGATGCTTTTGCTGTGGCTGTTATTGTTGAGTATATTTTCCCTTTCCTTTTTTTTTTTTGAGACCAATCCCCTAGTCCCTCCGTCAGCTCTCCTCGCCTGACGCTCCAGTGATCATGAAGACTGCCGGCCTCATCACTTTCAGCAAAAAAAAAAAAACATCCTCACACCCTCCTGTTTGTTTCCCTCCTCCCACACCCCCCTTTCTCTGTCTCATGCACACACATGCGGGCTGTGGAGTGTGACAAATCTAAGAGACTCCTGAGATCTTCCCCTTAAATGAAATGGCCTCCTCTCAGAATCCAGTAGTACTCTCCAGAGAAACTTCCCATACAACTGCTCATTGCTAAGCTCCATTAGAAGATGGAATGCTGTTTGAAATACAGGCAGGAGAGATACTGGCATGGAGAAATGCAACAGCTCAGAGGAGACAAAGCCAGATGAGAGAATGGACAAAAGTGAGAATGCAGGATGCATTACTATATAAAAAAAAAAAAAAAAAAAAAAAAAAAAAAAATCAAAATATATGAATTAAAGTCACCACAAATTGACAATTCTTTTTTTTAATGTAATATTGAAGTGCTTATCGTTTTATCTGCACATATCTTTAAAAAAAAAAAAAAAAAAAATTAATGTGCCCTGGTAATCTTTAATCAAAATAACTTCCCTTCCCTGTTGCAGCAACATCTCTTCTCTACTCTGATGATGTGTTTACTGGCACGAGGGACAACCTGTCCCTCATAAAAGGAGCCGGCATGCATCCGCTCATTCAGGTTTGTGCTGAGGAGCTGAGACAATGTTCCAGCCATTTCAGCAAGCAGTTCAGCATTGTGGAAGTAGGGACACCACGTCTCGTTCCCTCCATCAGGAAACAGAGGTTACCGAGACGTTCCCCATCTGTCAGTCACTTCGTCCCCTGAGAAAAATGCCACAACAGCTGAACCATGTTACGAGGTTTTGGCAGTGCGGATGTGCAGGAACTCACATGTAAATAAAAATGCAGGTTATCCCCTAAGGGACAGGAAAGGCATTATGTACAAGCGGCAAACCCAGCCTGTTGCCTATAACTTACCTGTTTGTATCCAATAGCACACCGGACAGCACTGGCTCCACCTAGTCACTGTAAAATCTCATGAAGGTATTGGGTGTAGCCCAGCCTGCTGCTCTACAGATGTTACAGAGGTGCAGTTTGCTAGTGCCTAAGAGGATGCAATGCTTCTCATTGACTGTGCATGCATTCCTAAAAGGGCAAGGCAGGCCTTGGGCCTGGTATGCCAAGGCAATAGCATCTGCAATCCAGTGGGCCATCCTCTATTTGTATACAGTCTTCCCCTTCTGCTGTCCCCAAAACATACAAAGTGCTGCTTAGAGTTTCTGAAGCTCTGCATGTACTCCAAGTCTCAGAATCTCTTGGGGAATGCCGGACCCAACTCAAGGCACTGGTAATAGGTCACTAAGGTCTATCACAACTCGTCCAGGGACCAGACATGGAGGTTCCAGTAGTCTGGGCATGGGTGCAAAATTGTGCCCGTGCCTGAGACAAGAGGTCCTCCCTCAGTGGAAATCGCCAATGAGGGGCTGTCACAAGGACCATGAGTTCCGAGAACCAAGACCAGTAGAGCACAACCAACAAGACCTGTTCTGCGTCTTCCCTGAGTTTGCACAATATCTGTGCAATCCGGCTCACTGGGGAAAACGTATATTTATGTAGCCCCCAGGGCCAGCTGTGTGCCAGTACATCCATGACGAGGGGGGCCTTGGTCAAGGAATACCACAGCGGGCAATGGGAGGATTCTGGGGAAGCAAACAGGTCTACCTGGACTTTGTTGAATCGACTCCAATCGCTGGACTGCCAGGGGATGGAGTCTCTACTTCCCCTGAAACATCAATCATTGCGAGAGGACATTTGCTGCATGATTGAGGTCATCTGAGATGTGACTGGCCCGCAGCCACTTCAGACTTCTGCCGTGTTGTCTGTCCAGTCCAACATATGCTTTCCCAGGATCAAAAGTGAAAACCTTCACAGGGGCAGCAATATCACCAGCAACTCAAGACAGTTGATGTGCCACTGCAATTGAGGTCCTGTCCAGGAGCCTGACGCTACGTGCCTGTTGCACAACAACATGCCTGGACACTTGTTTTAGGGAAACCCCTGCCCATAGAAATGCATGGTCTGTCCAAGGACTGAATAAGCGATGACAAATCAGCCTGATGACCATGCGATGTGTACCGCTGTGGCATGCCTATCTCGGGACTCAAGTCTGTAGCCAATGCTGAAGTGGTCTCATTTGCATCAACCCGAGTGGCGTAATCACCATCTAGGATGCCATATTCCCAAGGAGCCTCTGAAATGGTTTCAGTGGAACTGCTGTTTTTCTCCAGAATGATTCCAGGGAGATTAGGTTTGAGTGAGAATGCTCATTCGTGAGACGCACGGTCATAGTGACCAACTCAATCCCAAGAAAAGAGATATTCTGCACTGGGGAGAGCTTGCTCTTTTCCCTGTTGTCCTGAAGCCCCAAACCGATGGGCTATCTTAGGTCCCTGTGTACACACAACCAAATGGTCTGTGTTGAGGCAAAATTGAGACATGAAAGTACTTCAGGTCTTTTGCCTATGAAACAATCCTGTTGGCATCCTGTTAACAAAGGGCTGAAGGGCTGTTGAATCCTTTATCTCGGCTATAGGGACGGGCCCTTTTAAAGTCCTTCGCCAATAAGACTGCAATTTCGCAGTTAAAAGAAGGCTTCTAAACCTGGGTAGGCACCACGCAAACTGAAGCTGAGTCTTACTGTACTGATGAGACAGTGTGATGGTTTGAGAAGAACTAACCATACCTCCAAACTGAAGGGAAGACCTGGTGTCCCACACTCACGTTTCGTAATAAAAAGGATTAAAATAATAAGATAATGCATAGTAAACTTATAGCTGTTGGATGGGAGTCTAGGACAATTCCAACAGGTGGAGGCTCTTGATTGATGTCATAAATGTAGTCCAATTTGTGTACAAATTATTATTTTCAATTCAGCTGGTTGATTTGGTTCAGTTCACTAATTGAATGGAACAATCCATTTAGGAATAGGACCGATCCCGTCAAACGAGTTCTCAAGCTTAGTTCACTGACTCACTGGTCGGCAGATCTCAAGTTAACAGTTCACTGGAGGGGAAAAATTATTTGTGAATAATTACACAATTTTCAGTATGTGCCAGTGTAATATTTATATACTACTTGTTAATATTCAAGTTTTTTAATTAAGTATTTTAATTTCAATTTTATTTTGAGTTTTAGGAATTTTAAAATATTTTTAATTTTTCTATTTAACTTCATATTATTTCAGCTTTAGCTTTAGTAATTTTAGTACTTCGACTTAAACTTATTTTATTTCCTGTTTTTACATCATACAGGTTTGGGATGAATAAGGGTAAAAAATTATGTGAGGATTTCATTTTTTGGTGAACCACATTATTGTGTGTATGTCTCAAAACTTCATTCCTCTGAGATCTAGGGGTCAGAATACAGACAACATCATGCTTCATGGGGTCCACATTGGTAGAAGTAGCCAGTCAGCTGCTCATCCCCCTGGCCAGTGGTGACCTAATCACCAACCAGCCTGCCCACCCAAGATTGCAGGGGGTGAATTTCTCACTATCTCAGCTTTTCTGTAACACTGTGATGCAACCCTCTTCTGTCGACTCCGCCGGCCATTGAAGTGGATAAGTAATTCATATCTTGGCGAAGGTGCGGGAAGTGAGTGGCATTTATAAGCTTGCTATCTGTGAGCTTCGAGCCGGTGATGAAACGGCTTTCCACTCAGAGACATTACAGTGTTTAGGATGGATGACAGGTTCGCTAGAGAGCAACAACACTGGGACAACAAAACGCTAAGTAAAGAAAAAAAAAAACATGAGGAGGTGAAAAATAGCTGGATGAATGTGTGCCGACAAGTAAACACAATGATATACAGTGGGGTATAAAAGTAAGGCCACATCTGGGATTAAAATCTAATTTAAACATGTAAATAAAAAAGTGTTAGGATCTTAAAAAAAAATATAAAGCAAATGAACATTAAATATTTAAGATTATGCACTAGATTTGTAGATTACACATCAAATAAGTAAATTTGTGACACTGATCATGTCTCTTTGTATTAATATTCAGATGTTCTTGTTTCCAGTGCAAGTCTTTGGATTAGTAAAGCAAAAGGGGGACAAACCAGATACTAATGCATTCTGAAATTTATGGTCATTTTTCAATCCTACTTTTTGCTCAAATTATTATGATGACATAATTTATAAACATCAAACAACTCTAAAAAAACGATATGCATGTTTTGCCATTTAATTTTTCAACAGCATTTTTAAAACAAAAAGGCCTTATGGGAAATTATATAAAATTATGTGCAGTATCTCACAGAAGTGAGTACATCCCTCACATTTGTGTAAATATTTTATTCGTATTTTATTTATTTGTATCCTATCATATGACAACACTGAGGAAATGACACTTTGTGAGTGTCACAGCTTGTATAAGTAGTGAGTATACAGCTTGTATAACAGTGTAAATTTGCTGTCCCCTCAAAATAACAGAACAGGCCTCGCCATGGTCGACCAAAGAAGTTGAGTGCACGTACTCAGCGTCACATCCAGGGAAAATAGACGTTGAAGTGCTGCCAGCATTGCTGCAGAGGTTTAAGGGGTGGGGATGACCATACACCCCACACTGCTTCAAATTGTAAAAAGCATGTCCAGACATAAACCCTATTGAGCATCTGTGGGACATCCTCAAACAGAAGATGGAGGAGTGCAAGTTCTCTAACATCCACCAGCTCAGTGATGTCATCATAGAGGAGTGGAAGACGACTCCAGTGGCAACATGTGAAGCTCTGGTGAACTCCATGCCCAAGAGGGTTAAGGCAGTGCAGGAAAAGAATGGTGGCCATACAAAATATTGACGCTTTGGGTCCAATTCGGACATTTTCACTTAGGGGTGTACTCACTTTTGTGGCCAGCGGTTTAGACATTAATGGCTGTGTGTTGAGTTATTTTGAGGGACTGCAAATTTACACAGTTATACAAGCTGTACATTCACTGCTTTACATTGTAGCAAAGTGTTATTTCTTTAGTGTTGCCACATGAAAAGATATAATATAATAAAATATTCACAAAAATGTGAGGGGTGTACTCACTTCTGTGAGATGCTGTATATATATATATATATATATATATATATATATATATATATATATATATAGAGAGAGAGAGAGAGAGAGAGAGAGAGAGAGTCAATAAGCACAGAATGTGTGATCCAGACATAATATGTGAATGTGTGGTTGATGTTTTTGGCTAATCTGCTGAAATAAGGTTGTATTTGCGATGGTAGATTGATAAAGGAATCCCATAATGAAACAAGGCTCTCGTTTTGAGGGTCTTATCATCTCCTGCCTCTCCCTCAGAGTGATGGTTATCACAATGTGGCTACTAAAATCTGCTAAGGAAAGATAAGTGGGGCGGTGCTGAATGCTTATTGACGAGGGAACAGTCTGTATTCTGTGATGGCTCGCTGGAGAAATCTTTCACATGGACCACAGGTACACCATCATGTGCACTTTTAAACTACATGAGAACTTGTTCATAACTGGCCCAGAGTGCAACACAAAATAATAAGTAATGGAATCATTCATTTGGGTACCTTTAAACTACATTGCCTGGTAAACAAATACATTTGGGATGATGGGAAATAAAACTATTGTTTTTTTCTACATACAATATATTTAGCTTCAAAAAGGAGTTGAAAACAATGATAAACTCATACAAATGTAAGCCCAACTACAGCAATCATCCTTTCTGAGGCTCACCTGCAGGATCGTTCAGCATGGAGCCAAAAGCACTGATGATGAAGTCTGCTTTCAGGTGGACAATTTGCTCCTCATCCACAATCCAGGTGCCATCATCCTGCTGCTCTGTGCGGCAGAAACGCAGGCCTACGACATGTCCATCTTTCTTAATTACCTCACGAGGGGACAGGAATGGCAGGAACTCACACTTTTCCTCTTTGGCCACCTCCATCTTAAAAAACAGAAATCAAATGAGAAGCATGTGATTCTAATTGCGAACATGGGAATGCTTGATAACAGAGTGAAGAGAACTTCATGCCTTCATCTTTAAAACATGGTCATGATAGTTAAGTTGAAGTATTGGCTACAACCAGGACTCCCAGAAAACTTCACAGAGGACCTGAACATCTTCCTGCTTATAGACATCATCACCCGTTTTACTGTACCGTGCCATTTACTTTGTAGAGACCCAAACCTCCAAGTGAAAACAGCCTAAAACCATCTACAAAGCAATTCTGTATCTTCTGCAAACTACGTAACCCTCTAGCTTATCCCACTGTATCTTCTGATATCTGCACCAGTGCATCATTTCTTTACCCTTAAGAATCTATTCCAATAAAACACTAGTATAAACCATTATGCAGATTCATAAGTGCTTAGACTATAACAAACCTTCCAGATGTACTATTAACCCCTCCTTCGAACCTGCTTTTCTCCATCTTAACACTCTTATTCATCACCTTCATGGACCACATGGAGTGTGCTGTGTTCAACCGTATCTCAGACTACACCTGCAAGAACAACTTAATCAATGAAAATTAGTTTTAAAAAGGCACACTCCACAAAAATGGCCCTAATCACAGTGACTGAATTACAGGGTCTGGACTCACATTGTTCTCATCGTACTTTCAGAAAAGAACTTACTAGAGATAATGGAAAGGATCTACATCTCCACAGCCATTGGAGTTCCACAGGGTTTAGTACTCAGACCAATTCTGTTTTCCCTTTACGCCAAATGGTTTTGTAGTTGTCACCTCTCCTGTCTTGAGCTGTCATTCTTATTGAGCTGATAATCAATTATTTCTCACTTTCCCACCCTCTGATAAGCAAACACCTCACAAATCAACTCATGTAACATTTCTACTTGAACAAATGAACAGATGTTTTCTGAAGCAATATTTATCAAAAAGCAAGCTTCTGTGCATCCTATTTAAAAACCACCTGGCCAAGACCTTCCCATTTCAATAAACAACTCTCACCCACACAGGAAGCCGTGAAACCTGTTGTTACACTGGACAACAACTTGTCATTTGCATCACATAAATTAACCACAGTCAAGACACACAGATTCCTCCTGCTGAATATCCAGAGTCAGCACTTTCCTTACCAGGGAACAGTGCCGTAGGTTTCATTCGTACATCAACACCCTGTCACCAATACTGCCCCCTCATCCCCATTTTGCAATTCACTCCATCGCAAACTGATCTTAAAATTAAAATAAATAAATAAAGTTTCAATAATACTTATTGAATTATTTTAAAAGGAAACTTTGAATTGGCTTGTTTATTTGCACTAGGTTTTATTATATCTATATTAGCTTTATTTGTACCAGTAAGGTGCACACAAATCATTTTTTTTCCAAGCAGGTAATGTTCTAAACTGCATGCTTACCATCTGTTGATCACAATGGTACCATACGTCAAGCTAAAACACTTGTTGTAAGTAATTCTGGATAAAAGTGTCTACTAAATGTACATGGACTGAAGAATAGAAATAAAACTAACACCTTTCATAAAAATTCTTCCATTATGAACAGGCTTAATTTACGGCCATGGTGCTTTAGCACACCCCTATTTGAACATTCGCACAGCAAAGGCAGAGCTAATAGTTTCTGTAGTTACACATTTCTAAGTTTAACTTTCTTGACACTGTTGCCATGGCAGCATTGCAACAGTTGTCATTGAGAAAAGAATATGTCTTAATTACTTTGTAAAAAAGCTCCACAGAAAAATAAATCTTATTATATAAAGTGCTGCCCATTATAACAGCTCAACATGGTCACCTTTAAAGAAACTTCTCTCACTTTTTCTCTTTTACTTTTTCTTTTTCAACTGCTTTTACTCCAAGGTTTTTACCTGAGATCAGAAAGCCTTTCCAATGGTAATACTAATAAAAAAAAAAAAAACCTCATCCTCTAGTCTATTGCGTTTGACACTATCTAACATAGACACTAGGTACAATATAGACATACCAATATTAAATGTTATCCTAATGCATAAAAGTTCACTCATTTATATGCCTCATAATACACCATAATGTATATTCAGTTTTACGGCCATTCTGAACATACGTTTATTGTATAGAATTTTAGTTGTTTTACCTGCAACAATATAATTTTGTGTAATGAGATAATTAACTTTTTTAAAATACAGTTCATTGTTAATAAAGACAAGGAGCCTTTACCAAAGTCCTCTGTGCTATCTAATCATGGTTTCAGACAACGATCTATTTTTAATCCAGCTCATACCATTCCAGATTTTACACTAAATTTCAATTCAGTTATCATAGATATTTAACTCTGAATCTTTGTACTGTCAGCTTATTCCATTAAGAAAGGACATTCAGTTTTTTTAGCTGACTTTTATTGCTTTTATTCTGACTGTCCGTTGTGTAATCTACGGCTAGCTTTGTTAACTTTGATATGGTTCCATTTGAAATGATTAATATTTAATGTAACTATTCCACATTACAGATAGATTTTGCAAAATATCAGTAATAAATGAGACAATGGCTTTCTAAACTGGGCTATGTTTTCGGTTGAATTCTAGGAGAAAGGCACCATTTTTTTACATTCCTTTGAATACATTACATCCATTTGGGAATAATTTTCGTTATTTTAGGGTTTTATGCAACAGTCTGTCAGGTGCAGCACAAGATCATTTTGAAGGTGAGCTGTTTTATTTCTGTCCACGAGCAGCACCAATAATAATGCAAGTTTCTTTTACTAAATTAATTCAGGACCGTCCATCACCACTGCATTGTTTCCTGTCTATGGCTCCATTTACTACGGCAGCGCAGACAATTTGCCACGTCTAGGGGTAAAACAAAAAGACATGAACTTTCTTTTCTTCCATGTCCTCTTAAATTGCTTTACAAATAACTTTTATGTATGAAATCTACTTTTGCTTTTATTTGTCAGTATATTTGTGATGTATTACCTCACAGAAATTAATGATACTATTATAAGCCCAAATTATTTTATTTTACTTGCTTTTTAATTAGTTTTAAATCAGGTATATAATGGCTCTTTCTGAGTGTTATGTTAGACACATTTCAGGGTTTTGTGCTGCAACATCCTGGCTGGTCAAACCTTAACTAAAACTAAAACTAACTAGTTGCTCAGACTAAATTTTGCATTTTAAAAAATGATTGGAATTAGCAAAGGAGCAAAGGAGATTGAGAAATACTCAAGACAGAAAATTTCTTTCTGTGGAGGTACACAGTAATTTGTCCATCTATCTACTTGTCATCTCAGTCAGCAGTAGAGATGGAGAGCTGCCCAAATTCTAGTGAAAAAATTACCTTAACAACAACAAAAAACGTCTAAAAGAACATGTCAAAGTCGACACAAAATGTAATTTAAGAGGACAAAGAGAAAATGTCATCTTAAAGACGTGGGGTATACAGCTGTTCCTTCAATAGAAATTTATCATTGGCGGCAGGTGCTGCTGAACTGATTTTTTTTTTTTTTTTTTTACCTCTTCTGGAACTGCACGAATGTTGGTAAAGCCCTTTCTAAAGACCACAAAGACTCGTCGAGCTCCACAGCGGAGAGCAGAGGTGGCACAGTCAAACGCTGTGTCTCCTGCGCCCAGGACTATCACGTTCCCATGCAGCTTTGGCAGCTGCAAACGGCAATTACACATGCCTGCATAAAACACGTACCACAGAAGAAGACACAGCAAATAACAGATATTGTAAGTAAAAATCAGTGAATGGAGACTTAAACAAGATCAAATACAAGTTGACACTGACAGTTTGACCACTGAATGCCAAAAATGAAAACTATTCAGGAGAGTCTTGTATTTCCTCCAAGTAAGTGTAATATTGTTACAACAGAACACAGAAAAGTAAAATTACTGTGAAAGGATGGCAACTGGTAGCCAGTATACAGTAGTTCCACATTAATTAAATTCTCTTTTGGTACCTATTTTACTGGCCTTTGCAACCAAAGGAAGGAAATCCTTTGATGTGTAGAATCCTTGTTCTGTGGTCAAGCCTTCGAAGATCTTGTCCCTGTTTGCTTGTGGAAGACCTGCGCAGTATGAAAAAAAGAGATCAATTATTAATAAATTGTGTGTTAAGATGAATACACTAGGAGGCAATGTGTGACAAAGGCTTGATGCTGAAACATTGGTAAAAAAATAAACTTATAAGTGAGTGTGCAGTTATTTTCATTCTCTTTTTCCCTAACTTGCACCCAAAATAAAGTTTGTGTTTGCTTTAATGCTTCATTAAAGACACATATAACAACACTGGAAGCATTGTGCATTTTAAAATGTTTTGATGGTTTTTTATATTTAAATTGCATAAATGATGTTTGTCTAAAATTCAGTGTCCTAAATTTTCTATTCTAAGCATGTTTAAATTTCATTTCTGCAGATCATTTGCTTTAAATTGAATTAATCATAATCTACCTACCTTCACGTCACTTTTAACTCAACAAAATGAGCTACATATTATCAGAATTAAAAAATGCATGGTAATCACTTGCTGTCTGTAATGTGTATATTCTGTTATGTTATATTGTATATGCTATTTTGTTTTCGTTTTCACTCTGCTCTGTTCCTGGTTGCATGTGATTAGTTACTGCATTTATTTAATTTCATAATTTATTTATTGCCAAATTAGTTCCCTTGGTTGCTAATTAATTCCTCACCTATTCTGTTTTACCTTGATTACTACTTCTTGTATATTTAAGCCTTCAGTTCATTCTGTTCTTTTGTCCAGTATCGTCTAAGTTTAATGTGTTTGTTTAAATTTTCTCCAGCACACTCCTTTCGGTTGTGGATTTAATAAAGACTGTTTTCATTTGATCCCTCATCTTCGTGTGTATTTCTACAGCCGCTTTGTGACAGAATACCGGACCCTCAAATTGAGTATTAAATGATGGAACATCATCCAGCTGCTCTGTTTAGAGCAAGGAGCAGTGTTTGCCATGTTTGTGGATTGGGTGCTGGAGAAGAATGAATCGGCTTACACCATTCTGCTCAGTGAAGGTCATTGCCAACCCCACTCCAGACCCAAAGCTCCAAGCATGCTGCGATGAACGAGCAAGAAGAGATTCAGAACCAACCATCGCCGTGGAGCCGAAGCCCCACGGAGAGTCTGACGAGGTTCGTGAGCTGACAATATTGACTGCTTGTGGAGTTTGAGACATGGAGGAAAGCCTACAGTTGCTGAGAGTGAGCTACAGCTGGTCACTGCATATTATTTTGACGAATTGGAAGAGCATGTTTCTCTGGTTCTCCCATCTGCAAGGACTAGTCTCCACTGGACTAGTCTAGCTTCAAGTCTCCTATGTCACCGCTTGTACCATCCAGCTCTAAGTCTCCTCTGTCTCAGCCTTCCTCTCCTGCCTTCTCTTCCAAAGCCAGCCAGTCCGTCGGCCCCACCTCAGCTGGTTCCTGTCAGCTCCTCTCTGGTTTTACTCCACTATGCTGTGTGGAATTGCCTCTATTCTTCCAGTCTCCACCTTGGCTCCTCCCTCCCTCAGCTCCACCATCGTCCTTACAGCACCACTGGGCTCCCTTATCCCCCCAGCTCCTACCTGGTCAGATTTTGCTTGACATACGGGCCTTTTGTTGCACTTTTTTCCCCTCAACCCCTTTGGCTCCATTGGGCTCCACCTTGGTCCTCAGTCACACCGGGTCAGCCTCGTATCAGTTCTCTGGCACCCTTGCTCCACTTCGGGTGCTAGTTGCTGCGGCTCAGCCTCAGTCTCCAGAGCCATCAATGTCGAATGGGCTCATTGACTCTACCTGGGTCTCCGTCACCATTGGTTTCGTCTCCATCAGTCATCCCCCTGTTTTTATCAGCCATGTCTCCACCATGGCTCCTCCGTCCCTCGACTTCACCATGGACCATTGTCCTGGCTGTTCTCTGGGTCATCACCTCCCAGATCGCTCCTGCTGCCAGTGCCTCTTGGTTCCTGCACTTCACCTGCTCCACATCATCTTCCAGAGCCCACACCCTTCCTCCCCATTTGGTATGTTACGCAGCGATGACGCGCTTTCTTGGGGGAGGGTTTACTGTAACATGTATAGTCTTATGTTCTGTTTAGTTTCCTTGGTTGCTAATTAATCCATCACCTGTTCTGTTTTACCTTGATTACTACTCCTTGTGTATTTAAGCCCTTGACTCATTCTGTTCTGTATGTGTATATGTTTTCCCCTGCAATTTCATGAGTTTTGCGTTGTAGATTAATAAAAAAAATTCATTTTGTTATTTAGTTTGTTCTATTTAAGGCCTGTGTTTTGCTCTGTTCGTTGTCCATTACTGTTGTTTTTTATGAGGTTGTACCCTGAGTTTTGTTCAAATAAATGTTGAAAACCGCAGCAATTAGACCCTGTTGTTTCAACTTCCTTTGCAACCACCCATGACTACAGAAACAACTTCTGGAAAAAAAAAATAGGTGCAGGATGTCTCTGAGCACTAATATTTATAGAGTATTCGGTATAGTGTAGTAGGGCAAATGGCCCATGTTAAAACCTCAGCAAAGTCATGATTATTGCTGTTTATATCAACATTATGACATCAAACATTAACAAGTGACTGTAACTACTGAGCATAATCACACTTCAGCAACTGAATATAAATCAATGATCTAATAGAGTTTGTTTGAAATTATGTCCTCCTCAGACATGAAGCATAAAATAATGAACTCGAGGAAAGGCAGACGGCTTCCTTAAGAAATATGTCGATAAGACAAAGGGCAAACAGAAATGGATCTAAGGGATACTTAACCCCCTGTCATTTCAAATCTGTCTATTAAGCTGGCACGCACCCCAAGGATGTATTGCATGATGGAGGCTATCAATCTCTATCTCATTATGCCCATCATCACGGTTTGAGCGATGAACACCAAGAAAGACCTCATGTGTGATGGGAAGGAAAAGCCATTCTGTGCCTTGAAGCATCCGATGAAAACTTTGTATGGCAAATCATCAAAGAACAGATTAACATGTACAAACTGCAGGAGGTAACTGTATAAGTTCACAGATGCTCCAGGTACAAACATAATGTTGCCTGTACTTCTCTGCTATCATTATAGGCTATTTAAAGTCTGTTCTGAGCAAAGTCTGCGCTTCATATAAAGTAACATAAGGATAACAATTAAATTCACAAAGTTGTGCAGCTTAGAGATGTCTAAAAATGTCTTTTTGCTAAGCGCAGTTGTTTTGTAGCATTTGACACTTCTCAGATTAAATCTATGCACAAATTAAATAGTCTGTTTCTATATGACTATAATGCATTAAGAAACTGCAAGCAGTAGCTGAAGAGAAATATTGTGATAAACAGACTGGTAATGGTTTTATAGTAGAGGTAATTACAGAAGTATACGTGGTTCTAGAAATGAAATCTTGTGCAGTACCCTGAAGGTGTTTTGATCTATTCAAAAAATCTCATTAATCTTTATTCAAATCTGATAACACCTATATTAATGTTCACGAGAATTATCTGAGAATGATCCAAAGAGCATCTTCAGGTGGAAAACATCTGACAGCCTGTACAAATTTTATAAAGTTCACACACAAACTTAATTTTTAATTAGTTAATTGATTAGTGACCACGAAATTGAGATATTGGTAGCACTTTAGTTTACATTCCTGCTCCCGATGTACAAACTATATACTTATTATAGTTACAATTACAATTAATAGGTTATAACTAGGTACTAACTCTGAACCTACCCCTAAACCTAACCTTAACACATGTACAGCAGTTACCTTATATTACCCAGTACTTTCTTAAGTAAGTACACTGTAATTAGGCATAAGTGCATGTACTGTAAAAAAATAAAGTGCAACTGAAATATTTCAAATATTTCTGCTTCATTTGAAGTTATAACATTCCTTTATTTATTTATTTTTTCTGTGATTCAAAACTAATTTAATCTGGAAATAAGTTTTGAAAAATTGTCAGTTCTGTTTTTTTTTCATGATCTTCTAACTTTACTTACAACATAATCAATACAAAAAAAACTGAGTTTTTAAGTAATGATTACAAAGGTTTGTTGATTGTACCATTCTTGGATCAGTGCAAGCCAACCAGCGAGGACATAAATCGAATTTTGTGTTGTAGTTTGAACTGGCAGTGACTAACAGCAACACTGAGAAGTAATATACTACAATAAAACGTAACCAACTCAATTTTTGGAGTACTGCTATAAATGTAAAGCACAACATACTGATATTCAATATACCATTTGCAGTTCAACTGTAGTTGAAAAGTAGTTTTTGGTCCACATTCTTCCACAGCTTAAATTCCATATGCATTAAAACGATGCAAAACAGTTAAAATGACACTTTCCTCCTTCACAGACAGTGAATGCCTTAAATCTAGAGTTTCCCCCAGGAGACCCTGAAGGCATTTCAGGAAGTCCATAGAGAATATACCTAAAAAAATGTAGTATTTGTACATGTACACAGCATTTCTAACCACAAACTTAAGCATTACATAATGTAGTAATGTTAGTTACAATTAAGTCAATATAAAGTTACTGAGAAAATCTCCGTTTTTATTTTGAGGGTTCCCTGGTTGGCTGACAGTCTGGATTAAAGATTAAAAACCCTCTGCAACATGTTTTCTAATCTAAAAAAATATTATATTAATTAAGCAACTCTTGCATTTCAGAATCTTTAAGAAACTCAACTAATGCGACAATATGATATACAGGATTCGCTGACCTTACTAAGACCTCCTCAGAGTCATATTCATTAGTACCGAACATCCAGACCAATCTGCCTACCCATATGGTCTAGTTTAGATGCTGTTTTCATCTTTTTCACCATTTCAGATAAACCTACATGACTGCCGCTAACCTTAAAGCATTCCGGGCTTAATTTCCTCTATTGTGAATGATTTCGTGATGGGCATACACAGAAAACAATATTGTGAAGGCGACAGTCCAGAAATGTACATTTTGATGATTGCCATGTCGTACGCTCTCCGTCTCAGTAATGGCTATCACACGATAAAATGATTTTTACAGGCCAAAAAGAAACATCCTTATCTGTGTTTTTCAACCATTTCTCTCTCTCAAAGGCAAAGGTACACATTTGCATGTCAATCACAGAAGAGGCTGACATTAGAGACAACATGAGAGAAGTGGTGAAAAAATATCACAGAGGCGCAAATGTAATCATTTCCTTTATGATTCCCAGCTTATTGCCGTTGCTTTATGAGAAAAAGAAATCCCAGAGCAGTTCTGAGACTTGCCTGTCTCAATAACAATGAAGCTTAGTTACCAAAGAGTAGTGCTTATTCAAACATAATAAATGATACGTATTCCTTTTAATTATAAGGAGAAGAAAGAAGCACAAAGTACACAGTCACCCTCGAGGAATGTTTGAATTTCTCAAATCAAATCAATACACCAATGCACACAATATTTCCTTACTTTAATAAAAATAGAAGGCAAAATGACTCAACGGACACATTTCTTTCTGCATAAAGAAACCACAAATGCCACAAGCTGAGAAGCATTAAAAGATTAGCTAAAAAAAAGTTGAAATTCTGTCTTCATTTACTCACCCTCGTGTTGATTATAAACCTCGTTTTCTTCCGTGGAACACAAATGCAGTCGGTTCAGTGCAATTACAGTGAATTTGGACTGTAGTTTTTAAAAATGACCATAAAAGCGGTCAACAGAGCTCATGCTCTATATTCCAAGCCTTAAGTCATACAAAACATTTGTGAGATGAAAAGGCTGAAATTTAAGTTGTTATCTGTGGATGACCTTCCTCTCCAGCGTGACTTGATTTGTGAAGAGCATGAACTGATTCAAGACTTACACTTTTTGAATCACAGACAGTCAAAACTTATACTTTGGCCTATTCCAATCCTTACAGCTTCAAATGTAGTCATATTTTGAAGCACTGTTTTTAGGGGGTGTTTTTTGTCATTTTTATTCACTTTCATTATATTGGTGGCTTGGACATTCTTAATGTTGCAATGTAATCGAAGTAGCGACAGGTCTTTTTCTGCATATTGTGATGTACATTTGAGTGAAACGGATCATTGAAAAGAAAAAATAAATAGAGTGGGCGCTTCAATCGACTGGCTGTTGATTGGATGGAGGGTGCAAGATTTCACCTGAAGATAAAGTTGTCAAAATGACATTTTTTTCATGAATCGTTCACAATAAGATCTATACCAAATTTAGAAAGTAGATTAGTTTCCATTTAATGCCTACTTTTACCGTTTGTGTTCAACTGTTAAGAAAGTAAATAGCAGAATTCTTGTGAAAACTGTGAAAACCACTTCTCTCATTTTTGATGATCTCTTTAAGGTTCAAAATCTACATTAAGTCTGGACAGAAAAACGAATGTGCCATTTAACAAGGAGGGCAGATGTGTGTGTGTTCAAAGGGAGAGACATAGTGAAGGGCACAGAACAGATGGGGAGACAGAGTGATAGACAGAACACAAGACATACAAGACAGACAGAAAAAAGAGACAATGAAACAGGGAGTATTGCACGGACAAGCCAGTCAGACATCAAGGGAAATGAGGAGAGGGGTCATGTGCGTCCCTTGAGGGGAAAAAAAAAATTGAGTTTAACTTCCCTGAGTGGCCTGCATTGGAGGAGATCACTGATTTTGATGCTGAGACTAATTAGTTTATCAACACAGGATGTCAGCAAGCATATGACAAATGGATGCATAGTTTTGTTAAAATAGGAAAAAGCACAAACAAAGAAGGAACTCTAGAAAGGGACTGACCAATGCCAACGAAGATCACGTGGAAACCCTCTTCCTTCAGCGAGGTCAGAGTCATCCCGTTCTGCCCCAGCCCCTCCTCAAGAACAACCTGTCAAAAAAAAAAAAAAAACACCATCCACAATGCATCTGTCTCGGCTGTCTCCATCTGTCTGTATTATTCACATAAAGAGGATGTTAGCGTCAATTATTCTACGCTGCTGTGAATTCCAGGACATAATTACATCAATCATCCCGCAACCTTTGTGACAGCAGTATACAGACGAATATAGTTATGATACATTAGTGCAAACAGAGTGATTCTTTGGTCACATGTGCCGTATGTGTTGGGGTACAAATGACAAATAGACCCATGGTTCACAAGCGGTGGGTCACAAGTCTATTCTTAAAGGGTCACAGACTGCAGGGAAAAATAATGCTAAATGCAAAAATTAAAACGGAGCTAACAATATAATCATGTACAGTTAGGAAAGCAAAATATACAGGTTTATCAAACCAGACATAACTCTTCCCTACTATTGTGTTGTTGGCATTAAAGGCTGTGCGTTCAATCTGATTGTACAGAATTGTGTAGCAAATTCAAAAAGTCACTTGGTAGAAGCCAGTTAAATTAAGATGAATGCCAAAATGCACAGCTGATATGACATTAATCCAAAGCCAAGTACAAAACTATGCAAGGTAATATATTTTTTGTCATGATTCTTTAACTAATGAAAAGTTCAGAAAAGCATTTATCTGAAACAGAAATCGCATGAAGCCTGGCCTTTACTGTCACTTTTGATCAAGTGAATTAATCTTTCCTGAATAAAAGTATCAATTTCTTTGAAAAAGAATTTTTTTTTACTGACCCCCAATTTTTGAACAGTGTATATCCGATATCAAATGGTAGTGATTTGTCACGCATCCCAAATCAAACAACAATATTATTGTTAAGCCTATGCAATTGATGGTAAAATTGACTTGAATTGATCGTAAAGATGACTTGAGGGTAGGAAATTTGGGGGCATTTGTGGAGTAGTATTGTTTATGAACAAGGGAATTTTAATTTTTGTATATGGTGGAATAAAGCGGAGACCTCATTGACAGCATTTGTTTTCTCAATTAAAACCACTGAGGCAATGAAGATTTTTTTTGTTTCATTTTTTGCTAAAAATGAATGAAGTGTTGAAATGAAGGTCAGCTCATGAGAGTCACTGTACCCCTTACATAACCTTAACCAACTTTCATTGAGTTTGAAACCCTTTCCCTAACCCCCCCCCTCTCTCTCCAGCTCTCTCAAGACTAAAATCAAATTAATCATGGTCAGGTGATCTGGATGAGGACTATCGATTGGCATTTCTCACCATCACAGCTCTCAGGCAATGGACAGATGGATGTCTTTCCCACTTGCCTCACTAATGTGCTTTTTAATTGTGTTTTGTTAGCTTGCTTTTTTCACTGCACGGATATTAATGTCAGTGACATTTGGCTGTTGATGGGTTGGAAGGATCTGACATCCTCCCATGTCTCTCTCACTGGTACCTTTACACCAAGATCCTTCATCAGATCAATCTCAAACTGCACCACCTCGTAGGGCAAACGGAACTGAGGAATTTCAGCAGTGCTGCAAACAAAAACAAGGAGAGACACAAAACAGCTATTTATATTTACAATTGTTTCTTTGTTGCATTATATTCACTATTAACTAAGGATGCTCTGATCGATCAGTCTACTAAGCTCTGTTCAACATTGTCGCATTGGCAGCAGTCTTTCTTAATCATCTTTGTACCAACTCTCATTGAAAATGAATAATGGCCAGTTGCTTTGACACTGTGCTAATCGATGTATGAGTGAACACCGCATGATGCATGTGAGAGGTATGGCGAATATGACAAGCTCAGCGGCATCACAGTCTCTATCGGGTGTGAGTAAAATAATAATAATGGGGATTACAAGGTGGGATATAATTCAGACTTCTTCAGTAAATAACTTTTGGGGCAAACGGCACCTGTTCAAACCACACACGTGATCTCTTTGCATGCATGCATGTTCCCCTTATTAAAGCTCCAGGAGGAATATAATATTTTCTATGTTAATATATTTTAAAGTGTAAATTATTCCTGATGTCAAAGCTGAATTTTCAGCATTATTACTCCAATATTGTTCCAATATGCTGATATGGTGCTCAAGAAACATTTATTATTATTATATATGTTGAAAACAGTTGCTTAATATGTTTGTAGAAACTATGATATTTTTTCAGGATTCTATGATGAATAGAACATTCAGAAGAACAGCATTTACAACAATGGAAAAGTTCCCTTTTGATTCAGAACGCGCACTGCATCTGACAAGACACTATAGGGGACACCCATATGCCTCAGACACCGGTCACGCTGGAGGTGTTCTCTATAGCATCTTGTCAGATGTCAGTCTTGTTCCCTTTCTCAGGGAACCATGGTTACATTTGCAACAGAGATGTTTTACAGCTACTTTTGATCTATTGAATGCATTCTTACTGAATAAATGTATGAATTTCTTTCAAATCTTTCTGACTCTGTTGAATAAAAGATTAAAAAAAACAGACTAATAACAAATGAATAAATTCAATTAATTACATTAATTATAGGCTAAAATATTAGATCTGCGTTGTATTTACAACTGGTTTTCCTATCCTTAATATACTATTAATAATATAAATAATATTCTAATACTAGTAACATACTAGTTATACAAATAATCCAAGAAAATGTTTCCTATTATTCAAATATTTTGTAAGTCTACTTGTTTTTTTTTTTAAAGCAGCATTAAAATGAATATTTTTGAGCATATTTGATTGACAATTAAACCACCTACTATATTTTAGTCAACAAAAACTAGACAGATCTGTCTACGTACAGGATGACTATGACAGGACGTTAATGCTTTTTCTGTATGACTGGAGTTCTCCACCAGCTAAGATCAGCATGTTCTTTTCAGACTGTAGTTAAGAGGATCCATAACTTCAAATTTGTAGTAGTGCCTCATAACCTTTAGTTTAGCTGAAGGAAATTCAGAAACATTCACTCTACCTGAGGCCACCGATGTATTTCTGTTTCTCAAAGATGGTGATGTTGTCATAGCCTAGCCGAGCAAGGAAGGAGGCGCAGCTAATGCTGGCAGGGCCGCAGCCAATGAGAGCGATCCTTGTGTGGTAGCTCTCTGCCATTTCCTTCGCCGGGGGAAGCTCTGGATTCCTGATCTGAGGGATGCCCATCTTGCTGAACACCTGAGGAGAGCACAGGAAACTCCTTAAACAAACCTTGCCTTCATTCTGGCTCTTTCTCCTACTGGGGCAGAATACACATTTACACAGAAATCCTATTTCTCCGGCTCTGTAACCTCAGGAGTATTTATAAGGAATCAGTCTGCAAATTACAGTTCAAAGTTGATCTCTCTAGAGATTTTTACAGTAAAAGCACAGATCCGCTCGAGCCTAATGAAACAACATTATGCCGTGATTACCTTATTCCCTTTCCTCTCTTATTTAGCTCCAGAAAGCCTTTCAGGCCCCGTTTGCATCATCTCATTTCAACTGACTGTTTACCAGAAGCCACCCTGAGCATATAATGTGATTTACAGTATGTGATGTACTGTACAGTTCCTGCTTTACACTAATGCAGGGGCTGGTCTGTGTATTTCGGCGAGCTCATGCTCTGAGGAGGAAAGGCGAGCAGTCGCTGATGGCCCTGTCTTGGGCTTATCTAATCAACAGGCTGATAAACAACCCTGGCCTTTCACATTTGAGAAGAGAGGAGCTGTCATCTCTACGGCGAGAGGTGACGGGGGAGCAGCTGACGGGATGGTTCAGTTGGCCTTCTCCTGCAGGACTCTCTGGACCTCTCATGGGTAATTTTTTTTCAAAGAGGAGGAATGTGAAAATCCGAGGTCAGTTGAAGAGAAGATAAGACTGGGTCATCCTACAGAAAGGCCTTATGTGGTCACATATACATTTATATTTAATTTACAAAAAAGATGCTTAGGCTAATTGGCCTGTCTTTTTCTTGCTGTATTATATCCACATTTTGATGAAAACCCAATATAAAATAACTTTAAAATATACTAACATGATTTAAAGTGCTAATGATATTGTTTTTTTTATATTTTGATCATATAAATGTAGCATTTGTGATGCTAAGTGACTTCTTTCAAAAAAGTTAAAAAAGAAAATCTTAATACATTGTTCAGTCATGAGACTTGCAGAGGGCATTATTTGTCTGATAAAATGTTTAAAATCAGTGTTTAAAATGACTAAACTAAGTCAATCATACCAGATGATAATAAATATATAATAAATATTTACCAACAAATAATCCCATATTAGATAAATAAACAGGACAGTGCAAAGTAGTAGGATAATAGGCAGGCATCATAAGAAAAAAAAACTAAATTCTAAAGTCCTTGTGTTCTACTTTTCCTCAAAAAGATTAAGAACTAAAGAAAAAACAAGAGCGCAAAGGCTACCTCTTTCTCCCTGAGCTTGTTCTTGATTTACACCTTTGAAAAAAAAAAAAAAAAAAAGTCCATTCCATCAGAGAAAAAGACTTTCCCACTGACTTTTCTAAGAGGAACTAAAAAGAGCCTGGTGATTGTTATAGGGATGTTAGTGAGGAACTGAAAGTACAAGACTTCTCCCATTAAATCACCATTTAAGTCTAAAAAATAAGATTTAGACTTCAAAGAGTAAAAATATATTTTTCACATTACTTTTCATTTTCACAAAAATACATTTTTCACATTACTTTTCAGTTTTAAGATCAGTTGAACGATTATCTAAGCATTATTTTCACCCCCAAAGGCCACAACAGACCTTTGACTTAACAGCAAAAAATCGGCAGATTTAGATGTCGCACTGAGCACCTTACCTCAGTAGCAAACTGCTGCAGCCCACCAATATTGATGGGGCCTTCCTCAGAGGCATAGAGGTTACAGCCCCCCACACACAGATCAGAGGTGGGACAAACCATGCCACAGGTCAAACCCAGAGGGTTATCAGACAGTATTGCCTTGGCAGCACCGTAGTAGTTCTAGAAGACACAACGTTAAACATGGACTCAAGCAGCGCTTTGGAGATTTTACCTGGCCGAACAAAGCCATGTATAAGTGCTTATGCTTAACAAACTGAGAAATATAATACACAAAGGATTATAAGATTATCACTTAAGCCAACATCAATAAACTCAGTTCGGCGTAGCTGCTGAGCGAGCAAGTTCAAGCATTGTAATAGGAGTTACCTTGTTGGAAATGCTGGTGATGAAAGACTTGATATCCAAATTGGTGGGGCAGCTTTTCTGACAAGGAGCATCTGCACATTTCAGGCATCTATGAAAAAACAATACATTTTTATTTTGAAATCTGCCCAATTATATGCAAAACCAGTAGAACCCTATGCCCCAAAGAGAATTTTATTCCATTGCTTTAAAGAAAAACCACATATTTAAACACCAAAGAAAGCTAAAGCAAGAAAGCTTTAAGTCAAATACACTACTGGCACCAGTGATGGTGTGCAGCAGTAGATAATGTTTTGCCCTTTGTTTGTTTCGAAAAAGGAGAGCCGAGAACAAATGGTTGATGCTTGTTTTATCCTAGACATGTCTCTGCACTGACTGTGGTGAAGAACGATACCTCTTATAAATTCTGCCGACTACATAATGACCAGAGAACTCCATATTGGTAGACAACAACATGCCTGCTTTAAATTATACATGGGATAATTTGGCTCCAGCCAATTAAATATTCAAGGAGGAACAAAATGCATGCAGCACATTCCATCGTAGAAAGCGAGCGGAATGGCTCTGGATATAGGTATGGCTCGACCCTGTGACCGTGAAACTCTAGTTGAAACCTAGAGCTAAAATATCATGTTTTTGACACAAGACGTGTAACAATGGTGCAATAATCAAAGGCCAGTTATCTGATTCTTGGGCAGTTCCACGTACATCTTTAAAAAGGTTTTGGCTCATAATAACCTGCCACTTTTTTTTTTTTTTTTAGCATATCTGACTGACTAGGAGCAAACACATTCAGGCAAATGTCAGTGGGAAACAGAGCGGATGCATGCATCCACAATAAAAGGATCACATCAAAATTCTGGCTAGAATCTGCAGCCAATCAATGTGGATTATGAGAAGGTATGGGAATCGTTAAGATTCCAGCTCCTCAATGCTTCCATTTACAATTCTTTTAGTTCTGGTAAGGAATAGATATTTGGAAAAAATAAAAGATTTAATAACAATCACAAAATGATGGTATAATTTTAGTAATAAATACGCTTTGTTTATCCAGACATTGTAATGATGTTTCACAGCATTTTTAATAATGGCATAAATCTAATTGGCCTTAACTATATTAAAAAACAATATAAAATAAAATAAAAAAAATGTGGTAACGTATTTCATATATTTTTATAAAATACTCTACAACTGACAACACTCAATTTTCAAATGAGCAACCAGTCAGTAACTATGCTAATTTAAGTCTTATCCGTTTTCTGTATTTCAATCATGACAACTCTAAAACATTTCATTTTATTTTATTTTAGTGCAAATGGAATGTAGTCAGCAGGTTGAAATCCAAGTTTTAATTCAAGACGTTAGTCAGACAGGCAATGGTCAACACAACAGCAAACAGTAATAACAGGGAAAGGCAAACTCGTGGTAAATAGTCCAGGCTAAGGTCAAAAGGCAGGCAGATAAACAACAAGACAAAGAAACAGACAGGATCCGAAAACAGGCAAAACAAGACAGGGATAGCGCTCAGAAATGTTACAGGTTAACAAGACTTCGCAAATAACTTGAGCAAAAGAACAGACTTATATAGGGAGCTAGGTTGGTTTCAGCTGGACCGTAATCAATATGAGGGTAAGGGACTTATGGGAGATGTAGTGTGGTGTATGGAGTCCATGATATGAGCAGGGCGACCTCTGGTGGCAGGTGGATGGAGGACAACGGAGCGGATTTATAACAATAGGTTTGGTCTTGGCGGACTAGATCTGCTACGCTGCTGCTGCTGCTGCTACTTGAGCTATGGTTGCTGCTGAAAATACGACGCTTCACTCCAGTTTACATGTAATTTTTATTATTCTGACAATTCGCAAATAAATATGGTTCCACCACACTAAGATAGGCATTTAGTCTGCATGTTACTGGCTATTGTTTTAATCTGCTCACATCAAATTTAAAATACATTTTATTATGGACGTACGGGATATTATTCGGCACAGTGAAAAACATCGCAATGCCGGGGTTTGCCTACGCTGCCGTTGCGTCAAAATGAAGATGTGGAGCAGATGTACAGCGAGTTGTGTTGACAGTTTAGATTTGAATTGATTGAGATTCGGAGAAGAGAAAACTTCAGATGTATGAAGGCACATGGCATCCGTGTAGAACCGAGCACATGCGCACTTTGGTCAGAGCGGTAAAAATGTGATTAAAGTGTTTACATGCATAAGCCACAGTTTAATGCGAATATTGTTACTACGATTATGAGCTTAATCACATTAGCTTGATCGAAGGCTACATGAGCTAAAGTTTAATCGTAATATTGCCAAAATCTCCTTATAATCTCATAATGAGGATGCATGTAAACAGTCATTGAAACAACCAATCAGAACGCAAATAGAGTTTCACTCCTGAACTATTCATGTGTTTAATTTACTAAAAAAGACTGACTTAAATTTATTCATTTCTCAGCTGCCAACAATATTTACATGTCTCACAAAATCACACTTAACGATAGCATGGAAGAAACTTGAAGCAATAAATTTGATCATATTCTCTAGCACGAGACTTCAAGGGCAAATGTAGAGTCAATGCTGCACTGCTTGAGAAATGAAAAGCTAAGGCCTTAAATGTAATTCAGTCAAATAAATATGCATTTGGAGTTAGCTTTCAAGGGCAGAATAATTCCAGCATGGTCATTAACAGAGTCAGCTTTCCCCGTGGGCTGCGACTGAGATCTCTGATAGATGCTGCACACTGTTGCTTCTGGGAGTTTTCCATTATTTAAGAATGGAGGCTGCTGGGACTCTCAGTGACATCAGTTATGACATTATATCACAACATTTAAGCCTTTAAATATTTACTTGTGTCTAATAATGCCGCAATTCAGTTTGCTTCGCTTTTTTACAGTACGTACCTCCTTCGCGTTGCACACAGTGCTGCGCTGGAGGCACATTCACATTTTGAATTGGAAATTGGGAATTTTTCTGTTGTGTGAATGCAGTAGACGCGCTAAGCTCTGACCCCTGCACTCTTAAAATCCGCACCTTGTTTCATTATTTATTTGCGTGCGTTGCCTGGTCTTAGCACCTGCCAGTAAATGAGCCACAATGGGAGGTCAGACTAAACATGACCTCTGGAATACGCACTCTGCTCCAGCACATTGTCAGCGGTAATACCTCATGTCGCTACAGTGTCAAAGCGTTGTACACTCATTTCATTTGACAGAGGTCATATCTGACTGATGTTGAGGAAATATATGTTCCAGGCATGCGCTCACGTGCAGTGAAGTGCATTTGGGAATCTCTTGCTGTTAATTATCCTCAGCCGAGAATCCCATCAATAATCCTAATGAACCTGATTCAGTAGAGTTGTCTGCACTTAGCACAGCTGGAAGGAATAGACAAAATACATAAAATGACAAGGGACTGTATTTATTTCAAATATCTATGATCAATATAGTATAGTCGCCAGAAATGTCATGTTTTTTTTTTTTTATTATTATTTTAGATTCAAAACAGCCTAAATAACTCCTGAAATAAAATCATAATTAAGTGCTAGATATTGCATATGCTTGTGTAAAAAAAAAATTAAAACGGTGAATTTAGGATTTTTAAAGGTCTA
Source organism: Opsariichthys bidens (assembly GCA_037194245.1). Classification (NCBI taxonomy): domain Eukaryota; kingdom Metazoa; phylum Chordata; class Actinopteri; order Cypriniformes; family Xenocyprididae; genus Opsariichthys; species Opsariichthys bidens. The sequence continues at coordinate 7,081,585 of CM074295.1, forward strand.
AACAGAAGGCAATTAAACTGAGCACACTATATATAGACAGTTCACAGTTTCTATTTGTGCCACTGGACTAACCCACTGAGTTAGATGATGAACATCATTATTAATTTAATTTAGTTGCATTATATACCAATTTAGTGCAGTTACTTATGCTATGGGCAGTTGATGTGCATTAGTTCGAGAGGAACTAGAGTGCCCTTGAGTTATACTGAAGAGTTTTTCATGTTCAAGTTTGTATGGATGATTAAATGTAAATATGAGTAGAATGACCATAGCTCATCACAGTATTAGATTTTATCAAGGTTAAAATATACAAAACTTCAAGTGTCCTGCTTTATAATTCATAGATGCTGTTACAATTTTCAATGATTTAATTATAGCTGAAGTACAAATGTCTCCAGTTTTCATTTTAGAAATCTGGTCACTGCCTTTGTCTGTAGCTGCATACAAACAAAGGCTTTCTTTCAACCCCATAAGTCTCACATAAGCCTGACCTACATTATTCTTTACTCTTATTAAACAGAGGTCTTCCCGTAACACTTCAGTTTACATTCTCTTATACTTGTACACTCATCCTTCATAAGGATTCCTACAGGATTTGCCTGAGGGATGCTAAAAAAAAAAAATTGACCAACTGTGGAAAATATTCATATATTAAATTCATTGGGGGAAAAAAACAAAAACATTTTATTTGTAAGGATAGGGAAAATAAAGTGGCTTGGGAGACACATCCATTATAGATTCAGCACACACACCTATTTCTCGATCATTTTAATTGTGGAATAAATCATGAATCAACAGAACACCACAAATTTCAAAACAGCAACAACAATGTGTGAGTACTTGTGGTACATTTGCAAGCATCACTGATCCTAAAATATTACAGATGAAATGTAGTGACACAAGACTAATGATAATAAGACCTAATGAAATTTGTTCTATTTTGAATTCTTCTAATTTTAGTACATTTTTTTCACATTACAAGTAACAATTTGTGTTACTTTTTGCCTGAATGACTCCACAAGTTTCTTTAAAGTGGTGATGATATTTTCCTTGTTCTTTTGACATATAAGAGGTCTTTGTCCCATTAAAACATTCTCCAATTTTCATAAAAAATGCCCTCCTTAGTATAAATAAAGCATAATGTAATCAAGCTCCAAAAATGGACATCTTTGATGTCACATGGGCAAATATATTTGCATATGACTGCCTCTAGTGTAAGATCTATCTACTATCACCAAATAGTTACACATCATTACACCATAGACCCCGCCAACTGGCGTTCATTTGTTGTTTACCCGCCCTTGCGCCAGTAAACCGGTATCAGAGAAGAGATGTTGTTGCAAGAAGGAGGGTTATTTTGATTAAAGAATACAAGGGCAAATAATAAAAAAAATAATAGTGATGTCACACATAAATCATTTACAATAAATGCTGCAATATTCCATAGAAAATAAGATTTGATCATTTCAGACAGCATCTCAGAAAAAGGATTTTTTGTGTGCAAAATGTCATGAAACTCATGTTCTAATTCTGTTCTAAACTCTAATTCATGTTCTGATTGGTTTGTTCAATATATATTTCTCAGCCAGTCAATTTCACATATTCATTACCATTTCCCTTTATAACGATATCCAAATGAATATACTGCCTCTGCAATCTATGCAAATTATTATTCTAGCCTCCCTCCTCCCCAGCACCACCTGTCTAGATCTGCTACGTTGGGGTAAGTTCGAGGTTAGGGTTAGGGGGTTAGGGTCACCCACTCCCTAGCAGCAGCTGCAGCAGCAGCAGCAGCATGTTTCCTGTAATTTTATATCCTTAAGTTTGTTAGGAAAACTAAATTCTAAACGGATTTCCATATCTGTACTTGACTTGCATCAATAGCATCAGCAGATCTAGTCCGCCAAAACCAAACCTATATACATTCCATAATCCATTTAAAAGTGTTTTACAAACCATCCCGAATGTTGTCATGACTGCACTTTATTAAAATTAAAAGTGAACCTCAAGGAACATATTAAACGTAATAGAGCAGAATCTGAAATATTTCTACTCAATTTGGATTTAATTAATGTGAATAACATTAGTTGAGGTTTTTCTAAATTAGATTTTAAAACCTATATTTTCATTGTGGTCTCTTCAGGATCCCACCAGCGTGCACTCGTTCTTGTGCAACAACACATAGCACGCGAATTACTCAGTGCAACATGCAACAAAACATGATACAATGTGAGCTCATTTCAAAACCAACGTGGGCATTAGTGAACGCTGTCAAATCACCTCCTGCCTCCCACTACTACCAACTTAATCCCAAACGCTCTTCTGTAGAGATGATGAATTTATCATGTGTGTGGGAGGTCAACTTGGAGAGATACCCGTCAAAATCCTCACTCGTGAGGACATGTAACTTGTGTGGACCGAATCATAATGAGGACCCTAGAGAGGTGCCAGACCTCTCCGAGAGGACATGAGGAAAGTGTCCTCTCGCAGACCGGCTCTGTCATCTTAATTACTTAAACCATTTTAGATACGACCAATTAAGCCTGGCTCCGAATCAAAGGGGCCTCCTTTCAGACTAGGTGCCGGGACAGCTGGGATGAGAGAACTGTTTTAATGATCAATCCACCTTTATATACTGTGGCTCCCGTGTCAAAGAAAAAACAGGAAAAGGAAAAGGGCTTCTGTCAGGGGTGTGGTGGAGCAGAGAATAATAAGAGGAGTTATTCCTCATTAGAGCTCATCATTTTAACAACGCAACATGTTACTTGACTTCATTCATCTGACATCTGTGAAATCGGTTTGACAACAGACACTAAAGGCAGCTGTCGGCTTTGAGATCCTCGCTTTCAAGCAGGAATGTATCATAATAAGCCAAATTCACCTTTCAGACCATTAGTACAAGTGCAGTGAAAACTCTTGTGACTGGAGATGGAAATCTAAGAGTTTAGTGATTCCGTTCCAGTTCCCTAACAAAACGGAAAAGTTCTTTTAAGGACTAAATAGCAGGGAAAAGAAATGCAATATCATAGCCAAATGATGAGATACATTCAATAATAAATACATTTCCAATGTTATTTAATGAATAAAGATTCATAACATCTTAATAACTACTTGAATAAGTTTGGGGTCAGTAATATTTTAATACTTTCATTTAGCAAGTATGTATTAAATTGATCAAAAGTGATGGTAAGTTTCAAAGTTGTTTCAAATAAATGCTGCTCTTTTTCTATTCATCATAGACTGCTGAAAAAATGTCAGTTTCAACAAATGTATTAAGCAACTCTTTTCAACAATGATAATAATAAATGTTTCCGGAGCACCAAATCAGAATATTAGAATGATTTCTGAAGGATCATATGACACTGAAGACTGGAGTAATGATGCTGAAAATACAGCTTTGTCATCACAGGAGTAACTACATTTTAAACTATGTTAAAATAGAAAACAGTCATTTTAAAATTACAATATTATTTCACAATATTATAGGTTTTACTCAAATAAATGCATCTTTTAGAAAAGAGACTTCCTTCAACATCAAATCTGACCAACTTTTGAACTGTTTGGTAGTGTATTTCAGTCCTTTTTATGAAATATCTTTGACAAAACACATAATGTGTATATTTAACTACATGTAGTGTTAAGTAATGAACAAAAGCGTAGTAAGTCTCAGTCGTAAGCTGTATGTGTTTGATTCCCTAAAACCAACCGCCTCCCTCATGCGAGTCATATAAGAACACTTCTCAGGTCCCAAACCTACCTATGACTAAACCAGAGCTCTGTTTAAGATGAGATTTGGACAGACCAGTTCATGATGTACCACAAGCAGCTAAAATTTCATTATTATTTTAGGAGTGAGAGCACAATAAAAAATGACAAAGACCCACCTGCCTCCATTAACTGAATGTGTCAGCAACGTATCAGGACCTAGCTTTTTAAACTAGAGTTTTAATAGAAATGACTTGCCATATCAAAGTAGGCCCTATAAACAACTCAATATGACAACTAAACTGCCTTACCTCATAATCATCAAACTAAAATGCCTCTGAATGAAACATCACAATTTTCCTTAGTCATTACCTGATTTCTTCTGAAATCAAAGTGAATTCATGCTGCAAGTGCTTGGAGTGCTCGATTTCTCTGACATGAAGATAGACGCTATAATGAAGCATCTTTGATAGAGTTTTGAGGTATGAAAGAGTAGTATTTCAGTAACTTTCGCCTCACTAGGCGGACCAATCTGTGGTCTTTAATGAGGAGTCAACTTCCTGGCTGTTTCGTGACACTGGGAATTCAGACCTGGGGCTTCCTCTACGCCCAACAAACAGAGCAAATAAGCCAGCTGCCTCCCGTGATGAGCACCAGAACAGTGCGCGCCGCTTGGACTTTCATGTCCGGCATTATTAGCAGTTATAAAACCTAAATCTTTCATCAAATCTGCCGACAGTCACTGCAGGGGTGTCTCGTTTAGAGAAGGATTAAAATCCAACCTCTGCAAGACAAAAGTGTGTATTACGGTCTCCGATATCGCTCCGGCTCTCTTTCTTCCTCTTCTCTTGGTTTTCACTGCTGTTTTGGGTTTTGTTTTTTATTCATGATCAGCAGATGCAATGCTGTGCTCATGCATATTCGATGCCATGCAGAATTAAGACATAGGGATGAAGTCATTATGTGGTGCTATTTCAGTACACTTTTGAACAGGGCATTATGTTGGGAGGACAGATGTCTGAAAAACAGATCAGATGTGATCAGAACGGATACAGGGTAAACGATCCGACTGTCTTTACCGGTTGTGTCGTCAGTGCTAGTATCAGACTCATCTAAAGTCAACACGCTCTGCTTTTGCCACTTTCGTTTTGCTACAAACAATTAAATGATTCTGAACTAAGTCCTGTTTTACACCACACACATACCTAGCATATAATTGTCACTTCACCATAACATCAGACTCATGTTTCACATCTAACCAAAGTGTGGCTCTATTAGGGGTGGGGAATATAGCTACTATATACACACACGACTGTTCAAAAGTTTGGGATCAGTAAGATTTTTATAGTTTTATTCAGTAATAAATGCACTGAATTGATCACAGGTGGCAGTAAAGTGCAAAAAAAATTCAATTTCAATTAATGACTATTCTTTTGAACTTTCTATTCATCAAATAATTCTTGATAGAATATAAAAAACGAGTTATTTTATATTACGATAATATTACTGTTTTTACATATTTTTTAAATGAATAAACGCAGCCTTTTTGAGTATAAGTATCAAATACATTAACCTGACCCCAAACTTTTGAACGGTAGTGTATATCCTAAATTTAAAATACACACTTTAAAATATTAAATGTACAGAACATCCTAATATTTTTGGATTTGTTGTGAAGTGGTGTTTTTAGATTAAAGATTCAAAGTAAATTCAAAGTAAGTGTAATAAAGTAATTTCCAGTAAATTAATGAAACTGATCAAGTCAAACGGCCTTTACAAAAAAAAAAGAAGGTAAAACAACGATGTCAGACGATTTTGAAGAGAGAGAGAGAAAATGAGATGGAGTTTTTCAGCCATCCGCGGTACTTCCACCTATGTCACGCGTGACCTTTCCAGTGTGATTACGTAATGTTTGGTGCATCACTCAGCTAGTGCAAGATTAACATTTGTGGTTAAAAAGTATATCATTTGTTTTGTTTTTAAGAAAATGGATTTGCTAGATAAGACCCTTATTCCTTGGCTGGGATCATGTAGAGCCCTTTGAAGCTGCATTGAAACTGTTAAGTTTCTGTTCGATTCATATGGATTAGTTTTCCGATCTCTTCCAATGAACTTTTTGAAGCGTCAAAGATCAAGTTGCAAAGGCATCCAATGCCCAGGCAGACACCTCTCAGATTTCATCAAAAACATCTTCATTTGTGTTCCGAAGATGAAAATCTCACGGGTTTGGAATGTCATGAGAGTGAGTAATGAAAGAATTTTCATTTTGGAGTGAACTAAACCTTTAATATATTAAAAACATATTAAATGCTCGCATGAAACTTTTTTTTTTTGATGAAACAAATATAGTTAAATGATAGTTTTGAACTGATCGCAAAAGTAATCTGATGACATTGCCAAAAAAAAAAAAAAAAAAAACGCTTAAATCCTTGCTAAATTTAAAAATCTGCAAAATCATCACAGATATATTGTAAATATTCGTCTCATATTTCGTCTAAATCATCAGACCAGGGCTCTATGCAGAAAACAAAGTGATATGAGTTACCACATTCAGTGTTTCCTTTAGATTTTTCCTTTTAATTTATAAAATGTTCGTTGGGAGTGAGCTTTTGACAATTATTACAAACTATACCATCATGAAATCTAATTACAGGCGATCACATTACACGGCAATTCATTCATTTACACAGAATAAAACCTAAGGGCCAAAATGTAGATTTTATACAACTTAGTCAGAACAAACCCAAACTATGTTTGTTTGAAAACAATGAATGAATAGTATATTGATGAACAGGTCTCTAGTGCAAAAAATAGACTCGCTGTCTAAACATTACTTGCAGCTCAACTTGCTCTCCACTCCTGCTACACTACGCGCCTGTTAGCATGGGTTCAGAAATGAATATGTTAGTGAGAAACAGACATTGTCATTCATATACTTAATATATTTAGGATTCAGATTATTTATAAGGCTTTTATCATTTGCATTGTTTTTAACACTACAAACAGATAGCTACACCAGAACACCAGAGGTCCTCGCGATCAAGTATTCTGATGTTGTCTTGGGATCCCCAAAAGCATTTTCAACTAACAAATTAAACATTTACATTTTTCACTGTGCACTGAGCCTTAGCATCTACTGCAGGGTTGAAGAGTCAAGGCAAAGCCCAGAGGGAGGCTTCCCTCCGTCAAATTAATCCCTGAGAAAAGCAGAGCCGAGTTCTGCCTGTACACCCCTCTATTCCCTCAATAATGAAGAATGACTTACGACGCTACTCGTCCTCACCTCGCGAAACGGCACGCACATGCACACACGTTCCTTCGGCTGCCCACCCAAAACTCCTCTTTGCATTGACTGTGACTGTTGCCATGGAGACCTGCTTACCTCAGCGCTTCCCGAAGTGCCCCACGCTCGCTCAAAGTCGTGTGCTTGATGTCATCGAAGTTGTTCTCCAAATTCACACAAGACTGTGGGAGTGAAAAAAAAAACACACTGAGACATTGTTGGGACAAAGCGGCACATTTGCTTTTTAACAAAAATATGTGCATTTATGTCGGTGTGTTAATTACACAGTGAGGTCGACATTTATTAAAGTAACTCTATAGGTATTTTTCAAGAGCACTTTTGTAATGCTAAGGTTAATTTCATAGCTACAATTTTATGAATGAGGGACATCTGTGAATAAATACTTTTCATACAATAAATGTCAAAATGATTTATGATTGTTTTACTCTTTGTTTAGGTTATCATAAATTTAAACATCCAATAATTCATATATTAATTATGAATTTGCATCATTTCAAAACCTGTATGACTTTTCTTCTGTGGAACACGACACAAGGTATTTTGAAGATGCGGGAAACCAAACGTTTTTTAAAAAAAAACAAAAAAAAAAACACTCAAAATATATTCCATGTTCCACTCAAGAAAGAAACTCATACAGTTTTGGAACTTGGAACAATATGAGAGTGAGCATATGAAAAAACACCAAGTTCTGTCATGAAACTCCAGATGACAATGGATAATAATAATAATAATAATAATAATAATAATATTTGTAGTAGTAGTAATAGTAGTAACACTTTACAAGAAGGTCTCTTTTTTAAAAAGCATTTTTTAATCTTTGTAAAAAGCATTAGTTTGTAAAAATGTATTGTTTGTTCAGGTTATTTCACTGTGCATTAATTAATAGTTACAACTTACGAATACAACTTTTGAGTTTAAATGCATTTGTAAATGTTGAAATTAACATCGACTAAGAAGAATAAAAGCTGTAGAAGCATCCATTGTTAGTTCATGTTAAATAACGTAGTTAACTAATGTTTACAAATGAAACAGTCATGTATTGTAAAGTGTGTGTGTGTGTAGTAGTTTTAGGAAAGCGCACAAGCGTCTATATATTTTGTGGCAGTTGAAAATAAGCATTCTGACTCTGAAAGGTCTCTAATATAACATGAAGAATTAAAATGGTCTAGTGTTTGAAGATCAACCGTTTGTTGATGACTACATTTTGGTTTTAACCTTAAATAGAGGGCCAGAACCTGAATTATTACTCTTTTTTTATATATATAAAACATGACAAATATACTGATTATATTGTCCCCCGCTGTTATAAGGAGAGAAACGTAACAATCCTAAATTCACAAAGATACCCAAACATCCCCTAAATGGTTATAAATCTTAAGGAGCATAAGGAATAGTCCTGATGCTGTAGATTTAAATATGACCGCACTGTAGGATTATGCCGTTGAGTAGACTGTTCAGAGATTATCCTGCTTTTAAAGATTTATGAGTTTCTACTTTAAAACGGAAGGATTAATTGGTGCCATTTAACACTGTAACATGACATGGCTGACATTATCAGAGAAACATTAAAGAGGATTCCCCCACCCCTCCCTTTTTAGGAAGCAAAGTTCAAGCTGCTTAAGCGCTTTTCTTTATTCCATAAGCTAATACAGTTTCACAGAAGCCATTGTGACAACTGACTTAAGCTATTTAATGAAATTCAAAGGGATGAGCAGCCAGGAAATTCCCCCGCACATATATATGGCTGAGGCGCCAAGAAAATAAAATCACAACATGATTGAGATTGAGGCTAACTCGATTTCACAGACTGAGTTAATTTATGGCATGAGAGAGAGTTACTACATTTTATTATAACACAGATGGGTGGTGAATAAGAAACCAATCCAGTGGGCCATCTGATATTCTGATATAGTTCTTTTATGAACCTCCACTGGATTCTTTTCTTCCACTGGCAACTTTGTGTTGCACAAACCTCTGCCAAGATACAGATTCAGAAGAGACAAATCCAGAATACAGTCTGTTTTACATTGCACAACTTCAATTTTTAAAATGCAGCCTCGATGTGATGCCTTGATTGCCACGAGAAGGATTTGCTGGTATTGTTGATACCACTCAAAAGATTTCACAGAACATATGACTACATTTAGTTTCGATTCAAATAGCAGAATATGTGAGTGGTGTGGAGTAGAAGAATTGTGAGGTTTTGCCTGAAGTGAGGCACGGGTTTTCTGAAAGTTGGAGCATGTTTTCACTCTCTCCACAATCAATCTGACATTGCTCCATTATGGCATAACATATGTTAACAGGAATAGGGAAGGGTGGATCAATTGTGAAGAACTTTTGATACTAGACCTTTAGAAACTGCAGAAACTTTCCATTTAATAGAGGTTATCAGTACTGTTACCGATAACAATATTGATGATATTTACCTTGATAGAACATTGTACTGAATTAAAAAAAAACTATCACCCACCCATAGTCCGCAAGAATTCACCACCATAACAGACTATTGGCAAAGAAACACAGAATTGTCACACTATCATAAGAAAGATTAAAATATGAAAAGACATGTTCCTCTCAAATATGAAAATGATATTTAAAGACGGGTAATATTTATGTAACCGTCACCTCTTAGATGTGTAGTCTAGGCAACAAATTAAACAACCACAACATCATACTATGTATGTATAATGAAGTATGAGAAGTGTCTGTCGTCAGCAACTTTTATTACAGCATATAGAGCACCATGTGTTAATTTGTGTTGTCATTTCAAATGCAAAAATACTTGACCTTGGTCAACCCTGTGTCACAGCAGACTAATCTCAAAGCTTCTGTGTGGTATTAAAACTCATCTGTGTGGTAAAATGAAACATAATTACATTTCCAATTACACCGAGGCATTGTTGGGACTGGGATAACCATTGACATTTTCTCTTGAAATTATGTGTAGCATTTTCCCCTGCAAAGGATTAGTCTAATCCAACATCTTGGGGGCTTTATTATTATTAATTAGACAAAATGCTTAGTGCTGGGAATTGGTAGTATAATTTAACAGCTAATTAATATGCAAGCTCTGGAAACAAGATTTGGTATTTCATCAACACAGTCACCACATGGTGAATAGCATTTAAAATGAACATTTGAATATGCTTATGAGCTTTGACTCACAGGATATGATAATAATTGAGAGGAAATTTGGAATATTTAATCCACTTGGGGGATTTGGTGGGGGGGGGGGGTATCTGCTTATGATGCATTTTCATAATGTCTCCTTTAGGCTTTTGCTGCAGTTTTCTGATGAGTGCTAAAGAATTACTCACTGACAAATTGTAAGCAAAAGGGCAGAAAGAGTCAAAATTTGAATCTCTACAATAATTGGACAAACTAGGCGGCTGGAACTAATTATAGAATTATAATCTTCGGCCCTATTACTGCTCATCAGAGTAATATGATCACAGCCATCACCGACATAATCACTGAATCACCACACCATAAACTATATCACAGAGTACTCATTATCATTGGTAAACTGGGACGAAGTTTGCTCACAGAAGGGGATATTAGCTTCCAGGAGATTCAGAGAACCAGCCCTAACATCTAAACGGGTTATAGTTATTCGTCTTTAACTTCTAATTTTCATAAGGCTGAGAAGTACATTGTGACCATAACGCAATGTGACAATCGGCAGCATGTAAACAAGGAAAGACATGTAAGTTCGAAATGCCATTTTTCTCATTTGTGGTTTCTTTAACATTTGCATGTGAGAAGAGCTCGTCTTTTTTGAATTTATTTATTTCAATACTTACATCGCAACTCTTCTCTGGGTTTCTCTTCCAGTGCTTCTTCTCATTCTTCTTAGTGGCAGTGGAATGGAGATTTGCATAAGTCTTCACCCTTGGGTTCAAGGCGAGGATACTCTGAAGTACAGTTATACATAATGAAAATCATTAAAAGTTCAAAGGACCAATCAATACAAGATAATTATGGTGTGATGTGTAACATTTTTTCAATGAATGCAGAACAAACATACTATAGGCTAAAGTAAACATAAGTTGCTGTCTCTGGAATGCAAGGTAACACTTTATTTTACAGTGTCATTGTTACATATGTTACATGTATTTATTGTAGTAATAACTAGAAATTATGCATAATTACATGCAATTAACCCAAAACCAAACCCTCATCCTAACCCTAACCCTATAGTAAGTACATGTAATTAATTGTCATTACTGAGTACTTAAATGTATAAGTATACTGTAATACTGACACCTTAAAATAAAGTGTAACCGAATGCAATTCATATTTCACCATTATGATATGGTATTATATGTTATTACAATTGATGCATGTTACATAACCTGATTATTTTCATTAGATTATTGATCAGATTAGTATTACTAAAGTTACTCATTGCTTGCTAAATTCACACCATAATCGCCAAGTTAGGAAAGTGCACATTCATTAAAAAAAAAAATATATATATATATTATATACTGACAAATGAACTGAAAACCCTTCCCTCCCCTATGTTAGAATAAAAATTGTGCTCAGATAGCGAAATTATACATTGTAATAGTAACAATAATAACAGTAAATAATGCATAATTACAAGTAACTAACCCCAAACCAAACTTTAACCGTAACTGTAACTCTATAGTAAGTACAAGTAGTTAATTAATATTACTTATTTGAGTGAGTACAATGTAACTATGTCACCTTAAAATGAAGAGTTACACTGTATTTTAAGGTGTCAGTATTACAGTGTATTTATACATTTAAGTACTGAATAATGACAATTAACTACATGTACTTACTATAGGGTTAGGGGAAGGATGAGAGTTTGGTTTAGGGTTAATTGCATGTAATTATGCGTAATGTCTAGTTATTACTACAGTAACTACATGTAACAATGACACTATAAAATAAAGTGTTACCAAATAAAGTGTAACCTACACTCTTCCTTGTGAGTTCTGTGTAAATACAGTTATGCCCTTTTTTTATATATCATGTCATGGGAACGATTTTGGGGGATAAACACGGAAAAAATATCGGTACCATACCGGTATGGGCCGATATATAATTTTTAATGTTACTGTTATTGGCACAATAAGAAAACTTGGTTGACACATGTGGATAAATAGTGGATTATTTCCTTCAACTGAGACACTTCAGATGCACACTGTTCACCATGATGGTTTTGAATTGCTTGAAATAGGATCGGAGTCATGAGAACATTAAAATTGTGTGTTTGGGACATGCCTTTTAATGGTGAAACTTTTGTCTTTGTAATCAGGCTCTCAAAAATTATATAAAAAAAGGGATTTAGATTTATCGTCCAATATATCGGCTACCGAATATAAAGAATTATCGGTTAATGTATAGGCTAAAATTTCCATTTCAGTGCATCCCTACTTCCAATATATAAATGGCTGCAAACTGAACCTCTCCAAAGCACCTCCACTGAAAGAAGTAATCCAAAAGTAACTTTTGTGTTGTGACTTTCCATAAAAAGTGTTGTTTTTGTTTTTCCCCGCAGTAACTCAATATTGCAACAGTTAAATTTAAAAGAAACATTCTCCCAATACTGAATAATATGCCTACTTTTACAGCATAAATGAAGAAAAAACAAAGATAATCATGCAGTCATGTTCCATAAACATGAAAGCATTTAAAACATTGATATGAACTACAAAGCATGCTCAGGCCAAGGTCCTTCAAAGCTGTCTGTGACAACACTGATTAGAACGCCAGTGCAGCGGGGCCAATAAAGAGGGGTGAAATGAGAGCCATGATGGGGACCATCATCATTTGATTCAGGAGCAACCTTCATTTCAAATATGCACCGCACGGCACCTTCACGCCTGCCAGTCAAATCACCCCACCACACTCGAGGAGCTGAAGGCAGGCACCAGTGTGGGATCTTTTAATGGCAAACACAATTAACAGGCAGTTTACTGAGAGAGAGGAGAACAAGTGAGGGAGAAGCAACCATTACCATCACACTAATACCAATTTCATGCTCTTCGTAGTGTAAAAGAATACCATGTCCACAGTCATTTGACTGTGCGGAAACACTATCTGACAAAGGCCAGAACAGGAGGCCAGGAGCAAATTGAAATAAGCCACTTTGGCATTATAGCCCATAAGCCAGGTGTCAGAAAAAACCTTCACCCAAAAAAAGGACACTGACAGGAAATCCTGACGTGACACTTGAACGCTGTGGTGACTGTGCGTTATCTGTGTGAATATTTATCCAATTAATTCAATTTGTAATCAGTCATGCACCATTCCCTAAACAAATTTCAATGTTGGTTTTGCCATTTTATGCAAAAATATTTCCGAATGACTTGTGAAGAAACATGTTTGACAACAAATATAGTGAGAGGGAGGAAACAGTCCTTCCAGGCCTTCTAGCATGGAGGGATAAATTATTGATAACACTATTAATATGTAGCATGTGCAAATCATTCTTAGTTTTGTTGGGGGTATAGAGCACTGAGCTGGAAATGTAGGTCTTGCATGAAACTTCATTTTTATTATAATTTTATTCCAGTAGTAAGAATGAGCAAAGGCACCCAAGTACTCGAAATTGACAGCGATGTTCGATCATGAAGTATTCTCTTCTTTTGTTGTCGAACCACAAAACAAAAGGAGTAAAAACTATGGAGTAGCAATTACACATACACATAACGGTCAGCCAGCCATTATCGCTACATAAACCACGGCAAGACACCGACGCTGGATGATGAATGGCTGACAGTATTGCTTATTACACAGCGAATAAATAAAAACATGGACATTAAATATTGACTTGAGTTATCATTATTTTATAATCTTGCCTGAATCGTTGCTTCTGCTAATAAAAGATCATCTTTTTAAAGCTTTTTGGGGACATTTCATGTCAGATTTTGTTGCTGAAATATATTATTTAATTGTGAGTTCGGCAAGCAGCTTCAACTAGATGGAATTTATAATCCTAAATAGTATTGTTTAAAGGAAAATCTTTATTTTCATTCGTTTCAGAGACATGACAAAAAACATCAGGATTGCACAGCACTGTTCCCTTGCTGGGACTGCCGATAACTGAGCCAGTCAAGCAACTGTTTATTTGCTATAATAGGCTCAGTCCGAGAAGCAGAAGTAATAATGAGTGAGTTAAGCCATGTTTGACCAGTCGCAGATGAACAGATTTGAAAATCTACGGATGGAAACCTCAAAGTGGTACACAGAGGCGAAAAGGAAAAACAAACAAGTATAAATGATAAAAAAAAGAACGCTTAATCAAAGCCAGTACAGAAACATGCCCAGTATGTTTAGAGTGACAATGATTTTAGAGTGAAGGCTGTTTCTTGTAAGCGATGAAAAACATTGTGCACTTCTGCCAATTACATCAATATTGTGTAAGAGGAAACACATCCATACGAAGAAAAGATCTATACAAGAAGAGATCAATATCTCTTCTAAAGTCCCTCTGTGACGCTTGAACAAGCTCTAGATGGAAATCATAGTCTATTTCATGTCAAATAGACTTTTAGTGGAACAAAGATGGAAATGAAAGTGTGGGCCCAATTTTATGACCAAACAGCGGGTCACTATGCATAGTTATTGCTTGTGTGTGTTATCTTGTAAAGGTCATAAGGTAATTGGTGAGATATCATGGGTTGCTTTAACCAGATATATACAGTAAGCCTTTATGAGTTTGAACTCTGTTCACGACAAGCTACATCGCTTGGTCGCTTGAAATAAAACCTGTTTTAAAATGTCAGCAGGCTTCGAGTTTCATCCGTGAGGTAGGTTGCTCCTCTCAAAATACCACGGCATCGAGTTGAGAAATAAAGCAGAATCGCAACTGTATACATTTCATTAAAACATGCCAGGCTTTGGCCAGAAAGAGAATGCATTTTAAGCTGCATATGATGTGCTGTTTCATTTCCACAGGGAGAGCTCTGGAGACTGGCTTTATCACTCTCTGCTGGTCATAGTGATCCACTGAGACAACAAATCAATACTGGCTTTTTCCTGCCAAAGTAAGCAAAATCTGCTCCCTATCCAGAAAAAGAACAGCGAATATGATCAAATGATATGGAATGATGTAGTCTGATGTCAGTCATAAAGGACACGGCAAGCTTTTCATAGGGTGAGTCCATTTTTATACACAGTATATATAATCTTAAATTGAGCAATATCTGACCATCTGTTCAAATATTTACATGATAAATGTCACAAATTTGCTTTTTATTGTTTGTGACCTAGAAATCCTATTTTATTCTTTCTTATTTATTTCAAACCATTTCTTTGCTTTATATTTTTCAAAGTACTACAACCTAATGTTTAAGTAACGTTTTAAATTAGATTTTGAACCCCAATGGGAAACTCAAATGGCACTTTTAAATGTTACATTTATAAATGACAGCAACCCAGAATATAGAGTCCACTAAAAGCCAGCTTTTGTCTCCGTCTAAATGAGTTCAGGTGTGTTCTCTGCTATAATTAATACTAATGAAACATCATCCAGATGCAGAAAAGAGCAAATTCATAACTAAAAGCATTTATGCAATGATCTCAATGTAGGCAACTTGACCCCTTTCCAAAGCACACTTCATCTTTCATAACACAGCCCCCTCCCTCCCTCCCTAAGGCGGAATAGTTAAACACAATCTACAGAGATTCTTGCCTAGTCTTTTTGCCTGAAATCAATACAGGAATTGATCCTCCATAGCTGCAATGAAGCCACAGCGCTCCAGCAGCCCAGCAATGTTCAGCACAAGCCCAGAATATCATTTAGTCCTGTAACATAATTATAGAGAGCAATACAGATCATTTGGCATCAACATCATCTTGCTCAGCTAAAGGTCTCCTGAAGCTCCTATTCGATTTTCAGACACTGTAATGAGTGAAACGGAGTTGATTCACGCAGAAAAGCACAGCTGATCATCTGCTAGGCATCTATGAGAGGCCTGCTGATATTCTTTCGACCAAACATGTTCACACATGCGTCACATTTTGATTAAAAAGGTATTAAACATTCATAAAATGATCCATTATAGGCATATATTGAAAAACGTTTTTGTCCATGCAATAAAAATCAATGGGGTCAAGACAACACTGGATCCCATTGACTTTTATTATATGGACAAAAGAACACCAAGACATTTCTCAAAATACCTGCTTTTGTTTTCCACGGAGGAAAAAATTGATACAGGTCTGGAACGTCATGCGGGTGAGTAAATAACAACAGAATTTTTTATTTTAGGGTGAACTGTCCCTTTAAAGGTAGGGTGAGCAATTTCAGAGTGGCTTGCAATAGCAAGCTAGCTTTGAAAGTATGAGATCAGTGCCTTCAGAGCACTCTCCAAAGCCACGCCTCCTTGAAAAAACATGAACGCGCACAGCACAGTTCGCAAAGCGTCACAAGATGAGAGACGACGTTATATTACTTCATTTCTCAAAGCACATAACATTACAATAATAACGAACAAACAACTTACAGAGTTCTTTGTACCAGCTGACTGCTAAAAGTCACAGTAAGTACGTTTACGACACGGCGTGACCGCAGCATAAGCTAGTTGTTTTGGTTCAGGAGGAACTGAAAAGATGACTGCTGTTTGTTTACGGCGCACGGTGACTGTCTACAACATGACGACGTGTGACGTCTGCGCGAGCAGGAGGTCTGAAAGTACATATGTTGACAAGCAGGTAAGAGATTGTATCGGACCAATTTTTTTGGTCCTGAGACTTCCACAGAAGATATGCACATGTTTTTTATAATTAGACCGCTTCTATTCTTGATTGATATCAGGATGTAAAGAGTTTCAACCAGTATGAAAAAAAAAGTGTTTATAAAACAAATTGCCTATCCAACCTCCAAAGTCTTAAATGCCTTAAATGTCTCCTGTGGCCAGTTGCATAAACTGATTAGACTAGACTTACAAGTTTGCCGTTATAACTTCCAAACCTGTGTAAATTTCATTCTCCTTTTTGGGTGAACTATCTCTTGATAGTCTTGAGCAAGACTAGGATCAGACTGAGAAAATAATGTTTATCATTTCAAACTAAGGGAAAGCTAACAGGTTGGAACAAGTTCAAAATCCTGTTTTCCAGAGGAAAGGCTTGCCATGCCGTCCAAAGGGTTTGAACAGGGTGTTTGAGAACAGATTTCTTAATACCGCTCACTAGTGCCTGGGATAATCATTGACTTAGAGTCATGAACCTGTTAAGTGGATGACAGTACGATAACCCAAGCTGAAGGGTTGCTGGCTCATCATGTCCTATCTCCTTTCAAACACTTACTTTTTTATGCAACAGCATAAAAATGTTACATGTAAAGACCAAATACACACACACACACACACACACACACACACACACACACACATACATATATACTAGGGGTGTGACGAGACCACTATCCCACGAGACGAGACGAGACACGAGATTGGGTTCACGAGACGAGATTTTTATAGTATTTTTAAGAAATCCTCAATAATGAAACGTATGAAGGGAAAATAGTCTTTTATTCAACTGAAAATCATAAAATGCAAAAATGTTGGTGCATTTGGAAATCAACTTGTAATGCATGTCATCTTACTTCTATTTTAATGAATTATTTGCAGTAAAACAACATGCAAACACTGCTAAATGTTGCTACAAAGTCAACCAATTGTTTTCTGCCCTGTATAATTTCACATGAGAAATCTCACTGAACTTCTTTCTATAGATTGAACATAAATTAAACTGTATAAATAAAATAAACATAAAAAAATTCAAATAATACTTTAAGTGTCACTTTAACTGCAGTACAAAGTTGACCAGATCCCAGTCACTACTGATTGTGTGGCTGTAACTGTTATATAGCTCTGCGTACACAGAGAAGTCCAACCGTTAGGAGTGACAGCGATGCTTTCTGCCTCTTTAGGGGTCGTTCACATATCGCGCCTAATAAAGCGCGTAAAGCGCGGCCGCGTCGCTTCCTCCTACTTTTGCAAGCGTTCGGGAGCTCGCGCTTCTGTGGCGTCTGTCGTTGCTATGCAACCATGAACTGTGCTCTCGACGACCATCGCTTGGTTCTTGTCACATGACAAGACATTCTGAAATGTTGAGATGTTTTCATTTCGCCACGGCACAGGCGCGCCAGGAAAAAAACGAGCGAAAAAAACTTCCATTTTGCGAATGAAAATACGCGCGATATGTGAACGGCCCATAAGAGTCTGTACAACCTTGGCCGAGGTGTACGGCATAGTTTTCTTACAATGTTTACACATTGTTTGTGTCTTGTGTGTTATTCTTGCGTCAAAAACCAAAATCTTTCCACACAAACGATTTGAAAGTGGCCGGGGCATCTTGAATAATAATTTCACCCTCACACTGATAGCACCACGAGACAACTTTTCACCTCGACGAGAAATCTCGTCACGTTTTAGTCCCGCGAGATCTCGTCTCGCGAGATCTCGTCACACCCCTAATATATACACATACACATATCTATGCACACCTACATACACACATATGTTCACATACAGAACAATGAAAGATCATCTTATTATTATTATTATTTGGAACCTAGGAATTTAAAAATACAACGGAATTATTTTACAGCATAAAATAATTAAAAATGTTTTATTTTGCTCACTGACACAGAGTGGTGTATCTCCATTGTGCAATCACACTGCATGTGTCCTGTTCAACAGATCACAAAACTATATTATGGATTGGATCATTTTTCGAATCAGCAAAGAAAAACATAATTGGTTGGTTGGGTGGGTGGGTGGATGGGGGGAATGCAACTTTGCTTTAATTATACTTTAAGTACTTTGATTTCACAGCAAAAACTACTAGCCTAACTAATAAAATTCAAACTTAATTAAAGACAAGTGAACAGTAAGTAAAAAATAAGAACAAATACACCAATAACAAGCATAGATAAATACAATATAACAAAGTTACAAATAAAGTAAGGTCTAATTGTAGTATTCAGGAACAGAAATGTAATATTTAGGCCTAAATGTTACACTATTCTGTTCACTGTATAAATTAAATCCAGATTAATCTTTTTTTTAAAGCTGTTTTGTTGTTTCGTTAACATTAATGACTTAGACAGCAGCAGATATTTATAGGCCGCTGTCACGTTGAGACTAAAAATCCGATAAAATGATACACCTCTGATTTGTTTCTCAATTTGTTTCACTACAGCGTGCGAGTACCGAAAAGAGTTATTTTGTGCTGCTTAAATATGTAAATGGACGAGACGAAGCACATGCAAATGATAAAATTTCACACTATGATGGTTAAACTCTGCAAATAAACCGCAAATCACACGCGTGCTGAACCGTGAACCCTGGTCTGTACGGATCACGAACCAACTACGATCCGTTTAACCCCTACTATGCAAGCGTTTATATAAGCACTTACATCAGTAGCATATGTCACAAGGTCAACGTCTTGGTAAGCACTGCATGTAATGGCAGACCATTACTGGATTATGAATATTCCCAAATTTCCTCCTGAACTTGAGAAGGACTTCCTTTTTATGGCACGGAATAAAAGCTCCAGCAGGTACAGCATCTGACTTTGACATCCATGATATGGATGTCTGTCAGCTAATGGGGCTTTCATAACGTTCATATTGCAATTTTGGCTTTTAAGTCGACAATTTTCTATCACGGTACTTGACTCGTTATCAGGAAGTGGTCATTGTCGGGGTTCGGGGCCTTCCATAAAAAGCCGTAGCCCTTTGTGTAAGCGGCCACATTAATCTGGTTTTTAACGAACACTGATGGCCATCCCGGAGGATTTTTTAATGAATCCGTGAGCACACACAAAGGCACACGTTTAGCGCTCTTGGAAAAGCAGGATATTAAAATGAGACGTCT
Organism: Opsariichthys bidens; assembly: GCA_037194245.1. Classification (NCBI taxonomy): domain Eukaryota; kingdom Metazoa; phylum Chordata; class Actinopteri; order Cypriniformes; family Xenocyprididae; genus Opsariichthys; species Opsariichthys bidens. The sequence goes on from CM074295.1 coordinate 7,101,463, forward strand.
GACAGCACTGCCAAAATGAATGGCCAATTTAATTGCCCCATGGACAGCCATTATTATGACATTTAGTGAGGTATTTTCAGTGGCAGACAGGAGTCGTTTAGAGCACGTTTTAAGTGCACTCTGCACACCAAGGTCACGTTGCCATAGTCATAACACTCATGAATAGAAATGCTAATGAGAGTCGTCAGTAACAGTTCTATTTTCTCTATGAAAGTCAATGCCCATATCTGCTCAACTTAAAAGAGAAAGCTTTATCTCACCTGAGCAGAGATGTCATCCGGCATGTGCCGTGCATACCAAGACGTTCTCTTAGGCTCACCGCTCACAGATAGGATTCATGTAAATCAGACGTGCTAATGCTAGATCAAACACGGCAAATGCTACGGACAGCCGGAACGAATATTGGAAATACAGAGGGTGTGTTGAGTAGTCAGGGCACTGATCAGGGAGTCGGCCATTTTAGGGGCGGTCTCGATCGCGAAATCCTTCCAGTGCACTGGAACGCTCTCTTCCCGAAATTCCTCGATTACCGGAACTCAGCAGATACAATGACACGCAATAGGAAGATTTGAAAAGACAAACCAGTTTATTATATGCAAGCATAAAAACATCCCTAGACACGTAGTAAAAGAATCTAGTTAGTAGGGGTGTGACGAGACCCCTGTCCCACGAGACGAGACACGAGATTGGGTTCACGAGACGAGATTTTTATAGTATTTTTAAGAAATCCTCAATAATGAAACGTATGAAGGGAAAATAGTCTTTTATTCAACTGAAAATCATAAAATGCAAAAATTGGAAATCAACTTGTAATGCATGTCATTTTACTTCTATTTTAATGAATTATTTGCAGTGAAACAACATGCAAACACTGCTAAATGTTTTTGCCACAAAATCAACCAGTTGTTTTCTTCCCTGTATAATTTCACATGAGAAATCTCACTGAACTTCTTTCCACAGATTGAACATAAAATCAAACAATATAAATAAAATAAACATAAAAATAAAAAATTCAAATAACACTTTAAATGTCACTTTAACTGCAGTACAAAGTTGACCATTTCCCAGTCACTATTGATTGTGTGGCTGTAACTGTGATATAGCTCTGCGTACACCGAGAAGTCCAACATAATAGCGATGCTTTCTGCCTCTTTAGGGTCCGTTCACATATCGCGCCTAAAAAAGCGTGTAAAGCACAGCCGCGTCGCTTCCTCCTTCTTTTGCAAGCGTTCGGGACATTTTCATCTCGCCGCGGGACAGGCGCGCCAGGAACAAACGAGCGCCCCGCACCGCATGCGCGTCGCGATCGCGTCGCTTCCATTTTGCGCGAATGAAAATGCGCGCGTTATGTGAACGGCCCCTAAGAGTCTGCACAACCTTGGCCGAGGTGTACGGCATAGTTTTCTTACAATGTTTACATATTGTTTATGTCTTGTGTTATTCTTTCGCCGTTTATTATTTTTTACTGGAAAACCAAAATGTTTCCAGACAAACGATTTGAAAGTGGTAGCACTGATAGCACAACGGGACAAATTTTCACCTCGACGAGAAATTTCGTCACGTTTTAGTCTCGCGAGATCTCGTGGTACGAGATCTCGTCACACCCCTACTAGTTAATATTTATAATATTCGACCGAAATGCTGTAACGATATGTAACAGAATAATGTGTTTAAACAGAATATATCAAAAAGAGCTCCCGTCGCTGGAAATTGAGTAGTCACTGTCCCAGTGTGTAGTGAGCCAAGGTCCTTGCCAGTGCCCGGATGTGTGTTCACGATATACTGATTCACAAACTCGAAGCTAGGGAGCTGATTGAAAAGCACCCAGAGACACTGAAGTTCAGGAACGGTCTGTCGGGCCTAAATTAAAATACTCCACCATTTCAGGCATAAAATTAAAATATTCAATTATGTTCTGATTAAGTTAATTGATTTTAATTCAGGGACATGAAGTATTAAAAATAAAACATTCAATGCCTCTGTTTTTCTAGACTAATTTAACCACTAAATTAGCAACCTGCTTGCTTAAGTGCACTTGATAGAAACAAAACATGATTTAACAGTCTTTTTTTAGAGTATAAAAAGGAATGAGCTACTGGCATGTCGGTACACTTGCTTTGAAAAAAAAAAATCCTACTTATATTCAGTGTAGGCCGCCGTGCACTGCTCACAAGTCAAAGGGCTTGTTGTCTGAAAAGTGCATTGCACATCAGAAGAAAATGTGTAACATACGTGGGGGGAATGATCCTTAAATTGGAACTGTACATTTTCATGAAGGTATTAATTATGGCTTGAACAGAAACTGTGATCTCAACTACTGAGTGGGTCCCTGTCCAAGGTCCTGAAAAATCTTCCTAGTACACAAGGCCATGTTTAAAAAAAAAAAAAAAAAAAAAAAGCCTATTCATTTCACCCTTTATTCATCTCCACCTTTTAATAAATATTCTGTGGGATGTATAGCTGTCCTTCAGTTTTAATTACTGAAGACGAAAATCCTCATATGTAGCTTTTTCCATGTAACTCAAAACTGAAAATGATGTGAAGAAATTAAAAACTGATAAACAAAATCATAATTTACAATACTAATTCCATAATCACAACCAATACACTTCTGTGCAATAACCTCTCATGTTTAGGTTGAAATTAGCCATGCTGAACAAGTAGGCAATATAAGTGCTTAAAAAGTGAATATTTTTATTTTATTTAAATCAAATGAGCAATGTTTTTATTTACCGTTATTCTTCCTCAAAGTGCCTGTATTTTGCACAACAGAGTAACTTTAAAAGTTTTGTCTCGCAGTTTCCCACACACCACCTTACCTGATTTTAAACCATGGGCACATGCCCGAAAATAGGCTAGAAACAAATAAGTGTGTAAAAACGTCTAACCGAAATATATAACGCCCAGTATCACTCTGCGTGTAGCTTTACCTCGATATCCGGTAATTCTTTGCTCAACATTGTAGCCATCATGTCCGTTCTGCAGTGTATGATCCGGTCTCTCCTCCGTTAAGAGACGCGAGCGCTCTTGACACTGGTAGATATAAGCACGCGCTCAGAACTTCAGTGAGCGCGCCTAACACACGCGACTAGTCCATTATGACACCGCACACATCTCACATCAGCAGCAGCTGTGAACTTTTTGTATCGACGCAGATATGATAAAGAGCTGTTCTTAGACCAACATCTAATGTCTCTTTTCAACGCATTAACTTTTTAATCGACGCGAACAGGCGAAATGTTTGTAGTGAAATGGTTTATTCCTTCCAAAGACAAAGTTCAGCGGGTCAAAGTTTACACTGAAGGGGAAAGTTCGGCTGCACGTGCACACGATGAAGATTTTATAACCTATTAGTTCATTTTATATTCACGTGGGTTTTACATTTTCTTGCATACATTTTAAGAATTTTATGTCAATTGTTAATTGAATGAACAATCATAAAGCTCACATACATATTTAAATACAATCATCAGAACATGATATGTTTTGAAACTGCACATAATAGTCACATATCAATTGTATATTGAACAGTTTTCAGATCTAATCTACATTTGCAGGTTTATATACTTCTTCATGTGGGTTAGATTATGTATTTTATGGAGTCCGAACACTCAAAAGATGAATAACTCTTGCCATTGGGAAGTATAATTCAGCCTGTCCCCTCAGAGAGCAATGAGGGGTTAAATGTTTAAAGTCAGTATCACAGTAAGGGGCGTGGCTTATCCAATCTATGTCACTGGCCCCTCCCCCTCTTTCATTCCTCAGTAAACCATGAGTTCAAAGTCTGATGACTCCAAGTAACCATGTCTCTGAGCTGTGGTATTATGCAATATTCAAGTATAGTACACTCCATTTGTTTTTAAACAGATTATAGCTTTAACAGCCAGAGAAAATCAAATATGGAAATGGAAATGCTGGTAATTAAAATGAAAATAGTTGGGATTAATCTATGATCCACCTTATGTTCATCCATCATTTTATTTAAATCAGCTGAAGATGTGTCTAAACAATGTCAGAGGGCAGTAAATCATCACACAAAGCCATTTGCAGATTTGTGGTTTATTATAAAATGCACATATTTCCAACAGATGTGTTTTTCATCATGATATTGTGCTGTAGTACATTGATTTGTATTAGAGAGAATGAACATACAGAATGACTTGTAATTCCCTTTAGCCTTAAGACAAGAAGCTTTGTTTTCCTGTTTTTATGTAGACACTTCTGCCATCACATTTAGAAATAGGTCACTTCACCTTCCATTCACTAGTGTTTATTCCTCCTGCCTGCTTGCATCTTTCGTCTTTGCAGTCAGAGCGGGTTTCGCTCCAACCCAACACAGCAGGCCAAACGTGAGCAGGGCTTGATGTTCAAACACCTGCCGACTGCTGAGGAGCTTTATTTTTCAAATCTGCAACTCTGAAGCTGAGCTGAGCTTCTCAGTGGTGTGTGTGTGTGTGTGTGTGCGCCTCAAGTGGTTTCTTGCAGCTTCTATGTAGCCTTCAACAAAATGTTGTGCTTTATGGCAAGACAATTATTTTTATCACTCATTATAATCTTTCAAAACACTGTTAGTCATTCTCTCAAGACAATTATTTTTGCCACTCATTATAATCACAGTATCAGAAGACAAATGCAGAGTTTAGTGCACTTTGAATGCAATTTTCAGTACAAATCTTTCATTTAAATGTTACAATATAAATAACAACACATATAAAAATCTTAAAAACAAAAACAACATCCCAAACAGTATTTGCTCTCGTTTAGATTCATATTCGGCCTATATTTTTCAAATCTAATATTTATGTTCGGGACAGCAGCCTCCTCATGCTGAGAGCTGATAAGCCCGAGGCAACTTACTGATCAGAGGGATTGTGGATCCTCTAGAATCAGCAGGGGTCAGAATATCATTATAATCAAGCAGCTGTAGTAGTACAGCAGACCCAGTGTTCTAGCATACACACACGGACCAGAATCCAGCACAGTATTGTCATCACGCATACAGACTCTGGCAACAGATGACACACTTGGCTCCCGTGAATTTTTCCTCTCCTCCGTGTTGGCCAATTCGGTGAATCAGTGTTTGATTGATTCTCGTCACCAAGCGTTTGTGTGCTGAAAGAGAAATGATCTCAGTCCTTGGTCAGTAACAAACCTGATATCAGATAAGTGTCCTTTCATTTTCAAAGCGAAGGAAGGCGGCTTGATTAGTCGTTTGTGAACGGAGCTGCTGTCACTACACTGGGATACTTCACGGCCCTGTTGTGAAGCAAAACAGCCGGCTGTATATTTAAAGGCCTTTAAACAGTTTTGAAGGGGTTACATATAGGTTATCGTACATTCTATATACTGCTGTTACACCATCAAACTATAGATGAGGAGTGGTTGACTGATATGAGTTGTTTGATGGTCAATGAAAACACCAAGACATTAAACTACTCATTTTGTTAAAAATATGTAGTGAATTTTAATTATGCAATATATATTTTATTTATTTGTTTAAATGATTTTGCTAACATAAAATTGCATTGCGTATATTATGCATATGAACAAATATTCATAACATATGTAAAGTTCTAAAAATTTGATTGTTTTATTTCTTATTTTGTATATATTACAAAAGTTTGTTGATTTAATACTTCTATTCGGCAAGAATAAAAGTTTCAGCAAATACATAATATTAATTTCCTTTTGAACTTCCTATTAATCAGAAAATCCTGAAAAAATCGATCACGGTTTACCAAGAAAAAAAAATTATAGTAGAAAATGTTTCTTGAGCAGCAAATCAGCATATTAGAATGATTTCTGAAGGATCGTGTGACACTGAAGACTGGACTGCTGAAAATTCAGCTTCATCGCAAGAATAAATTACATTTTAAGATATGATCAAATAAAATAGAAAACAGCATTTTAAATTGCAATATTGTAGTGTACATGATATTAAACAAACTTTTTACGGTGTGCAGCTTTGGAGAGAGTTCTTTCAAAAAAAAAAAAAAAAAAAAAAAAAACTTAATGACCCCAAACTTTTGAACGCTAGTGTATATAAAATACAATGACAGCCAAATAATTAAAATAATTTACTTACGGTAGGTTGTTTTACAAAATATTTTTTTTTCAAAATTCACTAAAAAACATTTTAAACACAAAAAGTATATTTGTCTCAATATCTGTTCATCCATTGACAAGACTGGCAGTGGATTTTGGAAGTGTTAAAAAAAATTTCAGAATCTCAAAATGGCCAAATAGCAACCGTCTATCAATGATACGGTCCATCAATTATTCTAACATCTAAGTCATTTTCACAGGGGTTCAAAAATACCTGTGATTTCTTCAGCATCAATAGGTCCCTTTTAGTTGCAACCACAAGCACATTGCTTCATCATCAGAGTAGAGCTATCCTTAGTGACTGAGCTCTCTCTCTCTCTCTCTCTCTGTGTGTGTGTGTGTGTGCATATGGAATGTGGTTTAACACATCTCTGGTTTTAACTAACCTGCACACTTTCATGCATGCTTTGATCCGGTAGGCAACGGTTCAAAAGGGAACGACAAACAGCGTTGTGTGGCAGTCAGAGAGAGAGAAACACACCAAACGGTTTCCTGCGTTTAACAGGCTACCTCCTGTGACAGTGGCAGCGACAGCGAAGAGAGAAAAAACAGACCTTGGTTCACTTTCCCTTTTCCTTTCATTTTTTTTTCTTGTTGGGCTCTGCAGAAAACCTCTGTAAATAATGTTTGTCAGAAAAAAACATTTGAGGTTTCTGAAAAGAGTAACACGAGGAAATGTCCTATTTGCTGCATGCATGGAAAATTACAGCTCTTTCATCACTTTTCAGCCTGGACTTTTGTTGCCATGATTTTAGGAGATTCTTCCTTCCTTCCTTCCTTCCTTCCTTTGCTTTGCTCCACCTGCACACTCAACAGTTCTTGCATTCTTTACGGAGAAATGAGAGAATTCCTATTCTTTTTTTAGTATTATTTTCTTTGTTCTACATCTATTTCTTCCATGGATTAGGACAAAGCATTAACAAATGTCAAGCGTCGAATGTTTTCTTCTCTGCCAACCACAGTAGGTCTTAGCATTCTGGATTGAAAATGCCTGCCGTCTGGCAACACTGCCTGTGTAGAACTTGGCAGACATCCAGAACAAAAAGAATATTGGAAACCATAACTATTTCTGATATGATGAAACAACAGAGAAATATCCTGCAATATTGTTCCAGGAGGAACCACACAGCTTCACAGTCATTCCAATTAATTGATACAGTAATTCATATAAATGACAGGTCTGTGAAAATTCAGATCGAATGAAGCGTCAAGGTTTGAAATGCATGACATTTTATATTAACTTCTTATTCTCTGTTTTTGGTAGAGCATTAAACTTTTACAGCCTTTCATTTTCCCTTCAGAGTTCCACAGAGGTCTGAATCCAGCAGCACATCTTTGGTAGAGACATGAAAAAGAACATCATTTGAAAACACAGAGGCCTGAGAAGAGAGCCTCAAAATTCATGGCTATGCACAAACAATCACAACCTGTCAACATCTAATCAGAAATGTGTGGATTTTGCAAAAATCACACTGCAAATCCTTTTCATAATTAAAACCACAGGACCGTTCAAAAGTTTGAATTCAATAAAATTGTTACTGTTATTTAAACAAAATCTATCATGCTTACCAAGGCTGCATTTAATTGATCAAAAATACAATAAAGCAGTAAGATTGAGAAATCTTATATATGCATAGTTCAGGTGTGAAACTCTACCCGAGCGATGTTTGGCATCAGCCAATCAGAAGTAGTTCCTAATCCACGTAACCATGTATCACGTACCCTAGCCTGCGATCACCCCGCTGCGTGATTATGAAAACTTGTTTACTCCTCCTCCTCCCCAGCACCACCTGAGATCTGCTATGAGGTTCTACCATTTTCTCTGCTATTTTAACAAATTCTTGTATTTGCACAGCACCAGTATAGCAGATCTCATCCACCAAAATCAAGCTTCCGTGCCCCGCGCTGGTTGAAATAATCCACTGTTGTGAGTTGTCATGACTGAAAATAATTTAAAATCATTGCTTTATATTTTAATCTAATTTAAAAAGCTATTTATTCCTGTGACATCAAAGCTGAATTTTCAGCATCATGCAGTCTTCAGTGGTCACACGATCCTTCAGAAATCATTCTAACATGCTGGTTTGCTGCTCACGAAACACTTCTCAATGTTGAAAACAGTTGTTACTGATTAATATTTTTGAAGAAACTACTATATATTCATAGATGAATTCTTTTCTATTCAATATTCATAGATGAATAGAACGTTTAAAGGAACAGCATTTATTTGAAATATAAATATTTTGTAACATTATAAATGTCTGACTTTTGATTCATTTAATGTATCCAAATATTGTAATAAAAAACTTTTGAACGGTAGTGAATATGAACGTCATTAAAACAAGATAATATATCATGAACAAGATAATATGTTTCATTCCTTCAAGGCAATTTTTCTCATTTTTAAGAATAAATGTAACAACCTTTGTTTCTAAATATAAAATAACAAAACATAAACCGTAACATGTTTGAAACGGGGAGGGGGGAGGTGAAGCTGTTTTCTCTCTCTCACTACCTCACACAGTCTCCAGTAAAATTGTCTTGTTTTTTAACAATGTATAGATATTTTCATCGGAAAACTAGACAAAACTACAGCTTATTTCTTTGCGGTGTATGAAATTGGCACCTAAAAAGGAGACCCCCTGAAAGCAAATACCGTTTTTCTTAACTTAAGAGCCTGTGTTCAAACTATTTTTAACCAGTCGTACCTCTTTAAACATCAGAGATTGGAAGTTACTATTTATTGTCATCTCTGCTTTCCTTCATCTGACACTGATGGAAGACTGCAGAGAAAAGTGTGTTGAGGGATAACAGAGCAGGTTCAGGCTCACTAACTGTCAGCCATGAGGCAGATCCGGGCCGTGTCTGTTTGTCATCGGATGCGTCCAGACTTTGGCTGAGCCCTGAAATGCTTCTCACACATCACCTTATTTCTCCCAAGCAAGCAGAGTCTAAACTTCAGGCCTGGGCTCAGTTCTGTCAGACAGCATCGGGATTAAAGGTGCCGCAGCCAGCCGGGCTAGCAGAGGATTACAGGTGACTTGAAGGGATGGTTTGCAAAGCGCAGACGAGAGGCGGTCAACTACACCTCTGATTCTGCTCAGGGCTGTTTTGACTGCCAGTCAAGGATTTGGGGGCACTGAGAAAAAGCAAGGTGTTGGACAGCTTTGCCGGCAGCTCTAACTGGATTGGAAGGATCGGGTTGTGGCTGACCTTTGGGTTACTTTAACAAGAAAAGCGTCAGCCCTTGCAGTTCTCTCCACTTCATCCCCATACTCACTGGAGGTTTTACAGGTTTCCATTAGCAAGTGCTAGAGGAACAGCTTAAGTATATGTGACAAGGAGCAGCATGATACGTTCCACTTTAAAGTCTAAAAGTGCAATGAAATATCTGCTGCAACGGAAATATTAATTAACTGATGTGATGTGTAACATATGGTGTTGCTTATTGGTTAAACCTCTGATCTAGTAAATCGAAAGATTGTATGCTCAAAACTCACTGTTGGGCGAGCTACTCACAAAAAAAACCTAGCTAAACAGCTAAATAACTGTTTTACAGAAACATTTTCCACATGGAAACAATGTGGTACTTTTAAAGTGTGTGTGTGTGTGTACTGTTACTCTTGATACTCTTTTGTTATTTTAAAAATTATTTCATTAATTAAGAAACAAGTGCGAATTTAATCATTTAGAAACTTCTGATTCAGTGTGTTAATGAACAGTGCAAATGAATCAAACTGAATTGTGAAATGTAGTTCTGATTCTTGTTGGTGGATGACTTCAACTTTGGTTTTTTTAACATAAGTGCATTTTTCAGTTACTTAAGTAAGTTTCTTTAGTGGGTAAAAAAAAGTACTTATTTACAATGTACTTAAGTAAAATAATTACTTTTAATGGACTAATAATTTAGTAGAATATCACATCACATCACAATATCACAAGGGCTAGTTCACTTCAGAATTAAAATTTCCTTATAATTCACTCACCCCCATGTAATCCAAGAATCTTTCATTCTTCGGTCGAAAAAAAATTCGTAGTTTTTGAGGAAAACATTCCAGGATTTTTCTGATAGTGGACTTCAACGACTATACAGTGGGAACTACCAATTGCTTCAAAGGACTCTGCATGATCCCAGATGATGAATAAGGGTCTTGTCTAGCGAAACAATTGGTCATTTTCAAAAAAAAAAAAAAATTATATACATTTTATATGTACATTTTACATTATATACAACTGCTCATCTTGCATTAGCTCCGTGCTGCGCCACACATTACGTACTCACGTGAGAAAGGTCACGTGTGATGTAGGAGGAAGTACCGAGGAAGTATATACAAAGCAAATGTGCAAAGACTAAATAAAACAATGATGTCAGATGATTTTGAAGTTGGAGTGACCTTTCCAACATGATTGTGTAATGAGTGGCGCATCACAGAGCTAGTGCAAGCATTTGTGGTTAAAAAGTATATATATGTATATATATATATATATATATATATTTAGAAAGTGACCGATTGTTTCACTTGATAAGACCCTTATTCCTCAGCTGGGATCATGTAGAGCCCTTTGAAGCTGCATTTAAACTGCAATTTGGACCTTCAACCTGTTGGTAGCTGTCGAAGTCCACTATATTGAGAAAAATCCTGGAATGTTTTCCACAAAAACCATAATTTCGTTTCAATTGGAGACATAAACATCTTGGATGACATGGAGGCGAGTACATTATCGAGAAATTTTTAATTCCGAAGTGAACTAATCCTTTAAGGACATCTGTGTACTTCGTACCACTTTTTATGAATCTGACAGGAAATGCATGATATAACCAGACAAACATGATTTCAAAACTAGCAATGCTATCACGTAAGTAATGAAACTAAAAGTTTTGCCAATTGTACTTTTACAGTACATCTGTTCATTTAGCAGAAGCTTTTAATTGAAACGCTACTGTCCACATCCTCCATGAAAAATCAACATTGCACCTTTGAGCGAAACACTTAACCCCTGACTGCTCCTATGGGACTGTATTAAGCACACTGTACATCGTAGTGTAATGACAAATTAGCTAAATCAGCGAACTAATTCAAACCATGCAGTCCTAACCTGCTATAGTGCAGGGGAAAGAATATGAAGATGAGCAATTGGTAAACAGACAGTAAATATCTGTTAAACAACTGGATTGAGAAGGCAGGATTGAGATAGAGGCCAAAACAGAGGGCAGGGAGGCATTGCTGACCCAACGCATGCCAGATGGCTATAGCAGCACAGACTCTCTCTGCAGGGTTCTGGCCAATCCTGTGAGAGAGAGATGTATCATGAAAACTGATCTACGCACAAGCCAAGCCGTAGCGTTCTGTTCGACACCAATCTGTGAAACTTTCTTCACTGGCAGTCAGAGTGATAAAGCACAAGTGAGAAAGGAGCAAGGCGTGCACATCTGGACCCACAACAGCTGGCCAGACCCCAGCCCGAAAACGTTGTGACATCAACACACGTGCGCTTGTGGTTTTCAGGGAGATGGATCGGCTCAGGCGCATGCTGCACGCTTAGCTCTTGATGCGAGCTTGAAGTGTGAAAGTTGATTAGCAGCGAATACAACTATCGCTCGTCTTGCTGACAGAAACAGAGTTTGTCCTCCTTGAGAGGATTTAGGCAAGCTTTTATTTGATCTCAGAGTCAGCCGCGGCTCAACGAGCCATTTGTTTAACAGAGAGATGCACTGCTATGTGTGTCAATGTGTCAGCTCTAAGCACACAAAACTGGCAACTGTTGATCTGGAATTCCCGTCGGTGTCAATCTTCCCGAGGATGAAACAAAGCTGGCTGACTGAACTGCCTCTCCGAGTCGGTTTTATTTCACACTTTGACTTATCAGGCACAGAGTGCTCAAAATCTACCTCAGAAATAGCAGTTGATTCTGTCCGACGTCTCAATTGCAATTAGCCCTGACACGACACGGTTAAACCAGCTGCGGCGATAGGACGCATGGCTCTTTAATTAGCAAAGAACTTCCAAAGAGCGAATGTTGTGCTGTATTACGATCTCGCATCAGTTAAGCGAGGACCCGACAGATTGTTTCTCGCGGAGAGCCCACGCTACATGCGAAATGCGTAGTGCTCGGTAAAAGAGCTGCAGCGGCGCAGATAATTGATTTGCTTATTTTGTTTTGTGCCGATAGGCCTCCATTTATTCCTCAGCGAAATTGTCGAAGGCAATTGGAGGGCAGATGGCATGCATACCGATCACCTCCGCGCGCTCTTAAACTCACAAAGCGAGCGTCCTACCCTGAACCGCACATATATCAATGCAGATGAAAATGCCCTGCTGGACTAATTATCACAGAATAATTAAAGATATGACCTGCATGGAGAGGGAAGAGGAGGGCTGCGGGAGGAAGGGGGGGGTCTTGTCTGAAGGTGGTCCTGATGATGGAGTAAACAAAGGCTCTGCGTGCAGCCCCCAGGAGATGATTATGTATCAAAAGGTCAGAGCTTATATGAGAGCGAAGAGGGAGGGGGAAGGGAGAGTGAGAGAGGCGAAGACAGAGAGACAGAGAATGGGCAAAACACAATTTCGAGGCCCTTTCAGGGTATTCAAATGTTTTAAGTGCAGCCACTTGACCATGAGGCCTGCAATGGCCTCGTCGAGAGCTTTCAGTCGCCACAACACATTCGTTGCACTAATAGCCTTGAGCAAACAATCGTAAGACCCCCCTTCAACTTCAGATGGTTGTGCCTCTGGCCTCTTTTGACCCTTTAACTAGGACTATGACTGATCCGTCGATCCCTCTGATAAGACGTTAAGAGCCAAGGGTCTCCCAAAGAGAGGTTTGGGGACTGCACCGCTCACGTTTTTAAAGGTATGCAGCGTCTCTGTCTTCAAAAGGGATAGCTTGTTGGAAGCGGGGTGCTGGTGGACCAGCAGCTGTACAATCACTATACTAAAAACCAACATGGAATTCATGACGGTTTATGCTGGAATTTCAGCAGGGACATGCACACATGAACAGCATTCTCGTATCACATGGGTGAGCTGATAGCGCAGCTTCAAGCTCAGCCAAGTATGCAGAGTCTTTGGAGTGTGGGCTAATGTCTGTTTAGTCTAGATCACGTTTGCCTATACACAGAATTCTGGGTAGCATTTGGCTTTCAGGTATCTGTAAGCTTATTTCTGACAATTGCTTTAAAACAAACCAGGATATGCCAAAACATCAGCTATCAAGTGGGCAATACATCCCGTAAAAAATATAGATAGGTTGTAAGACGCATTTTGATCAAAGAGTTGCATTTTAACCGTTTTTTTTTTTGTCCCCGAAGCACAATCTTTTCTCTCCAAAACGCTGGTGAAATGGAACACTTGATCCAGTTTTCTCACCAAGACTGTGTGTCACAAACACCCAAAAATAGATTAGTTTTTTAAAGTGTCATTATAGTGAGACAGAGGGTACCTGGCTGTTGTTGATAGCAGCGTAAGAGGGGAATGCATCATGATAAACGTCTCAAAGCTGAATAAAGTTCAAATGGATTTGAAATGCTTTCCTGCTACAAAATAAAACTAGCTCCACTAATGTGGCTGTCTACACAAGAGAAAGAGAGCACAAGAAAAAGTCGTTATTTAGTAAACTAGTGAAATTTCCATGGGTTATTTATTGCCCCCCCCCCCCCCCCCTTTTTTTTTTTTTCTTCCAAGGCTGAAATTAGCTCTGTGGGTGGGAGAGGCAATCATAAAGAGGAAAACACCTGCACAGATACAGGTGTATGAAAGCTATTAACACAGAGAGAGAAAACAGGGGGAAGGCAGAGTAAACTCACTCAAGCCATGACAAATTCATAACAATGTTCCGGACTGTTTTATAGAGAGTTTATTTAGGGCTTCATATTGTCATTGGATACAACATTTGCCATGACTTAATGATAAAGGCACATTCAGTGCTGAGTAAAATCACTAAATAATTGTTAATTTTGTGTGAAATACAATTACACTGAAATAAATGTTGACTGTGCATCAGTAACAAAGAATGACATTTCAATCATGACAATAATGAATTAAAAAATATAATATACCTTGAGAATGGAAGTAGTTCACGGTTCAACCCTGTGATATGCATAATATTAGTAATACATCACTAGATTACATAATAATATAAGTAATATGTTTTGTTTCTGGGGCTGGGGACTTTTTATGAGCATTTCTAATAAGCCTCTAGTTATTTTCACAAACCTCTTCGCTAATATGACTAAAACAGAGTAGCAGCCAATTTGCATTTTGCCTCTATGTCTTCCAGGCCTTCGTACAGCAGAGAAAGAAAGAAGCAAGCTATGCATTTAAAATCAAGTGTTTCTTAACAGTTCTGTAAATCAATTAAATAAAACCCACACAATATGATTCATGAATAAAACAAAAAACAAGTATTTTTTCTGAGCAGAGAATATTTAAAATTGCCAGTCCTTTAGTTTAAAAACAAGCCATTAAAAATAGATTTCACATTCATTTTCAGTTATATTAAGCAGTTTGGTTAAATATGATACAAACAACATGTTCCTATGATAAGATCTGAGATATAGATATGACTGCTTTAACAAACACTGGCCATCTTTATACAGCATAGGCCTCATTGGCTTTCCCCAGCACAAGCTAACTCAGACATTTGAGCGCATCATTAAAAAGTAATTAGTGGTTTGGAAAAGAACATTATGTGTATGTGTGTCTTTATCTAGGAGAAAAAAGATATCCAATCTGTTTTTGTCCTGAGAAACTGTGCTACAATCAGAATGAACCAGCTGATGCTATGAGCTCAGCAGACACAATCATGTAATCTGTTATGCTGCTTCTGTTTAGCTGCGTTTTGTAATTAGACTTGAAGCCCCTCCCCTTTCATAGCAAAGCCTGTTTAGATTCCGTGGACATTTTGCCTCCCATCGCCGTCAGCTGAATGGCGAAAACTGTACGACTAATGCCATCTCAAAATCAATCTGTGTGAACACCCCATGCGGTCCGGGGCTCCCGCTGGTGCGCAGGACTAACAATAAAGAGCAGTAAATGCATTCCTATCAGCCAGGCAAGCAGGCATGTGTACACTAAAACGCTTCCCGAAGAGAGCAAAAATAAACACCGTCCCCCATGAACCTCTCGTCGCACGCACACGGAAAAAAACAAACAAGTTGTGTGAAATGCAAAACGCCGCTCGTTGGATGGCACATAAAGCGGCGATTTGCCAATGTAGGTGGAGACGCTACACTGAGAGCAAGAGCTGTCTTTCTCCTGTTGCAGAAATCAAACAAACCACAGTGAAAATGTCTAGTTGCTACATAAACGGCCACAGTGCAAAGCCAGAAGGTTTCTGGGACCAGTGGAGGTTATCTCCCCGAAGACAGTCGACAATGACTCTCCTCAACTACGCGTATTCTTAAGCAATAACAACGAGAGCCGTATTATCCACCCAAGAATACCCGTCACCGAAGAGAGCCTTAGAAAAAGGGGGCTTCGCCTGACTTTCAGCCATCCACAGTGGCATAGGCCAAAGCAGAGTTTTCTCTCTAGGGGAATTGATTGAAGATGCCCTTTACCACAAGCCAAGGCCCCCGTCAAAGGTTGCATCTGCAGACAGAAATGAACACACTTTGCATTTGTAGCAGGAGAGGGAGGATATTGCATGTAAAAAATGCTTCCCTTCCTGGGTTTAACTAGTTATGTGGAGAGACAGATGGTGAGGGGGATCATCTTACCTGGGAGAGGGTGCTCACAGACCTCACGTCCTGTCCTCGGTCCAGCCCGGCCTCTGGGGGCGGAAGCGCTCGCAAACATCGAGGCCAAATCTGGGAACGATGTTAAAGAGGGAGGAATTAAACACAAGTTGATATGTGCACAGGCTTGATATATTCTACAGCATAGGTTTAACGTCGCTATTGCACACCACATTAACAGTCAAACACTGTCACCTTCAAAGTCTCACACGCTCATCACACACATTCAGGGAGGGCGCAAGAGAGAGAAAGAGAAAGAGGAGTCATACAGAAAATCCATTAGCAGCGGGAAGCAAATTACAGATCGTTTGGGGGGGGGAAAGGGAATGCAATGATGGCTGTCAGAAACGGGGAACAATGACTGTTATTATGGCTTTCATTTTCTGAGGGGTGCAGCAGCTCTCAAATGGAAGTGGAAAAAGATGGACATCAGAACATGTATTTTTGCAGCTTTGTGGAATTCATTCAAACACACTTTCTGACTCACGTGGCGCCACAAATTAACATGAACAAAGAATAAATCCAAAGATTCGTCTCATATGTGTTAACAACAGCTTTCATGTAACATTTCTCACAGGCCACAGGAAAAAAAAAAAAAAAAAAAAAAAACGCATTTAAATGCAAATATTAAGAGAATGAGCACCGAACAATAGTGATTCACCATGACACTTGGAGTGTAAAGCCAACACAACAAAATACATTCAAAAACATGGCATAAACATGGACCGTGGCAATCTTAACATGCTCGAAACACTCAGACACACCCATCCACTGATGCTTACAACATTTTGCTCAGAATTCACACCAAACAAGACACGTAGTAGAGAAACAACACATTGGAGACATTGTGACAGCAGCACAACCACTGGTTCAGCACAACAGGCTTGTCAAAAAACAAACTCTCTTCTTATCTTGTTTGGACAGCCCTGTCAAAGCTAAAAGACCACCCTCCCGTGTCCCCAAAGCATGCATACAGCCAGGTTCACAGCATCTTCCTCTGGCCAGGCACAATTAAATAGCAAAAATACATAGTCTTTAGTCTCGTCTCCAGAAGCGTTTTCCTGCAGCAGGTGCACGAACGAGAAGTCAGAGTGACTGTCCCAATCCATTTTTGACTTTTCCCTCCATTTTGGGGCTTTTGAGAACAACGAAAACAACGAAACATGACGTGAGGTGGACAAAGAGCAGACAAACGAAAGAAAGAGAAGACAAAACGTGGACAGAGGGGGACAAAAAAGCTTTTCTTTTTTTTTCTCTCTCTCGTGAAGCTCCTCTTCATTCCACTCACACATCATTACAGAGGCTCACTGACACAGGGCTCCTGCTGCCTGCCAGTGATTGCCATTTAATTGAAGGAGCAGGAATCCCATGAATATGTTAATACGGCAAACACAGTTGACAAATCCAGCAGAAAAATATCCACCGCCCCGATAGTAGCGCGATTACACAAATCTGCAGCACAGTGACAATCAGCTCACACAATACCCATGGCAACAAATCTTTCTTTCCCCCATGATACTGTGACGAGTCACAAAAGGAACAAAAGGCAAAGTAGTGGCAGAAAAAAAAAAAACAGGCACAAATCCTTACTCCACTGAAGCAGGCTTACCCTAGAGATCTCTACAGAGAGGCACCCGCTGAGCACAAAGCCGCCCATTCGTCCGCTGCCTTGAGCCGGCAGTGACGGGGAAGGCTGAGGATGCCGTGCCTCCGTTCCTTCAGGTTGTTGTGCCGCCGATCCGTCGTCGCCGTAAGACCATGTGCCCAAACGTGCAGGATCCCCTCCCGTGCCTGAGGACAGGCTTGCCACCTCGCCGGAGAAGAGGAGCGAGGTCTGCAAGTTGTTGCGCACAGCACACTAAGTCACAGGAGGATGAGAGGACCGAAGGAGTTACAGAGAGAGAGTGGAGAGAGTGGGAGGGAAAGCAGGAGTGGGAGAGAGGGGGACAGACTGAGAGTGAGTATGTGGCTGTAAGGATAAGATACTGAGAGAGAGAGGGAGAGAGAGAGAGAGGGAGGAACACCTAAAATACCCAACCACAGCGTTCAGTGAGGAAAGATCCATCTATCTTTCGATCTAAGGAGGGATGGACATGGAGAAAGAGAAGCCGAGAGAGAAAGAAAGAGAGAGCGGGTCTAATTAGATTTTAGCTCCAACGCAGTAAGCAAAGGCAGTGAGCCATGAATCTCAGGCATCTAATGGTGGATTAATTGAGGGAGATCTGATGCGCACCCCTCTCGGTCTAGTCTTCGTGACATCTTATTGGACTGTGGCTCAGTCCTCTGGGACTGCCGTTACAACAGTTCAGGAAGCATCATTTCCACCAACACCGGCACTGCCATCTGTATGCATGACTTCACCGCTTCTCACAAACCCTTCAGTTCACTGTGAGAGTCATTCGCTGTTGAGAGAGACGTGAAGCAAAAATGAGAAAGATGTCACATTAAACATATTTAGGTTTTGTGTACGTGTATCCTGCTGCTGTAAATCTTTGACTTGTGTATGATATTTTTAATGACACTTGCTACATATTAGAAGCAGAAACACCTTGCAAATGTTCTATAAATGAAGATCAAAATAATTTTCCATTTACAATACATATGAGTTTGTCATATGATAAGATATATGTCATTTGCTTATTTAATCCAAAGATGTACACCATGAATCAGATTTATCAGAAGGGCCCGTTTAGGCCACACCACTACCATACATATTTAAATGTTATTAAATCTTGTGCAATATTTGTGTGTTTCTTAGTCTGACTTCATATTTAGGAAAGATATCATGACATTGTCCGTTGTGTTTTACTGGAAAATTAGGCTAAATCATAATGTCAGAGAACTATCTTAGTAGATTTCTTAGATTTCTTAAATAGAATCCAGATATATACTGCTTCATTAAAAAAAAAAAAAAAAAAACACATTTCAGACAGAAATTTTTATTTGATGAATAATGAAGCACATCCTGCTTTTACCTTAGACAAAGGCAACGAAGTGATTGACCCCATTTTGTAACTACATACTGCCCTCTGTTGGTTTGTCCAGCTGTAGTTCACATTTATTTCAGAGCCGCTCCTTTAGGTTGATATTATTAGCCATCTTCACCATTATGCTCAGAATATATGGATTCTTTGACTACTTGACAGACAAACCATATTGAAAGCTGTTGATTTAATGTTACTACAAGTAATCAATGACAATTTTGACAATGCTTAATATAACGGGAAAATATTGTCAATCCTAGTATCTCTAATATATATATATATATATATATATATATATATATATATATACAGTATATATATATATATATATATATATATATATATATATATAGGCAATGTTTTTTTATTGTTTTCATCTTTTAATATATGTATTATTTTGTTTGTATATTATTTATTAATTTTATTTTATTTTAATTCTTGAGCCAATAATGCAATCAATGATCATAAACGATCATAATATAGAACTGAATTAATTATTTAAAATCTGATTTCTGAATTGTGATGCCACCTGAATCATAATCTCACAGCATTCACTGGAGAACTGGCCTCCCGACTGAGCCTAGTTTTTCCCAAGGTTTTTTTTTCTCCATTATGTCACCTGATGGAGTTTAGGTTGCTTGCCACTGTCACCTCTGGCTTCCTAAGTTGGGGACACCTTCTATTCAACAATATTATATAGATGAATATATATACACTACAGGTCAAAAGTTTTAGAACACCCCAATTTTTCCAGTTTTTATTGAAATTTGAAAGTCCAGTGAATAACCTGAAATGGTACAAAGGTAAGCGGTAAACTGCCAGAGGTTAAAAAAAAAAACGTTTAGGTTACCAAAAACTGAAAAATAACGTACATTTCAGAGTTATACAAAAAGGCCTTTTTCAGGGAACAAGTAATGGGTTAACAACTTACAGCTGTTCTGCAGCAATGGAAGTAAATTAAGCCTTGAAAGTTGATGCTAACAATTCCTACAGGTGTCCCAACTTTTGTTGATTACTTACAAACCCTCTGTCTGTATAAAAGCAGTGTTGGAACAGACTGTGTTACTACACCCTCTTAAGAATTATTTGGACAGTATTGTAGCGCAGGAAGTAGTAAATTGCTCTCATAATGGCGAGAAAAAGGCAATTAACAAAAGAAGACAGACAGACCATTATAACCCTTAAAAGTGTAGATCTTTCCTTTAGAGAAATTGCAAAGAAAGCCAAGGTTTCAGTGAGTAGTTTCCTGTACCATCAAAAGGCATTTGGAAACTGGAGGAAACTCTGACAGGAAGAGGTCTGGCAGGCCCAAAGCCAAAACAGAATCAGAAGACAAGTTTCTGAGAGTCAACAGCTTGTGTGATAGGCGGCTCACAGGACAACAGCTTCAAGCACAGCTTAACACTGGTCGAAGTAAGCAAGTCTCAGTTTCAACTGTGAAGAGAAGACTTAGAGCTGCAGGTTTGACAGGTCAAGTGGCAGTAAGAAAGCCATTGCTAAGATGGCAAAATAAGAAAAAGAGGCTTGCCTGGGCCATGAAGCACCGCCAGTGGAAGACTGGAAGAAGGTGTTATGGACTGATGAATCGAAATTTGAAATCTTTGGTTCATCACGCAGGGTTTTTGTACGCCGAGTAGGCGAAAGGATGGTTCCTCGGTGTGTGACACCAACTGTCAAACATGGAGGAGGAAGCGTGATGGTCTGGGGCTCTTTTGCTGGATCCAGAGTCGGCGACTTGTAGAGTCAGTGGCACCCTGAACCAAAACTGCTACCACAGCATTTTGCAGCGCCATGCAATACCCTCTGGTATACGCCTAGTTGGTCAGGGGTTCATCCTACAGCAAGAAAATGACCCAGAACATAACTCCAGGTTATGTCAGAACTACCTTAGAAGAAAAGAACAAGACGGTAGGCTTCAAATCATGGAATGGCCAAGCACAGTCTCCAGACTTAAACCCCATCAAGCTGGTTTGGGATGAACTGGACATAAGGGTGAAAGCAAAGCAACCTACAAGTGCAACACATTTGTGGGAACTTCTGCAACAGTGTTGGGAAGAACTTTCCGAACAATATTTGGTTTCCATTGTAGAAAGAATGCCACGAGTGTGTTCGGCTGTTCTATCTGCAAAAGGTGGCTACTTTGATCAGTCAAAAATTTAGATTAAATTTTGTTAAACAAAACGATTCCATGATTTCTTTTTTATCTCCAATTGTTTATTTGTTCTATGCTTTAATTTCAGAGTACATGGAGACATTAAACTGCGTAAATCGAGGAATCGAGGCGTTCTAAAACTTTTGACCGATAGTGTATACATATATATATATATATATATATATATTTCACACACACACACAGGTGCTGGTCATTTAATTAGAATATCATCAAAAAGTTGATTTATTTCACTAATTCCATTCAAAAAGTGAAACTTGTATATTATATTCATTCATTACACACAGACTGATATATTTTAAATGTTTGTTTCTTTTAATTTTGATGATTATAACTGAAAACAAAGGAAAATCCCAAATTCAGTATCTCAGAAAATTAGAATATTACTTAAGACCAACACAAATAAATAAAAAAATACTTTTTTTTGAACATGAAAAGTATGAGCATGTACAGCACTCAGTACTTACTTGGGGCTCCTTTTGTCTGAATTACTGCAACAATGCAGCGTGGCATGGAGTCAATCAGTCTGTGGCACTGCTCAGGTGTTATGAGAGCCCAGGTTGCTCTGATAGTGGCCTTTAGCTCTTCTGCATTGTTGGGTTTGGCATGTCGCATCTTCCTCTTCAAAATACCCCTTAGATTTTCAATGGGGTTAAAGTCAGGCGGGTTTGCTGGCCAATTAAGAACAGGGATACCATGGTCCTTAAACCAGGCACTGGTTGCTTTGGCACTGTGTGCAGGTGCCAAGTCCTGTTGGAAAATGAAATCTGCCTTTCCATAAAGTTGGTCAGCAGCAGAAAGCATGAAGTGCTCTAAAACTTCCTGGTGCGTGGCTGCATTGACCTTGGACCTCAGAAAACACAGTGGACCAACACCAGCAGATGACATGGCACCCCAAACCATCACTGACTGTGGAAACTTTACACTGGACCTCAAGTAACGTGGATTGTGTGCCTTTCCTCTCTTCCTCCAGACTCTGGGACCCTGACTTCCAAAGGAACTGCAAAATTTACTTCCATCAGAGAACATAACTTTGGACCACTCAGCAGCAGTCCAGTCCTTTTTGTCTTTAGCCCAGGCGAGACGCTTCTGATGCATGTCTGTTGTTCAAGAGTGGCTGACACAAGGAATGCAACAGCTGAAAGCCATGTCTTATATGTCTGTGCGTAGTGGTTCTTGAAGCACTGACTCCTGCTGCAGTCCATTCTTTGTGAATCTCCCCTACATTTTTTAATGGGTTTTGTCTCACAACCCTCGCCAGGGTGCGGTTATCCCTATTGCTTGTACACTTTTTTCTACCACATCTCTTCCTTCCCTTCACCTCTCTACTCATGTGCTTGGACACAGAGCTCAGTGAACAGCCAGCCTCTTTTGCAATGACCTTTTGTGTCTTGCCCTCCTTGTGCAAGGTGTCAATGGACAACTTTTGGACAACTGTTAAGTCAGCGGTCTTCCCCGTGATTGTGTAGCCTACAGAACTAGACTGAGAGACCATTCAAAGGCCTCTGCAGGTGTTTAAAGTTAATTAGCTGATTAGAGTATGGCACCAGGTGTCTTCAATATTGAACCTTTTCACAATATTCTAATTTTCTGAGATAATGAATTTGGTATTTTCCTTAGTTATCAGTTATAATCATCATAATTAAAAGAAATAAACATTTGAAATATATCAGTCTGTGTGTAATGAATGAATATAATATAAAAGTTTCACTTTTAGATGAAATGCACTAAATTAATGACTGATGATTACAGTTTTACAGTGGAACTAAATCAACACTGAATTGATTCAAGCTGACATTACTTTCTTCTAGAGCTGTACAGTCGAAACAAACTGTGTTCCATAATTTTCCTATCATCACTCTAAATCTGTTTTGAAACAATCTGTATTGTAAAAAGCACTATTTAAATAAAGGTGACTTAACTTGATAATAACTGTGAAAATCCCAATCAGAAACATTAAATGAATATGAAATAATCTTCTGTAGAAATGCATTTTTTGAACAAGTCTGATTTTGAACCAGAGTTTCTTTTTGCAAAGTTGTATTCAGAGTATAACATACAAGAGCACCTCATATTTACAGTTGCTCATCAAATGTGCACTATTACCAGGGATGGAAAGAGTACTGAAAAAATATACTCAAGTAAAAGTACCATTACTTTCCAAGAGATACATTTTTGCTATTGGTCAGAAAGAATGAGAAATATCTATGCCCTCCAACATGATTGAATTTCGACTGCCAACTTTTTAAAAATACATAATCTATCAGTGATAAAATGTATCTATTCAAAAGGAGACTACTATTTTCAGTACACTCATCACCGTTTTAAATCATAATGTATGAAAAGATTTTAAACTGATTTAAAATCAGTTGTAAGGCCTAAGTGAACAGTGAGTAAACTATTGTTGGACATAAAGAAATAATGTTAAGAACAGAGCAAAAAATACAAAACAAATACAAAAACTCTCATGTGAGAGTTCAGCATCACACACCAGAAAAGGGTACATAAAAAAGAGGGATTTCTCTCCAGAATAGTGACAGTTTTAGTATTTTGTGATTAAAGAATGAAAATCAGTAACTACATTGCAAATCCATACAGCATACATTGCTCACATTGCATAAATCCCAGCAGCCAAATAACCAGGATTTAACTAGGATTTTGGAGGCGGGGGAAACCTAAAATCCACAAAAGTAATGCTTTGAACACATAATTATTTTTTACTTAAATCTTTATGAATATTTTTGTCATTAGAACATACCTTTAAATAAATGATCGCCATCTTAATATGTAAATGATACATCACAAGTCTTTAGTATGATATATCTACTAGGCTGTTATATATTTTATACATTCAGCTTAAATGCACTATTATTATTCATTATTTCAAATTAAATGACAAATACAGTGTTGATATCGTCCACAACTGACTAACTAATAACGCTGACCTTGATGACCATGTGGAATTGGTCAAACAAACAAATAAATGGTTAGTCATAAACTAGCCGTAGATTTATCACACCTCATCATGTGCTGGGATGTAATCAAGAAGGTGCATACTGAATTTGGTCCTCCGATTTTAGTACTTTAAGCCCTGGTAAGCCTTTTCCCCAACATCAAGCTCATGTTAAACTCATCAGGAAGCAAGGACCTGCAGACTGCTGGAGGACGCGTGCGCTATGGAGAGACACGGCAGGACTCAATACTCGCAACCTCGCGCTAAATTTCAGGCCCTGTAGATAGGCCTACAGATCACCTAATAAGCAGAAATCTGAAATTTACCTTAAAATAGAGGAATTAAATGCTGACATGTCGGCATGAATTGATCCTTGAAGGTTGAGCTTCCATAACAGCCACAATTAAAAGAAGTTCGCGCCCTCCACTGAATAAAGTTTTATGCGTGATTTGATTTGACTTGACGGAAGTCACGAGATCGATTTCTCTCTCGCTATCCAATCAAGTTTACGGATAAAAATGAAATTAAAACAAGCGGGTAATGACCACAAACGTAGTACTTAAAATGTACTCAAGTAAAAGTAAATTGCACAATTTTAAAAAATACTTAATTACAGTAACGCGAGTATTTGTGATCCGTTACTTCACACCTCAGATTATAACATACTGCTGCTTTCACACTTTTGTATTGTCCCTGTTCTTCACTGCAGAGGGTCAAGATATCAGATACACCCCTACTATCAATAATCACTCTTTTTCAAGTAATCACGGAGCCAATCAGTGGCAGACTGAATTAAAAGATAAGTATCTGTCAAGGAAGATACTTTAAGGAAGATAATTACACAGACACGAATCTCAGCTGAATAAGTTGTAAGTCTGCTGATTTGCAAACAGGCCTCTTGTTTTGGTCAAGGTGAGCATTTCTGCATTCATCCTGTTATTCACTCGCTCTCGAATCAGTATATCGAATACTGAATGTTTACTCTCCCTGTCCCTCTAAACGCCTGGCTCCTTTCAGAGGTTCGATTCGAAATGGTATCTTTAAGTGAGAATATACATTGTATCAATATCTATTTTTAAAAACGTCTTTTTCCAACTTCAGCATTTATTGTGCAGCAAAAGAAATGGATATCGTACCTGTATTCACAGTTACAGTGTTCTCCAATAGTGCAGCTTTGCACTTCCTGGACTAAAAGTAGGCAACTGATAAAATTTAAATGGTGTCAGCAGTTTAATAATATGCAGTACAGTATAAAGGTTCCCCAAGACGGCTGAACCTGCCAGTGGCCCGAGATGCAAACACACACCCACACACCAGCAGATCACGGGATTGGCCCTTCCTGTCAGATTAGATGCAATCAGAGTGGAGCGGCTCTCTTTCACTACACCCCTCCCCCTCACCAATATGCTAATTAGCTACTCTCTCATGCAAATTATTTGCAAGTTATGAGTGCTCCGAGTGGCATCTGCTAAGACTGGTCTGCTTCAAGCAAGTGCGCAAGTCGTTCTGGGTTGATATACTGTAATTAACTAGATTATATTTATTGTATTGGATAAAAATACTCATCAGGACATTTTTGTATCAGTAATGTCGCTGTGATTAGCATTTTTGCATCCTAAACACACCATTAAATGGAAGTTCACACATTCGGATCTCATTTTCTAAACGTTTGAATTATATCCGTAATGTTGAACTGAGTGGTTTTTCACCGAATAAGACGCCATAATCTTCCAAATCTCTCATCTCTCATCAATTGTGTCGGGTAGACCACCGCCAGCGTTAGACATGACAGCACAACAGTACATTTCCACATCATTCAGCAGTCAACAGTCTTACAGGCCATTTGAACTGCAGCAGACAAGGCCAACTCCAGTCGAATCCCTGCCTGACAGGGGGACTGTGCATGAAATCATGCAAAACATATGAGTTCTTGATTGGGCGTCCACTCCAGTGTGATACACACACGATGGTGCGTGTACTTTTAGCGCGTGTATATGTGCAAGCGTGTCTGTGTGTGTGTTGGACCGTGGCTGACGGGTTGTTGACACATTCTCATTACACTGGGATCATGTTGCTTTTGGCCCCAAGTGGCTGGCTGCGGTTCCTCTACCTCACACATACTCACACACCATATTCTATTATCAACAACTCATGTAGTGTTTGATTATGACAATGTCATAAAAAAAAAAAAAAAACACCTTTTCTGGAAAATAATTATTATTAAACCAGTCTGGTGTATTGTTTGCGTTTATATAACTAATAGAACCAAACGGATAATGGACTATATTTAGTCTATATATTCTTATAGACTATATATTACTATATAATATATAGACTATAAGAATAATTTCCATTATTAGTAATAATAAATGTAACACTTGAGTCATTACAACAGCGTTATAACGATAAACAACCACTGATGAAAGGAATCCATGTTAGCCATATTTTTATCCCTTTATCCATATCCTCACCAATCACAAATTTATTTTGTCTACTGTGTAGTTCATATTTTTTTGGCATTGTGTTAGGTAGACCTCCCTGCATTTATATGTCACTGGACCAAAGTACAGCGTATGATGTAAGTATTGTGCATTAAATTGGAAAGATCATATTTACGAGTTGAATGATCGCAACTACAAAGTCAGAATTACAAATGGGAAACTTCTTGGGAAGTTGGGTCAGTGAAAAAACATGGCGGATGCCATTGAAATCAAACTAATTATTATTTATTCAATTTACATTAAAACTAGTTGTATGTACAAAATGAAATAATACAACTTTCAGTTTACGGCACCTTTATAAATTTAATATTTAAAAAAAAAACATTAAAAAGCAAAAATACACCCAGTGAACATTGTTCATCATTTTGTATTGGAGTTTAAACAAATCTTGCTAAACTAAAGTGAGTTAAGCAACTGACGTCAAATTACAACTTCTCAACTAAGAAATAAGGAACTTTAGGCTGACTTCACATGCTATCAGAATTATCGTATATATGAGTTTCCTTTCACCCTCTCAAGTATTCGATCATTTTGATAACCGAGTTTCCGAGTTGGGTGTGCCATAAAATGTAAACTTGGCAGATGTGGAGAACAATTCGATTGTTCACAAAGACCCACCCCATTTAGTTACTGTTGCTACTTCTGACAAGCCACTCTGATGCAGTGAAAAATACAGATATGTTTCATGTCTTGTCATTGAAGTAGTGCATATTTACATATATGAATTTGAAGCAATGGTTATTTGAAGTATGTTTTATACACAGTGAAAATAGCATATTTAAAAGAAATTCCAGAATCGTCAGCAAGCTAATATCTAGATAACACGGTGAAAGTTTATGAGGTTGTCAACGAACAGGATGCATTTCATTCAAAATTAAATATCTTCAATAGCTACATTTGAATAAACCTGGTGTCCTACATCTTCCCAATTCTTTCCATCAGCAATGCACTCGACGCGACAAGCTCGTAATCGCGACTTCAGAACTGGGAATTATGAATATTTCCGACAGCACGAGAAGACAGCATTAATCAATATTAGGGTAGAGTGGGGGGAAACGTCCCGTTTTTTTCCCAAAATAACCTCTAGATTGAGTCTAGATATGTTTTTGTTGTTGCTATGGACTACAATGACAAGAAATGGATTTCACATTAAGTGGTCTAATTTTCTGAAGTAAGAAAATAAGTGTTTTAAAGCGTCATGTTTTGCAGAACTTCGCAGTTATGTATGATATGAAAATAGTAAGGCCTGTAGTTCGGGAGTAGATGTAATCTAAGGAAAATATATTTATATTTTTAGAATGACAAAATGACAAAAAAATAAAAAAATTCTTAAACACTGTCTGTGGGGTAAAACACCCTCAGCCATGTGCGGTAACGTGCCCCCTTCTTACTATCATAATTACGGAAGTTACTCTGTTCTGAACATCAAATTCTTTGTTTTTTACATCAAATGTAATCTAACTAGGTGGTTGAAAAAAAATATTTGGACTATATTTAAAAATTACCCCAAGCTAGCATCAGCTAACAATACTTTTCAAATAGGCTATTATAATTTTGTAATTCATAATTATTGGTTATGCTCAAGACTTAATTACTGATTTAGTTTATTTTAGTTGTGGTGGTTTTGTTATATTTTGCTGTAAAT
Source organism: Opsariichthys bidens (assembly GCA_037194245.1). Lineage (NCBI taxonomy): Eukaryota > Metazoa > Chordata > Actinopteri > Cypriniformes > Xenocyprididae > Opsariichthys > Opsariichthys bidens. Next base: position 7,129,557 of record CM074295.1, read on the forward strand.
GTAAATTGTTTTGACGGAATGTGGGCATTTTACCCCACCTGTGGGGTAAAACGCGCCCTTGATACAAATTAATGTTTTGCTAAAAATCTAATGACATGAAAACTCTGGACATTTTTCATACTTGGTTTATAATTTGTTATTGTTATAGAGAAAATTCATAAAAAAAAAAAAAAAGCCCTTAAGGGGGGTGTTTTCCCCCTCTCTACCCTAATCATCAAAGATAGATGAGAAGAGACTGATTGTGGAAGTTTAGAAACAGATATGACATTATCTCTCAAATTTCACCAAGGAAAACTTAAAAATGCAACATTACGTCAGTATACGCTGAAGTATACACTGAAAAGGGGGGCTGGGGGGGGGTTGCTTGTTAATACAAATTATCCAGTTGTTACAAACATCCAATTAAAAGAGAAGACAACACATGCTAGACCTTCACTTTGAGTGATTTGAGTTCTGCTGAGGCAGTATCTTAATATAAATCTGAATAACAAACCTTTTTACAATCATATTGTATGTAAATATAATTGTTAAAGTTGGTGCTAATTCAATTTAAGTTGTTGTAATTACTCCTCCATTTAAATAATTTAATGTCTATCTTTTTTTCTTATCACACTATATTCCTTTACTCTCAGCCAATTTGACAGTCTTACCTGTACTAGCCTGATTTGGCTGATTCTCAGTGGGCTCACCCTCACTCTCTGAGCCTGTTTATACAATTTATGAAATTATGTTTGGTTCATAAATGTTTAAATGTTATGCACTTTTTTGTCATGTTATTTCATTTCTTTGAAAAAAAAACAATTTAATGCAGTGCAAGACGGGCATGTCAGCAGAGGGGCAGTGCCAGGCGACCCCCTGTGCACAGCCCTGTGTGACAATGAAGCCCAGTCCAAAAATGAATGCTATTATCAGACTGGCTGTGTTGTACAGTGGTGTAAAGAGTACCTAAAAAACATTCTTGTGTAAAATTACAGATACCTTACAGTGAAAATGACTCCATTACAAATTACAAGTCACCAATTGCAAAACGACTTGAGTCCTCTTAGAGTTTTAGAGCATCTGATTTTATCACAAAAAGACTATAAGTAAACCAATATCCTTCAAAAAGGTCTCGTCAATAAATCCTACTTGCACCACTTATGCTGGTTTTGGCCTCATCGGCGGCTGTAGTCATGACTCTTATCTCATGTATGAAACACAATCAGCAACTTCCTGCTAATGCGCTCGAATTCACGTAAAGTGGCCTTGTTGGTAAGTTAGGAGGAGTAAATTCCCTTAAATGGCAATATCGCTACTTTATAGCAGAAAGTTAGATGTCATGCAAAATGTAACTGCATTACTCATCACAAATGCATTGGAGTAAAAAGTACATTTACTTGTTCAAAAATGTAATTAAGTAGAGAGTTGCTAATATCTTTACTCAGTACAACTACAAAGTAGCCAAAAGGATACTTAAGTACAGTAACTAATTACATTTACTCAAATACTTTACACCTCTGGTGTTATATGAACGTCTGCGTCAAGTAATGCTCCATTTTCACATTCCATGTTTCATATTTCATATCAAGCTATTCAGTAACGGTGTTGTCTCACTGGTAGAGCGCTTAAGTTTGAAAAATCTATCGGGGGAAAAAAGCTGTGGCGCAGGAACATCAAAACCGTACTACATTTTTGGATTCAATTGGATTATCCATTTCTAAATTGGAGAAATTATGTAAAAAAGATATTTTCAATATTTAAACTTCCATGACATCTTAATGGTATTATGACGGCCAGTGTCGAGGGTATCGCATTACAAGTAATGCGACTTTTGTAATCAGATTACTAATTCAAAGTTAGTTTTTCAAATAAGTAAACACAAGTTACTTTGTTTTCCCATTTACTCAGTCCATGTCAAGAGAAATCGGGATTGAGGTGCAGAGGTGTTGTGTGCACATGATGGTTACTGTAGATCAAGGCTAAATGTGAACAGGCATTTACTCATCTCCCTAGGACAAAAACAGATTCAGTATTTCTCAAAATGTTAAAAACAGTGCAATGCAAACTCAGAAAATTACGTAAACCAGTAATAATTAAATATGTTAAAGAACAGAAATATACTTTATTTAATCTCTGTTACGAACCCCACTTTCAAAGTGCTCGTTAGGAACATAAAAAGGACACGCGAGACAAAAAGTCAGGTTAACTGTTATTATTACTGCTGCACTCGCGTGTCACAGTGAACTGGTGTAATAAAGAATCAAATCAACTTACTGACCCAAATACAATTAATCAGAACAAACAAAAACACAGACCATCAAAGGAAACACAGAAAAACACAGCTTATCAGTGGCTGGCTGGACATCAGGACGGACACGAAGCTCGTTAGAACACAGCCGGTCATCAGCGCTTGCAGGACAGCAAGAGACATTCAGAGCTTCCCCTCAAGTGTGCACCACACTCGCACTGAGCTCAGAACAGTGACTGTGGGTAAAGGCAGCGCAAGATCAGCACAGCGCCCACGTCTGCACTCTCCCATCTTATATTCAACCCTGAGCGCAATTACTAAACAGGCCGCAAGTGTACAGGGGCGGAGCTTACCCTCGGAGAAGAGAATGACCCAAATTAATACAAAACATATACACCAAGCACAATAATAATAATAAAACAAAAGCTTGGACCGTAACATCTTACTTTATCAACCAATGTCTTTGGCGCTGACCTTTGATAATCCAAAACACATTTGTGATTTTTTTTTATTGCTTTTTTACATTTAATTTAATTTACATTTCCTTCGGTGACCGTCCGAGTCATTCATTTCACTTTTGTTGTGAAAGGGCCTTTACATCTGTCAAAAATAGAACTTTTGGTTTTATTTGTTATTAAAAAACAAATAAGCAAGCCTAGTCCAGATGAGAAAGTAATGCAAAAGTAATATAACACATTACTTAGTTACATAAAAAGTAACTAAGTAATGCAATTAACTACTTTTGTAGGGTGTAACGCAATATTGTAATGTATTCAATTTAAAGTACTTTACCCAACACTGATAACACCATAAAGAGGCTTTAAAGGGGACCTATTATGCAAAATGCACTTTTATAAGGTTTAAACACTGATGTGCGTCTGCAGTGTGAGAGAACAACCAGTCTATAAAGGTAAAAATCCACTCCACTTCTTTTATATATATATATATATATATAATTACCATGAATCAAAATCAGTCTCTTAAAACGAGTTGATTCAGAGTCCACCCATACGATGAAGCCATCATAGGAGGAAGCCCCACCCACAGCCAGTGACGATCTGCCCTATTAGCATAGACAGCTCTGAGTGAGACGCACGGAGTGAAATATAAACCTTGTGACAAGGATTTAATTTGTAAAGCTTTACAGAACCAAATGAATAAGACATATTTAATTAACAGGTGATCACTAGTGCTAATTAGTATGTTACTGGGAATTTCAACGGAAGCCACTAATGTGTGATCCTTTTTTTGCAAAGATTTATATATGAACCTTAAATTTGTAATGGTACTTATTTATTACAGACAATGATTCAGGCATGTACAAAGATATATGAAAAGACTGAATGAACTCTTCACATCAGCTTTTGGGAAACATCAGAATTATATTCAATCTTGTCTTAAAAGCCGCTTTTACCCATTGTAAAAGCATGTAATGCATAGCCCCTCGTGACTTATTACTTTATTTATTGGTGTCATTGTTATGTAAATTGAGTTTACAATGTAATCTTTTACCACGTAGATGCATATAATAGTACTGCCAATATGCCAGAGCTGTATAGCACTTGACTGTGATGAAGCAGCTGAACTCAAACACTTCATGCCCTGTCTCCAGTTTGCTGCCATCATACGTCTGCCCCTGCCACCCACTGGCATTTAGAGAACGCTCCAAAAGACCCGAATCAAATAAGGCTTTATGGACACGGTGTCCTGCAAATGTTACATAACCCTCAATTACGTGTAGATTTCCCATGAGATTGACTAGCCAATCGACCCCAGTAGAATGTGGGGAGGGGTTGGGTGGACAGGAATACCGATAAGTTAAGAAAAAGCTCATTTAGACCTGAATAGAAATTATTGACCTGGAAGCAGCTGCTGGTTGCTTGCTGATTTGTTGCCGGTTCTGTCAAGAGCAATTACTGCTGTGGTCTGGTCACTTGGAGCCAGTGATAAAAGTTTATGACTGAGTTCACTGGCAATGGGAAGATGCTGAAGATACTTCTCCAGCATACTTTTAAACATTATCCAAAGAGTGGAGGCAAGAACGCTTGACCCTCTGTACAAAAGTCACATGATCAATCTAACTGATTAGTGACCTATAGTATTCTCGATTGGATGCTCACTCTCGCTTCACAAAGCTGGTGAGCGAAACACAGATAGCATGAGGAGAGACATCAGCGCTGCTACTTCAAGAAGGGAAAAAAGCAAGTGCTTTAAATATTTTGAATGCGTTAAACAGAAAATATTTATCACAGAAATGAATGGTTTGACAGCCCACTGTTACAAATCAGCTGAGATTGCTGAAATACAATCTAGCAGAAAGTGTATGCAAATGTTTCACCTTTGAAGTCATAATTACTTTCACTATAATCAAATTGTGGGATGTATATTCTGTTATGTTGTTTTGGATGAGTTCCCAGTTATCGTAAGTTTCCCTGGTTGTTAATTAGTTCCTGCACCTGTTCTGTTTTACATTGCATTCACCCAAAATTGAAAATTATTCCACGAGTTACTCACCCTCAAGCCATCCTAGGAGTATATGACCATCTTCTTTCAGACGAACACAATCGGAGATATATATCCTTAGTCCTCCAAGGTTTATAATGATTGTGAATGGCTGCCCAGATTTTGAAGACAAAAAAAAATACATCCATCCATAAAAAATTTACTCCAACGGGTTAATAAAGGCCTCCTGAAGCCAATCGATGCACAAATATCCTTATTTAAAACTTTAGAAAGTAAAATAAGGAGCATCAGGCGTGACAGCCATACAGATGCATCGTTAAACTTCCACAATGTAGTACACAATCCCATTGACACCTCAGCTGGTTTGAGGGCGAGTAAATCATGGGATAATTTGGGTGAACTATCCCTTTAAGCCCTCAGTTCCTTCAGTTCAATGTTTGGTCCCGTCAATGTTAGTTTTTTCTCCTGCATGTTCTTCTGAGTTATTAAAGATTGTTCCCTCGAATCTCCTGTGTCGCGCGTGTTATAAAGCCACACCGTAACATGACAAATAATATTCAGCACGAATTCTTTGACAAAGAATATTTTTAAACCCAAAAGAGTAACAGAATATCAGGGGCTTCGGAAATGCAGTTTCAACGCATAAGATCATGTTTGTGTTTTGTATTCAGCATGAGTGTAGCTAATGAAGCATTCTTGCTTGATGTGACAATTTTGTTTAGTTTGCAGTTTAGTTCTTCAAAATGCTTTGGTTTTATAGAGGTATCTCTCTCGGTGTAGATTCCGAAACTGACAGATAATATCTGAAATAAAGCTGTTTTTTTTTTTTTTTATAATTTAATACCTCTCACTTATCTCAAGAACGGCAGTAACATTCCTGGATGTTTCAGTAATGAATGCCACTTTGAGACACTTCCCCTCACACCTCCCTACAGGTTCGCCAGGCTAAGCTTCATGCTGATTATCTTGTCGGATCCTGTTCCCGTGCTAGGCGGCTTGATGACAGCGCAGTCAGACTAACCTGCCCGACGACAGTACACACATGACGAATGGTGTGCGGGGAGCTGCTCGCTATTAATTAAGTCAAATGGTCGAATGTCAAAGCGGCAAAGGTCAGCGCTAATCTCTGCGACCTGTCTCTGCTGCTCCATTCCGGAGACTGTCTCACGCCTGACCGTATCGACAGATACCTTTTGCTTTATCTTTTGATTATGAGTCACCCTTTATTCTAACCCTACAGAATTGATTGTTTACAAGGCGTAATCTCCAGGGAAGAGAAAAGAGCAGAGAATAAAAATGAGCTTTGTAAAATATGGCTGTTAAGAACACCTTCTACTTGTGATGTAATCCAGAGTAATGTCTAACCTCAAAGTGCCCTAACATTTCCCTTTTTGTGACATGGATTTGTCACATTTTCATCATCATCTTTCACCCTTTTATTTATTTCTACTCTTTTAGAAAATTCACAACACCGTCATTCACCCAAAAATTTGAATTCTTCCATTATTTATTCACCATCATATTCTTTCAAATGCGTTTGACTCACAAAATATGATATTCTGAAGAATATTCCGGCCACTTTTTTCAACATCATGAAAGTCAATGAGAAACACACACATCATATAAATGGTGCTCTATGTTGCAAGTTCTTAATTTATTTTAATTTGTTACACTGTAACACAAATAAATACTGAAAAATATTCATTAACAACTTGTAGATATCACGGTCATGTTTAGTTTCACTGTCATGGTTTTCACTGTCATTGTCCGAGTTCTCATTTGCTACCATTGTTTCTGATTAGTCCTCACCTGTTCCCTGTTCTGTTGATTTTCACCCTCAGTGTATTTAAGCACTCTGTTCTAGTCCATTGTCTTGTGTTTACGTTATATTGCTATGTGTATTCTATCACTGTTTGTGTTTAACAACATAGGTATTTCTTTGTTTGTTCTGCATTACACATCTCTTTTTGGATCATCTACATGCAACCGCAACCGCAACAGTGTAAAATAAACACACTTTGAAGCCATAGAATATTGTTAAGTTCAGAAAATCATGATATCCTTCCTTACTCTCCTTGGCACGTCCATTAAAGTAGTGATGTCCTTTCGGTGAATGCATTGCTGAACCGATGCTCAATGGACTCAGTGATTCATTAGCAGTGGTTAACAGCTCAGTGGAGGGAAGGATTGTCAATGAACAACTTTAATTTTGGAATGTTAGTCAAACAATCAGCTATTGCCTTCGAACACTTGGAATATAGAGCATGAGTTGTAAGGACATATAAATTATTACAGAACATTTATTATGGGTGAACTATCCTTTTAAATGAGGAAACAAATGACAATAAGAGCATTTTGATCTGACCCGTATCCTTACATACTGCAAGTGGTCAGTGAGCATGGCAATATGGTAAAGAATGTTGCCTTCAGGTGGGAGCAGTTAGACAGCATATAGCTTATAATGAGGAATTTTCCCCTGCTGCTCATAGATCTGCTGGGTCGATCATTAGCCGTCTCCATGCTCACTGATTTGTGTTTTAATGGCTCTGTCTGACTGTCCCAGGGAAGTCCAATAGCTATTTATAGACTGAGAAACAAAGTGGTAGCCAATGAAGGCCTTGCAGGGTAAATTTTATCCAGTAAACTTTTACAAATTTAATATTTACACACTGGCATCCAAAAGGCACTGAACATTTGTGATATAAAATGCTTCTTTAAACGTAAATAAAGTTTGAAAGAACTTTAAACACAGAAACATTATGATGTAAAATATGATATTAATATTAGTCCTTGACAATCTGTGTACACAATTGACCCTTCGCAAACAGTTTGATTGACAGGCTATCTGACCAATCATAAACCCAAATCCACCATTTTTTCTGACAAAGCAGTCAGGGGAGTTAGTAGATTAACGTTGGTGAACTTGAACTAGACTGTTCGCAAAGACCTGCCCCTCTTAATTACTGGTGCTATGTCGGACAAGCCATGCCGATCTCAAGCCACACATCATGTTCTCAAAGACGACACTGGCAACACGTCGACAAACAAGACAGAGCAGGTTACTTTGACAGTAAACAAAGTCTCTAATTTCAAATTTTGTCATTTTTAAAGAAATGTAAACAAATACCGTTTTGTGGCTCTTTAATGAGTCGTGACAGATCGCTGTATAGTTCAAGTGGCTCGTAAACCAATCATTTCTTCCTACTAGTTCATTTCTAGCATCAAATAAACATGAATGGACATCAGAAGAAACGTTGTTTCAACTGCGGAAAGACGTCAGTACACACCATTTTTCAAGTCCACCGACGATAATTTACAAAGAGAGCTCTTTGAGTGCTTTGCCAGACATAATGGCCGATTCAGCGTTATGATTGGTTAGATTGTCTGTCAATCAAACTCCTGGCGAAGAACCGCTTCATTGTTAAACAGGTTTTGTTTCATACAATGGATTGTATGTAAAAATCCTCTGTTGCCATTACTATTTCGGTGAGAGAAATCAAGATTCAGCACATGAGTGCACTGTCCAAATCAATCTGAACATTTTTGCCTCTTGACCAATTAGATCAAAAGTTGTTGTTTTTTTTTTGGCAAATTTGGCACATCTAGTTCTATTCTAAACAGCCAACAGAAAACACACATGACATGAATGCTGAAATTATAAAGGAAAATATTTCAGGTCACTATACTCTCTCCATCGTCAGACAAGGATTTATCAGTAATATTTTATTGGCGGTTTTTCACTCGGGATCAAATCCAAATCAAATAGTTCTAGTAACATCCCTGGTCACTAATCAGATAAGTAAATTATAGTGACATTGATCATGTGAATCTTTGAACAAAAGGTCAGATGTTCTTCCACTGAAGATGAAGATGCTCCGTGGATCATTCTCAAATCATGCTGCCAAAAGATGGACAAGCCAAATATAACATTATGAAATTCAATTATACTTTTCACAAATAATATAATTTGTACTTTAAAAAATATTGTCCTAAATTAGAAGCATTTTCACTATTGGTCTCAGAATATGGTTGTGCAGTATTTTCTCAAAGCATTTAGTCACAGGCTAACAAGCAAACTATGACAAGCGTGGGTAATCAGGCAAGAGCAGAAAACAAACATACTGCATAATGTTTACCAAGTCCAATCTAGCCTGCAAATCTCACCGCATGAATCAGTTTTCATTTCGGGAAAAGTTTTCGGTGACTAATTTGTTTCTTGTGAGAGTTGTGTGTGGGTAGTCTGAAGCCTGATAATGTATTCCATGACAAGACTTTGCAGCGATCTGCATGCCCTTCAGTATCTTCCTCACAGAACCGCTTAACAGTGAAACACATGCTTCTCATTGCATTCTTTCCTTGCATGCTCTTGAAATATATCAAAAAAATAGGTGTATATTGCCCAGACATTGTCACAGTTGGGTGCAAATAGAGAAGCATGCAGGATGTGATCGCAAAAACTCTGGATACAACAATAAAACAAACAACGTAACCATGACTATAACAGAAAATGAGCTGAAAAAACAAAGAGCTTAAGGTGCGTTCATGTCACATCGTAATTACTGTACGATTCTGGCTCGATGAAAGTGTTCACGTCCTCGTAGCGCTCGTAATTACAGCTTGTAAACTGGGAGTTTTTTTGAAAGATCCCACGTGGCCGCTATACCACCTGACCGCCGATTCATTTAGGCGTTGATGGTAGTGTCATAGAAACGCATTATTCTCAGTCCGAGGACGTGAACAGCTCCGAATACAAGTCCCATGTTGTCATCTCAAGATTCTGGTAAATACAAGGTGGCGTGAACCAGACATTATACACCGACCAAACCAATTAACGAAATGGAGAACAGGTGTGAAAATGAATGAAACAATGAAAAACCATAGCAACAAACTAAAACATGACAAACAAACAAAAAAAAAAACCCAAAACAGAAGCAAGCCCAGATGATCCCTTACAGACGTGGCATCCTGTGTGAATAACCGATGCCTGTGTTCCAACACATTTGAATCATTGAACACATGCGACGCTGAACATGGCACTCTCATTAATATCCAGTCAGCCCCAGTGTCCACAGGGTCTCAACACACTTGCGCCTTTCTTTCGCAGGCTAAGCCCTGCGGTTTGTTTTACAGGCGCGTCCATCCAAGTAAAACCATTTTGATCAGAGCAAATGGAGTCAGTTAAGCAAGTAGGCCTGTTTTTAAAGCCCATGGCTCTCGTCTTGCTCTATGCAGCTGGTCGCTCTGCTCTGTGGCCAGATGACTTGTCAAGACGGTTTTATGTATTTTTATACACACACATGTATATTGGTTTCTACCCATGGACTGTGAAGCATCGGGCTCTCCTGGCAGCTCCTCTGGCTGTTTAGAATCATTAATGTTCTCCAAATACCCCAGCGCTTCAGCAGCCCCTGCCGAGCATGGTGGACTGGAACGCATCGCCTGCAGGGAGCAAGATAAAACCGGCAGAGAGAGAGAGAGAGTTTGAAAGGGAATCAAAGTCCAGCATCAAAAAGTCAGCTTTCCCTTATGAAGCTGTAAAAAAAAGGGAGGGTAAGGGAGAGAGAAAGAAAGAGAAAGAGAGGAAGATGGGAAAAAGTGTGTTGGGAGGAAAAACATGGGGCTTGCTAGATACGGCTCCAGCTGTCAAGGAAGTCATATAGCTCTCTGTAATGGAAATTTCTGATAGGTCCAATGATGAGCGAAGAGTACATACCGCTTTTTTTCTTTAAAAAAAAAAAAAAAAAAACTCTCCTCACAGATGGACCTCCAAATGTTTCGGGGGAGGCTCTTTCTCTCTCTCTCTCTCTCTCTCTCTCTCTCTCTCTCTCTGCACTCTTTCTCTCCTGCATGGCAGCATGGGTATATTTGGAAACTCAACAAACACACGGACAAGAAACAGTCGCCACCGCTCCCTGTTGCGAGGTGCTGGAAAGGCAAACGAATAAAGGGATCGTTAGCCTAATGATTGACATGAGAGGAAAGAAAAGACAAGCTTCCTGACCAGGTGGACTCTGTGTTTGACTTCAGAGCGGATCAATGAAGTCAGATTAATCTACAGTCCTATAAACCACCAGTGGTTCTGTCTTTTAAGAGAAAAAGGTCTCAAAGGGTCTTTCAAACGCATGTGATGAAGATCAGCGAACGTTTGTGGAGATAACTTCTTTGTGCAAATGAGGAGCAGTTATTGGAAAACCTCTCCAATGATAGTTTTCTGCCAGGGAGCCAGTGATGAGTGGGCAGTTATGTGTGCGGGTGTGAGAATATTAAGTCTGCTCCGTTGCATTGCTCTGAAATATCTTGGCAGTATAAGCAGGCGTGCAGCTGAAGTCCAACAATCACTGACTTATGACCTTAATGTGAAAGTTCAAAGTAAATAAAAGACAACTTTGAGTGTGTAATATAGTCAGAAGTGCAAATATTGGGGTTTATTCGACACAGATTGGCCCCTGACCAATAGGGGGCCCCCAAGAGAATTGAGTCACAAAAATTAATAAGAAAAAATTAATACATAAAAAGCAGAGAAAAATGTGGGCCTTTTGCCATGGGGCTATGGGTATTATGCGCACAGTTTTTCTTTCTGGCAAGTCAATAATGTGGGAAATTCCTACATTGTTTTTTTTTTTTTTTTTTTTAATGTAGGTGAGAATGAGTAAATACATCCAAAAATTGATTCTTAAACTTAAACTACCCCTTTTAATATAACAAAGATGCCTATTGACTTGAATGGTTAACAACCTTTTTAAGTCAATTTTAAGAAAGTTTACTTCTAAAGTCTGAAACCACATTTAAAATCCACAACACGATCTCCTTGTACTACGTATCTATAGCACAAGTTTACGTTTGTATTTGGCATGCTATTTATACGCTGAAATTACATATGGATTATATAATTTGCATATGTTACGCAATGGGTGGGATTAGTGGTGTGGGGTTGGGGTGTATTATGGCATATCATATGCACACTAAAAAATTGCGTATCATATGCACGCGTAAACTGTGTCACATATGAATGCAGAAAATTATGTCAAATACGTGCATATCATAGTCAGACCAATTGTAATTTCTGCATATACACAGCATGCTAAACAGAAACAGGAAATTGTGCTATTGACACACACTTTCATGAGATCGGTCTCAAAAATCTGGTATATATTTTTTTAATTTATTCAATCATTCTTTCATTTAATCCATAAAATCCAACATAACATTGAATGTATTTATTGATTTATATTTTTAATTTTCACACTTGGCTGCATCTTGTTCCAAACCTGTAAGACCTCCGTTCATCTCCAGAACGCAAATTAAGATATTGTTGATGAAATCAAAAATGTTTTTTTTTTTAATCCCCCATAGAAGGCAATGTTACCGTCATTCAAGGTCCAGAAAAGTAATAAAGACATCATTAAAACAGTCAACGTGACTACATAACATTAAGACAACCTTAATGTTAGAAGCAATGAGGTGTTTCAAAGTGTTCTGAAGATGAACGAAGGTCTTACAGGTGTGGAACAACATGAGGGCGAGTACTTAATGAAAAATTTCATTTTTTGGCGAACTAACCCTTTAAATTGAATCATTAAAGTAAATAATGAAATACATTCTTAAATAGTTAATAAAAATAAAAATCATGTATTTAATTAATTATTAAAATCACAAGATAATAATAATAATAAATATGTTGTGCTTTATTTTAGCATTACTTTGTATTCCTTTTTCATTTTTGTAATTGATTATTAATTTAAAATTCCAAGAAAACTGTATGCAATTTACTATTAATGCTATTTATTAATATTATATATAATATATTATTCAAAATTATTATGCATGCAGCACTGCAGTGTCCTAAATATAAATCACTTCAAGCAGCTTTTACAGGGGCTTACACAACCAAATTTCATGTATCTGCCTTCATGTCTTTAGACCATGTGACATTCATGTAGAGAAAGGTGAGTTCTGTAGGAAAGTAACACATTCACAATATTCAGCTTAGTGGTTAATCAGTATGGGCTTTTCAGTGGCAGATTCTTAAACTCATCTTTACATTCATCCCCTAAACTGAATTTGGTTACATCCTTGGTTTTAAAGATCACAGTTTTATTGTTTAGCATGCGCCTGCGGTATGGAGTGATACATTAAACATGAGAGGAGTTTGGAAAGACTGGAGCCGTCTTCCATAAAGTGGAATTGCTAAAGAGGTTCAAATTCCAGCAGAGGCAATGGGTGGAAGAGCTGAACTGCTGAGAGGGCCAAGAGGAGCGAGCGAGCCAAAGGCCCGTTTGAGGCACTTTTCCTGCTCTCGACTCATAAATAATGCAGCGGCGCTCATCTCATTTCCATGCTCGCAGTCACGAGCGGAGTGCTAATAGCTTAACTAATTGCTCTAAACAGGGGCGGTGGTTAATTGGGATGGGGGACTGCATTAGAGCAGCAGCTTTAATGAGTGACGCCACGCTCCCAGCAGCCTCTGATCCACACGCCGACCTAAGCACTGCAAGACTGCCTTCACTCTTTTTAACCCGGTGACCCGAGACCAACTGAAACATTACAACTCTCTTTCCAAGCTCCACGTGTGGCTGATCCCTGCACGTTCACGCAGACAAATCAAAGACGCCTCCTTCCATGGCGTCAACATGAACAGTTCTTGTCGGGTAAAATATCATGGAGTCCCAATGCCGCAGACGGGGTGTAAAAACCAGGGCGTGATCAGTGTGGAGCAACCAGAGATAACAGGGCTTGATTGAGAACGAGACGGAGGCTTGTGAAGTGTGTAATTCGAGGAAGCACATCAGCCATGCTGTTCCCCACCCATGGGAAGAGTCTTTGTCAAACACCCGGTGAAACCGGTTCTCCTCCAAATCTGATGGCATGCATTTCATACACAGATGCGGGACAAATAAAAAGCACAGGTTGTTTTGTTTCAACTGGGGATTAAATATTTATCCAGCGTATTTTATTAACAGGCCGAGGCGCTCAGGCGAAACAGGCGCCACAGCTGTTCTGTCACATTTCTAAATAGCTGTGGGTTGTTTGTTGTATTGTATGCGCTTTATTTATTTATTAATATTTGTTTGTTCTCATGTACCCATGAGAAGACAATGGAATTCCACATCAAAATAAAGAGAGAACGTGTAAGAACTCCTGACTACATTCAGGTGACTCATCCTAGCCGCTGCTGACTGACTAAAGTGTTTCCCTGCACATTTTTGAACATTGTCACATCTCCAGCTGACATATTAACTGTTCGTATTCCCCTCGCGCTGTTTTGACGTCCCAGACTTTGTTTACTTAAAGACTTTTGATGCTTTTTATCTCTCTCACTCTCTCCTTTTTTTGGGTTTTGCAACAGCACATGAAGTATCAGACAAGTGCTCTTCGGAGGAATGTGTGAGTTGTAGGATTAATGTGGGTTATTGTAGCAGCAAGCGTTTTTTTGTGGTTGTTTTGTTTGTGCGCCCAAACATAGGCCAGTTATACCAGAGTAAACTAGTGCAAGTTTGAAAAGTAAGCAAAAAAATGCTGTGCGATCTTTAAAGATGCGCTTATTTATGGGTGTATATCAAATTATTGCTACAATAGCCTCACAAAGTCTGATTACTGACTAAATTTATTGAAATAAGAAACCAACTTTAAGCTAATACTTGTTGGGTATACATACAACAATCTTACACTGATTATTCTTAGCTTGACTTTCTTTTCTGCTTTTTTTTATTATCAGAAAAAGGTCATAAATGGTTTAAGCAAAATAGTTTTCTGCAAAAGTTTGGATACCAGCATAAATCCGTATAACTTTGTAATGACTTTGCATTAGGGCTGAGTTATATGTTGATATATAACGTGGCAACAATATAAAATGATAATCCTTTCTCTTTTGCAGCTTATTGTAATTGAACAGTCAAATACAATTATACCCATCTTTTCACATAAACACTGTCGTGTATGTATAAAGTAAATGTAAAAAAAAAATAATAATAATAAAAAACAAATCGCATACTTTCAGTTTATTAGATCCATGCATTAGCTTTTAAAGTGACAGCAGCCTCATATGGGACTACTGTACCTGCTGCTGTTTGTGTCCTTCAACATCAAACAGAAAACTGCTCTTGACTGAATATCTGTAGATATAGAATAAGAATTGATGCATAATTTAATTAATTATTCCTATATTTATTATTATCTTTTGTCATGTTTTTTTCTGGTGATTGGATCTTTTTAGAATTGTTAATTGATTGATTGTATACTCAACTTGACCTTAATTGTTGACACCTGTGATCAATTGTCTTTTTATACCTCTCCTTACCTGAGAGAAACTATACCTTGACAAAGGCTGTGTGCCAAAACGTTGGTGAATAAAGCAGTTAAAAGTGAGTGTGCGGTCATATCATTTTTATTAAATTATCCCTCATGTCCTGCACCTTGGACGGTGTGGGTTTGCACTTTTTGTTTTGATATTTAATTCATACCATGAAGTTTATGCAGTATTTTATTTTACATTTGAATTCCTTCATTAAATTGTTGTAGTATTTCTTACGTGAATACAACTGTTACATAGACCTACCTGACAACCTTACTGAACTGTTTATTTTTATGTCTTTTTTTTTTTGTATTTATTTGTCCTGTTGTTTATTATTGACTTTTTTGTTATTAATTTGTTAACTGGCAGTTTACTTGTATTCACTAACAGATTAACTTTTTACTTACATTAGGTAGGGCAGTATTATTATTATTTATTTATTTGCAGTTGTATTACAACTAGAATCCACAAATTGTCATATAAATAAAATTATGCATCTCATAAAATATGATTTTGGTCATATTCCTCACCCCTATTTTGCATGGAAAAGGGACAACACAAACTATGAAGATATTATATTAAATAAATACAAAACATTTTCAGCTATAAAAATGTGCTGAACATCTTCCCACGTAGGAGGCGACGTTCTCGCGACCTTGCGCAACGTTCCCTAAAAGTTCTGTAAAGGTGACAAAAGTCCCGAACCTTTAGAGAACATTCGGGACGTTCCTAAAACGTCCTCTTTTGGTTATGAAAGTGCTGCTGTTCAACGTTCCAGATATGACTTAACGAGAACGTTCTGTATTGGTTATTATTTGGTCACATAGCAACGTTGTAAAGAGAACATTTGGGACTTTAACAGAACGTTCGCACATGGTCCTCTGTTGGTCATATTATAACGTTCCAGATATGACTTAACGGGAATGTTCTGTATTGGTTATTCTATGGTCACAAAGCAACGTTATAAAGAGAACATTTGGGACTTTAACAGAACGTTCGCACATGGTCCTCTGTTGGTCACTTAATAACGTTCCAGATATGACTTAACGGGAACGGTCTGTATTGGTTATTATTTGGTCACATAGCAATGTTATAAAGAGAACATTTGGGACTTTAACAGAACGTTCGCACATGGTCCTTTGTTGGTCACTTTATAACGTTCCAGATATGACTAAATGGGAACGGTCTGTATTGGTTATTATTTGGTCACATAGCAACGTTATGAAGAGAACATTTGAGACTTTAACAGAACGTTCGCACATGGTCCTCTGTTGGTCACTTTATAACGTTCCAGATATGACTTAACGGGAATGTTCTGTATTGGTTATTCTATGGTCACATAGCAACGTTATAAAGAGAACATTTGGGACGTCAACAGAATGTTTAAAATTCTCATGCAAATTAATTTTCAACTATTCTGTCATATATATATATATATATATATGGTGAACGTTGGATATAGCGTTTTAAACCAATAAGAAAGGTCTTGTGCGGCGTGTGCCCCAATAGCGGGAGAGGAGGGGCGGGACATTTATCCCAGCATCCATTGAGCCAGACTAACGACATTTGGCGGTCTTTTCCCCACCACCCCGGCCAGCAGCAGTTTTTTATGGTGAGTAACGTTAACGTTTGTCTGCTAATTTGATTATCTATCAAGTTATTTTAATGAGCAGTTTTTGTGAAAAGTAATTTTTCTGATAAACGTTGAAGTTCTGTTAATGAAGGTAATGTCGTGACCACACTTTACGCAACCAAAGTCAGCTTTAAAGTTATCAACATGATCTCACGAGAATTCGCATCTGTTTTTCGTAAAATGTGGTTCTACAAAATGTATGTTTACTTGTATAGAGACTGAAACGTTTTAACAGCAAGTTAAACACAGTTCTGTCGTCCTGACAAAACGTAAATGATTTATGTATGAACAAACTTAACCGTCTTACAAATAAATCCATATGAATATTGCAACCGTGGCATGTACATGATATTGCATTTTTCATACCAAGGCAGGTGTCTTGATAAGTTTACTCATTAACGAAAATGATCACGTTGTGTATAGATTTCAGCTGCCAGCTCATTTCGAACAATACAGTTCAACAAGAGTAGCTCACGTTAGTCATTTTATAAACACTTAAAATTAATAGCATTTTCTGCCATCGTTTAACCATTGCATGCAGGCCTATTTAGTTTGCCATACGTGGGACCCAAAAGACCTTTTCTCTGATATGCTGTGACTGACAATTGAACACACACCAAAACGCAAAATAATTAAGTAATCAATTTTCGTGCGCTGCAATTTAAATCTTAAATCATAAAACTGCTTGTTTCAAACGTCATCCTCGGCAGCGTCCGTTAGCATAAAAACCCGCGCTTAAATTCAAATTCAGAAATTCCTTCAAGAAGCTAACATGCAAGGCAGTAAAATCAATCCGACTAAAAATAAATAAAAAGGTTTGCTACGGTTAATTTTAGTTGGCTAATAAGTGGGCGGTCTAATGAAACTCCAGGGCTGAAAATCTAAATTTTATGTTTTAAACGTTTTAACACATTAACCAAATTTTTAAAATATATGTGTTGTGTTGTGTTGTCCTTGGAAGCACTATCTAATACCTATGTAAGAACAATTGAGTTTAAACAAAAGAGGTTGGATAAGAATTTTGTTTCTTTTTTAGTAATTTCTCCTAAAATGTAAGCCTTTTACGGTTGTCTTTTTTGTGTGCCTGTTTTGTCCCCTTTGATTAGCAATGAACAATTATTTTTGTACTGCAGTGAATGCAGTGTTCTATTACTATTCACTTTTCTGTGCTTCCCAGACCCTGCCTTGTGCCCTGTCCTCAAAAAAGCTGCAATGTCATCTCAGAAGGTAGGCTTGACATGCAAAAAGTTTTTTTCTCCAAAATTACAGCAGCATATTGCTGACAGGCCAGAAAAATGGCGTAAATTTCACATTATAATAATGTGATTAGTTCTATAACAAGATGTTTTTCTCCTTATAACACAATTTTGACATTATTAGGAAGATATATACAAATATTGGTTTATAACAGGGAAACCTTTCTTGTTATACTGTTGTGTTAAATCCAACCATGAAGTATTGAAATAATTAAATTGTGTATATCCTGTATGTAAGGATTAGTTCAATGAAGTTTGTATGCCATGATAACTAGAATTATGATTTTTTTATAGCTCGCAATGGGCGATATGGCCAAATAATTCATATCTCTATTTTATAATTGGTTTATATATATATATATATATATATATATATATATATATATATATATATATATATATAATTAATTTTAACATCCTGCTCAATTTTGTCCAAACAATGTTTATATTATAGGCAATGAAAGCAAATAGTGAAAGTAGGCTATGCTCTTTGTAACATTACAATCTAAAAATAAAAATAATACTTTTTAAAGCAGAAGTTCAATTCACTAAACTAAAAATGAAGTTACATAAACACAGGAACACAGATTAATTGCGTTATATTTAGATTACCCCATTACTGTTATCTGCTATCATAAAATACATTTACTTGAAGGGTATAAATTATACATATGAGTATGGCACAATTACTGGGCTTTTGGGCTATGCATGTGTGTGTGTGTGTGTATATATATATATGTATATGTATAAAATCTCTAGAATAGCATAACTGTTTGATTTATCCCTTCACTTATTTACTTAGTACATACAGTGGTGCTAAACCTACCTGAAACATTATAATTTTTTTTTTTTTAGCTTATTCTGATACGGATTTTTTTAAAAGTAAATTTATTGGCTAATTAATTGTAACAAACAAACTATCCTTTAACACAAAGACCTGTAGTCTTTTTAATCATGATCCAAACAAAGAGGAAAGACATGTTGCACGAGCAGTTGTTTTTAATTTGAATGTGATTGTAGAATTTCAGGATTTAAAACAAAAACAGAATGGTCTGACTTTAGGTTTTATGTATTTTATTTTTTGCTACATAAAACATCTGCATGAAACAGACAGCAGGTCTGAATGAGGCTCAAATTCACTCTCTAACAGCAGATAGACATGATATAGCGTTTCCTTGGTTACTGCTTTACTATTATTTTTGGGATCTACTGGGGCAGTGATAAAGATCCACCATCTCAATCAATAGGTTGGTGACCGCTGTTATAAAGGGTTTGCAAACTTTCAAGCACCACTGTATATACCTAAGTGTAATTAAAAACCATTAAAAAGTAATTGAAGTGATCAGTATATATTGTTATTTATGCTTTTTTTTTCAGGCAGCAGAAGAACAACTCGGGGCAGCTCCAGAAGATGCAGACAGTGAATGAATCACGCGCGCACACACATGCACACATTTTATTTAATTCATGTTCATTATTTCTTACACTGTTACTGTTATTTTGGAAAATGTTCATGCTCTAGATGTTTATGGCAATAAAGCCCGTTTGAATTCAGTTGAATTGATTGTGCTTTCTCTGACACCTCTCTCTCTCACCCACAATGGAAATGAATGAAGAATTCCTGCTTTGTATTTATCTTTTAATATGTTAAGTGTAAAGATACAGTGCTTATGCCTGATTGGGTTTTGCAGACCAAGAACCAGTGTGTGTTGCAGTAACATTATAGTTTGATCCCCTAAAGTGTCCTGTAATGTTACTAAAGGTTCTGAAAATATTCAAAAAATGTGATGGAAATACCTAAATAGGAACAAAAAATAATATTCTAGGTTGGTCCCACAAAGGTCTTGAAAACAAATAAAATATGGTCCCCTAAACGTTACGAGAACGTCCTGAAAGTTCTGCCAAGGTCCCCCAAATAACGTCCCCTAACCTTTTAAAGAACTCGACATCATGACCTTCTCAGAACGTTCTGGGGACGTTACCAGGTGACGTCCTTACACCAGCGGGGACGTTCTCAGAACGTGCTGGAAACGTAACATTTCCAAATAAAATATGGTCCCCTAAACGTCCAGAGAACGTCCTGAAAGTTCTGCTAAGGTCCCCGAAATAACGTCCCCTATCCCTTTAAAGAACTCGACATCGTTACCTTCTCAGAACGTGCCGGGGACGTTACCAGGTGACGTCCTCGACACCAGCGGGGACGTTCTCAGAACGTGCCGGGGGCGTTACCAGGTGACGTCCTTGACACCAGCGGGGACGTTCTCAGAACGTGCTGGAAACGTAACATTTCCAAATAAAATATGGTCCCCTAAACGTCCAGAGAACGCCCTGAAAGTTCTGCTAAGGTCCCCGAAATAACGTCCCCTATCCCTTTAAAGAACTCGACATCGTTACCTTCTCAGAACGTGCCGGGGACGTTACCAGGTGACGTCCTTGACACCAGCGGGGACGTTCTCAGAACGTGCTGGAAACGTAACATTTCCAAATAAAATATGGTCCCCTAAACGTCCAGAGAACGTCCTGAAAGTTCTGCTAAGGTCCCCGAAATAACGTCCCCTATCCCTTTAAAGAACTCGACATCGTTACCTTCTCAGAACGTGCCGGGGACGTTACCAGGTGACGTCCTTGACACCAGCGGGGACGTTCTCAGAACGTGCTGGAAACGTAACATTTCCAAATAAAATATGGTCCCCTAAACGTCCAGAGAACGTCCTGAAAGTTCTGCTAAGGTCCCCGAAATAACGTCCCCTATCCCTTTAAAGAACTCGACATCGTTACCTTCTCAGAACGTGCCGGGGACGTTACCAGGTGACGTCCTTGACACCAGCGGGGACGTTCTCAGAACGTGCTGGAAACGTAACATTTCCAAATAAAATATGGTCCCCTAAACGTCCAGAGAACGTCCTGAAAGTTCTGCTAAGGTCCCCGAAATAACGTCCCCTATCCCTTTAAAGAACTCGACATCGTTACCTTCTCAGAACGTGCCGGGGACGTTACCAGGTGACGTCCTTGACACCAGCGGGGACGTTCTCAGAACGTGCTGGGAACGTAAAATTTCTAGCGGGGTTGTAACCAAAAAATATAATAACCTGAAAAAGCAGTTTTATCCAAAAGCTTAAAGGGGCATTATTACTAATCTTCTTGATTGCAAGTTACTTTAATGCATTTTTGTCAAGAAATGATAAGAATTTAAGCTGATATAAACCTACAGCATTTCCAAACATTACATTTTAACAGATCTTGTGTTGACCTTTTTTTTTTTTTCATATTGACCTGATTTTTTTTTTAGATAATGAATTTTGTTCTACATATAAAACACACACTGTGACTTTAAGAAAATTTATTTCCAAAAATGAAAATAAATAAATAAATAAATAATGTTATTTTTGGAGCATCCAGTGAACAAAAACAAAAGCTTTTTTTAAATGATTTTTATCAGAACACCAAAAGTGTCTTAAAATGTAAAAAAAAAAAACTGTTCCTGTTCAGTCATCGCTTTGAAGTTTTGCAGCAGAACATTTACCATCACAAGTGTGATAAACCACTGTGGGCTGAACTTACAAAATTATGTGTAACTATCAGCAAATTACAGCGCGAGATGATGTAGCATAAATTGAAAGGTGGTGCTAGAAAAAGACAGCTTTTCAGCAGTACAAGCTGATCGAAGCAGAGGAGCATAGACTGTAAAAATATATGAGTGGTGTGCTTGTAGCCAACCATTATTTTGGCTTTCACATCCTGCCCGTCTTTGTTAACATCGCTCCCTTGTGTATGCTAATTGCAGGCCGAGTTTAAATCAATACCTTTGAGGGAAGGAGGTGATGAAATTCATCCAAACCGCCGTGTGCTCACAAAGGCCTCATTAAAGAGTGGAGCTACCATGATGCCTCCCACTCAACACCCCCGCCAGCCTCCCATCCCTTCTCACTCACCGATATTTGTGTTTGGGTCCCATGCCGTGCGTGCTTTTTGAGTGCTGCAGTTCCTGTCATCCATACATTTGGATCCCGTATGTTCCAAATGTAGAAAACATTTCTCTTCCCTGCCAATAATAAAAGCAACCTGGAAACAAAGTGCATGAGAGAGCAGATGAGAGATGAGATGGATGAAAAGGGAGGAGTGGGTGTTGCATCTGGTAAGGGGTCAGAAAATAATGGAAGAGTTTGTAAGGGTGAACTGCAGAACTGCCACACTCTACTTTTTGAAATACGCTCTCTTTCCCTCCTTTGCACACCCCTACACCACACAAACACGCACGCGCATGCAGACGTGGATGGTTCCTTGCATTAACTGTAAAAGAAAAAGGATTTGCTAATTAACTTTCTTTTAAGATGTCTTTTAAGTGGTAAAAAGTGAAAACCAAAGGTGATTTAAAAAAAAAAAAACACCACTTTTGCCATTAGATACCAGCGACAAACAATTTGTCTGTCCAGACGCGACTTTGAGTCGCGATAAAGCCAATCAAAAATCACAGCCAATCAGAAGAGCGCGTGGGCGGGCTCTCTCGGCAAGCCCCAATGGCACTCGCAACGAAATGCATAAGTAATTCGTAATCAAAGTCATGAATATTACACTTGTCCAATCACAATGAGTTGACAGTTTGAAACATTTTATTTATTTTGAAGATCTGAAATAGTCCATTGTTGCTTTCATTACGGCTATAAAAGGCACACAAAATTATATTCAAACTCACATTAGACGCTGTTATCATTAAATAAAGCAATAAACATTACCTAAGATTATCATTGCCATATTTTGTGTTGTTGTTTCAGTCGCAGAAAGGGTCGTCACAGAAAAATAGAAACCGTTTTTAAAATAAAATTGTCACTTGTCACCGTTGCGGCTAGTTTGGACAAGAATTAACATGGAAAAGAACCATTTATCGCATGTCGCGGCATCGTGTTGCGTAACTGTTAGTTAGGACACGTTGTAAGGTAATAAAAAAAATAACAGATCATTATGTACGCTCTTTATACACCACTGAAAACATAGTTATGTATATTATATTGCATTACTGTCAATAGATCATCCGCAATATTACACACTGGACCTTTAAAGATAAGACTGACAGACATGCAAGATTGTGAACCACACCAGTAAATTGTGTTCAGCACTGCACGTTTGTGTTCTTGCCTGATTTATAAACAACTAATTTAAAACACATATTTCCCATTCTTTTTATCAACCAGCTAGCTTCCTAGCTTTGTTTACCACTAGCTGATTAGCCTACAATTAGCCATATACAGAAGCTACATTACCATTTATTTCCCTTCAAGAGGAGTTTCGAGCACATGAATGACTGAGCCAAGTCAAATTTACAAGTGGAAACTTGGAATTCTAGAAGATATGAGCTGCCGAGTTATGTTGGAAGGGGTATGTTAATTTGGAACACCGAAAAAACACTTAGCTATGATATACACTCACCTAAAGGATTATTAGGAACACCTGTTCAATTTCTCATTAATGCAATTATCTAATTAACCAATCACATGGCAGTTGCTTCAATGCATTTAGGGGTGTGGTCCTGGTCAAGACAATCTCCTGAACTCCAAACTGAATGTCAGAATGGGAAAGCAATTTTGAGCGTGGTATGGTTGTTGGTGCCAGACGGGCCGGTCTGAGTATTTCACAATCTGCTCAGTTACTGGGATTTTCACGCACAGCCATTTCTAGGGTTTACAAAGAATGGTGTGAAAAGGGAAAAACATCCAGTAAGTGGCAGTCATGTGGGCGAAAATGCGTTGTTGATGCTAAAGGTCAGAGGAGATTGGGCCGACTGATTCAAGCTGATAGAAGAGCAACTTTGACTGAAATAACCACTCGTTATAACCGAGGTATGCAAGACGCACAACCTTGAGGCGGATGGGCTACAACAGCAGAAGACCCCACCGGGTACCACTCATCTCCACTACAAATAGAAAAAAGAGTCTACAATTTGCACGAGCTCACCAAAATTGGACAGTTGAAGACTGGAAAAATGTTGCCTGGTCTGATGAGTCTTGATTTCTGTTCAGACATTCAGATGGTAGAATGAGAACATGGATCCATCATGCCTTGTTACCACTGTGCAGGCTGGTGGTGGTGGTGTAATGGTGTGGGGGCTATTTTCTTGGCACACTTTAGGCCCCTTAGTGCCAATTGGGCATCGTTTAAATGCCACAGCCTACCCGAGCATTGTTTCTGACCATGTCCATCCCTTAATGACCACCACGTACCCATCCTCTGATGGCTACTTCCAGCAGGATAATGCACCATGTCACAAAGCTTGAATCATTTCAAATTGGTATCTTGAACATGACAATGAGTTCACTGTACTAAAATGGCCTCCACAGTCACCGGATCTCAACCCAATAGAGCATCTTTGGGATGTGGTGGAACGGGAGCTTCGTGCCCTGGATGTGCATCCCACAAATCTCCATCAACTGCAAGATGCTATCCTATCAATATGGGCCAACATTTCTAAAGAATGCTTTCAGCACCTTGTTGAATCAATGCCACATAGAATTAAGACAGTTCTGTAGGTGAAAGGGGGTCAAACACAGTATTAGTATGGTGTTCCTAATAATCCTTTAGGTGAGTGTAGATAGCATATAATATAGGCGTATATATATAATCTATATAGAGATTGGTGAGAGAAAAGCAAGTCTGCGGTAAATAATAATGAATGCAGTTCTTTTTTTTCATACTATATTTCAATAATTTTGAATTTGAATATTTGGGTTTGTTGTTCACAATATAATTATTTTGTTTTATTGAGGCTACTTTTGTTTCTTGAATGCATGGTATGTTGTAATAACAAATGCCCAGCTCAGATGCATTTCCCAAGTGCAGATGAAGGCAGCCCAAAAAAATTGGCTTTTTTTAAATGAACATCAATGGAAGTGTGAATAAACTGCTTTTGTCAGAAACATACATTTTAGAACGATACATTTTTAGAGTTTACATTTTTTTTTAAATGCTGTTTTACAGCAGAAGTCAGATAATTTTGCAACAAGGAGGATTCAGTTTATGGAAGCATGGTTATGGTTAAGAGATACATGTGATCCAAGTTTCACACCCAAGACCAAATTTTCTCCAATGGCAGAGTCGCGAAGGTTGGTGTTTTTCCCCATAATAAAGGTGCGTTTGCGCCGTATAATTACTGTAACTACAACATTCTGGCTCGTAAAAGCATTCACATCCTCATAGAGCTCGTGATTACACTTTGTAAGCTGGGAGTTTTCTGAAAGCTCCCATAGCCGCTGTACCACCTGACTGCTGTAGATTCATTTAGCCATTGATCGTGGTCAGAATATAATGTCATGTGTTGTCATTTTAAGATTACATTAATTACGCGGTGGCGTGTATGCAGCATAAGAACGTCTCTGGTGACACCGTCATCCCTTTAAAGTCGTCACAAAGTCAAAATTTACCCTATTTACTTTGCTAGTGCAAGTTTATACACAAATTGTTTGTCGTGGTAATCTTTACTCAAAATTTGCAAAGTTACTTCCAGTCTCGATTGGCGTTCCTTCTCTGATGACGTCAGTTTGAAGGCTTCGGGTTGAAAAAACTTAAACCACTCCCCTCCAACCATTAGTCTGCTATGAGCGAGAGATGGAGAGGAGGAGCGCTAAAGTAAAACCCTGCCCTCAATATTCCGTTTCACTTGGAAATACGCCACAACACTGGAGAAAAGTCGTTTGCAACTTCCAGTTCACGGGGACTTTAATCACATTAAACCCGCCCTACCATGTGTCAGCCAACCTGATGGCAGCAAACACAAACTTATACAATGATTGACAGGTAGACAATGTTTCTGACAAAAAATAAATAAATAAATTCTTTGGAGAGCCTAGGGCTGCCACAGAGACAGGTGTGATTTCTCAGGACACCGATTTCAGTGATATCTGTCAGGTAGTAGGGACTTTATGAATGCTGTTGCCTAAAAAATAAATCGCTCGCAGCAACTTTAAGAGTGTTGGATTGTGTGGTGACACTGTGTGCAACATATAAGCTTGATACATTTCTTGCTTCACTTTTGTTTGTGCTTGTGTTTTATTGGAATAATACATTAAGCTAAACTTTCTTAGTAAAACTTGCACTACAGATGTGTTTTTGCTATTTCATTTCAGAGCAAATCACCTAACAACACTGACCCAATCAAGACATTTTTAGAATCTGAAAACATCATACCACACGTTCTCGTTACACTAATTAATTAATCCTGCACACCTTTCAAAAGAGGCTAAGCGGTTTTCATTGTTCTGTCAGAAAAAATATGAGAACTTTTTAGGGTCTGCTGTCAAAACCAATTTGATGCGAGTATTATTGGTATGTAAAACGCCCACTCTCTTCAACTGGAACTAATTTATTTGTAAGGTAAATCTATATGGGATAATAACTCATTATTGCGATGACACCTCTATATGAGAATAGATTTGACCACTATTCAATGAATCCCTTAATTAACCGGCAAACTAAAAGAGCTTAATTAGCGCTGAAAAGAATTTCCAGCAACCCAGGGAAAAACACATACAGTAATTACTTGAGGCATTAGTTGTTTTAGAAAAATCTCTGTGTGAGCTATTAATGGAACGCTTTAGATACTATGGGCCGACATCCTGAGGGACTTGTAAATGAATATTAGAAACTCAAAATCTGCTTTTCTCCCACTTAATATGCCCTTGATAGATGCAAGCGCTCACCACATAGCCTATCTGTGGATCTAGATTGGATCCACCAGCTTGAGTGCACATGGCTGATATAAATGGCGAGTGGCCGTGCACAATCTAAGCCCTGGGTTCTTTAACCTGTGTGGTTCTGCCACCAAAGACGGCCTGTAATTTAGACCTGGCAAATCAAAGTGCCAGGGAACTCGATCAATTTCAAATTGTACATTGGAGTCATTTAGTGCGCTGGCAGCGGCACTGCAGCCACTGTAAAGCAGCACTGGCCAGGTTGCTATAGTAACGGCAGGCAGAGGAGAGGCGGCCTGGCCGGTGTGTGTTGGAGCGAATGTGACTCCCGTGAACTGTCTGATAGCATGCAGGAGCCGCGCGCGCACAGAGGATTAGGAGAATGTGTTCACAGGAAATGAACTGAGAGATCTGTACGAGAGAGAAAAGAGACAGAGATGGCTGGTGGAGGGAGGTGGGAGGACGGAGATGAGAAGAAAAGGATTCTGGGAGAGAATATCCCCTCCCCCAATTCATTGTGACAATCATCTTTTCATCTTTTGTGCCTTATCTTTAGCATTGATCTCTGGAGCTCATGACATGTGTAGCCTCTGTCGAATTCACCAGCAGCCACCTAGAAGTTTACAGATTTATGCATGGATTTGTGTCAGGTAGTTGTGCTTAAAAAAAAAAATACTTAAAAATGCAGTTTATTTATACAATGACTTGAATATACCTCTTCTATCATGAGCATGCTTTTAATTTCTTAATTTAGATTCGTTTTGATTTCGATTTTATGTCATAATAAAAAAGACCAATTAAAAAATTACATTTTTTAAAGAAAATATTTTTAATGTTACATATTAAAATTATGTGTGATC
Source organism: Opsariichthys bidens (assembly GCA_037194245.1). Taxonomy (NCBI): domain Eukaryota; kingdom Metazoa; phylum Chordata; class Actinopteri; order Cypriniformes; family Xenocyprididae; genus Opsariichthys; species Opsariichthys bidens. The sequence goes on from CM074295.1 coordinate 7,156,965, forward strand.
ATTCTAAGTACGATTGTTATTTTCCGAATTCATATTGTGTTAAATCCATGTCACTGGGTTCAGTACAATTCATTAAAAAAATATATTTAAAAAAAAAAAAAAAAAAAAATCACACGATGAAAACAAAAACATTAACAAAATTTATTTGTTTTTGTTTTTGTTTTTTTAATAGTTATTTGTACTTTCCTGAAGCTCAAACTCTAGACTATGGCATGCCATGTTCATGCTTCAATTTGCAGCAAAAATTAGTTCAATGCATAAACTGATGAACACTTACACATTTAACGCAGTGTTCATTTATTTGAATAAAAGCATCTGTCAAATGCATAAATATTAATACCCTCTGAGGGTAGCTGACATGACAAAATACTTCATTATTATTATTGTCATTTTGAGTCTGTGCACCTGCCTTTAACCATGAAATTTGCAGGTTAAAAAATAATAATTTTAAACTACATTTTATACGATTTCTCCTGTTCTTTATTCTGGACACTCATTATTCAGTGGATACTCCGTATTTCAGCACATTTAGCTGCTGCTTAAACTGGATTGCAGGTGGCAAGTGAATAAATGCAGGTGTTTTTTTTTTATTTGCGCTGAAATGCTGTTTAGTGAAATTGCCCCAAAGTGTTTGCTATGTACAGCTCGAGGCCTACACATTAGCAATAGCACTCCATCAAATATCCAGTCAGCAAAAGCCTGTTTGTGATTTCTAGACCACAGGACCTAATAGGGTATAATGCACCCATTCACCTCAGTGTGGTTCAGCCAGAAATGCTCCGAACAGAGACTGTCTGCACTGGCCACACTAATGAAGCAAATGGACGGAAATGCCATGTGAAAGGAACTGATGTATGGAGGCTGTTGTTGAGGGGGAGGTTAGTGTTGATCTGATTAGAGACTGGCAGTGATGAAGCAGGGCCGAGTACGGAGCCCTGACTCACTCCAGGGATGGGACAGTGCCACCAGGCTCAATTGGGATCAGGATGCATGGTTCTCCTTCTCGCTATTGGCATCTGCTAGGTGGCGTCCCAGGAAACATTCATCTTAATATTTTCTCTCCTGAGCATTTGTAACATCTTGTCCCTGAATCGTCCAGCAAGACGACTTCCATCCATTGTAAACGCATTAAGCCCCCTCAGGGTTTGACTTCTTTCCTCCGCACCAACAATTTACGTCGAGATAACGTTTTGGATCAATGTGATGAGAGGTCATGACAGAAACGTGAATTTATTTATGTCACGGCCTTCGTTCGTGCTCGCGTCTACGCATTCATCAGGGTTAATGCATATTTATGCATACCGGCTGTCGGTCGCGAACAGATAATGGTTAAATTAATCAAAGCAAAAATCTATTGAAAGTGTGTTAAGAGTTATGGCTTGCTTGTGATGACCTTTCTAGAGCTCTTTTTCATACAGAACTGTAATCTAGTCAGTTTAAGATGTGACCTTTGAAGACGTTCACTAGGATTACCCTTTTATAAATGCATATGAAACAGAAGGTTACTCGCTGGATCGCTTTGTAACAGTAGAACAGAGGAATCTCAGGCCATCAATAAGAAAATCAGGAGCAGGCGGTCTGCATTGTCTAAACAAAGGAATGACCTTCTATCTGGATCTTTCCCTGTGGCCAATTACAGATCGACTAAAGGTTATTCAAAGTACAGAAATTACTTAAGATATTCAAGTGAGACAGGAGTCGTACTGCTGTTTAGGCAAAAAAAAACAAAAACAATCAGGACGATGTTGTCACTGAGACATTTTTGTTTGTCAACTAATCAGTTACAAATGTGATTATTGTTATTACTGTTATATGCAGGCAGAGGTGTACAATTTTTACTGCTTACTAGTGAGGTCACGTGGCTGCCCGCTAAAAGTCGAATAAAAGTATTTTAAAATTTACTCCACTTTCATTTTATTCATTTCTATGTGCAAGAGGAAAATATATTTATCTATCAGCAGATATGACAATATTAATACACAGAGATTCATGTTCCAAGATTCTATTTCAGTTTTCTCACGATTACTGTACAGTATACCAGGCAACAGTGACATCTTCTGGTGTGATGCTCAAGTTTCAAACAATCATTAAATATGACAGAAACACGAATTCATATATTCATGCACTCACACACGCATTATATATATATATATATATATATATATATATATATGTGTGTGTGTGTGTGTGTGTGTGTGTTTCAATCATATAAACTGTCATTAACCCACTGAACCCATGACTGAATATATAATAAATTGTAATATAATGTGCTTAAACTATAGTAGAAGATGAAGCATAAGTCACTTTTTGAGTCCAAGTCATCATTTTGAACTGTTTCAGTTATTATATTGATGGTATTGACGAGATATTGATGAATGTCATTCGAATTATTTCTTTACAGTGTGAATTTTGGGAAACACATCATTGAGTCTACATTTGAGCTAATTTTTCTTCCTATATTATACCTAATTAGAAGTGCAGTCATAAAAACAAGCACATTTGGGTCTATTTAAAAGAGCTGCTTTTGGATCAAAGAGAGTTACACACAGCTTGGACTTTCAAAAAGCAGTCATCTGACAAATGCCTTCCCAATTTCAGCCTCATTACAGTCAGTCATTGGTAAAATGGATTTCTTAAAAAAAAAAAAAAAAAACGTTGCTCCATTTCTAATAAGTTTGGGAACTCTTGCCCCCTCTCAGGTTCTTAATGTGTGCTGACTCATTTTCAATTTCAAATTCAAATGATTATCAAGTCAACTAAACTTATTTCAGCTAGAACTTGAAGCATGAAACAAGTTTTTCCAAAATGAGCATTCGTCTTCTGGTATAATAGTGTAATGGATGAGAATATTCTGCACTGTTCATAGTTCATATTAGTAGCAATTTGCCTTGTTTTTCCCCCACACCACTAATGAGCCTACAGTCGCAAGCTACAACATTGACTTGTGGGAGATGGTGTAACATCTATAATGCATTAGCTGTATTTGAGTTCGTAATGGGCCTAAAAAAGGACATTTCCCTGGCTTGACTTCGTGTCTAATAGTTTATTGGTAAGACGACTAATAACTGAAAGGTTACAGGTTTGAGTTTCCTCCCTGCTGTGTCATTGTTGCCTAGAATGAGGCACTTAATCTCAGGTAAAGTTATCACTTAAAGTTAGCATGAAATGGAAGTTGCGATAATCTTTTATTCCATATTGTGATGTATATCCGAATGAAACGGCTTCACGAACAAGAAAAAATAAAAGCTGGGACTTAATTTTGTACATCAGGAATTGATTGGATCATTGGACAATTATGGATCTTTATTGCTCTCATGTGAGTGACAGGTTGTCCTGCCCGCATGCTAGTAAACACGTTTTCAGAGAAGAGTAGAACTATCATCGCACGTTATTTTGAGTAATAATTACAAGGGCACATGATTTAAAAAAAATCATTCATAATAAATCTTGCAATATTTTGTTTAGAAAAAAAAAAGTGTAGTCAATTTTGATTTCATTTCGATTTCATAGTTAAAAAATGCATTATCTCACTACATGGCATGAACCAAAAGATGCATTACTATACATTTACACACAGCAATAGATTAAAGCACAAAATGACTGTTCCTTACATTCACAAAGCAACAAATAATACTGAATAATCCTCTTTTTCGTTTTGCAACACAAGCAGTTACTCCTTCATGACTCATTGAGTTGATTAATAATGTATAGGGTAACTGTGGTGGTCTCACATGTGTTTTTCATGAATTAAATGAAGTGTTACCTTTAACCCTCTGATGCATGAATAATTTAACAACAAAGGAAAAAATTATTTTAATGATTCTTATTAATTCAAAACAAGAAAATAATCAGTTTCAATCGCTTGTACCCCTACCAGAAATTATGAACAGCAATTCTGAAATACCCTCTATTTTTTACTGGTTGATCTCCTCCTTTGTTTACAGTGGATTGTTTAACCACTGTGTAATAATAAATAAAGATGGCATTTTGAACTGGTGTTTGAAAAAGCATAAAACATCAAAAGTTGCTAATTTGCATTTTTCAGTATTTCTGAATGTAACACACAGTCACATTCAAGGCAATGTTTAAAAGAATCCCCAATAATACCCAACAAAGAACTAAGGGAACTAAGCTATACACAGGGCAAACAAAGGGAGCTAAATGAAATACAGGTTAAACTAATCAGTAACTATGATAACAAATTTGTACACACTAGGAAACTAGGTCAGCTTAATAAGACAGGGAAAGGAACATAACAGAACCAAACCAAAACACAACAAAACTAAACATCTGTGACATAACATCCCCCACCTGGAAGGCACATCCTCAAGCTATTACTAAATAAAGTTTGACAAAGGAGGGAGGGTCGAGGCTCTGGAGGTGGATGAGGGGCTTGTGAAGGGCAGGAAACAGGAGGAGATGAAGGCTGGAGAAACCAGGCCCTGAAGTCCTTGCTACAGTAAAGACTGACCAAGGCCAAGCAAGAGGGACAAGGGAGCCTGGTGGAGCCGAAAGGATGACGGCCCAATGTGGTCTCAAACCAAATAGGGACTTGGCACGGCTCACCCTGAGTGGCGGGAGTATGTCGTGGCTTCAGTTAGGGTAGTGCGTCAGGCGTGCAAGATCTAAAAAGTCCCTAGTGAGATCCTTGAGAGAGCAATTTCCCTGCTCCAGGCAAAGCAGTTGGACTGGTGGTAAATCCATCTGTTCTTTTGGGTCCGGTATTCTGCCAAGTTCAAGGCAATGAAGAAAAGAAGAAGGGATAAGCAGCAAACTATTAATTCAAATAAATGGCACGATCCATAAAGCACAGGAGTAACAGAGGATAGTGTAACAGATCATACATAAACAATACAAGGTAATACAGGACAAAGAACAAAAAAAAATAAATAAACTGGCACACACTAGGAAATAGGGATGCATCTGAAATCGCATACTTCCCTACTATATAGTAGGTGAAAACAATATATGATAAAAGTAGAACGTCACAGTACTCACAAAAGAGTAGGCAAAAAGTACTCGGATGACCTACTTCTTGCAGCGAGATTCTGAAGTGTGCATACAATGGACACTTTACACTCCCATGAGGCCACAGGAGAATATTTGTTAATGGCAGTGAAGCGACGCAACTGACACTGGTAGGTCACATAATAATGGCAACATGGCAAATATAGTATGTGCTGATTATACTCATACTATATTGGGCTGGGACAATATATTGATTCTCGATTCGCGATACAAAGAATCTGGAGCGCTTCTAATATTTTCAGATGTATCGAGATTCTCTTTCAAATCGATTCTGAGCTTAACAGCAGATGGCACTGTGTGCTTTAGAAACACCCATACTCTGCCTGCTTCCAGTTCATTTACACACACCACTTAACCCTAAAAATAATCATTCATAAAGTTCGAAAAGGTTGAAGCGAACTACAAGGGTGTTTGCAGTAGGCTGGGTTGTTTACATTAATTTCACATCATTAAAGTGTTCTGAGCTGAGGTGCAAATATTTTTAGACTCAGATGAATGCATGAGCGCTCTCCAACAGTCCTCTTCTTGAGTACTAGCATTAAAAACTAGTCCAGAGCGCCATCTGCTGTTAAAACTAAGCTCAGAATCATTCCATGAGAGAGAAAATACCGTGGGTACGGAAAGTATTCAGACCCCCTTAAATTTTTCACTCTTTGTTATATTGCAGCCATTTGCTAAAATCATTTAAGTTCATTTTTTCCATCATTAATGTACACCCCATATTGACAGAAAAACACAGAATTCTTGACATTTTTGCAGATTTATTAAAAAGAAAAACTGAAATATCACATGATCCTAAGTATTCAGACCCTTTGCAGAAAGATGCAACAAGTTTTTCACACCTGGATTTGGGGAACCTCTGCCATTCCTCCTTACAGATCCTCTGCAGTTCTGTCAGGTTGGATGGTAAATGTTGGTGGACAGCCATTTTTAGGTCTCTCCAGAGAAGCTCAATTGGGTTTAAGTCAGGGCTCTGGCTGGGCCAGTCAAGAACAGTCGCGGAGTTGTTGCGAAGCCACTCCTTCGTTATTTTAGCTTTGTGCATAGGGTCATTGTCTTGTTGGAAGGTAAACCTTTGGCCCAGTCTGAGGTCCTGAGCACTCTGGAGGTTTTCGTCCAGGATATCCCTGTACTTGGCCGCATTCATCTTTCCCTCGATTGCAACCAGTCGTCCTGTCCCTGCAGCTGAAAAACACCCCACAGCATAATGCTGCCATCACCATGCTTCACTGTTGGGACTGTATTGGACAGGTGATGAGCAATGCCTGGTTTTCTCTACACATACCGCTTAGAATTAAGGAATTAATTTCTATCTTGGTCTCATCAGAACAGAGAATCTTATTTCTCACCATCTTGGAGTCCTTCAGGTGTTTTTTTAGTAAACTCCATGTGGGCTTTCATGTGTCTTTCACTGAGGAGAGGCTTCCGTCGGGCCACTCTGCCATAAAGCCCTGACTGGTGGAGGGCTGCAGTGATGGTTGACTTTCTACAACTTTCTCCCATCTCCTGACTGCATCTCTGGAGCTCAGCCACAGTGATCTTTGGGGTCTTTACCTCTCTCACCAAGGCTATTCTCCCCTAATAGCTCAGCTTGGCCGGACGGCCAGCTCTAGGAAGGGTTCTGGTCATCCCAAACTACCACAATGCCACAATTCTGTCTCTGAGCTCTTCAGGCAGTCTCTTTGACCTCATGATTCTCATTTGCTCTGACATGCACGGTGAGCTGTAAAGGTCTTATATAGACAGGTGTGTGGCTTTCCTAATCAAGTCCAATCAGTATAATCAAACGGACAGCACCGTTAAATATATGTGTGTCACAGTAAAGGGTCTGAATACTTAGGACCATGTGATATTTCAGTTTTTCTTTTTTAATAAATCTGCAAAAATGTCAACAATTCTGTGTTTTTCTGTCAATTTGGGGTTCTGTGTGTAAATTAATGAGGAAAAGGATGAACTTAAAATATTGTAGCCATTTGCTAAAAACAAACAAATAGTAAAAAATTTAAGGGGGTCTGAATACTTTCCGTACCCACCATATTAGGATCATTTCAAATTCAAAACAAGAATCGATGTATTGTCCCAGCCCTACTATATAGAACATACATATTTAGCAATCGCAAAGTAATTACTTACTTCAAAGAAATTAAAAATAAGTACCTACCAAACCAAAACACAATGAAACTAAACATATGTGACACACCTTGAATTTACATGTTTTATATATTATCCCTAACCATAAACCTTCCCATCAGAAGAAAACAAATCTATCCTTATCCATATTACTATCCTTTTGGGATATTTTGTCCTCATAATGTAGGAAATACCTGAACACACTGTTAGTTTAATAATAAACAATGAATAAATTCAGAAGAATAATGATTTGCAAAATCTGTTGCCTAGTTTTACTGTTCATATTGTGTAAATTTTGGGATTTTTTTGTTAACATTTTAAAGCTCGGTTTCTGTCATTTTTGCTTCTCGCAAAGTTCTTTGAATCTAAAGAATTGTTTTCTTCATTTAATATTGTAATACATTTACAATCCAACAGATGGAGGCAAACGCACAGAACAAGTAAAAAATAAAGAGGTTCCATTGATATCTCTTCTAAAATGGTAGATCATAAAGGCTTTATGTCTGATTATCATCTGATTATGTCCCAATGAAAATGTATGCACTGTCTTAAATAAATAAAATTCAATTCTAAATGGCAACATTATATTATATCATTATAATTCCTTCTCTTTATGGTCTTTCAGAGCAGCCCATATTCCACAAAGATTCCAAATGAAACTTTTTTTTTTTGTTTGTTTTTTCTTTTTTTTGTCATGAGCACAGCAGGGCAATTAAGTGTGTAATTGCTTGAATTTACTCACATTCTTATCAAAATTCAGCTGTTCTAAATGCATGCAATTAGGCATTTAGGGAGGTGTCACTGTTAAGCTGTGCTTCTGACAGCAGACTCACTGACTGTGGATGATGAGTTAACCGGAGTTTAGATTGGAAAGAAAAGCATAACAGTGTCTAATCAATCAGTATGCCCAGCCAGTCAACCATAAGATCCTGCCCCCTCGCCCTAAACTCTAGCCAATGGGCGACAACAGCCAGCATTACGGACATGAAACCCAGCAAATCAGCTGCAAGGTCCTGCTATCCCCTCCTGGGGCCACACTGACGTCATCATCTCAGCTGTGCTCAGTGGAGTGGTGAACTTCAGCCTGAGGAGTCAACAGACCACAGCAGTCATACTCGTATTACCCAGTTTAGTATTCTTACTCACACGTACATGCATGCGACCCAACCATAAGCAACTATAGAGTGAAAATAGATTTAAACCAAAAGATCGTAGAATATTCTCAGGACAGGGGTATTTTTCATAAATATTAGGTCAGGACAAGTTGTTTTAAATGTATACAATTTATTATTCAAATTATACAAATGTTATTATTTACCATTTATTTTTATTAAATATAACTGTTAAATAATGTATTTTTTAATTAAACTTTAAAGTCAACATGATAACAAAATTGACTATTCTTATTTTTTTTATGTAATATTGCAGTGTTTATTATAAATGATTTATCATTATTTAAAAAATTCATATGTCCTTGTAATGTTTAATCAAATAACTTCCCCTCCCTCTTGATGGCGTGTTTACTGGTGCGAGGGCGGGACAACCTGTCACTCACGTGAGATCGACCAATAACAAACCACAATTACTTCCCAAAGGACAAAATCAAGTCTCACCCAGCATTTTTTCTTGTTTGAAAAGCCGTTTCACTCGGCTACGTCACAATAGGGAAGAAAAGATTATCGCAACTTCCGTTTAATGCCGACTTCAAGGTATGTCTATACACAAACTGACTTTCAAAAATACACGTACTCAGACATATTGGAGTACAGTGTGACTACTTGCCTCGGCTTCTCTGTATCACATATCTTGTGCATGAGTAAATTCAATAAATACAGCACTGTATTATCTCTGGATATAAATGGATCAAATGGTCTGTAATTGATTCACTATCAACACATCTCCACATCACGAATGTCTCATACTCGTGATATCCTTACGGCAAAGAGCCCTGTGAGCTGCAGCAAAACAAGTGGTAAAATCAAGTTGTAAAAAAGCCCCTTGAGTCACTGAACATATACCAACAGAAGATGCATTTTTCTTTCAGGCTTGGCATTTAAAAGCAGGGTAGTGTTTCTTTCAAGGATTCTCTCCATTTTTGTTTCCAACATTGAGGTACAAGTAGCCGCATCAACAGATGCGTCCCAAACCACTGAAGAGAATCTGATGTGAAGATTTGGAAAAACAACACAAGAGCTCTTCATTACAAAGAGCCTGACAATAAAGATGGTGCTTCCTGGAGCTGCATCTCAAAGCACTTTAGATCCCCCCCAAAAAAAACCCTCTTTACAAAGCTCTTTCATCAACAGCTAATTGACTTAGATGAGATCCAAAACACTGCTTTACTGAAATTATTTAGTAAAATTGTCTTTTTTACAAACTTCATCAGCACAAAAATTATCTTGATTCTACATACTTATTTTGTTTAACATATAATTTTTGCTAAATTGTCTTTGGAAGCTTTACCAAATTACCATTACATAAACAACAACTGAATGATCGATAAAAGCTACAAATGAGAGAGGTCAGGAATAAATTTAACATACAGAATATACACAGATACATTTATGAATTAAAGGAGGTGCATAAATTATGGAAATATTACATGACATCTGTTTGGTTTTGAACGCATGGGGCAGCACATTACAAATCTCATCAATTCATCCAAATGCATTCACTACTGGGTTTCCTCTTATAAGCTGACATTCAGTCCTATAAAGCAATCATATGTTTTCTTCGCTATGCATTCTGTGGTGTTCTGACCTTACATTCAGGGGCGGACTGGCCATCGGGAGCACCGGGACATTTCCCGGTGGCCTGATGGTCATTTTGGCCTGCCGGCTGCCGCTGTGCTGTCGATCAGACTGACATGCAATAGGCTGGTATGCAACTGCGAATTAATTGACGCACTTATGAGTCTACGAATCAGGCGATTGCGGAGTGAAAATGACACCACCAAATGTACCCAACATCAGAGAAGCACTGCCTAATTGTCTATATCCAGAGGCAGGCTTTATCTCGGAAAATAGTGCAAAAAATGGAGCGTAAACGCAAAGGAGGAGCAGAGAGGGAACGCATTAAATGGAGAAAAGCCCTGGCCACAGACAAAATCCCAGCCATGTTCGCCGGTAAGGGAACAGGTCCATCAGAATTACATTTACATAATATTTACTAGGGGTGGAAAAAAATAAAAATCGATCCGTTCGGTTCTCCACACTCGGTTCTCCACGCGCTCGGACGGTCCGCTGTTCAACTTAAATCTGACAAAGCATCTGTAATATGGTTTACTATAAATAACACGTAAAACAATCAGGGTTCAGTTAATATATGTTTCTGTTAATGGATGAACATTTTGGGTTCCCAGACATTACAACAACAGCGAACCGTGAAAAAGTTGAACTGTTCCACCCCTAATATTTACTTCATCATTTGGCAGATGGACGCTTTCATCCGAAGCAACTTACAATAGATAAAATCTATTCTTTATACAAAAAATAATACAAATATATATAATGATAGAAGTTTTAAAAGCGCATCTTAATGACAAACTAGCACATTGTTTTATATACTGTATGGGGATACACAGAGCATTGGAAATATATAAAATATAAATATTTTAACATGTGAATATGTATCTTTTATTATCCCTTCTTAAAATGTGTAAGCCAATTTTATATTTGTCTTTGGTGTGGCAGTAGGCTGTATTCACAACCCTTGTAATTTAGAATTTTCAAAAAAAGTTTAAAAATGGTTTTAAATCCTTAGTGAATTTTGTTTTGAATGAAATCTGAAAGAGAAACATAAAATAAAGAAATGAATCAATTTGACTTAGTAAAACAGTTGAAAATGTTTCTTTTGTGAATTCTTATTTTGTAAGGTCATTAGACCCCTTAAAGACTACAAGAGATTAGACAACTGTCCATCAAAGACCATGATTTCAACCTTTTTAAAGACCATTGGTGAGGGGGTTTAGCAGCAAATGAAAAGCCTAATGTGCACCACAGCACCAATTTCCTAAAGCCGTAATAGAAGGCAGCAAGACTTCTAGATAAGGGAGACATTTACTGGTAAAGTTACCTTTATGGCTCAGGAAAGAGGACACAAACAGAGCATTACCAAGAGGAGGACATAGGGAGAGAACAAGAAAGGCAAGAATGAGAAGCAAGACATAGGCAAAGAGAACACAGAGAAAGCAAATAAAAGCAAACACAAAAGCAAACACTGTGTTGAAACGCTACCCTGGTCGGGCAGAAAGAAGATGTGCTTAAGACGCTGACTGGTCGTGCTGAAGCGTAGAATGAGAAAAGAGGTGTGTCCTGACCCTGTGTGAGGAGAGAGGAAACCCGTGTGGAGATGTAGCTGTAGGTACTGAAGTTTCTGCTCAAACAGGTAAAGAGCAATCTTCTAATGAAGGCCTCCAAAGCAGAACAAAAGAGCGCACCCCCTCCCCCCCCTTGCTCCAAGACCAGGAAGAGTCGCAAGCCTAATGCCAAAAGTCATGGACAAAACCACAGTTTTGTTTGTGGGATAGTTCTGTGGATGACTGATGAAACAAAATTAGAACTGTTTTGGGCCAAAAGAAATGTTTGGAGCCCATGGATCAAGAGAAAGGTGGAAGAGAGAAAGAACACCTTGCCTCCTGTGAAGCATGGCGGGGGCTACTCCCTGCCTATGCTGTTTTTTGGGGGGTTTTGGACTGTTTCAGTGGGAAGCTTGTACTGGGAGCAGGGGGTGATGCAGTTCGTGTGTTTACCTTCAGTAGTGATTGGAGATGTGATGCAGTCAGTCACAAACCTCGGCTAGGGGCTTGGGAGACGGAGACGTTGGAAACATGGAACAATGACCCAAGCATACCTCCACCTCCAAGTCCACTAGAGTTGCAGATTAGGGCTGGGAATTTTTGAATGGCCATACGCATTCACCAGACTTAAATAAAGAAAATGAGAACCTCTGGTGGGACTTAAAGAAAAAGTGTTTGCAGTGAAGCAGAATGTGACTGATGACTGGAGGCTTTGGAGGCTGATTGAATGAGCGAAGATACCCGATACCCGTACTCCGCACAAGCACTTTTTTTCACTTCACGTTTAAGTTTAAAACTAAAAGCTGTTATAAAAAGGATGTTGTACTAAAGAGTAGTATAATATTTGTTGTGAATGGGTTGAAATAAATGAATAAAACTGATAATGCAGGAAAAAGATTTTGTGGTTTTATTCAATTATAAATGTTATGTATATTTTTGTCTGACGACCTACACGATCTTTAATTGTATTTAGGAGCAGGGATGACTGAATGATCAAAATCAATGTCAAACCGGCCAAAACAATCAATTTCAGGGGGGGTTGAATAATTTTGAACACAACTGTAGATGGTCTATTCCTTGTGAGTTTTTGAGGGTTTATTTATTTATCCATTCATATTATGAATGGTCATCTACCTGTTACATCAACTAACAGGGTTACCCTATAAGTTTAGCAGGCTGGTGGACACATGAATTTGGTGGTGGAGACTGCAGCAGCAGAGGTGGCCTGGGGTGGAGTCAAATTCCCGGCCTGATTTACTGTCCCAGTCCGCCACTGCTTACATTCCACACAGAAAACCAACAATGTTGCCAAATTTAACATAACTGTCCTTGTCTGGATTCTGGAGGAGTATTAACAGAGTTTAATATGCGTGGCCCGGCAGCCTCACCGACAGCTGTGTGAATTACTGCTAATGTGTGGTAATTAGCACTGATTCTGGGGTCTTGCACAGAGTAACTGCACAGTGCATGTGTGTGTGTGAGAGAGAGAAAAGAGCGAGACCCTTCAATCCTCTTCTCTATCTTTTAGAGTATGTTCAGTGCTAAATGAGTCGTACTCAAGTGGTTGACTGTGCTTGATTGCTGCTAAGATGATCAACTAATCTATCTATCTATCTGGAGACATAGCTCACACCGTTTCAATGTGGTTCAAGGATTTAAATTACATTGTATCCCTTTACAAACGGAAAAACTTCTACTTGTTTTAGAAATTCCTTGAATGCAGCGTTGTGTACATTGTGTATACTTGTTTTCTATTTTAATATATTTTAAATCCTGTGATGGCAAAGCTGAATTTTCAGCATCAGTACTCCAGTCTGCAGTGTCACATGATCCTTCAGACTTCATTCTATGCTGATTTGATGCTCAAACATTTTTATTTTTATCAACGTTTAAAACAGTTGTGCTTCTTAATATGTTTGTGCATACATTTTATCAGGATTCTTTGACAAATAGAAAGTTCAGAACAACAGCATTTATTTGAAATAGAACTCTTTTGTAACATTAACGGTTATTTGTTACTGTCACTTTTGATCAATTTAATGCGTATGAAACAATTTCTTTCAAAAACAGTAAAAATTACATTAAATTCAAATTTTTGAACATTAAATTCAACAATTTTTGATTGAGTTCAGTCTCCTAAATAACATTAAAGGGTTAGTTCACCCAAAAATGAAAAAAAAAAAAAAAAAAAAAATCCCATGATTTACTCACCCTCAAGCCATCATATGACTTGTATGTGATTTTCTTTCAGACGATCACAATCAGAGATATTTTTTAAAAATATCCTTAGTCCTCCAAGGTTGTGAAATATACAGTTAAAGGGGGATAAGGGAGGGCAAATTGTTTTCATGGTGAAAGTTACTGTATATGTAGAAAATATGAGTGAATGACCTGATAGATCTATGCAGCATCTCAGGGTCCCGGGAATATGATTCTTGTCAGGACTTAAATTATGAAATATTATTATTATAATTTCATTATTACTTCTCACCTTCTGGTCTATTATGTCTTGACACATTTTAATCTTTGTACACTTTGTCACATTGACCTGAAAAGGCTTCAGATGATTAATAATTATTCACAGCACTGTGGATTATATTTTCATCAGTTTACTTCATACCCTCCTGTCATCTAATGTTATTGCTATGGTGATACCATGGCAACCTGCCAAAAATAAAGAACTTCCATTCCAATTACCTTTAATGAAGTAGTAGAAGTCTTTACTACCCCAAGAGAACCTTTGTTAAAAGTTAATTCCTTTATAACATAATTTCTATAGCCTTCTCCTTTGAATCTTTTTTTAAAATGCTTTATTGTTTGTTCACTGTTACAACAGTCACATGGTACAACATCCTACCCCTTCAACACAGCAGACCATTTCAGATGTAGATAATTAAAGGTTAGATGGAGGCAGAATCCATTGTGCTGGGCCTGCCATCTGGAAGAGACCCCTCTGATGGAGCTAGCAGTTCCTCGTGTCCTCTTTTACAGAGGCTGCCCAGACTACAGGCAAGTGCCAACATACTAATGCCAGCAGCAAAGGCAAGGCCTGGATGCAGGCACTTAAACAGATTCTCTGATGGATCACAGTGCTCATACAAAGATACTTCAGTAAGCCAACCTATGGATGAAAAATATATCAAATATATCCTTGTCTGTATAAAATTGCATCATTTTATAGAATTATGTTACTTTGTTATAAAACATTTTTAACAAAAAGTATATTCTTGTTTATTGATCAGTTTAATCAGTGACAGCAGAATCAAGTCAAGTCTCTAAGCAAGTCTCAAGTCTCTCTTCCCCCCTCATTACTGAAGGAATCAGTGTTTAAATGAATCGGTTAAATAAATAATTCAATGACAAAATTCAACCAAAATCACCTCCTTATGAAGTGCATAATTTCAGGGGACAGCCATGTGTATTGGTGTCCAAAACCATAGTGGACATCATCAAGTGCACTCATTCAATACAAGTGCAACACTTTCGACCACTTCCAGAGGTAGGCGAAAACGCATTTGACTGGACTGCTTTCATATTGTAGACACTCATGTGGTCGAATCCACGCCTAGACCGTCCCCTCAAAGAAATCAGGACAGAAGTGGTTAAAAGTGGAAAAACGAGACGTTTTAAAGGTGCGGTGTGTAAATTTTAGTACCATCTAGCGGTGAACTTCTAGCAAAGAATGGTCTCCGCTTCTAATACCAGGCGACTACTACTACTACTACTACTATTCTTGCATATTCAACGCAGCGACGATGCTAAAAACACCAACAAAGAAGAACAACAACAACAACACAGTGACGAAACAGGCTCTTTAGTGCAGTTTGTACATTTAAGGCTACTGTAGAAAATGACGGCGCAAAATGGCGATTTAACACAAGGCGACCCGCGGCGTATGTTGATAGAAATGGCTCATTCTAAAGTAATAACTGTTCATTATGTTAGGTCTTTATACACAACTGAAAACAGTTATGTACATTATGTTGCATTTCTGTCAATAGATTCTCATAAAATTTACACACTGCACCTTTAAAATACCAGGTGTAAATGGGTATGTGTCTCCCTTGTCTACTTGTGATCTGACTGACCAAAGTGCCTCTTAATACCAGGTGTAAACAGGGCCGCAAAGATCATGTTGAACTGCGAGTGTGAAGTGGGGGCGGCACGACAGTGTTACAAAATATGAAAAGACACTTGTGCGGTTGAACTTTCTATCAGCACTACTAAAAATGCCACTTGACCAATCAAATTTGAGGACTGGAGCTATAATAAATGTTGTACTATTCACTTTTTCACTAATCAATTTTAAACACTCTATGACAAAAAAAATTAATAACTAAATAAAATTATAGCTTGGTCCTTGTATTAGCTCTGAAAGCTCTAAAATATTTTATTGGGCAGAAATTGTGAGTGAGGGGGACTTTCAAATATTGTGGACAATGGGGGACGTTGAAATCACAAAGGTTGAGACTCACTGTCCTAAAGGTTTATATATATGAAGTGCATGAATGAACCTTTTGAGGTTCTATATAGAGGTGTTTTATAAGAGTGATTAAAGATATACAGTTTATAACTATTATCAGTCATACAAAATATGTGTAGGTCTGACCAGATGATAATGAAGAGAACTCTCCTACCAGCTGAGACTGCTGTTAAGCATCTAAAAATGGAGAGGTCTCGGCATCAGGTTGGGGATAATCACACGTGAAGTGTTGTGTCCTAAGGGCTACACTTGTGCAATTTTGCATGCAAGCTTAGAGAGAGGCGGCTCACATCAGGTAAATATGTTTTTCTTCCCGGCACTAAAGACAATAAAACAATGTGGCATCGAACATCACCCTTAAACACAGGAGAATTCCTTTGCTGCTGCTGAAGTTCAATCTAAAATCCTTTATAGGGAGGCCAGAGGTCTGTTGGCATTGAAATGTCGATATTTCATATCTGTGTAAAGTCATATCTGTGTACTGTATCGGTGCTGACCAGTCAAGGCAAGATTAAAAGGGGGGGGGGGGGGGGGGGGATTACTGTTATCACACACACAGAATGATTAGTCCATCAGTGAACTACTCAAATATATCTTTTCAAGTACATAGATAATGTCATAAAATATGGCATGCAATTATGATTAAAATCCCTTGCTGTAAAACTGCAAGATGAAGGATACCAACATATATCAGATTCAGAAGCACATTCTGCTTTTTATGGAAACAATTCAACGATTATAAATCATTACTGTGCAACGTATTTTTTCTTTATTTCAACAGTGTATGTGTGTGCGTGTACATGTATTGATCTTCACTGACTTAGTCCAAGTAATCCATGTGAAACCTGCCTCTTGGTAGGACAAGTAGTTCTGGAGTAGCTCTAGTGTTAATTCAGGAATCAGTTTATTAAACTCTGGACTAGACTAAATCTAGGACTATTTAAAACCATGACAGAAAAGCCGATTTTTGTTAATCTAGTTTAAAAGGCCATTCAAATCTAGAATTAATCTCTGTTTTGCAAGAGTACTAAGACATTAACTAACACTGAGACATTGATAATGTTACAAATGACTATTTCTATTTCAAATAAATGCGGCATTCCAGCTTTCTGATCAAAGAATCATCTATGTGTAGCTTTAAATTCTAGCAGTCAGTTTATGAAGACATTCAGCTGAAGTTCTCATGTTTCTTGTAGTTGTTCTCATCAGTGTCATTGGTTTGTAAAGCACTTCTCCCTACCTTCAAATGGTCACAACAACTCATCTCCTCAAATATAGATTCACCGATCTATATTATTTTATAAATATTTACTATTGAATCTTTAAGTTCTTTTGCCCATTTTAACCCTTTCTCTGTTTTTGTTTATAAATAAATACATAAATAAGTACATGGGATACTTGGCTAACATGGGATACTGACACCGCTGATTAAAGAGCACCGTGACAGACTGTATAACATGTTCTTAATCAGAGGTTTGTGCTGTGCAGTCCCATTCAGATCATCAGAACAATAGCTTCGCCCACTCAGCCACAGAGCGGACCCTCAGTTCCCTCACTGATAAGAGAGCAGAGGCAGGTGTGATATCAGCCTGTTGCTCAGCCTGTCAGAGTAAATCAGCAGCAGCCTCACAGTAACACATGTCAAGGGGAGCCACTTTAAGAAAAGAGATGGATGCTGGTGATGCCACTAGAGACCTCCATGATCCAACCATCATTAAAGGAACTATGCTGGACAGACAGATTCAATAGAAAAGTTACGCAAATGAACAACATGAATTAAACCAAAGCAACAGTCAACCATTTGTCTGTCAAAACCTTAAACAAATCAATGCGGGATTTAAGGCTGGGATGAGACTGTAATGCAACTATTCAAGGAGAACATCCCTGAGTTTATTTGGATGGTATGAATGAAATACCTAAGTAAGGTCTGTAAGTCTACAGTGTTTATCAGCTGAAAAAAAAGTTTCATAATTGAGCCATTCACTTTAAAAATAAACCTTTTCTTAGTTAATGAGCACTACTGATGATAATATATATATATATATATATATATATACGTGTGTGTGTGTGTGTGTGTGACCCTGGACCACAAAACCAGTTATAATCTATTTTTTTCCTTTTTTGATTTATATAAGTTAAGCAGTTTTTACATTTTTCAGATAACTCATTGATGCATTATATCTTCCCGCCTAGACTACTGAAAGTCAGTCTACCAGGGTATTAAGTCAACTCTGGCTCGGCTGCAACTAGTACTGCCGCTAGACTCCTGACCCGGACACAATAAAATATGAACAATATTACTCCCATTCTTTGCTATTGAAGCCCAGTACATGGAGAAAAATCCAGGAATGTTTTCCTCAAAAACCTTTGTTTCTTTTCGACTGAAGAAAGAAAGACATGAACATCTTGGGTGACATGGGGATGAGTAAATCATCAGGAAATTTTAATTCTGAAGTGAACTAATCCTTTAATGACACCAAACCTGAGCTGCATGAACTCTACAAGTTTGTGTTGACCATGTTCTCCAGAATGAAATGATTCAAAGAGCATCTAGAGATTCAATGGAAGAACATCTGACCATCTGTGCAAATTCACATGATCAGCAAATTTACTTGATGGTATTTAACAAATCCTTAATATATTCCATAACATTTCTTTGTTTTGAATTTAAAAATCTAACTAATCTACATAAATTTTAAATTAAGATAGTGTTTTGATAGATTTAATTATTTAAAATAGATGTTTCTAATTCTATTTTTTCAATGTATTTACTGTAGGCCTATGGGATAGTTACTTTTCACATCGAATCTGTGTTTTCTATTTTAAACTATGGGAGAAATTATATTCTCTATACTAAACGAACTATTTAGACGATGTTAATAAAAACATTACACTCCATCATGTCTTTGTGCTAATGGCCAGTGTATATAGACAATGAAAATAAGTGTAAGCCCCAGGAGCTCTCTGCTCTCTCAGCTTTCTGTTTTATCTCTGCAGTGAACACTCTCATTTTAAGAGAGGATGCATTTGGGGCACTGAGATACTCGCCTGATTCAATGAGACAGAGAGGCAGGCAGCCCATCCTCTGACCATTCTCTCTCTCTCTCTCTCTCTCTCTCTCTCTCTCTCTCCTTTAACTCTCTGAAAGCCCCCAGCTCTGTAGTTAATAGTCTAAAGAGACACATTCAGCCTGCTTACTGAGGGATATAATTTAATTTATATATAGTTCTTTACATATCAGACCATTAACTCCTATACAACTCTGCTATCAGTCCTTGTGGCTGTTTTAAAAATGTCTAAACATAGAGGTAGATCTACAAAAATCAGGTGGATTTAAGAAGATTTGGTTTAGTGCTGAATCATACAAGAAGTTGTAAAACAGAGTCAGTGGCCAAGCTACAGTACTGTACCACCATCATACACCAATTACACCATGATCATTCCAGACACATATTACCAACATACCTCAATCACAGTACAGGTAAGGTATAACTCAAGCTGAAAACACTGAAACAGAACCAGCTAAGCATTTTAAATGAAAGACAGATTCATCATATCTAAGCAAGACACTTCACTATCCCCAATGAAGCATATCACAGGTAAAATAGCTCTCATTAAAAGACATCTGTTACGACCCCTAGTGGCATTGAATAAAGGGGAAGCGGGTAATAACATTATAGTTGGGAGAAACGCACATGCCAAATGTTGTGGAAAGGCAAACACAAGAACCACAAAATATGCTAATTATATGCATATTATACATAATATAACACAAATATTCCGCAAACACGAATTTTATTTTGATGGTGAGGTTAGAAGCAAACAAAAAAATAATAAAGGCTATATATATATTGGGCAAGCTGTCCGGGGGAAGGGATCCAAGCTCGGAATTTTGGCCCAAGATTGGTTTTAAAAAGTATCGTTACCAACTTCTTGATATACTTACAAAAAACAAAATGTTATTTTAAAAAAGTGTGTGTTTTTTTGTGACTATTATGTTCAGGTCATTGATGGATGCAGTTTACCGTTCTCACATTTTAAGCAACAGCTGCTGATGGAACAGCAACGGCATTCTATTGGGCGACTTTACTTCGTGACGTTCCACTGTAACCGTCTACTATGGGAGAACAACTGATTTTGCATAGTCATTAAAACGTGACGAATTAGTTAAGTAAATGTTATATTTTATGGTTATGTTGTATTTTATCTGTATATAATTTAATGCCAAAATCAACCCTTCTCTTGCTTTTTTTAAGTCCCCATAAAATCAGAAGACGCAGACTTACATTAATTAATGGGGTTATGTATGATGCTTAGCCTACAACGTGTCTAGACCGGACGCAAGCAGAGCAACACGACAAAAGACAAAAACTAATTTTATCAGTGATATAGTCTAAACTGAATGCGAAAATCCCCCCAAATTTTCAAAATCCAAATGTTGAATTTGATGTTCTTAATTTCTTCTTCTTTGATGTTCCGATATTTGCAGTCTAATAAGAATTCAGAACAATAATTAGATTTTTGAAATGCGTCTATAAAATTCTAATGTTTGAAACGTTCAATATTCAAGTTTTTTAAAAAAAAATCAAATTAAGAACTATGTAAAATGCAACACAATATTCAATTTTGTTTAATTGTCTATAATTCAAATCTACACAATTCAAATTAATATAGAATTGTCACATTATAACCTCCATACTACTCTTCGGGATTCGACATGTCAGAAACATGAATAAATGTTTTGGATAGTACATGTCTTGTAGAAATGCACTATGTGTACTTGGCTAGCTGACGTAAAAATTGATTAGACAAATCATGTTTATTTTAGTTCTCAGACACAGCCTCTAATATCTGGACTTAATTATTAATAATAATAAATAATAAAACACATGCAGCAAACACCAACTCTGGTATATTCTATCTTGCCTACAGCATGTGGTGCTTCTTTCTGGTCTAGAAATGTGTTAAATAGGCCTGAATGTATTTGTTGTTTAGCTTAACTTTGTTGTATACTTAGTAGTATACTTTTATATTTATATTGTATTAAATTATCCTTTGCTTTTACTTTATTCTGATATTCCCCATCATATAAGATTTGATGTTTTCCTAAATTTGTTCCATTTGTTTCCCTGTTTGCTTCTGTCTTGATGCATCTTGGTCTCATCCTCAGTTAAGAAATATGTATACATCCGCGAATACAATATTTTTTTAATTATACAGTATTTTTTTTAATTATTTATAACGTTCACTGTAATAAATTCTGCAAGGGATTTGGCCACAGAAAAAAGAAAATCGAATATAATATTAAAAGAAAATCATTTCAAAACATGAAGATAATTTTAACACTTCTGTTTCACCATTTTATTCTACTCTAACCTATACTCTACTGTTGTTACACAGACTTTACAGTGCAAGAGGAAACAGCTCTAAATTTATACCAAATGCAATTACACTGGTCATTTTTGAAACCAAACGTGCTGCTTTCAGGTCATCTGTCAGATAAAGCATTGCAATGAGTCTTGATTTATGTCAAATCAAGTGCAGCTTCATGGAACGTGGAGTGTGTCTCTGCAAAAGAAAGCATCCAATTATTGCGCCCCAATGAAAGCATACATCCACACGGCTGCAGAAGCATTGGTGCTGTGAGACCTTGGTGCACAGCTGTCATTGGCAGATGTGTTTGTTATTCACCTCACTCTGCGGTGTGTTTATTGGATTGTGCCATGCTTTGTGATTTAACCAGGAGGACATGTTTCTGGATCAATATCCTTACCCTAATCCTGACCTTTCCACTAAAATCACAGGGAAATGATAAACATACAGTTGAAGCCCTGAACATCACACCTATGACTTACAGTGACTTCAAAATTGGTCAGACTAACCTAAACAAACAATAACTGGAAAATATTGCAATTATTAAAAAGTATGCAATGGTCGTTTCAAATAAGCCTTTTGTTTTGAACATTTAAACTTGATTTCGTTTTCTTTTTTGTTTATGTTCCTGTCAAAATTTCATTCATTTCCAGTTTTTGTTTTCGTTCATTGAACCGGTAAGTGAAATATTTCAGAAATATTTCCAGCTAAAATTAGCAGCAGATGATTTTACAGTGGTTTGATATTAGAATATAGTGACGAATAAGCAAAACTGACCATGAACCGTGTTGACGTTTAACTCAACTTCATCTGTCTGCAACGATGGTTATCATAAAAACACATTTTCTGAAAAGGACAGTGTCGGACTCAAAATCTTTGTCATCATTTACTCACCATCATTTTCGTAGACACAATAGGATAAAGAAAACGCTATTTTTATATTGAGAAACAATATAAGCCTTATGTACTTTCTACTTTTAAGTCTACATAAAATTGTAATAGCATAAAAAGTATTAATACAAGTATCCGATAAAGTACTGGTGCTGATCACGTAAAGTGATTAATTATAGAACTATTACTCAAATATTTTACCAATCTGAGTGTTTATCACCCAACACATGGTCACACGTACTGAACTCCTGCATAACTGAGATGAGAACTTCACACACAGAATATGAGAGACACATGTCTGTGTAGTTATGCTATATGTGAGCTGCAAATTAATGGAGAACAGTCGAGGATGAAAGAGATGCTGCAGCCAACTGAAAGATCAACAATATTTCTCAAGGTCAGAGGTACTCATAAAAAAATCAGAATACTCACTGATCTGAGATCAGCTCAACATCTCCTCACAAGGTCATTAACTGACATCAAGTGTGATTCAGGCAAGGAATCCTAGCAATAAAATCATGTGAAATGTGAAAGTGACACTGCTGAATACAGCGCCATGTTGGGTCATGATACTCTTGTCACCAAGAAAGACCTTCCCTCATGTACTGTCCCGGCCACCTAATCTAAATATGTCAAAAGTACTGTAAATTGGTTTTGGCCTGAGCTGACAAATGTTCTCTTTAATTAATTGGCACAGGGGCGCACAAGTTACAGTTTGGGTAGAGTGTCAAACTCAAAAGTAACAAAGTTTGTTGAATTCTCCTTTTAAAAGCAATGCATTTCTGTTGCTCAACCAAAGCATGGCA
This sequence comes from Opsariichthys bidens, assembly GCA_037194245.1. Taxonomy (NCBI): domain Eukaryota; kingdom Metazoa; phylum Chordata; class Actinopteri; order Cypriniformes; family Xenocyprididae; genus Opsariichthys; species Opsariichthys bidens. The sequence continues at coordinate 7,179,973 of CM074295.1, forward strand.
CGACCAAGGTCATGGGATAAAATTAAAGAAACACAATCTGATGGAACCTCCAGCTTGAATGAACTGTAAGCCACTTTGGCATCAAATATATCTGCCAAATATATAAAAACAAAAACAGCTTTTGAAAACGATTAATTAAATGAATAGCTGTTGCTTTTAAATTGGAGTAACACTGTAACGCAACCCGTTTAATCTTATCTTGATCATTTTCTCAATATCCAGACTGCATAAGATTCTTTAATACACGCCATATCTTTACTGAAACCAGTATCCTGAAAGCTGTCACTGCAATTATAAAATAATAAATTCCGTTGCAGATGATTTTATAGCTATTTTACCATTGCTGTTTATAAATTTATTGTGTTTGTACTCAAGTCAAGCTATTTTTAAAGTTGTTGAATAAAAAAGGAATTGATTTGACTTGTTAGGTTAACAAGAGAACAAATATATTTTATTTACACTACCACTGAAAAGTCAGAGGTCAGTAGGATTTTAGTCAGCAAGGATGCACATTGATCAAAAGTTATGGTAAAGACTTTGCAAAAAAACTTCCAGAGTATACAAAAAAAAAACAACAACAACAACAACAAAAAAACGTGAGACTCAAGATTGGAGTAATGGCTAAAAATATTTTACAATATTATTGTTTTTACTGTATTTTTGCGATTCGTGGCGAGCATAAAAGAGTTCATTTCATAAAATAAAAATATTACCAACCCCAAACCTTAGAACTAAGCATAAAAATTATATAAATATATGTATCATGTAGGGTACAGCAGGGTAAGGCGCATTTGATTTGAATCTCTTTTAAACCACTAGATGGCAGAAAAATTCAGTTTAGCACTTTTCTACTCGACTACGTACGTGAAATTCGGCGTATCCTTGGCGCGATGGCGGGCATTCAGCAAAGTAAAGTTGATTCTGCGCTAATTTGATCTAACATTTAATGTTTTTTTTTTTTTTTTTTTTAAATGTTGTAGCTTTATGTAGCAAATGAGAATTTATAAAATTACTGACTGACAAAGGTCTTGTTTGTTTTGCAGTTCTGCTGAAGTTAACGTGTTAGTTCACCCAAAAATGAAAATTGTGTCAATTACTCACCCTCATGTGGTTCAGAACACAAATGAAGATATTTTTGATAAAATCTGACGGCTCAGTGAGGCCTCCATTGACAGCAACATAATTAACACTTTCAAATGCAGAGAAAGCCACTAAAGACATATTTAAAGCACTTCATGTGACTACATACTATGTTATGAAGCGATGAGAATACTTTTTGTGCGCCAAAACAAACAACATAACGACTTTATTCAACAATATCTAGTGATGGGCGATTTCAAAACACTGCTTCACGAAGCTGCGAATCAGTGGTTCACAGTGTGTCAAACTGCCGAAGTCACGTGATTTCAGTAAACGAGACTTCGTTACGTCATAAGTGTTTCGAAATTTCAATGGTTCACGTGACTCTGGCCGTTTGAAACACGTTCCGAACCACTGATTCGAAGCTTCATGAATAATAAAATATTAAATTATTATGAGATCTCATTCAGTGCTTTCAGAATATTTACTTTTTAAAATAATTTTGTTTTTGTATTTTCAAAATGAACATTTGAATGATTATCAAAATAAACTGAAAATAGTTCAAAATTTGTTTTGAAGAGTATTTGTATCAATACTGTGCCTTTTGCCCCATGCCGGTGAGGCTTCTGTTGCCCTGTGTGTGGGGTAAAAGGCCCACCTTGCCACCTCATACATTTATGAGATTTTTAAACAAGCAAAAAACACCTTTATGATTTATTTTCACACAAAATCTGTTGCTCCGTCAATGTATCATAATATTTTTTATTTTTTTTCTGCAAAAATACACTATGGGAGTAGTGAAAAGCACCCATTGTAGCGCCATTGTACCCTATTATATGTATCATGATGACTACTGAAATATGTTCTTTGTAATATAAGGTCTAAATGATAATATAAGTTATTAAAAGTATTCATTTTCCAAATAAATATGTAATTTAGTAAAAGTTTCATTTGTAAATTTTGCCAAAAAATATTCATGTTTAGCATTCAAAAACTGTTTAATTTAAATAGCTACTAACTAAAACAAATCAAGATACATCACTGTGGAGTGTAAACATGAAAACTGAGATGTGTAAGGATACTGAAATATAATGTTTCTGTTCAAATATATTTCAGTATCTCATACACTGTGTCCAGTGTTATCTGGACAATGACTCCTGCCCTTGCAATGGCCTTCCTTTGAATTAAATTCATTTTATGAGAAGCCTGAATGAAATCTTCAGAAATGAAATCAAGATTCCCCCTGGGTACAGAGTTCTTGAAATGTCATTCGAAACATCCAATGCATTTTTAATTTACATTTTGTCCATGAGAGACTTGCACTCTAAATGGGGCAGAGGGGAGGCAGTGGGTATGTGCACCGTCTGGGACTCACCCACCATACATGAGCTTCATTAACAGAGGAGATGAAAGCAGGACGTCCAGGAGGACCCCTGCACTCCAGCATCCTTATGACCAGAGAACTGATATAACCAGAAAAAAACACAACACGCATGTTCCTACATCTCTGTTCACATGTAGTATGAATGTTTGGATTGTTAAGTGGATGGATACAAGATCGCTGTTGTAAAATGTTAGTAATGTAACATCTTGAGCAATGTAAAGAACATTGCATCCCAAGAATAGTTACATAGGCTAGCTTGACTGAACTACACTAAAACATCTGAAGGTATACTGAAACAGTTTCTAGCCTAACTAACAAGATCACCAGAAACATCCCCAATTTTTTTATCTTCGTTTTTTTTTTTTTTTTTTAGGGATATGGCTCTGCATGCTAATCAGTCTGACTAGTTGGACGTCGTTATACAATAACTAATCATTGAAAAGATATTGACACTGTAACACAATAAAACTGACGTTATTTGAAAAGCTGTTTTGCTTGAATATTTGGATGTCACAATAGGGAAGAAAAGAATAAGCCAACTTCCATTTCATTGTTTCATCGACAGAGCTGAATTCAATTTATTTCCATGAATAACAACTTGTTACATCTAAATGCAATTGCAAATGAAGGTTCTTTCTTTGCGTTCAGCGCTTCCAGGTCCTACGTCAGTACGCTGACTGGCTACAAGTGTTTTGGTGCTCAGTTCAATTGACTCTTCAACAGAGTTTTTCTCTTTGTGTGTTGCAGCAAAAAAAAATTCAGGTGAATATTTTTAAGTACAATGTATTGTGATAGATCGTTAGAAAAAATAAGTTCAACTATATTTTACTCTATCACATTTAACAAAAAAAAAAAAAAAACACTCATTTAAGACATTTCAGAGTAAATATTTGATACTGACTATTACAAATGGCTAAAAAAAATGTTTATTTTAGCTATTTCAACCAGCCCAGACAAAGTTAACATACACAACAGTAAATTATACATTTAAATACAAATTCAAATTACATATTAAAGGACATTAAAAAAATCACAGAACATGAGAGATCATACATAAAAGATACAGAGTGACAGTGAGTCTGAGGGTAAATATTTTATTACTGTTTGACACCTCAGGCTCAGGGAAGAACTGTCTCAGAGGTCATCGATGGACCATCATCACAAGCTGTTTAAATATACTGTCCAACATATATACAATATGGTTATAAAAACATATCAAGCTTTTTCACAATCAAAATTCCATTCAAAATTTTGGGGCTTTGGGCATCAAATCCTATTCCAAACTAAATATGAAGGAAAATATATATACTGTAAAACTTTGTTAAAAAATCTCTTAGGAAAAAATGAGGAGATACCTCAATGCTAATTCATGACTAGAACAAATCTCAAACATGTATTTCCATATATCACATACTCTACCAACCCCAGGTGGGGGGGGGGGGGTTATAGGGGAGGATTTACACAAATATCATTAGAAATAACCCTGAATTAAAGTCACTGTGCAGTTAATGCAATAGCTCTATCTGATTCATCGTAATTTCAATTTATATAGCACTTTCATAACCACAAAGCAGCTTGACAAAGCATGCCTTACAAACTCCTCAGTGAGCCAGCCAAAAAATCTCTAAGCAGTTATATTATAAGTTTTCCATGATGAAAGCATCAACTGTTGAAAACTAAGAGTGGACATAAAAGGGTTGAGCTTGTTCAGTAGTACTACATGAGTGAGATAAACAGGATAAATGATTTACATCATTAGGGACATTATATTTAATGTATTCAAACACTAACTTGAAAATCAAATCTCATCACTGGCCAGTGAGAGATCAAACATATGTTCAGTATGGTGTATAAAGTCTCAAAGTGAATTCAACCAAACACAACCTTTGATGCTACGAGGTCTGTGAAACAATTAAAACACATCCAACTGTGAAATCGCAAATGTGTCCAAATGTAAACATTGCTATATATCTATATTAATTGACTGAGATATACTTGATTTTCCATACAGTGGAGGAAGGTGCATCCCCTCTATCTTTCCAGCTCCATCTATTGCTCTTTGACAGGTACAGGTATTATTTCAGCTCAATGTTTCCAAAGAAAAAAAACAAAAACGCCTTCTCTAAGCCACTAGAGACTGCGTTCTCACAGAGGCGACATCAAGGGCAGACTCACAAATAAGCACATACACATACTGGCCACATAAAAGCAAAGAAAGCAACCCTTCATACACAACCTTAGCCTATTTGGGCAAAAGCTTGAGCATCTAATCTTTTGTGAGCCCTGTAATCAATTGGCAGTCACAATTAAAGCTATCAGCTTTGCCCAAGGTGCTCTCAGCCATAATGACACCAAAATCAATTATGATTTCAGCTTATCACCTCATGTCCACATCAGCACACTTTAAAGAGTCTGTGAAATCAAAATGAGAGTTTTTTTAGGTTCACTGAGAACAAATATATGCTAATATATTCCTATAAGTTCCTGTAAAAAAAATATTGATGACTCATCCTGTACTACACAGTTTGGACCATTCAGATGCTCTCTGGAATGAGAATGTTTCTCTCCCAAAACCATCTCAAAATATAAATAACTGCTTCAAAATACGGAGAATAACATCTGATGCAACAGTGAAATAGTTTGCTGTTCTGGAAAGAAAAACTCTCTGTAAATGAGAAGTGATATATTTTAGCAAGCAGAAAGAATTATAAAAATAATAGCATCAGAAAAAATCTCAGAAGAACCAGATTTCTATGAGGGTCAATAACAATATTTCTTGTCAGTCAGAAGCATCTTCAAACATTCTACTATGGATTCACAGCTGTAAATGTAACATCAGAATTTGTTAAACACATTTCATTGGACATCATGTTGCAATTCCACATTCACTCCATACCCTCCGTGACACAAAAAGCTAACAGTGATATGTTTGTATAAAAATATGGATGCGACCCTACCATAACTATTTTTTTTAAAAAACAAAAAAAAGAGTTACAAGGAGGACAACAATTTTTTTTTTCACACACTTCAAAATAGAAGTCTAAAAGTAGCACATATCGACGTTGCACTCAAAGTAAGAAGTCGCACCAGAGAGCAGCAACATTATCCACAGTATTCTTCTGGCTCAATGGCTTTTCATTGTCATGTTATCTCAGCATAGGTGATGGGATTCTGAAAAGCAAACAAAAATACAGTTTAACATCTGGGTCAATTACATAAAATTAATTTTTTGTCCAGATCAAATAAACATTCAAATGCAATTCATAGATACTATAATTTTAAAACACCTCTTCTACCCTGAGCATGTTTTTACTGCCTGAATTAAAGTATTTTTGGTAAGCATAATGCCACAAATGTCAGGTTGATACAACTGCCCAAATAACATAATTAAGCCTCATAAAGATGAAATTCTTACAAATGATAAATTATTATTAAAACTTGGTGAGAATTATAATACTTATTAAAGCATCACTGCTTATTAACTTATGATAAAGAAAAATAAAGGAAACATAAACGATATCCCTTATGACAGTAGGTCCAATATTACTCTTAAAATATGACAAAGACAAGATAATTAATTCAATTTAATTGTGCATCTCTAGGTCTTCTGTTTGTTTTGTGTACCATGTGCTCCTTTGTTTGTCATGTCTTAGCCCCAAACTCCTCGTTTCCTTTTCATTAGTCTATTTGCCTCACCTGTGGACTCTTTTTGCCCTCCAAGTTTGCTGCCCTATTTATTTCCCTTGTATGTGCTAGATAGTTGATTGGCTCTTAACTCACATGATCCAGTTAGAGTTTTTGTCAGGTGTCCAGTCTTGTTTTTAGTTTTTGTTTTTTTGGCTCCATGTTGTGCATTCCCTCTTTGTCTACTCCTGCCTGGCTTAGTCTGCCTGATCTTGTCTTCTTGGCATCCTGAGGTTTCCTTCTCCTGAACTGGTTCTATTAGCCTGGACTATTGGATCTCCTCATCTCTCCCTTTCTCCTACCCTGGGCTACCACGCCAGCATACCTGCCTGTTTCCTGGATTCTCCAGTGATCAGAGTTTGCCTCTTTTTGCCTCTCTGGGCTCTTCTGCATCACCATGAAAGTTAGCTCTCCTCATCCAATCGAGCCCTGGAGATGACATCCCAGATAGCTGACCTCATAGCCCAGCTTCAGCATTTATGCTCTGAATAATATTTGGCCTATACTGTTACCTCTTCCCTTTCTGCCCATTGTGCTCTAGAACCCGGTTGAATCCTGCTCATTGCTATGATGGGGATCCTTCTGTATGCCAAGCCTTCTTGACTTAGTGCTCAGTGGTGTTCACTCTCCAACCAGCCACATTTTCCTTCTGAAGAGTCCATGGTAGCGAGGTAGGGTGGATAGTCAACTGGTGCTGCACCATCGTAACCAGACTGCCCGATTGATTTGGGCACCAGGGGGTGCTCAATTCCATCTCTCATCCCCATCCCGATTTCTTGCCAGAGCCTATGCAAGTTGGCCAAAGGATCACTCATCTCACTCAAGCTCTGTTCTCATTGACTCTGAGGCTGAGGGCAACTTTATGGACGCTTCCCTGGCTGCTAAGTGGGGCCTCCTTACTGCTCCTCTCCAAGCTCCCTAGACAGCCCTAGCACTCAGTGGGTTGTGTCTCACCCCAATTTCCCATTCTGCTTTCCCTGTAAGTCTTACCACCTCAGGCAACTACCGTGAGGAGGTTGTTTTATCTGCTTGACTCCCCCCTGTACTTCCATTGTGCTGGGCCACCCCTGGCTGGTAAAGCACAACTGTTATTAATTAATCTACTCCCTGGCACTTCTCCTTTGGGGTGGTAGTTTTGGGCCCTGAGTGTGAGGCCATGGACAAGTAATTGGACCTCCACAATGCTTACCACCTGGTCCAAATCATAGAGGGGGATGAATGGGTATCAAGTCATGCCGTTTGTGCAGACCAACACCCCAACTGTCTTCCATGTTCTGGTCAATGATGTTCTGTGAGACATGGTAAACAAGTCTGTCTTTGTGTACCTGGATGATTTCCTGTTTTTCTCCTGTTCCCTCTAGATACACATCCAGTACGTCAGAAAGGTGTTGCAATGGCTGCTAGAGAACCTGCTGAATGTTAAGTGTGAGAAGTGCCCGTTCCTTGCCTGGTATTTATCATCTCAGCAGGGGATCCATGTAAACCCAGTCAAGTAAGGGCACTATCTAACTGCCTGACTCCTGACTCACACAAAGCGTTCCACTTACACTTGGGTTTTGCACCCTTGACAGCTCTCACCTCCACTAGGACTCCCTTTCTGTGGTCCTCTCAGGCTCAGGCCATCTTTGAGAGGTTTAAGGCTTGATTTTCTTTTCCCCCACTGTCTTTTCCGGATACTGAGTGGCAGTTCATTGTGGAGGTGGATACCTCAGAGGACAAGGTTGGGGTGGTCCTTTTCTAGTGGTCCCCGGGAGATGGTGCACCCTTGTGCCTATTACTCCAATTAACTGTCCCCAGCTGAGCAGAACTCTGATGTAGGTAACGTGTAGCTGCTGGCAATTAAGTTGGCTTTGGAGGAGTGGTGCCACTGGATTGTTCTTTGGGTGTAGTTTTACTTTATCTTATTGTCCGGGCTCCAAAAAAGTCAGGCTGGATGCCCTGTCCTGCCAGTTTGCTGGTCCAGATGACAGCCTCACTCCTGAACATATTATCTATCCTGAACAGGTGGTGGCTGCTGTTGTTTGAGAAATCGAGATGCAGAGTTTGGTGGCTGAGGTGCTTGAGGAATGCCCAGAGAACCTTTTATTTGTACTTAAAATAATCCATTCTTCTGTCCTTCAGTGGGTCCACTCATCTAGGTTTGCTTGTCCCCTAAAAGTGAGGAGGACACTGGCATCCATCCGTCAGCAGTTTTGGTGGTTGGGCAGTTCTATGGTTGGGGAGATCTGTCATTTTGTGGTTACCTGCTTGGTCTGTGTCTAGAATAAATTTTCCAACAATCCTGTTGATCTGCTCCAACCCCTCCTTATCCCCTACAGTCCTTGGTCCCATTTTGCCCTGGACTTTGTCCCAATACAGTGGCAATTTGATTATTCTGACTGTGGTTGATTGCTTTTCCAAGGCAGTCCACTTCATTCTTCTATCAAAGCTGCCTTCTGGCAGAGATGGAGATGACACTGGTGGTGGTAGACCACATCTTCTGGTGGATGTGGTCTCTGATAGGGGGTCCCAGTATGTCTCCATTTTCTGGAGGTAGTTCTGCCGGCAGATTGGCGCTTGTGCCAGTCTGTTTTTGTCAGGTGTCCGGTCTTGTTTTAATTTTTTTTTTTTTTTTGGCTCCAGGACATCTGCCTGTCCTGTCCTGCATCCCCGTTTTGTCAACCACAGCCTGGCTTAGTCTGCCTGATCTGGCTTGCCTGGGACCCTTTTCCATCTCCTGGTTTTATTCAACCGAACCGGATTAGCCTGTCCTGTTAAATCTATCCCTTTCTCCTGCCCTGGGCCGCCAAGCCATCACACCTGCCTGTTTCCTTGATTCTCCAGTGGTCACTTTTGTCTCTTTGTTGTCTGTGAGCGGCCTGCCCTCCAATCTGCCCATCCACTGGTTCTGCCCGGCCCAGTCCCTTGCCTGCCCCAGCATCAGTACCAGCCTGAGCCTTCCTGGTTTTTTGCCCTTTTTGCTTGATTTTTTACCCCTGCTACTCAGGATCTGTTTATTCCAGGTTAAGGATTGTTTTTGTTCTAACCTTCTTGGGTCAGAGTTTTGCAAATAAACCTTTACTATTTATCAGCATTTAGGTTCTCTCTCTGTTACTGGTCCTGACACACACATATTCAAGGTGTAAAGTACTAATTACTAATATAGTATGTGGTAAATATGTTAATATCGTATTTTTACTTGCTTACATTACCTTTTAGACGCCTTAAATTTTGCTTGAAAATAGTATAAAAAATCGAAACCATATGAAACATGACCAACAACAAATTTGTCATGTTCAAAATGTTTTTTAATATTTTTGGTAATTGAGACTTGAGGAATGCTTTTCACAGTTTGTTTTCAACCTCTCCATCTCATTGCAAAGATAAAGAACTGTGCACACTTTTCTAAGTCTGTGGGAATAAGTAATAACTACCTTAAAGATTAATGATGTATCCTTGAAATAACCAAGCTTGGTAGCCATGCATTGCAGGTGCATATGTCTTGGGCTTACATGTAATCTTGATGAACTGCCTCACAGAAACCCTGGGTTCACCCTTATATAAATTCAAAATGAATCCTGGGAAGTCATATTGAACTATTAATCAAAAATGGGCGGGGCTCCTGTTGATTTTGTTGAATAATGGAGTTCAAAGGCAACAATATCTGTTACCAGACTGTGGGTCCATGACCTCTTGGGGACAGGCTACCTGTTGAATATTGCATGGCAGACCTGTTGAACAATGCTGTTGAATACTGAAAAAAAAAATCAGCAGTGTAGTTCTGATCAGTGATTTTATAATTAGCTCTCTGAGGTGTCAATGGATGGAGGATGGAAAGTGAGGTGAAAAACATAGGATTTAAAAGCCTGATTCATGCAACTTGGAAATCAACAACAACAGAAAGGTGTGCATATCCAGTTCAAATTTTGGTTCAAAAGCAGAAAGTAGAGCTGATAATGAATATTCAGCTGCATATGCCTATTTTTTCTGACACTGGAAGATAAACCCACTGACTAACTCTGATCTCTTGTGACACAGATACAAGAAATTCTGGCCTGCAGCAAAGGAGCCGAATGAACATACTGAAAAGAAATAATGGGATTTATTAGGGAAGAACATTTAACATTCAGAACGTAATATACAGAGTCCAAAGGCTGTTAAATGTGATAGCTGTCATCAAATGTATTTATTCTTGAAGGAACTGAAGTGGACAGAGATTAAGTTCAGTACTCGAAAAAGAAGCTAAAAGGAAAGCTCTGTTTATCAAACAGTCGTAATCCTTGTGATTTCATCTATGATCTTTGACATTTTTAAGCCCCTTTACCAAATATGTGTGTGTTTAATACAGTTCAAGGTTTTATATTCATGACCATGCAGTAAGAGTTAAAAAAAAATGCTGCAAAAACTGAAAACTGCCACAGGGAAACTCATAAGATGACCCACATAAGGCTGACATCTTGTTTTGCAAATTTTTAAAGTGTGAATGAATGATCTTGTTGACGACATATGTAAGAAGCTCATCTATATTAGAATAAAGGACCTTTCACACCAAGGACACAATAACCAGAGGTGTAATAATACTTCGTTACAGTACTTGGGTATTTTTGGGGAAAATCTGTACTTACTTGAGTATTTATATTTCAGTCAACTTTTACATTTACTCCACTACATTTCCTAAATAAAATTTATACCTTTACTCCGATACATTTCTCCAAAACATTTTTGTTACTTACTACAAAATAAAAAAGGAAGAACACAGACTGCAAGCAAGCATGTACAAACAAGTGCTCGCACAAACGCAGTTGATATAATTTTCCGGGTTGCGTCTGTTGCTGGAGTGGCTGAGAAGAGTGCGGTACAAGAGCGGCCTCTAGAGGCGACCCAGCACTATCACAGATGCCTCGTAGAGATTGTTTTGACACATGACGTGAGGCTCTGTGCTGCACGGAACGGGAACACACTACAGTACATGTTTTCATACCACTAAAGTAATGCTGCATTAGTGGAGAACAGCAGTGTGTTTGCTATCGAGGCTCAGAGGATGCTCACATTAATAGTAACGTTACCTCAAGCAGTTAAAATAATGTGACAAAAACACCAACTGTTTAATGTCACTCTTGTTACGCTCTATTTGCATTAGTTTACATTCATTTGTTCGAATTTATGCATTCGTTATTCAGCGAAGTTGCATTCGATTTCAGTTCTTTTTTATCCACACTTTAACAAAAGTAAAAGTACAGTACAGTAAAAGTAATTGATTTTTAATGTACTTAAGTTTTAAAAAGTACTGATCGATCAATGATTGTTTTGTAATTTTATATACTTATAAATTTATTTTATATCATATATTTTATCTAGTCCGTATGCTCAAAATACCTGAGAAATGGGGAATTGCTGGGTCTAACATCATTATGAATTAATATGAATTGTCAAGTAGCCAGTACTAGTCAATAAAGAAGATTAGTGGATGCAGATACATAATATGTAATGTGTGTTGAAAAATAATAAATTCAGATGTCATATAGGGCTAAATGCATAGCATTTTAAAGTGAACGCTAAGCAAACATACAAATTTTATATCATTTGAAACTGCTATGGAAGAATGCAAGTGCAATAATTTACCTTATTTTAATGTTATGTTGTTTTTTGTCTTTAATTAAATCTTCACTGTTGAGATGGTGATATGGACATGCCAGCATTCAAGCATTACAGCTTACCCTTTTACAGCAGATTTAGTTCACAAACAACCGATAATTGTGACCTAACGATGAGTTTCATTTACAACAATCAATCCTAAAATTCGCCATTTGTAACTCACTTTACGCACCACCAGTCGCACATGCATTCAAGCTCCAGGTTCTTGGTTCATTTTAGTCACACTTTAAATTCAGTTAACTAGAGACTCGCACTGAATGGAACGCTGAATCAGTCAGTTGCTGACTCGAGAACAGCTGCAATTGGATCAGTCCAATTTGCAAATGAATCATTAGGTGCGATTTGAAAAAATTGAAAAAAAAGAATCAGTTCGTTCACAAATCAGACACTGCAATTACGTCTCGGAGCATTTGACAATTTCTTCAGTTCTAAATAAGATGTGTTTGCATGAAATGTAGTGGAGTAAAAAGCACAATGTTATGCTTTGGAAGTAAAGTGAAGTAAAAGTGTTTGAAAATGTGTTAATAATGACTTGACTTCTCTGTGACAAACAGGTGTCGGAAAAGGAAAGTTGTGCAGTGCTGCTTTGTGTACAGGAGTAATTGTTGCATTTCTGTTTTTCTATAACCGCCACCTACCTCAGAGATTTTACATTCACTCAATCGACTAAAGACAAATCACAGAAGCGAAAGTGTACAGAATTCTCATGTAAAACATGTATGATGAAACAGGCCTTAATGCTGTTAATAATCTCATTTTGGATAGAAAATGGCCACTAACTATAAGGCATTTTATAAATGTCTCAATTTTCTAATGTACATGAATGCTTGAGGTTGAATACCTGGGATGCTATGTATTTTTCCATGGTGTGCTCCATCCTGGGCTGAGTGATCATGGGACCACTGGACACACTCTCCTCCGGCGGTATCTCATCCAGTAAGGGCTTCCCTTTGAAATTTTTCACCACACACACCACCTAACACAAGAGCGCCCATAGGGTAAATGAAAGGAAAGAGAGAAAAGAGGGAAGTTTTACACCTCTGAAAGGCTTTTTGTCGCACACATACACATGTATGGCTTTTCTCAAGCTGTAAATGATGATTTATGTAAGTCTTGAAAGGGCAAAAATGCTTGCATGACTTGTTGCCCAAAGTAAAAAGGCTCTGTGCTCTTTCGGGAGGAAGGAAACATCCGAGTCCATGTCCTGGAGGAGATTCATCCATTATCGGACCGAAATGAGTACTTTCAATGAGACACTAGAGGCAATGCTCTGCTAGACTGCAGCATAACGCGAGAGAGGGTTTCAGCGGAGGACATCTCAGGGCATTCTCATTCCCGGAGCCATGAGTTGAACTAAACAGATGGAGGAATTAATTTTCTGTGCTGTGTGTGCTGCCTGCACCATTTTCAAAAACGTACAGCATAACAGAACATTACTGTCCAATTTTACTGAGGTAATGTCACTAAGGTAGCACTGTCCTATTGTTTAATAAAGTTGTGATTTTATCACAACAAAAAGAATGACAAGCTGCGGGGGGCCCTGTCGGCACAACATAGTCCCACCCCGAAGGCCCAACACATTATGTACATAGTTTGGAATGGCGGTGAAGCGACGTAACTGACATTAGTAGGTCACCTGATACATGACAAATGAAGAATTAATGTCCAGAATGATGTCTAGAATAAATTCATACCACTCAAATTCATACTATAAACAACATACTTTTTTCGGGGTCGCAAAGTAAGTACTTGTTCAGAATAAGTACACACTTCAGAGAGTATGCAGGATTTCGGATGTAGAAACTGTCTTTAAGTGTGAGTCATTAAATCATTCACTCCAATTCCAACTCTGTATCAAACTCAGATTCAGTGAGGAATTAAACTAGTGACTGTCTTTATGGGTGAGTCGTTGAATAATTTACTCAATCGATTCATTTAAAACACTAAATCATTCAGAACTGAAACAAGTGACTATATTTATGTGTGAATCATTAAATTATTCACTCTGAATCGAACACTGATTCAAACAGCACTACTGTGTATTACTTGGAGGCATTTTGCTTCGGCTTACTCCTGGTCATTTTCAGAACAAAACAGCACACTTGTGTGTATGGCATTGCTTAGATGTTTTTGTTTTAATCTGACACAAATAAAAGGTAAAAATCTGAACAACTCTCCTGTCCTGACAATGTCAGTGGGAAAAAAAAATTTTTTTGAGCCCTGAGCTGAACTCCATTGCAAAACAAACTGCTAGGGAAGGAAAACAGATATTAGAACAAATACTACAATGCATTTACTGAAGCACAAACTGTTGTTCCCCACTACTCCCTCCTTTCTGATGACGTGACGTTTAAGAGATTTGATCTGACCATGAGTTTGATGTCTATATTCACCTTCCTCCCTGCACCCCCTCCCCCAACCCACCCTAGCAGCAGAAATAGGTCAGTGCATATCTCATACAGTATGACTAAAGCACCACAAAAAATAAAACATTCACGCTTCCACAAACTCACTCAAAATGCTGTTATGCCTAATGTGAGGCAAGCATGCATGAGTTCATGTGTGACCTTCCTCTAAAGCTCACAATGAGTTTCTCATCTTCACTGTTCACTCTTCAAACAACAGTGTGCCCAGCACAGTACAAACTGTTGTGTTTTGTTGAAGAGGAAGCCACACATGTGCCCTATCCAGTGGCCTGACCTAATTACCTAGCCATATGTCATGTTTCTTCTTGAGTGTAACATTACTTTATGTATTACCAATTTTTTTTTCATAGAAATAATGCACATATAGTTTTTATGTATTTCCTTTTTCTGAGAAAAACAACTGAAATATTTTCTCTTAGTATGTAGGCATATGCAGTGTGTGTAATGGGCAAAAGTCTGAAGATCAGTAGTTTGCTGCTATGTGTCTGCTTTAAATTTCAGATGACTTGAAGGCAAATCAGTGCCACAGATCCCTCCAAACTCTATGTAAAGATTTGATGTGTACTGTGTACAAACAATCAACACTGAACAAATTTGTGTTCAGTAAGGCATTTTCAATAAAAGTCAAACAGGAATTTGAACAGAAGCTTGCATTTCTGATAAAGTACTACTAAAATATTAGTATAGTATAATAATTTTTGTTATTTATAATTTCTCTAAATCAGGTGTCTTCAAACTTTGTGACTACTTTTCCAACACCGCTTAGATACCTCTGCCTGATTACAGTACTTACAGTAACATAAGACCAGATTAAAGAGGAGCTGCAATGAAACATTTGCTGTTACTGTTCTCCAACACATTATTTTTATTTATGGTGTTGCATCTTTGGTGACTTCATAGGCACTTAGATTTGTGAATATCATAATATAACCTTTAGATAACATAATTTGTTTTATCAATCACAAAATATAAAAACGCAAAAGGAACGACATAATCCTATTTTTACATTATTTTGTGCTAATGTTCAACAGTTTGGGGTCAAAAAGATGTTTTTTTTTTTTTTTTTTTAAACTATTTTAAATATAACTAATGTAAATATTCAAGAAGATCTATATCAAACTACATCAAATACATTTGTATTTAAATAATGAACTGAATTTGTATCTTTATTATCAGTGTATATTTTCAGATGTGACCTCACCATAAAGACGGCAATGGCTCCACCGATGATGAAGCCAGCAATGACATCAGACCAGTGGTTGCGGTACTCGACCACTCGATTAATCCCAGTTAGGAAGGCCAGACACATGAGCCCCAGAGAGAGCACCGGCTTGGCCAGCCGTGTCCCTTTGGCCTTCACCGAGCATGTGATGTACATCTGAGGAAGAACAGAGCACTCTGTTATACACTGTGTAAACGTTTTTCATAGTTCATTCATTCCCTGCTCACGTGTGGTTATGTTTGAATAATGACTGAATAAAAATGTCTGATGCTGCTGAAATGCAGGTTCGGCTACATTGTTTCACTTATCCAAGACATTGCCATTGATTGGAAGGGTGGCATTTGAAGGCTAGTCTGGTATTTGAAGAACACCTGCATTGCTTTAGTCCAGAATCAAGCACTAGGAGAACGAGGGAAAGAGGACAAAGGCGGGGTAGGGGTGTTCTTGTATTTATCTCACTGGTTTGATAATGTACAAATATTTATGTTTTGAGCAGGGAGCACCTGTGCAATTCAGACAGACATTATTCTACCGAGCATCCATTTAACTTTTCCTGTGGAAGCTCATGTATTAAAATTCTGGCCAGTATGATAAGCCGAAAATTATTTCCATGTTTTGGCCATTTACGGATAAATGGGCATTATTAGAATTTTATACTATTTGTCTAAATAGATTTAAAATACAACACACACACACACACACACACACACACAAATAAATTCAAATCAATCAATTTAAATGCTGCAAATGATTTAGTCTTTAAAACAGTACAGTGTGACATTTAGATTAGCTAAATATTTAACAGTATTATTAAATTATTTGCGTTTTTCGATATTAACTTCATGTGAGCGTTGGACAATCTAAATCTAAAAAAGTTGTTATTATTATTATTATCAGTGGTTATTTTCAGTAGTACAATTAAATATCCAATATCCAATGATACTGTAATAAAAATCTGTAATATTGTATGATAACCAATATGGTACACATCATTCTGTAATTATATACTTTCCTTCATCTCATTCAAAAATCTCATGTTGGTATTTTTTTAGTGGAACTCAATTTGAAGATTTGTTTCATAGAACTTGACAGATTTTTTTTAAATCTGGTTGCAAGCTGGATGCAAACTTATGCAATTTTTAAAGCGCTTGAATTTGTACTTTTGTGCAACACTGGGCAAAGATAACAGAAAATTATATTGAATTAGACTGAGTAAATAATAAATGAATAAATAGTGACAGAATTTAGATTTCCACGTTGCCATTAAGGTTGCCTTAGATTTCAAGTGCCATTTTAAGATTCCATCACAGACTAAAAGAGGTGATTAAGTAATAGAGCAACCCTTAGGCATGGTAGCTCTATTGATTTTCCTCCTCTCTTCTAACTCTATGACACAGTGCCATTTGGATATGACAGATTAATTTTTTTGTGTGTCTATAGGGAAGTTATTCATTTTCTTATTGTCATAGGAACCATTAAATGAATCTCCTAGAAGGCCAATTTGGGTTTTTTACCATCTGCCTCGACGCTGTAAGCATTTAAACGTGCCGACTCAGAATGTAAACCATTTCTGATTTATTTAATGACAGTAATTTATGCAGAGTAATTAATTTGATTAGTATGATTAAGTTTTGAATGTTGCTAGGTAAAATATGCGCTTACATCATTCTTTTTTATTTATTTATTTCTGTGCATTAAAGACATCTCTGGCAAAGCACACAAATGTGACGTTTGCTGTTTACACTAACTTGTGACGATGCTTAACGGCTAATGGATCTGACATTGATGCAGATACATTTTTACAAAGCACTGAGAATGCATTAAATCTTACAGGTCACTCCTGATGTTAACATGATCAAAAATCAGAAAGCAAGACAAAGTAACTTAAAAACCTTTAAAGAATTGATGGAAAATGAAAATCTATTTTCTGGGGCCAAAATGAATTCCATGTAGCTGAGACAAGCCTTGTAGCTTTTAGACTTCAAGAATAAATGGAAAATGGCTTTTTATACTTTTTAAAAAGGGGTACCATTTTTGAAAAACATGTTATGAAACACACAATTCATGTCTGCATTGATACCATAATATGGATAAAAAGCTTCTCTCATCAGAACTTAGAAGGAATGCTCTCTCTAAAATGTTAATTCTGACAAAAATTCTACTTTTCTCTGAGCTCTATACTTCTAATTTTTTGCTGAGTTAACTTCTACATAAACAACCTCTTCACATGTTAATAACACGCATAAAGCTTCCACAAACAGAATGCAACTGTTTACAACCAAAAGTTAACCTGTTTAGCAGTAGAAAATCCACATTTATATTTGTCACTCTGGCACAAACAATTAATACTGACCAGTTTAATATCTTCACCCATCTCTTTCTTGTGTACTATATGTGTACATAGGGTTTACTCACGGCAACATAAAGAGCTGCATAAACACTGATGGCCGCTTCTTTGGATGGAAAGGATTTGCGAGCACGCAAGACATCGTCCTCATTGCCTGTGCAGGCTTCCTGTTGGTTGATGAAGCGCACCACCTGTTGGCACCCCAGCGCTGTGTAGTTGGGTTTGCACACCGTCAGAAAGTATGGAGACAGATTTCCCGTTACCACCTGCCCGGCATTTACAAAGATGTCTGTGGCAAAGAGCCCAAAAGCGTACACACCTGGAGGAACACAAAGAATGTTTTATCCAGAGGCAAATCTAGGATTTCATTCTTACATAAGCAATTTACACTACAATACTTTTTTGCAAGGCTACAACAAGGCTGCATTCATTTGATCAAATATAAAATAAAAAGTAATATTGTGAAATATCATTTATGTTTGAAATAAATGTTTTGTATTTTAACATATAATTTATTCCTATGATGTCAAAGCTGAATTTTCAGCATCATTACTTCAGCCTTCAGTGTCACACGATCCTTCAGAAATCATTCTAATATGCTGATTTGCTGCTCAAATAACATGTCTTATTATCAATGTTGAAAACAGTTAATATTTAATATTTGCGTGCAAACCGTGATACATTTTTTCTTTAAGGACTCTTTAATGAATAGACATATTTTCTTACACTATAAATGTCTTCACTGTCAGTTTTGGTCATTTTAATGCATTGCTCTGAAAAAAAAAGTATCATTTCTTAAAAAAAAAAAAAAAAGTTCTGACCCCAAACTTTTGAACAGCAGTGCGCATACGGGTCAGGGGGGTGATTAATTACACATTATTAATCATACTTTATGAACATGTTAAATAGACAGCCCAAATATAAATACCATGTCTGTAATGCCTACTAAACAAATCCTGAAAAGCTCAGTGATGCCAAACTGTAATCACATCATGGAAAACGACAGCCTATTCAGTGCTGGGTGAATCTACAGCTTTTTTACAACCAGTATATTGGTCGCGAAAGCAGAGGAACGGGACTCAAATCTTAATGTAAGTGTGGGCAGCTTTGTCACATTGAATGTTGTCTATGAGCGAAGCTTGGAGAAGCAGCAGACTAAAACTAGTTTACAATGAGTGCTACTGCTGGCAGTTTACTCACAGCTTCTCTGTCGCCCCCCACATTAATGTGCTTATTCATTATGCTCCAGAGGACATTTTTAACCAGAAACCTAACATGGCACAGCACTGAATTTCAGCTGACATGTTCTTACAACAAAATTCAAGCTTATCATATGGTTCGTATAACCATGTGATTGCACACTTAGATGAGATGCAAGAGGAGCCCTATAACCCTATACCCTATAAATTTACTGTACTGAAATAATTCAGAAACCATGCAGCTTCTCTATAACACTTACTGCATTGGTACAAATACAGTGTTTGCTTCAGGAGGAATTTGTGAAGGGTTCACTTCACGCTCAGGACATTAGGGCTCTTCTTTCTGCAGTCCGGCTTCTAAATGCTAGATTGTGGAGGATGGAGCAGACTACGACAATCTGGCATACTTTGCTAGGACTCTACAATAATGCTATTATTGCAATGTAGACACTTGTCCTGAATTAGCTCTTTCTATCATGTATAATGTACATAAATAACTGCTTCTATGATCAACAGAAGATACAAATTAAAAAAAAGTTGTTCTCTTTGAGAGTATGTGAATAAGGAAGGAGGTGTTGATATGAATATATGAATATTTCAGGTATTTCGGATATAAACAGTGGGAAGGTAAATGTAAAATCTTTTTTGCTAAACTAAATTAAATATATTGTGGGGGAGGGTATGCTTCCCTTTTAAGGGTTTTCTGGAGTTATGGGAGATAATATCTAGTCTGGTATGATTTCAGGGCAAGGAACGTCCCATAGTTTTCCCCTTCATATCCTCTCTGCAGAAGAAACATTATAAATATTTCAAGAGAATGCTTTGTCATGTACCATGAGCGTCTGCCCCGCACAAGAAACTTGCAAGTACTGTATGTGCGCCTGACATCTCGATTTGCCTTTTATTTTGCTGCAGGCACGAGTGCACAAGGAAAAAAAGTCCAAATCTACATTTGTCCTAATTAGTGCCGCTCCAGCCTGTTAAGACGTACCAAGAAAGCGAAATGTCCTTCGGACCAGAGGGTTGAGGTAACAACAGTCGCCCATCACAATGATCTTCTCTCGGTTGTCTAGATCCTCAGAGACATACTGCAGCAAGAAGAGCACGGATTCTGTCACTGTAATCTGCAGACAAAACCAAAAATCAAACAAGGCTTTTAATGGCATATTTTGTTTGTAGACTCTATCTCTCTCTCTCATCTCTCTTTTTTTCTTTTTCCTTGATCTTTACTTAGATCTGAGATGTAAATGAAGCTAAAATCTAATTCTCAGCTCAAAATCAAGAAAACATTTCGGCTATTTGTAAAACTGGAAGAAGCATAAAGACCAATTCATGAACACAATGGAAATGATTAGAGGTCTGACTTCCTGCTGGCCAGATGCCAGTTCCCAGCAAGGTCTTGAACTTGATTTTGGCAAACTGGCAGGGAACACCAGGGTCAAAGGAAGTATGGAGGAAAAAAAAAACACTAACAATTAGTGCTGGACAGGTTTGAAGCAAAAAAGAAGGTTGTAGAAGGCTATGGGGACACTTTGTGACAACTTGCTTTGAAGAATGAAAAAGTTAGGGTTAGGGTTCATATAAAGCATTAATCTATATCTCTATATTAGATGGTCTATATTTTGACAATCTTGGAAAAATTATAAAATGTTAGGAGTCACAAATGGCTTCAGTCCAATTTATGGGAAACCCAGGATCTTTTGCATGGCTTGCTTCAAAGACCAATGCATTGAACTCCATGGAGTCAACTTTGCATTTAAGTGATTTTCACATATGATTTTGTCTCAAATTGCAATTATTTTACCTCTAACCTGATGAATTCTTAAGCCAATTTTGTAACTTGCCAAACTTGTAATTTTCATTATTTATATGTAATGTCACTTTAAAGTCATCATGAAACAGAAGCTGTGATAGTCGTTTCTTCCCAATTGTGACATATATCCAAGTAAAATGGCTTCTCAAACAGAACAACCAAAAAAAATGGACTTGATTTTGTCCATTGGGAATTGATTGCGTCATTGGATGTTTGTGTTTTGCTTTTGCTGTGATCTTATGTAAGTGAGAGGTTGTCCCGTCCTTGCACCAGTCATCTGAGAAGAGACACCTTTTGGGGTCAATGAGAAAAAAGGCGTCCCATTAAATGAACTGCCACAGTGCAAGCTGTTGTACCCCTAAAGGTAAACATTTTGTACATTTAATTCTGAGATTGTGCCCAAAGGAAGGTGAAACAATTTGAACCTATTGGTGCCTCAGGTCTTTAGCCTTGCTTAGACTGTCAGTCCAAATACGATTTTTGTGCATAAACGATTAGAATCCGATCCAAATCTGAAAAAGTAAATTCACATGAAATACGATTTTTACGAATCCATTTCAAGCTACATTCATATGTGGTTCGAAATCCAATTGAAATCTCCTTCCTGGAAATCTGTTTCAGTTTCACATAGCTTTTCTGCCTATATGTCACTTTCTCATGCCATGTAAAATGTAAACAGACGTTGTTGCAGAAACAAGGTTGCATTGTGTTTATGTCAATGTGCAGGTCACACAGAAAATTAAATAATGGAGGAGACATCTCTGTGGTCCAGTGATTAGGTGTCTATCACTGTGCGGCAGAGATGGCAGCATTGAATAAAGCCGCACATGCCAGCCTCTGTTTCTGCTGCTTCTTCATTAGATGTTGTAGTAGTCCAGCAGTAGACTACACGTTATTGTCATATCCTGTTGCAAACCCCTCCAAGTTGTTTTTGCCGTAGTTCTATCAACGTCATTGCCATGAAAACCAATACAGACATTCAAGAAAACAAAAGGCAGCCACAAGACACACATATTGGATCTGAACAGTTCTGATACACAGTGTCAATCATTTAGATCTTATTCCAATCGGTACACAAATAATCGGATTTGGACTGACCTTTATTACTGTCTGAGCGAGTAATTCAGTAACTAATAAAAAAGAGTCGAACCCATGTTCGTCGAGCCCTTTTCCCCTGCGACTTATTAAAAACAAAAACAAAAAACACCAGAACATTTTATGTTGCAACTCAAATATTTCATTGTTCACAGTGCACACTTCCTGTTTTCTTGCTACCCAACAGCCTCACAAAAATACTAGACAGGTTACTCATTTGCAACTTTGTTTCACGTCACAACTAACCAGTTCACAGCATGTGAAGAGTTATGCTGCATCAGAGCCTGGTACCCTTATTCCAAGTACTTTTAACAATGTGAAAAATCACAGGAAGTGACAGGTGAACTTGTGAACTTTTGTGCTCATCTCAACAGTGCAGCAAACCCCAGGTTACAACAGCAGTAATATCTCAATATTAGCACGGCTGAGCAAGCTTTTGAAGGGGGAACTCTACGCCAAGAGTCTGAGGATATATCACTTTGACATCACTTGTTAGTACTGCAGCAGTATGAATCTCTACCATTTATTGATTACATCTGAGGTATGTACAATGAGCTCAGAAAGACAAATTGCATTTATTAAATGTAGAAACTTTGAAATCAGAAGTTAGAGGTATCATATAAATTATGCATGGTGGTTGATTCTTTCTCTAAGATGGATATTACAGAATGACATATTTGTTATTTTGTTTATTTCACTTTCATGACATATTCCTTTAGATCGGCAACAGAAAATAATCCATGAGATGGCAAATTCTGAGATTTATAAATGCACATGTTTTCATAATTAACTATAAATAAGGTCTGATCTGTCAATGGACAAGGAACGGCAAATCCTTTCATGGCTTCTACAAAAGGAATTCATATTTCTTAACAAATGCAACTCAGGACAGTGAGTGCAGATTGGCATGACTCACTGTTCACTTCTAATAGACATCATGGCATCCTGGCCCATAAATGTCACACAGCCAAGCCTGATGAGTGAGACGATTCCTCTAACTGTCATATGGGTCGACCAAGAGTTCTTTAATTTATTTTTTATTTGTTTTCATATTCATATTTAATATGAAGAATCTGAGATCCAGCCCAAAGGAAGAATTCTATGAATCTGCCCTCTGCCTGCAACTACACATGGCCTAGTGAAGACAATCTCCTTTTTTATCGGGTGTTCAATGATGTGTTTCAGTGTTAATTTGAACACAACTGTTTTAAGATGATTACCGTTAAGAGATCCTGTTTAAGTAATGCAGAAATCAAGGTGCAGTCACATAACATTAGTGAAATTTTGACAAAAAATGTCTATTGTCAATAGTGTAGTGATGTGTGAAGCTCACACAGAAGTCACTTTTAAGCAAAGCATTTGGTTGGTCAATGTGGCAAATTCACCTGAGCATCTTGAACCCATTGCAAAATTTTCACCTTCACTTGGATTCCTAATATTAAAATTGTAATGGAATCTATGAAATCCCATTTCCACCACATAAGATAAAGTTAATCACAATTATAACATAAAAAGGTCTAAATAATGAGATAAAAAGTTGACATTTTGACAAAGTAATAATTAAGTCAAAATTGTGATAAAAAAGTCGAAATCATGAGATAAAGACGTGATTAACACAAAAATTCAAAATTATGAATTATATTATATATGTATATATAATAATAAATTTGTCATAATCAGAACATATCTCATCATGATTTAGTATGTCATAATTTAAACTTTTTATCTCAGAGTTATAACAGCTTACTGGACAGGAAGTCCCCCCCCACCACCACCACCATCTGATAAATTCAGAGGAGAAGTAATACATCACATGATTAATTGATTAAGTAAGGTTTTGTTCTGGGTAAGTAGTCCCTCTGTGTCATATGCCCAAACCACATGGACTTTCAGTTTGTTTGTTTTTATTAGTCACATGTTTCCTTTGTTCTATTTTCCCACCACAATCTGTCACCATGGACACACACTAATCACCACAGCTGTGTATCTTTAATCACCTCCATTGGCACCTGTATTTCCCTTGTTTCTGTTCATTGATGTTGGGTCTTGTTGAGGTTTGGATGTGTGTTTGCGGTCTTCTCACCATTTGGATTTATTAAAGCCTGCAGTATAATCTTCATCGTCTTCAGTCTTGTATGGATAATAGCAATAAACCCCCAATAACCGAAGTTTTCACTCCACACTTGGCTCAAAACTGGTGCTTTTAGCAAATGGGTGATAGACATTTGGGGTGAATATGGCTGTCCTTAATATAAGGGTCTTTTTAGATCGACTGAGCAAATCCATTGGAATTCTTATGAGAGATGAAAGCAGGGAGGCTCTATAGTGATCCTGGTGCTCTTTAATTGATCCTTGGAGCTGCCAATATCTTGCTCATCATAAATTCTCTTTTAATATACTGTAGGCACACAGAGCTGGAGCCAAAAAAATGACTCTGAAAGACAGATTCCAACATTCAGGGTGGCAAACATTAAGCAATGGCAACCCTGCAGATGCAAGCTTTTCAACTTACTGATCTCTTTCACTTGAGGCCGAGCACCAGTGGGGTGTGAGGACCCTCTTGGAATCGCTCTACTTATATTTCAGTTGTTTCTCCAACACAACAATAAGATTAAATGAAGGCTTTGGCTTAAGTTTCCTTCTCAGACAGAATAATCGTGTGTCATCTCTAGAGTTTTATTTTATTATAAAAACATTTCTCATTCTTAAAAGACAGACTTCTCTGAACTATGCTAATGTTAATTTAATTTACTCTTACTAATTTGTTTTTTGTTTCTATTTTTGAACGGTAATACTGTGAAATACTATTGCAATTTAAAAATTTTATTTTAGGTAATATATCTTAACATGTCATTCCTGGGAATTTGTTGCAGCCATTACTCCAGTCTTCAGTGTCACATGATCCTTCAGAATTCCAA
This sequence comes from Opsariichthys bidens, assembly GCA_037194245.1. Taxonomy (NCBI): domain Eukaryota; kingdom Metazoa; phylum Chordata; class Actinopteri; order Cypriniformes; family Xenocyprididae; genus Opsariichthys; species Opsariichthys bidens. The sequence goes on from CM074295.1 coordinate 7,204,775, forward strand.
TATGCTGATTTGATGCTCAAGAAACATTTCTTATTTATGGATGTTGAAATCCGTTGAAGTGCTTAATACTTTTGTGGAAACTGTGATACATTTTTATTTTCAGGATTCTTTGATAACGGAACAGCATTTATTTGAAATATGCATTTTGTAACATTATAGTCTTGACATTATAAATTGTACCAATTGAAGGCATCCTTGATGATTAATTTCTATTCAAAAAAATACTTACTGACCCCAAATGTTATTCACCGAGCCACCATAAAAGGTGCAAAAATACACTTGCATAATTGATGTGTTAAGCATTTAATTCTGAACTTACACTGATCGTTTCATAAATATCTGTATACCCAGTTACATAATAGGCCACATTCTTTTATGTGTATAATATTTTTTTTTCTTTAAATTAAAATCCTTACTTGCAGGCAAGCTGATTTAATACTATGAGACTCTATTCAACAGGACATTTTAACTATCTCTACAATTCACAAACTGATTGGCATTACGCTCTCATCAAGAACCATGTATTGCTCGTTCTAAACTCCTTCGATCTTCAACACACACACACACACACACACACCACACTCACCACAAGTGCAGGAACCCCTGCGACCACTGCGTACAGGACAGCTGGAGGGATCGCGCCGGTCTCCTCTGGTCCGAGATAGGGCTTCGTATAGGCATTATCATGACAGAAAAATCCCTGGATGTGCACGTTGAAAGTATCGGTGTACTCAAAGTAGTATGCCAGCATGACAGTCCCTGCCATGATCACCAACTGAAAGTAAAGCATTGTCGATAAGGGAAAATAGATCCTGGGAAATAAGTGAAGGTTCCTCAGCTTCGTCTCCTACGATAGCATTGGCATGATCTGCTCTTATTCCATTATCACTCCTTGTAAATCCGCCAGAAATAGTAGCGCATGGTGTCAGTGACGGTCAGAGCACTGTAAAGTGCGTTGTAGTCTATGAGAATGAATTGGGTTAGAGCTCGCGCAGGCTGGGCAGCTGCACGCGCTGTAGGCGTGCCTCACTTTAATAAGTGATGGGATGTCTACAAAAAATGCACTTGAACTGTTTTGTCTCAAGTTATTATATATCATCGAATCCTTCAGTATGCTGCTTTAGGACTTCGAATGTTTCATACTTGGCGTCTTACTTTGCTGCTGATTAGCGTTAGGACTTGCCAAGGAAGTTTCTCTTCATTAACAGTGTGGTCAATTGCGAAGAGCAAAGTCTCTTGACGGAAACTCTGAAATAATAAAATTGGATAAACCATTCTGCAACCCTTCGGTTGATAAAGCAATTAAACAATTAATCTTTAATTTGCACACTGTTGTGAATGTAAGACAGAAACGGCTGCAATGTATTTTTGAAGACTTCTGAGGAACTATGCGCTGCTGCCCTCTTGTGAATGTACGACGTTAGACTTTTAAAAATATTTAGCACTTTCACTTTTAAAAAACAAATGCCATAAAAACATTGAATGTACATGTTAAGTAAATATGAACATCGGAAATGTGCCTATTAAAGTTACACTTGCACAGCTCTCATTCCTCACAATATTGCCAGAGCTTGTTGTGTGTTTTGTGTTGACACCTACTGGACTGGATGCTAGTGTTATTACCGAGACCGAATTCATCTGAAAGATCCACATTTATTGTCTTATTTTTAATCAATAATTACAATTAGAATAATAAGACACTATAGAGCTGACACTATATAGCAAAATTCGTCTTTACACTGCAGGAACAGACGTTGCATCTGAATTGGTACAATTGCAAATGCATGAATGTTGAGATTAATGTTTTAAAAATAACATTTTGCTTATGGAACATTTGTAAAGAATCAATTTAAAAAAAAATCTATATCACGTTCACAATTGTGCTTATATTTGTGAAAACAGCACCCCTTTCTTGTGATATTGCTTAGTTATATCATATGTTATAATATAAATATTAAGCTCTAATAAGTACTTTTTTGCAATCGTATGTTGATTTTTGTGGGCATGTTTATTCATTTTGATGACATTTATGACAAAGTCCCTTGTTGATTTCTGACCTTGCAGTTGTGGTCTTTACTGTTGTTGTTTTTTTTCTTTTTGTCTGGTCCATTTCATGCTACACTCATTCTGGATTCAGCCAACATTTATTATCCACGTTGTTACAACTAGGTTTGTTTTATCACTGCAGCAGCCTACTGTTTGGATGTTTGTTTTTGTTTAGATTGTAGCATATATATTTAAACTCACCACTGGCTACTACATGTGTTACATAAAGTAAAGGTGTTCTTGTTATCAGGGCCCAAGCACTAAAGGTGAGTCACCAGGGTGGTCACCTGTCCAGTTTTAAGTCAGACCATTGTGGTTTAAAATATGCCTACCATGTCGGGCGAAACATCCAGATGCTCATTTGTTGCTTTTAAAGTGATAGTTCACCCCAAAATGAAAATTATCCCATCATGAGGCATTTATTTGGGGCTTTAAATCATGCCCCCATTCACTATCGTTATAAAGCTTGGTAGAGCCATTTTTTTTAATATCTATATAATAAAGATTTTGTTCATCTGAAAGAAGATTGTCATATACAGGATAGCTTGAGGGTGAGTAAATCATGGGCTATTTTTCCTTTTGGGGTGAACTATCCCTTTAAGATCATTATTATTTTATTCCAAATGGTGAATAATTAATATACGGAGCCCTGCACATGACATGCAAGAAAAAAATAGTAGGCTAAATCATGAACACGCTTTACTAAGTCGTTCCTTTCGATTTATAAATTATACTCATGATTTAGCAAATCGAGGGAACGACTTAGTAAAGCGTGCACACAATTTAGTTTTTTTCCTGCATGTCATTTTCTGTACTGATAGATAAATAAATGTAATATATATATATATATATATATATATATATATATATATATATATATATATATATATATATATATTCTTATATTTAAGCTAATATTAAGTGATTGATTTTGCTTTGTTTCACCAACAAAAATAGTTCCAGACTCACAGCAGAAGTCTTTCAGAATTTTTTTTAATGAATCCAGCAAGTTAATGATTCAATGACTCATTCATAAAAACGGTCAGCTTCATTCCTAAATGAATAGCCGATTTGGACAAATGGGTTGGAAGCCTCAGTGGCTGCATCCAAATTCGCATATACTCTTATTTTGAGTAATGATTTGAAGTAATTACTTAATAACCACTAAAAAGTGAGTGTTTGTATCATAGTTTCACGGTTGAATTCATTTTTCATACCATTTAAAGGGGACATATTGGGATCTATTATCTCCTATTATTGGGAGATAACAGGGTCTGTGGTTCTACCATTGGGGAAAGCATAACAGCCAACTTGGATTACACATGCTTTTATAACCAATCATATTACAGGCTTGACATCCTTGAAGTTGCGTGATAGTCAATCACTGTTTGCGGAAACCATCGAGATGAATGAGAACCGAATCCATGAAACTACGTAGCATTCAAGTAACAAGTTTATCTTGAAGAATAAAAGATCTTAGGTTACCAGCTGAGTTTGGGTACCAACATTCTTTTAAGAAGATATTTTAAAGTTGGTATCCAGACGCTAGCATTGATTTCAATAACTATGTCAAATGATTGATTACCAACATTTAAAATGTCCTGTGTTCAACAGACGAAAGAAACTCATAGGTTTGGAACAACAGGCTGAACTATCCCTTTACAGCTGCAGATTCACCATATGTAGACCTTAATCTCTTTGAATATCACAAAATAGTCACGTCAGTCACTTTCTCAATAAACACAATATGTTTTTGTGATTATGTTTCTGTGAAAACAGGCTACGTTCCTCAAATTTAATAGTGATTCAGGAATATGAATGATTACCTGATTAAGCAGTAATCAGGGAGCAGGAAGGCACAGGATAGTTTCAAGTCCCAAGTCAGGTAATTATGCTGTCGACAACAACTCAGTGTATAATCAATGTCAGCATTATCAGGAGGGTGCTTCTCATTTTGTTTAGTTGTCCATCTTCATGCCTTCACTCCTACTAAAGGAGCAATGTGCTCTGCAAGCACTGATGGATGCAAGACATGGGCTCTGTGTGAAGTGTGACATTCTTGCTCTTGCTCATGTCTCTTGCACTTCAAGAAATCTGTTAAATGATGTTAGAACTTTACTCAGGAAATGAAGAAAGAATGTAGAAAAATGAATGCTTTATTCAAGTATTTTATCTAATTACAGTCAGTAGCAACACAAATCAAACGCAAATAATAAGCATGCAAAAAAGGAACAGAGAAACAATAAGGCAGATGAAACCTTGCTAGAGAAGTCATGTAAGTATGCGTGCGTCTCAATCAGCTCCCTAGTTCAGTAGTCAGGGCATTGATCAGAGAGTCGGCCACATCCATTTGATTCTGGATCTAGGGAGCTGATTGAGACGCAGGGTGTGACAGGTGGTTCAACACACAAGACTTCTGTATAGGATGCACCAGGTTTTCTCTCTGATGAGGACGCATTAATTAGACTACCGAGAGACGCACTTGCAAACCAAAATGTGCGTTTACCAATCAGCGGCTAGTTTCAAACTACATGTCTTTCAACAGACTTGTTAAAATCATGAAGGCCCACCCCTAAATCAAGCCCCCAGTGGATTAGAGCAAATCGGTTAAAGCAGTTGAAAATCCCCATTGTGATTTGAAAACGTCCCACTGATTGGGAAACACCAAGTGTTCTGCAGATATACATGCCTGCATGATCTTGTGATCAACTACAAATCACTGTTAGTTCAATGTCACTGTCTCCACTCACGTGTGCTGTCGACTTTCATCAAAATTTCAATACTTATCCAACACACTTTAAACATTGAACTTTCAATCTCTACCGAAATGATGGTTTTAATTCGATCAAAATTCAACATTGCGTTAATGTCAACATGCTGTCACCATAACCGTGAGTTTTAACACACTACTAATGTAACTCAACCGGGTCTCACCTTTTTTTTTTTTTTTTTTTTTGTGAATGCCTTGGGCAGGAATTATTTAAATGAAGTATAGACTACAAGACTACAAGCAAGGCAATTCATGGAGTTCAGAAACAGTGCTTACTGACATAGAGAATAACTCTCTTTGGAGAAGACTTTGTGCTTTGTAACTTTGCAGACCTTTTTCATGCTTAAACAGCAACATTACACACTAAAGAAATTTGAAAAAATGTAAAAAAAAAAAAAACTAATATGACTTTTTTAAATATTGCTACATTCATGGTATATCTTAGCTGCATTAAACAGTCTGGGACATCATACCCGAGTAACTCTCTATTTCCGGTTTTATTTTGTAGAAACCATGGAAACACCAAAGATGCTTTAATATATTATGCGTTTTATTAGACAGGTGAGCGACTATTTGGATACATTCATTGACAGAAAAGTAATCATTGTTATATAGTTCAACACCATAAGTCTTATTGTTTAAATCTCGTTGTCTTGATTTATTGCGAGTACCATGTTTTTTTTATGCCTAATATCGATCTAGGCATAATAAAAGCTCCACTGCTCTTGATTCGTGTGTCACACTCATCTCTCAATACTAATCGCTCCAGCGGCCTTGTTCCGCTCCAACAGCTTTCAGCCACACCCTGATTCATACTACAGTAATGTTAATAAATCTTTAATACTTTAGCTGATCCATGAATATGATTTTTCCCCCCAGATTCTTTTCCAGCACCTTCCATGACTGCATGAAATCAAGGCATCATGCTACACCTTTGTTTTGAATAAGCGACCTGTAGCAATGAAAAAAATACATATTTTACCATTAATGGAAAAGTACATTTCTGTGGCATGATTGTTTGGGATTATTTTTCAGTTTTTATCCTGACTTCTTTAAATCCAGAAAAGTGTCATACTCTTTTGTGGCTCCGCATTTTTTTTTGGAATTTTGGCCCGAACCCAGAGTACACAGCCATATTTTAGTAGTAGCATAGCAGTGTGACTGGTTTTAAAAGTTTTAAAGTCCCCTGTTGTCAGTCATTTTATCCCTTAAAACTCTTCTTTGACATTTAAACAGTTTTTCCAGTGAAAAAAAAAAATCTTTCTGCCTTAAAATATCTTGAATGTAACTATACTCTTGCTTCATTTAGTGTACGCGGATGAATGAATGTGCAAATTAGCCCCGCCTCCACTCAATCACAACAGTTCACAATACCTGATCCACTCCTCAACTTTACTGTAGTAAACGCTACAAAATGGCAAGTGGAAATATGCCTACTGGTTTAATTCAGCCATGCTGTTACGAAGAGACAGCGGAGTGGGATCCAAGTGCAGCTTTATTTAAAAACGTAGTCAAACAGGCAACGGTGAATATAATGGCAAACAGGTATGGCAGGGGAAAAGCAGGTTCGTGGTCAGTAAACAGGTGAGGGGTCGGTATAGGCGGCAGGCAATCAACAGTCCAGTAATCCAAAGCAGTGAGTCAAACAGGGTTGGCAGCAAACAATCAAAAACCGGGATAGACAGGCAGGAAACAGAACCAGGAAAACAAGACACGAGAAATAACTCTCAGAACTGACAGGGAACCTAATACAGACTTCGCAGTTTGTGTTGTGTGAGAAGGGTGTTTATATGTAGTGTGGGTGATGAGGTGCAGCTAGTGAGATAATCAGTGACTGGGTACAGGACTTCTCGGGAATGTAGTCTGTGTGAATGAGTGAGTGAGTGAGTGAGAGAGAGAGTATGAGTGTGTGGTGTATAGTCTAAAGTGAAGTGCCCTCTAGAGGCACTTCAGCTGACGATCGTTACACACACAGTATGTTTGAACCAGAAACTGATTCAGAAGAAGTGGAAGAGTCGTCTACTAGTCGATGTATGAGAACTTTAATGCGTTTTTTGTATCGCTCTACAATGTCGGATGCACAGGCTAATTAATATGATTAGCCTTTTGCTTGACAATGATTATTAAACAGCTAATAATGTGTTGCAAATCATGTTCCAGTTTGCCATCTCAGTCTGCCTACTAACATTAGAAACGCTTTGAACAACTTTAAAATGTCATTTTGATAACCTAGCTTCTATTGAAGCGTGACCCCACTGCTTCAGAGCATATTTAAACAAATGCTAAAGCCCGTCCGCACTTCACATTTGTGACGTAGAGAACAACACCTATTTCAAACCGCGTTTATTGGTTCACTCCAGCTTTAAGGAGAAAATACTCAGCAGTGGTGTTGACTGATGAATTTGCATATAGTTTGCCTTAAAGCATATTAAAAAGACCACAAAGACATTTAAACATTAAAATCTTGATTTCACCATGGGTCTTTAAATTTTGCAAACTTTAAATCTGCCTATCATAACCACTAACATGTAATACTGGATTTGGGCTGTGGATGTTGAGCAGACGGCAAGTAAAACTGTATGTAAAACCTATAAGTAGATCTTGTGAACTGTTTAATCATTCAGAAAATTAATAAGTACCATATTTGACTCTGCTTTAAAGCTTTTTAATTAGATAAAGTTGGAGGTAGAATGCTTACAGTCGCCACTTATCCATCTACAAGACGGATGAATGCTATGAAAAATCCACTAGATGGTGTGTGTGCCCACTGAAACAAATTTGACATGTTGGATTTTTGCTATTTGTCTTTTCTCTCTGAAGAGTTCAGGAGAATAAGTAACAAAATTATGCCGAGTTATGCTGTTTAAAAAAACAAATCACAATTAGGCTAATTATGACAGATTCTCATTTTATAATTTAGCCTGCTCTTTGTTATTCACGTATCACCTTATATATTCTTGACAGAAGGACGAACATGTTCGCATGAGGTCTGAGATGTTTATTACTTGTTAAGTGCAGTAGTCGCACTGTAATGTGGATTTTGTGTTGATCGTGTTGAATGCAATATTTACAGATAATACTTATAATATCATAAGTATTTGATAATATTTATAATACCATATCAAAAACTGAATTTTTTTTAATTTTATGTCTGATATTTAATAGACTCGCGGTGAATATGAGGTATTTTGCCTAATGTTTTCAGTGTATTTATGACAGGGTAAATCATTACAGTGTCCTAATTAGGGCAAAAAAATATTATACAGTAACGTTAAGCTATATCAGTAATAAATTTTGTATTAAAAAAACAATGCATTACAACCTCTCTGAGCCGTATTAGAGGCATTTGACAATCATGATAGCGTGAACAAGCGTGAACGCCCCCATCTCTCTCTCTCACACACACACACACACACACACACACACGCACACACGTGCGCGCGCTTCTGGTGAAAATGGGTTTTTAGCACACCTCTGACGTCATCTGGTCAGCATATTGCATCTATTCAGAAGGTTGAATGTTGTCTTGAAACATTAATCGGTGTTGGACATTGTTAACATCTCCATCAGCGCGTCCTCAGGGGATGGTGATTGTGTTGTCATGGTTTCAGTCATGATGTCGCCAGGTTTGATCCAGCATCTTTCAGTGTGTCTGTATCCGCAGTAAAAGCGCACTTGGGGATGGAGAAAGCGACTGCCTGAAGGAGCGCAATTACTGCACACGGGGAGAAATTCCGTTTTCCTCTCTTCACGTACCGCGTTTTTAAGGGACGTACCTTTAATCATGTCTGCGAAGGAAAGACTCAAAGGCAAGATGACCAAAGACAGCGTTACCTTGCTGCCCTGCTTTTATTTCGTGGAGGTACGTGAGTCTAGTACACATTGAGAGATCTGTTTCTTATGTTGTATGTCTAATTAATAAAAGAGAGTTTCGGGTACGAAGGTTTTCATTCACGCGATGGTCACGTTCGAAATCACAGTCAGTGTTCATTCTGTATGACAGCTCGTGAACTTTACATATGCAGTTATGGTCGTGAGAAGGACAAAACGCATTGCACTTGTTGTCTATCATGTTATTGTTAAAAGGATATGCATGATATGGGGGGGAAATATATAGAGAAATTGTTTGCTGGCTTTTGCGCATCAAATTTTGACTTGCTTCTTTATGTCTGCCTTTAAAAACAAGTCTTTTCCTAATTGAAAGGTGCAGTATTCATTGACATAGACAACATGGCCTTAATAAAGTATTACTTCAAAGTCAAGGTGAAGGGATTCATCCATATTCCTTATAAAACAGGAGGGGAAACCTTCTGAAAATAAGATTTGGTAATAAACAATGAAAAATGCTGTGTGTCACAGAATTAAGAGAGGGTTCGAATATGGGCAGTTATTATATGAAGGCCAATCTGAAGTGGCCTAGATATTACAAACAAATGAGTGCTGATCACTGGTGTCATGGAGATAATGGTGGCAGTCTTTGATCTGCCTTGTTTACTTGTCAAGCTGCAGTACTGAATTCCCCTTTTTTTATATTGAAGACTATTAAACGTTAATCATGTATTAAACAGCATGATCATGAACGAGTGGTGTTGTCTTTCTGTTCTGCTTTAAAAGTTCATTTGCATTGGTATAATGAACTGATTGTAAAACTTAATGACTGACTTAAAGATTTACTCAAATATGCCATTGATAAAGGTGTAGCAATATCTTTTTTGATTATTACTTTGTCATTTTGGAAGAGAGAAAAATTTCATGATAAATATGCTCCAATCCAGTGTAAATCAAGTGAAAAAAGCTTCAATGAACATTAACCTGGAATAGTCTGTTTTGTCAGATCAGACAGAATCAAAGCTCATTGGCTGCACTGAAATGAATATCATGTCCTTAGGTGTGACCTGGTTGCCTTCTATAGAGTTGACTCGCTGCAGAGACCTTGTTTCTGTCCTAATCGGGGAATGAATTAAGTCATTTAATTTGCTTCACTTCACTCATTTTTGCTAATTAACTTCGTAGTTTCACTAATATGTTTCAGGTTACTAAATAAGGCAATTTTATTTATATAGCACATTTCATACACAATAGTAATTCAAAGTGCTACATAGAAAAAAAAAAAAAGATAAAATAATCACAACATATGTATCTGGCTCTGGGACTTCCTCATAATGGTTGTTTTTCTCTGTGGATTTGTTAAATAGTCTCTAACAGATCCGAAAAATGTGTCCTAATATTGGCCAAATAAGTTATAATATGGATGGGAAGTTTAACTTGTTCTCCCACAATAATCAATAAATAAAAAGGGATTATTTTGACAGTTCCTGAAACTGCGTCTCACTTTAGGTTGTAAATTACCATGCCAGCCTTTAACAATACATTCCCACATTCTTATAAGTTTTCACAGTTACTTACAATGATGTAAATACCAAACTGGTTCTTATTCATTTGCTCAGCCAAAGTTAACTAGCTCAGTGAATGCTGTTTAGAATAAAACGTTGTGCTTTGTATGTGACATTTAATATCAGAATATGATCTTATTTTGGGTTTTAGATATGGATGTGCTGATATCGATATCAATGATACCTATAAGTAGATTATTTCTGGCCAATGACCAATAAATAGCTATTATTAAAATAATTGTAATGATTGGCGGGTCAACGCCAATGCAAGCTTTATTATCAAGCAGAATGGTCTTAACAGGCATTGGTCAAAACAACAGCAAACAGGAATGTCAGAGGAAAAGCAGAGTCGTAATCGTTAGACAAGCGGGTAGATCAAGGCAGGCAGCAGGCAAACAACAGTCCAATAATCCAAAGCAGTAAATCCAAAACGGCAGGCAGAGAACAATCAGAGAACGGGCTAAAACAGGCAGAATCAGGAACAGGAAAACAAACACAGGATATAAACGCTCGGAATTGACCACTGTTAGCAAATCAATACTTCGCGGGGAGTGTTGTGTGAATGGTGTTTATAAATGATGTGGGTGATGTGGTGCAGCTGGGGAGGTCATCAGTGAATGGTACGGGTCTTATGGGAAAAGTGTGAATGATTGAGAGTGTGAGTGGGTGAAGAGTAGTCCATGGTGAAGTGCCCTCTAGTGGTGACAATCATGACAATAATATACTATTTTATATAAATAATAATAATAATGAATACTAAAATAAAGTGTTTTAAGTATTGCAAGTTAATATAGCGTTCAAAACAGAATGTTCAGGATGTTTTTAAAGATTAATATTTAAGTGATCATTAGATTACTGCAAAGGTAAAAATGTAAAAAATAGGGAAATCAGCGTGCACCATTAAATAACCAATATATGACATTATCCACTATTGATAAATGAACAAAAAATACAAAATAAGCCAATAACTGATAATGTACCAATATATTGTGCATCCTAGCTTTATATTAAGAGATGCATGTTCACGCTAACCATTTTAGCTTTTTTGCAACAAATGTTGTTTAACAAGTAGGTCTAAATTTTATTGCATTGTTGTCAGAAAACATAAGTTTTGATGACTTACAACAAAGGTATAAACAAAGTTTTGTTCTGTTTTGTGTGTGTGTGTGTATATTAAAGTTTGTGCATTATAAGTTGAGTTTTAGTGACTTGTACAATATATAAATGACAAATGTATTAAGTTTAAAACACTTTTGCAATTGACCCTTCGCAGGCAGATTTATTGACAGGGAGTCTAACCAATCATAACCCCGAATCCGCCATTTTGTCTGACAAAGCAGTCGAGGGAGTATAGTAGATTAACGTTGGTGAACTTGAACATGAAAAACTGGTTGCACTCGCGTTTTTCCGCGCTTGAAACAATTTTCCTTCTGACTTCCATTCATAAATGAACTAGTATGAAGAGATGGTTGTTTCTCAAGCCGTTTGAAGGAACTACAGCGATCTGTCAAGACACATTAAAGAGCCACTATACGCGCTTTATTATTTAAACATTTTTAAAAAATATATTGTTTAAATATGAAACTATTTCATATCAAAAGTAACCTGCTCTGTCTTGTCTGTCGAAGCGTTGTCAGTGTATTCTTTGCTCCGGTGCATTTTTCACTCCTTGAGAACATGATGTGTGGCGTGAGAGCGCATGGCTTGTCGGACATAGCAACAGTAACTAAATAACTAAAGTAACTAAATCTGTAAATATGCCGCCAAAATACTGAATTAGCAATGGTTATGGCTGGGAAGAGACAGTAACTGATAATTGATCCAGTACAGTATTATAGAGGTTATTAGTGTCGGTGCTGTAAGAGGCAGCATCAATAGGAGTTTACACCACAGAGGCTTTTTCTGCAGACGCTCTCCCCTTTTTAGATGGGGGTTGATTACAGTAATTAAACCCCCTGCCCCCATCTTTGATCTTCATGCTGTCCACTCAAGTTTTGTAATTATTCAGTACGATGACACATTTCCACTTTGCATAGCACAGCACAACATATTTCCTCTTGGGAGCTCTGCTGCTGCAAAGACATCTCCAGCTGATCCTTGTTCACTGAGAGACTAATGGGCGAACCGTGTCAATGACAACAGTAATTCTAGGATATCTTAAAACGTTCCATGCATATTCACCTGAGAATAACCTTCTTCCGTAATCACACATCTTCTGTCTAACCTTAGCATGAACTCAGTATCATTGAAGAGTGAGAAAAGCCTTAAGAGATGTAGCTTCAGCATAGTTTCATACAAACCCTCATTACATGTATTAGAGTATGAAGCTCATTTACCAACATAACGCTAAACCGTAGCAGTTAGCTCGACAAGCCATATACACAGCTAGGTTTTTAGAAGCAAAGATCTCGCAATGCATTTCCTGCTTCAACACCAACAGTGTTTTCTTTTTTAGGAGATTATGAACAACTATTACGAAATGGGACTTAAAAGCAAAACAGCTGATCCCTTCTCACTGAAATGCTAAACATGAAACAGTGGCAAAATAAAGTTCGAAAGTCACATGATCAGATGCAGTGCCTCCATTGTGCTATAATTGGTTGATTACCTTGTCAATGGAATAATTACCCTCTATCACGTTCACAACGGTTTGCAAATCAGCCTAGATGAATTGAACAAGCAAAGCTGTGTACCATTTGATAATTTTTGCATAATTTCATCGTTGTTCTTTACTTATCTTTCAAATTTATAATATTTCTTCTGTTTTATCTCTCTTTAGCTCCCGATTCTGGTGTCCTCAGTGGTCAGCTTGTACTTCTTGGAGTTGACAGACATTTTTAAGCCAGTGCGTTCAGGCTACAGCTGCAATGACCGCAGTCTCAGCATGCCTTACATTGAGCCCACAAAGGAGGTCATCCCCTTCCTCATGCTCTTCAGTCTGGCTTTCGCCGGGCCAGCAGCAACGGTAAATGCCACAGTGCCACTCTTGCTCTTATTTAGTTTAGAGGGCACTCTACTTATTCATGCAGGCATAGTTTTTGATCTCATTTTAGAGGGGCACGGATGAATATTAAAGTGAATATTAAGTTATCCATTTTTGATGGTATGACTCCAATTTCTATGTAGTCACCTGAAGTTGAATGTGGCAGGTGATTTTTTTTATGCTGTGTTTGGTTGTTGCTAGCTTTGCACAAATTCACAGTTCTTGTTAAAGTCCCTATGAAATTGCTTGATGGTCTTAGCCATGAACAATTATTTGCAGCTTCCTAGTCATTTGCAGTTGCTATTAGGGGGAGGGATATTTTCTCCAATCAGATGCTCTCTAGAATGTGTGGTATAGGATGAGTGATCAATATTTTTGACTTTGGTTATACTTATACTAATACATAGATGTGCCAATGTAACTAAGTGTAAATAATTACATAATGAAAGGTAGGGTTGGCAATTTCAGAGAGACTAGCAATAGCAAACTAGCTTTAAAAGCATAAGATCCCACCCTTCCTTCAAAGCGCTCTCCAAACATTTATATTTACATTTAGTCATTTAGCAGATGCTTTTATCCAAAGCGACTTGCAAGTGAGGAATACAAACAAGCGATTCTTCATGAATTGGCAAATAGACACAGGAAGTGCTCACAATACAAGTTTCATACATTGCTCAGTACCATAAGCTAGAGTAGGAAGGGAAAAGGGAAGGATAGGTTTTTTTTGTTTTTTGTTTTTTTATGAGGGGATTAAGTGTTCACGGAAGAGATGAGTTTTCAGCTGTCTCTTGAATATTGCCAGGGATTCTGCGTTCCTGATGAAAGTAGGGAGATCATTCAATGAACGAGAATGTTCACCATGCCCAAAGCCATGCCTCCTTAAAAAAAAAAAAAAACACACATGAATGCTCACAGCAGAGTCTGCAAAGAATCACGTGAGACTGCATTAAATTGTGTCAAAGCACATAACATTACAACAATAACGAGCATAAACAGCTTAAAGACATAGTTCCACCAAAAATTCTGTTATCATTTACTCACCCTGAAGTAGTTTCAAACCTGCATAAATTTCATTGTTTTGTTGTACACAAAGGAAGATATTTGGAAGAATGTTTGTAACCGAGCAGATCTCACTCTATAGTATTTTTTTTCCTGCTTTGGTAGTCAATGGAGGGTGAGATCTGCTTGGTTATAAGCCAATATATATATCTTCCTTTATGTACAGCAAAACAATGAAATTTATACAGGTTTGGAACAAATTAAGGTGGAATAAATGATGACAGAATTTTCATTTTTGTGTGAACTATCCCTTTAAAAGAGTAATGACTTGTACCTCCTGACTGCTGCAGATTCATTTTGCCATTTATAGTGTTGCCATAGAATCACATAAATCTGAGTCTGATGATGTAAGTTCTGGGTTGCTATCTTGTAATTACGGTTATGACATGGCATGAACGCAACATGAGCTCATTGTTTTGATTCAGGAGGAACTGTAAAAGGTGGCTGCTGTCTGTGATGCACAGTGACTATCTGTCTACAACTCTACATAGCCTCATGAAACCTGCTAATGATGTTTGATGTCTGCGTGAGCAGGGTGCACAGAGGTATGCTTTGATGGGCAGGTCGAACAATGTATCACATTTTGGACCAAATGCAAAGATTCGACAAGCATTTTTTGGTCCTGAGACTATATATACTTTACTAAGCTATATATACTTTTTTTTTTTAATTTAGACCAGTTCTTTTATTGATTGCAATCAGGTTGTTAAGAGAGTTTCAACCAGTATTGCAAAAAGTGTTTATGAAAAACATTGCCTACCCTACCTTTTCCCAGCTTTCACCTTAAATTGCTGTTACGTATTCAAGGTCTCTCTCTCTCTCTCTCTTTATTTCTTGCTCTTTGCCTGTCTCTTTTGCGTGTTGTCTTTTCCCCAAACTGTTGGTGAAGTTTTTACTTCCGCCCACCCAGCATGCATTTCGAACATCAGCTGGGCGACAAGGCTCTAAGCCTCTCCAGGCATGTTGTGAGTGTATTATCAGGACCCTGGGTGATGAACTCGTGAGTCTAATAGATTGTCCTCAATTGCATTTCACCATCTGTACATGTTGAGGTCTACAAGAGTGTCACTGCAAAGGCAACTCAGTAGAAATATCTCGAATAGCAAATTATCGCAATTCTTTTTTTAAAGAAATGAATCCTCATTACCTGTGATACTGTTACATATACGGTTGGTGAGAATGGTTATAGTCCTTTGAAATCAAACTGTCTTACGTTATTGTGTTGGCTATTTTTAACAAGGAAAATAACTCCATAGCATCATCATTGACGAATTTACCTGTCTAATCAAAACAACAATATAAATATGATTCAACACATAATTAGATTTCATAACTGAAAAAGAGTTCAAAGTTACCTTTGACTTACATTAGAGTGTTAGTAAGGCTGTGAAAACAGTGAAATGTGCAAATATTTTTTTTTACAACTGTAATTTCTATTAAAAATGTCTAAAGTATGAGGAAGGAAAATATTGAATAAGGAAGGGATGATGGACATGAAGATGTGAAATGAACAGATTATGAACTTTATCTGATTAGATAAAAACAAATGTGGACAAAGTTTTCGTTTGATGGACATTGTTGTTGAATAAGGGTTGCAAATTGCATTATATCGCAATATATGATATATCAATACCCAGCATTTGGATAATCTTTTAAAATCATAATAATATTCTATTGTTGGACCTCTGCTGATGTCCACCCCTATTAAAGACATTTTATAATGTTACAAATGATTTTTATTTTGAATAAAAAGTTTTTTGTAACTTTCTATTCGTCAAATGATCCTGAAGAATCACGGTTTTTACAATTATATTAAGGAGCACAACTGTTTTCGACATTGGTAATAATAAGACATTATTATAATTATTATTATTTTTATTTATTTTGTTTTTTGAGCAGCAAATCAGCATATTAGAATGATTTCTGAAGGATCATGTGACACTGAAGACTGGAGTAATGATGCTGAAAATTCAGCTTTGCCATCACAGGAATAAATTACATTGTAAAATATACTTAAATAGAAGTTAATTTAAATAGTTTTTACTGTAGTTTTGATCAAATAAATGCAGCCTCATTGAGCATAAAAGACTTATCTCACAGACCCCAAATGTTTTAACGGTAGTGTAGCTTTATAATAAATAGGTCACTGGGTCAATGACACTAAAACTGTCCAAAAAAGAAAAAATCTTTTACAAATCCAGAATAAAGCACATCTCAATTCTTAGAAATCTGTATTCATGTTACTTTTAAAAATCTTTAGAAAATGTACAGGTTACAGTATGTTTAAAAGAAAGTACAGTAATTGAATCAACTCATTATGCCCATGTACACACTGTAAAGTTCCTAAATTATTGCTCTGTGTGTATGGAATATGACTCACTGCCAAAATTGCCATTATTGACACCGTGGATACATAGTGAAATTTTTGGCATCTTATACACTTGGTATCAACTATTGTTTGACCAAAATAATATAACAGTGACCAAAGACTTGTTTTGACAAAGTCACTATCGACAGAGGCATTGTGTGTGATTATGTTTGTCAGACTTCCCAGAGCATATCCTCTCATTGTAAGTGTTTTTAGACATGTTGTTTCCTTTTGGCTCATAAGCAATCAAGTTTATGGAGGTAATAAAGCGGGCAGGTGCAGGTCGCGATATTTTGGTCTTGCTTTCAATATAAAGCATTTGGATTTATTTTGGTTTATTGTGGCCTTGTTCTTGTTTTCAGCAATTGTTAGCAACATAACTAACTAGCATAATTGTCTGGCGACATAAATGAGTCAAGGCTAGATTTTCCCTGTGGTTTTCTTACACTGTGCACAATCTGCACATGCAGAAGATGGAAGCATCCCTGATGCGCGTTTGAATAATTAATAACTAGTTGTTCAGTTCGGTTTCCGTACACTATGCATTGAATTTTGTAAATGCGGTTGTCGCTAAATTACTGGATTAAATTACTATTATCAGCGTTGTATACATGGCCTTTTTGTATTTTGCAAATATCATTATTATATATGCAAAATACATATAACAACATCAATTATTAATTAATTAATATACTTTCATGATGAATTAAAAATATGTGAATTGAGTTGTGATGTTTTTTTTTATTTAAAAAAAAATAGATTAAAAAAAAGAGCTTTATGTCATTGTCCAGCTGCTTGTATATTCACAATGGCTTTCAAAGTTTGTTATTCTACTGTTGGTCTCATCAACATCATCAAAAAATTGCCTCACTCCACCTATATTCATCAGAGAGCAGATTCGTTTAATGTTTAATGACATATTTGTTTCATCAACTCCCCAGCAAGTCGCTTGGGTGTTTTCATCACATTAGTTGCTCCACCATACTGGCCTAATTAATTTTGCAAGGCGGCTATGCTCTTTTAAGTGCTATCACTGTTGGTTATCCTGTGCGTTATGCATTTGTCAGCTACTGCAAATGAAAGAAGACTTGGACTTGGGTCTGCAGTGAAGCATGAGTACAGATCTCCTTAGGGTGCTCCGATCAGGATTTATGGATCACAGCATCAACCGATAGCGATCACATATGCCAATCATGGTGTCTATTTGAGTTGTTCTTTAGCATTATTTATAGGTTATTTATAGTTTTTTGGGGGTATTCTGCCTTTATGTGACTCTTTTGTGGGGTATTTTGTTTAATTTGACGGGGGGCTGTTGGGGTGAGGGTTTTTTAGACATTTCTCAAAAATATATATCAATATCTTACCTAAATGTTTGATCACACAATGCATTTTAGGTATTTTCAATGGGGCAGTCTGATTTCATATTTTGAACTGAATTTAGAAAAAAGACAAGTAAACAGTCAGTCATAAAATATGAACGAACAAACTTCAAGCAGTAGCGCAAATAAATATAATAGAATAAAGATACAAATTAAATAAACAGTGTTTTAAGTTTTTTTTTCAGGTCTAACATTAGTATTCAGGCAAGAAATACTACAGAAACTGAATAAGGTATCAAATCTGTCTACCTTGAATAAACTAAATGCATGTTAACTCAGTGAGTGATTTTCTCTTTGTCTTTTGTTGTTTGATCACCATTAACCCTTTGATGCATACAATCACACTGGTGTGATCAGTCTTGACTGGTCCCTGGAGCATCACGTGATCAACTGCCAAATTTAAAAGTGATTGCACACCTTGGCTGGCGCTGAGCCAGTGACAGACGCGCTCAGTGCTTTCATAATATCACAAATTTGCAGTGTTTTCAACCACATAATGTTTATTTATAATGTTTATTTTAGGTTTCAGACATTTAAATGCACATAAGTACTAACAAAACAATACATTTAGAGTTACACACTGATGTCTATGGAAGGGGCAATAACAATCCTTTCCATAATAATTACGACACGTTTATTCATATCAGATTCACATTGTAAGTAACTTTAAAGTTTACTCTATTCTTCTCTCAGTTCACCAGCTCTCTTACTTTCATGTATTTCAGGAAAAGTGGATGAATTCACGTGTTGAAAATCCAACAAATGCGATTCTCTGTACTGCACCAGCTCACTTACTTTCATGTATTTCGGGAAAAGTGGTTGAATTCATGTGTTGAAAATCCAACAAATGCGATTCTCTGTACTGCACCAGCTCACTTACTTTCATGTATTTCGGGAAAAGTGGTTGAATTCATGTGTTGAAAATCCAACAAATGCGAATGCAAATTACAAGTGCAAATTAACATGGCGGCGCCCACTGCACGTATAGCTCAACTAACGCGATCATCAAAGGTGTTTAGACAGCAAAGCACATCCCCTTGCACATATTTAAAAATCGGAATATCAGATATTTCATGCTGTAGTTAACAAATTTGTGAATATTTTGAATAAAAATGAAAAAATGAAATAAAAGTAGATCATCAGTCATACAGTGTTATTGTGGCTGCCATGTGTCATGTGACAAGCAATGATGCGTCACCATGGAAACAATATAGTGATACGTTCTAAATAACGGTCGCCTTGAAAAACTCAGCCAGAATATTTTAAACTTACGTGCGTAAGGGTTAATGATACAGACAGCAACAGTTATTTATAGGCTACTGTCACTTTAAGACCTGATGCACGGATGCAAAATATGGTTACACGAGCTATTTACGTTCACTTGTGCAGACAAATTACAAATTTTCAAATTACTGATGTCAAAAGTTACTTAATAAAGATGTATGAAATGTACCTCACCTTCAGCATTCTAATTATTTTACCTGCGCCGGACAGAGATTGAGACGGCACCACTGCAAGCATGTCATATATACCTTACCTCTCACGGCAGGTGCACGTCTTTGTGTTCTCTGCGTGAAATCGTTTTTGAGACATTGAGAGAACGGCGTCATTAGAAGCGATTATCGGCCAATAGTGAATCTCCGCCTCAGCACAAACATTTGAGTCATAATTTTGACTCAATTTCAACAACACTCTCAATGTTAATTCTCCCAAATGAGGTTTGAGCCTCAATACTGTATGGGTATGATGGCTGAGCCTGTGCTAGCAGGCGGCATGTGAATGTGTGTCCTGCTGGTAGCTCCAGCTGTTATGGTAGCGCTTGCTACACTCGAGTGCTGCACTTGACTATAGGTGTATGGCAAGTGTGATCTCAGGGGGGTATGATCGCTTGTTCATCTCGTCATTCACAGCAGATGCCCCTTTGCAGAAGCATTTACATATTAATCTATGGGTTTCTGCTTTTCATTTACGTGGAATTAACGTTTTAGTCATTGCAATAGTAGAGGCCTGGATGATTCTCCTCGTCGGTCTGTACACTTTTAGATGAAATCCACCTCATATGGCTATAAATGAATGGATGGATGAGAGTGATGACTTTAATTACAGTAATGTAGTTGATGTGTCAGTGATTCTATTAGAAATGACCCCTGGAAGCCACTAGAAAGGGGAGGGATGGCAGTTTAACAACAGTGCTGTACGTTTGGGTAAACACAGATGACCATCTTCCCACAGATTATGATTGGGGAAGGGATCCTGTACTGCTGCTTGGCCAGAAGAAATATCACCATCAAAACAGAGGCTAACATAAATGCCGCTGGCTGCAATTTCAACTCTTACATCCGACGGGCTGTGAGGTTTGTGGGTGGGTGTATACTTCTCTGCTCTTTGTGACTCTATATAAAGCCATATAGCTTTTATAAATATTGTTTGGAAAACACTCTTGATCTTGGCTCATTCTGTCTGTTTCATAGTCTTGCACTATATTGAGTTTGATATTAATAATGAAAGATCCATCTATTTTATCACAAGCTTATGAAGTATACTTGCTACTTATGAAAGCTAGTATTTGACTCTCTCTTATATATTTCTCTCTGTCTCTGTTTGTGTGTCTTTTATTTCATTTTTAGGGGTACACGTGTTCGGCCTGTGCATCACAGCACTCATCACAGATATTATCCAGCTTGCCACAGGATATCATGCCCCCTACTTCCTTACTGTGTGCAAGCCCAACTACACCATCCTCAACACTTCCTGTGATGAGAACTCTTTCATTGTGGATGACATCTGCTCTGGGCCTGATCCAGCGGCCATCAACGCCGGCAGGTCAGAGAGTGGGATCTGTGTCACGTTGGAGTTTGTCAACCCTAAAGCATAATCATGTTCAACAAAGGTCTACATTTGGACCACATATTACATTTTATTTTAAAGTCTTCAACCCATTTTACTTCCATATTGTGAAGCATTTCCAAGTTATACAGGAAATTTAACAAGGAAAAAATATATGGCGAGACAATTTTATCCATCTGGATTTATTTAATGAGAATGGAAACAGACTGAATGTGAGTTTGCTAAAACAGTGTGAATTTTGCTATTTGGCTATTGGTTAACATTATCCAATAGCCTGTGTAGTCAAAATGATGTCAGGCAAAAAGGAAGGCAGTTTTAGAGGCAGAGCAAGTTACTGTTGCTGTATATTTAGATTAAAGATTAAAAAAACTTTTCTTTATAAGAACATGAAACAAATAGTCACAGTTGTATCTCACAATAAGACTGAACATGAGTTTAGAAAGTAAATAGGGTCCATTGTTTTGATTTAATCTGATCCAATCTGAATCTTAAAGACATATTTCTTTAGTTCACTCCTGCTTGAGTTCAAATTGGCAAGATATTTGTACCATTTCAAGATTTTTCCTCAAAGCAACTGCAATTAAAATACATGTGTCATGCAATGATGCAAGACTGACCTTATGAAAAGCTGGCTCTGAAACTGTTGGAGTGTGGGTGATTAACAATATAACCAAACGAAGATGATTAGGCATATTATGGCTGACAAAATGTAATTGGCCCTACTGCGTAACAACTCTACTTACAGTAAGGGTCTGATTGGATCAATAGATTTGTATATAATTTCTGCTGTAAACAGTGTAGATAAATGTGAAGGCAGCAGAATGAGTGTGGTGCTGTCCTCTGGCACATGGCGTTCCTGTAAAACCCACACAGGGTTCAGTCTTGATGCTTCACTCACAACCCGGCTGCCCATTCCAGCACACCCACACATATCCATTTGCGCAGCTTTGCTTTTCAATCTTTCACTCATTTCATGCACTCTCAATAGCTACAATTACATGTCGTGCAGACATTTTGTATAACGTAAAAACCAGACACAAAGAGGGTCAGAGTGGTGCATGTGTCCCTAAAGGCTTACACCACTGTGACGTATATTGAAATTTCTCTCCAGAATATCCAACAGATGTGTATATACAGACATATTTGTTGGTTTTATGAGAACATTATTGGAAATAAAAAGCCCTGATCCTGTTTGCCACTCTATATGAATTATGGCACTATGACGTGATCATCTGTGGCTTTCCATTCCCATCTGTCCCTTAGCATGGTACATACAGTACCTCAAATGTGTTCAGTGTGAAAAAAGATCTAATGATATATCAAGGCTGTCTGTCTCTCCTCACAGGAAGTCCTTCCCATCTCAGCATGCCACTCTGGCAGCCTTTGCGGCTGTGTACATCTCCGTAAGTAATCCACTTGACTCATGGCACAGTTGACTCAAGCGATACCTAACTGCTTGCCAAATAATCCCACTATCCTTTCCACTATTAAGAATTTCCTAAAACTTCAGTCAAAAGGCTGGTCTCCTTCCACAGATGTACTTTAATGCCACTCTGACTGACTCGTCCAAGCTCCTGAAGCCACTCCTGGTGTTCTCCTTCATCATCTGCGGAATTATTTGTGGCTTGACTCGCATCATTCAGTTCAAGAACCATGCCGTGGATGTCTACTGTGGCTTTCTTATCGGAGGGAGCATAGCCGTCTACCTGGTGAGTCCTGCTGTCACAGAAATGAAGAAACAAAGGCAAACAAATGCGTGGATGATAGTTCATTTCATAATCCCATGACTGATCCATATTACTCTATGAAAACGTATTCTGAAGAAGAATCAGAGAGAATTAGCAAGGTGCTATAAGACAATGCTGTTTTAATAGAGGTAAAAATAGCTCACATATGCAAATCCCTTGTGGCTCCTTTTCAGTTCTCCACCCACACACCCCCCTCACATTCCTCCCACCATCTCTTTATTTTTTCTCTCACTCTCTCTCCTTACTCTCAGCTCAATCTGCTCTGAGGTCTATGTGCATCCTGTGGTTTCTAACACCGACAACAATGACAAAACACCTTTAGGAGGAATTAACGCAGTTGAGGCAAATCAGTACATCAGTTACTGGTTTTATTGTTTGCTTAACATAAACTATATTAATCAGGCCAAGCGATTAGGTTTGTAATGCTGTTTGATATTCTGACTGTGAAGTCCCACATTCTGTGTATTGGCCTAGACCATAGAAAATTATATTAATAGTATTGATGTTGAAAATATATACAAGTATTGGCAAAACATTTACTGGTGACATAGGACTTTAGGACAACCCTGTTGAGAAAGGAACAACAAAATTTTCCTGGGAGACTTGCTAGTCAAACAAAAGCTTGGTCAGGCTAGAGGACCAGCTTAAAACAGCTAGAGGGGTTTTTTTCAGCAGCGAATACAACCTTTTGTATAGATTGTGCAAGTATTTCTCAAAGCCTCAGTTTCATGTACAAAAAAATAATTATCACTATCCTAACATCTTTATGGCATCTTAACTTTAAATCATGTTGCAGTAAGTATTGTACCTTTTTGCACTGCTTTAGGGTCTGTATGCAGTTGGGAACTTTAAACCTAGTGAAGACACATCTTTGAAGATACATGCACATCCTCCTCTCCGGCAACCACAGCCACCACAGCCTCCACCACAGCCCCAACCAGTGGTGCCTCCACCTGCTATGCGGGAGCCTCTGAGACCCCTACCAAACTTGAACACAGATCCACCACGCTTATTGCCACCTAAGAGCCTGAGCATGCGGGAACGTCCCACCTCGGCACGCTCTGAAAGTATCCTGCTGCGTGGCCCGTCCTACAGAGAGAACAACTCCATGTCCAGCTTGAAGAGGGCAAGCACAGAGGTGGAGTGCATTACACCACCCAGTCCCCTCTGCAAGGAGAGCTTTGTGACATTCAGTAACACCCTGCCCCGGGTGCACTCAACCGGAATCGAAGAACCGGTGCCTCGCCGCCACGCTGCTATCCATGCCTCCATGGACTCCACACGTTCCAAGCAGCTGCTCTCACAATGGAAGACCAAAAACGAGAATCGCAAGCTGTCCCTGCAGGTGATGGAGGCTGAGGCTGGACAACTGTCTCCTCAGCGAAGCATGGAGCTACGCTGCAGCTCTGAACCCTCAGCTGTGGGCTTGGATGGTGAGCTCCGTGGTGGACCTCCCGGACAGTACATGAAGCTTGCCGCTAGTGCTGTGCCATTAGCCAATCATAATAACTCTGGTGGCCTTGCTGGTGGAGCCAGGGTATCTATCCAGTCACGACCAGGATCCTCCCAACTGGTGCACATCCCTGAGGAGACCCAAGAGAACGTGAGCTACTCACCTCAGGAGGATGATGGAGACGTGAATGATGGTGGGGGAGGGGTTGGGGCAGCACGGTCGAAATGGTTGAAGGTGGCAGAGAAGAGCACCGCCTGCCGGACTAACAGCCAGCCACGTATCATGCAGGTCATCGCAATGTCCAAGCAGCAAGGCATGTTGCATGGTAGTCCTAAAAGCGAAGGCAGCACAGTGAGTTGTACTGGATCCATCCGTTACAAAGCCCTGATGGATCAGGAACCTAACTCAGGCATTGTTCGAGTAGAGGCCCACCCTGAGAACAAGCCCGTGGTTAAACCACCATCCACAGATGGCAGTGGGTCCTGGAGGTGGAAACCACAAGAGCGAGTCAGCATCCGGCAGTCCCTCGAGCTCAACGACCTGAACCGGGACTCTGAAAGCTGCGAGTCATTGAAAGATGGCTACGGCTCCATAGATGGCAACCGGAGTCTACCTGACATCAGCAACCCCCATCATCCCCATTTCCACCATCACCTCCACCAACAGAGTATCACCACCATCCGAGTCACACCGGTGGAAGCCAGCAGTGAAGCCACCTCGGAAACTCTCTCTACCACCTCAAGTCGAGACTCCACCTTACGCAGGAAAGGCAACATTATCCTGCTGCCTGACAGAGGACCTAGTCCAGAAAACACCAGGAATCTGCCTCACTTTTTCAAACCCTCCCCTACACCTCCCCCCATTTTGACTTTCAAAGAGTGAAAGAAACCTCTTTCTGTACCAATCCTAAGAGTTGCCTTGCTCTCTGAACTCTAAAGACTGGAGGCTCTGTTAAGGGAATGAGAAGAGCCAGCCATTCTGGATAAATCTATATTCCCTGCCCATTAGACACTCCTGAACTTTCCAGATCGGATGAGGCAACACCATGCTTTGTCAATCTACATTCTGTAGGTCTCGTTACGAAAAAAATAAGCACAAAATATGAAATTTGGGGCTGTTTGGTAAAGGTAATTATTCGATTTGCCTTCGATTAGTTTTGTTTATTGAATCCATTGTCTTATCGGAATCTGTCTGTTGTCTCATGGCAACGTGGGTGCTTTTAAAAAACTTTGTAAATGTATATATTTTTTTCTCAATATAAATATTTGTATGTATACTGGACCACTCAATCACATGCTTAAGGAAAATAATTCATTATGTCGCTATGAAATATTTAATACGGGCTTTCAATCAGACTCATAGCTTTTAGACAAATAGGAGAATGTTATTGTGATGTTTACAGAAGGTTTTAGCGACAGTGTTTTTAACCAAATGGATGTTTTGTTTAGTGGGCTTGTTTAACCATATGCACTGTGTGTTTTGGTGACCATGAATGAGCGATTTTACATTCAGACAACTGAAAGCACTCTTTGCTGGCATAGAGACAATGAATTTATAGAGACTCAGCCTTTGGCATTGTAATGCAGAGAACAATACATTCAGACATTAATGTCGTATTGCCTTTCTGTAATGTAGAACTTTTATTTGGTTCCACGGGCCAATGAGCACTAATTTCACTCATATATATTGATTTGCAAGCCCCTGTATTTTGTTCTAGTTTGCTTTGAGCACAGGTATAATTGTGTTTTATGGCCCATTGCTGTATGTTTACAGTGATGTATTGTGCATATTTTCTTGGTTGTTCCCCATTTTGCCTGGCAGGATGGGGTTATATAGCTACTGAGGTGCGCCGTCCTCTTCATTTTTAAGCGTGTGGGCATAAACAAATGACTCATACTTCACTGCACATTGCAGAGAAGCATACACAATATAAGAGCAATAGGAGGCCCCCAAAGGTACTAGTGGGAATACATTGCTTATTTTTGTAAACGTCTAAAAAACACTAATAATCATATGTGCCTCAAAAAGAACTATATGCCTATTAGCTAGTGATTCCTTAGCTCCATCTTGCAGTAACTAAAAAAGTTACAAGTTGCTGCTGTAATTATTATGGTGCAGAATTGACAGATGTTCATTGACTTTTTGCTCTAAATAACTACTGTCTATGCCATCAAATGGCATTGGAAAATGGGTACAGTCATTGCATAATGACAAGTGCTGCATAAAGTTTTAATAAAATACACATAATAGACTATGTTAGGATTCATCCTGTGTGCCGTGTGTACTTCTAAACAGTTCTAAAATGTGTATTTGTATTTCTAGCTCATTGTTTACATCCTTGTTAGGATCATATTGTAATATACATAAATATTGCCAAATAAGAATGTATGTTGAACAATGTGACAGATACATTTAGTTAATTCATGTACAGTGTCATTTATATGATATTGTTTTTTAATTGAACTTAGATTTCAATGATATATACCTATTTTAATGTGTCTGTTTTAAAAGAGTGAATCAGAACCAACACATTTTAAAGTTTTATATGTGCTTGTACAGTATAATTGTACCCCACATTATGGCTTTAACCTGTCCTTACATATGCATGGTGACTTAATACTGTATGTACTGCAACTAAAGGATTTGTTTTGTTTTGCGTTTCTTTTATTAAATGATGCCTTTAATAGTGATGGCTGGTACCTTCTGCGGAATCAACCGGATAATCATTAAATCTTTTTACCCCTGTAAATAGGTATTTGTAACTTTGCCAGCAAACTGTTGAGATGTGAGAGATATCAGTGGGTTATTATTTGAGTGTCATTGACACTCTTCCTTTATAGAGTGCTCTAAACTAGATATGGTAAATCAGACAAATGGCTTTTCAGTTGATCCTGTTGACAGATATTTGGACGTTTCGCCTTGTGGGGTTTTGTTTAGCAATGTATTTTGACTGAGGAAGATATGTCTTAATATATATTGAAATAAATATTTGGTATCACAGCCAAAACAACCTTTTTTTATTTCCACACTTTCTCAGTATCATAAAAAATGTATCATAAAAAGTGTGTTTCCTCCACAATTAAAGCAAAATACACCTTCTATATGTGATGGTATAGTCTCAGCCTCAGATGGCATGCCTACGGACCACCCACCGTCCGTTCACTAACCATCTGATGCATATTGCACACAAAACTGGTAAGCACTTTTTCGATCTTGAATACATCAAACTGCCTTAGTAATTTTTCAGTGAGTAAGAACACAGATGTAATATTCTCAGTTTTGTTACAGCTGCAATATGTAAATTTTTGCTGTAAAATATCCAAAAACCACTAGGCCAGTGTTATATATTTTGTTCAGTTGAGTACTTACGCAACCACAATTTTAACCAAGGATCCGGGATGTGTGAGGGAGTCGCCTGTAAATGGCGAAAACTAATTATTGTAATATAGCTCAACACGTTTAGTCTTATTGTTTAAATCTAATTTTCTTGATTTTTTTGTGAGTACAATGCATTGCCATGCCTCAGAGAAAAACACTATTTTGTCAAGTAGCTAACATAGCATAATCAGATGCAGCTTTATTTTTAGGAACAGTAATACAGTAAAGTAAAACAGTAAAGTAATACAGTAAAACATTTTCTCCATTATACAATAAAAAAATTAATTGTATGCCATTTATCTACACAAGCCATCCAGCATTTAATATTATATTCGAATATTGATCTAGCTTACTGGACTGCAACAAGTGTCTCAAAGCAGCCGGCGAGCGAACGCTCAGAATGTATAGGATATACAGAGCTGCATTACTTCATACTCGTGATTGGACCGGCGACTATGACATAATAAAAGTCTCGCTGCTCGCAAGAAGTGAGTTGCGTTCGTCTCTCATTAACAATCGCTCCAGCAGTTTCGTTCAGCACTAACAACACTCGGTCCTGCTCTGCTTCATACTTCAGTAACTTTAATAATCGCATCCATGAACTTGATTTCTGCCCGAGTCCCATCCCGATTCTTTTCCACTGGCAAAAATCACATGTCCCAAGATTCCACACTCAAACTTGCGAGATGAGGCCTCCATAGATCGGACTTGTTTGTTCATCACATCCCACAGATGCTCGATTGGATTGAGATCTGGGGAATTTGGAGGCCAAATCAAACTTGTTGTGCTCCTTAAACCATTCCTGAATCATTTTTGCTTTGTGGCACAGCCACCAGGGAATACCGTTTCCATGAAAGGGTGTACATGGCCTGCAACAAGGCAGGACCCAAGGTTTCCCAGTAGAACATTGCCCAAAGCATCCCACTACCTCTGTCGACTTGCCTTCTTCCCATAGTGCGTCCTGGTGCCATGTGTTCCCCAAGTAAGTGACGCACACGCGTCTGGCCATCAAATTCTTAAGCAATTTGAGCAATTGTAGCTCATTTGTTGGATCGACCAGCCTTCACTCCCCACATGCATCAATGAGCCTTGGCCGCCCATGACCCTGTCGCCAGTAAACAGCTGTTCCTTCCTTAGACAACTTTTGATAGATATTGACCACTGCAAAACACTCCACAAGAGCTGCAGTTTTGGAGATGCTCTGACCCAGTCATCTAGCATCACAATTTGGCCCTTGTTAAACTCGCTCAAATCCTTACATTTGCCCATTTTTTCTGCTTCTAGCACATCAACTTTGAGGATAAAATGTTCACTTACTGCCTAATATATCTCACCCAATAACAAGTACCGTGATGAAGTGAAAATCAGTGTTATTCACTTCACCTGTCAGTGGTCATAATGTTATGCCTGACTGGTGTATATATCTGCTTTGATTTCAGAGTTATTTCTGTGAAGTTCTTATTTCCAATAATATACTGCCCTGTTATGCCTTTTCTTCTATTTTTTTTTATTGTTTTTTTATGCTTTTATTTATTTTAATATAAAGAAGCCCCTAAATGGCACATATGCACAAAAATAACTGTGATTGATAGCTTTATATGTCAGTCAGATGGCTCAGTTCCTGCCCAAAATAATCTCTCTGCCATGATGCCAGGGTGTTTGGCATGGTTGCCAACACTTTGCAGTGCAGTTTCTGTGGTTGTTAGCATGTTGGCATAATAATCATTAAGTATTTATGTTTAGGATTTAGTACCAAAGTATGACAAATAGTAATAGTGATGCCTGTCAAAATGTCCCTAAAGTTGACATCTCTGAGCCATAGCTGTGCCAGGATCCCATTTAAAACCAATTAATTTATTACGAATAGTTACACAAAAGTGGGGTACAGCTAAACAAAGACCGTGTTTTCATCATCTTATTTCAGAAATAGTGGAAATAGTGGAAAGTATTTTCCCTTTATATGTGTCTTTTATGGTTGCTTAAGTCTATCTGTGCTGAAATGAATGAGGTCTAGTATCCATGTCTTTGTACAAGTATATGTATCCAAGCCTTGTCTTTCCTCAGGGCACATCTTAAGTAAATGCACTGACCAGCTCTAACAAATGACCTCACATTATGTTCATAGCTGGAATCAAAGGTCTCCTTCCCTTCATAATCACTTCATTTTTATTTATATGTTCTGCCAAGTTCAGTGTTTGGCTCGGAGTACATGTGGCATTTTAGATTAAACACATTCCTCTAGGAAGTGTAAAAGCCTGGAAAGTGGGTCTGGTTAGCATTGCTGAATCCAATCAGTGGGTCCTAAGTAGGTCAGAAAGCTGACCTAAATTGAGGAAGAGATTCTCACTCAACTTTATTTTATACAGCATCCCCTGAAGACCAAATGCATTGTGTTGAGTGGGGAGTAGAGAGTGAATAGCCCTGTAATGTATCAGAGACCAAAACAACAAAGAAAACAGGGACAGCTAAGTGAAAAAGTGATTAATAGACGTCTGATCCATTCATTCCGGGCTTGTCATTGGGCCGATGCACATCATGTTATTGCCCTGAAGCGAAGAAGCATTGCTCTAAAAATACTGCAACATGAAAACATCTCTCATGTCACCTGGCCAAGACAAACAACAGCACACCCTCTGTTAAAATGAAAGTGAGCAATGTTTGAGTCCCTAATCCTTCCAACATTGGAAAGTACGTTGTGTATTTTAAATTCTTCATATTTCTTTCATTTGTTCCATTAAACTGCACATATTGTATTTATTCTCTGATATGTATCACTGTGTAATTTGTCAGAAAATAAGGTTTCATGTAATGTACATCCAAACCATCTGTACACTAGATTACTGGACAAAATGGGCTAGGATCATGGGCTTATCACATTTACCAGTAACAGCAGACTGTCTATAATAGGACTGTCTGATTTCAGAATCACACAGTATTAATGTGTTCATTTTGCATTACTACTACCTTATTTGAAGACTTTAAAGAGACGATTTTGATTTTCAAAAAATAATACATTATGTGAATAATTGCCAATGTTCTTTTTTCTTTCTTTCTTTCTGAACTGATGGTTTAGGAGTTGATCTGCATCACTAGACTTGATAATTTGCTTCTTCAGTACTGTAAGCATCTTATGGACCAATAAAAACAAAACAGATAGTCCTGGTCCGCTTAGCGTTCACACCGGCATTTTTAACAGCGAACCTAAAGTTACCAAACCAAAGGCATAGGGATATGGTCACAACCTGATTGGTCGGCTTTCATGACGTATATTTTGCGATGCAGCTTGCTTATCGAACATTCAAAACAATGCTGTGTGCTGGATTAAACGCCATCATTTTATGCGTGTACATATGGTTTTATTTTTAGCAGCTGAGAACTCACGAAGAGCTCATAAAATGTTCCAAATATTCAAAACAGCACCAGGTTTTACTCCGTTGTATGCAGAAATGAAGATCTGCTGCAAAGAGACCAAATATTGATGAGGCACTTTACCTCCTCGTTGCTCCACTTTTGCCCTCGACTCATTTTGGATACACCGATCTTTCCGCGTCGTCAAATCAGCTGACTTGTAGCGTTGCATCTTGTGACATCCCGTCCTGTTTTTGGTTCGTTTACATGTCTTTGGTCCAAGTTGTGTTCATATATCAATCGAACCGCACCAGAGTTCGTTTAGAAGCGGACCGAGATCCATTTTTTTAGCAGTCTCGCTCCCCTTGTTTGGTGCGCACCAGGGTTCAGATGGCAGCATTCACACACGTTCAGACGTACCGCACTAACTGAGCAATCGCACCGGGGTTCGTTTTAATCGAACCAAACATGACAAGTGTGCACCACCCTAAAATATTGTAGATGAAATCCAAGAGTTCTCTGACTCCTCCATAGACAGCAATTTAATTACCCCATTCAAGGTCCAGAAAAGTAGTAAAGACATTGTTAAAACGGTCAATGTGACTACAGTGGTTCAACCTTAATTTTATGAAGCAACAAGAATACTTTGTACGCAAAAACAAAACAAAAATAGTGCTTGCTCTACGTTAGAACGCCATCTCAGTATTGGCTGACGCTGTTGACTTGAGCAGCACGACGCATGCGTGTGATGCTGACCCAGGAGCTGGCCAATAATGAGTTGGCGTTCTGACGTAGAACCTGGAAGCGCTGAACGTAAACAGTGTAGGAGAATGATCGGGAAGAGACGAATTTGTTGAATAAAGTCGTTATTTTTGTTTTTTCGGACAAAAAGTATTCTCGTCGCTTAATAAAATTAAGGTTGAATCACTGTAGTCATGTGGACAATTTTAACAATGTCTTTTCTACCTCTCTGGGCCTTGAAAGTGGTAATTTGGAGGAGTCAGATTTCATCAAAATATCTTAATTTGTTTTCCGAAGATGAACAAAGGTCTTACGGGTTTGGAACGACATGAAGGTTAGTACTTAATGACTGTCACGGGTGTGTGTGCAGCAATAAGCATGGAGATAGAAATCTTAACATAAAGCAGTTCAATCACGGGAAATCCACAACACCATATAAACAACATTAACAACAAGGACTGAACAGACACAGAGGGTTTAAATACACAGGAACACATGAGGAATAATGAGCGGGGCACAGGTGAAAGACATAACTAATGACAAGACACAGTTGACGCAAATGAACTAATAAAGGTGACTATGGCAACTAAGGAGGAGGCAGAAACTCAAAACAAAGAATACATATGACAAAAGACAGGACTGGGGAACAGATAGAGACATGACAATGACAGAACTTTCATTTTTGAATGAAATAAGCCTTAAGGACTTTTATATTGTTACAAAAAATATATATTTCAAATAAATGCTGTTCATGTGAACTTTCTATTCATCAAAGATTTCTAGAAAAAACAGGTTTGCCCTCACAGTATCTCAAAAAAAAAAAAAAACTGCATTTTTAGGCTGGTTCAGCTAATGCACACAAGTGTTCAAGAGTAAACAAGTGGATATTCGGCTCTTTTTTATCCATTAAACAGGATTGCGGTGACCACTTTTTATGTTACAATATCTCCCAATCACCGCAAATTTCCCATCAATTCACCTTGTAAAGTGTACTTTTGCAAAACTTTTGAGATTATAAATGCAAAGACGTCTGAACTGGATTTGCATGATCAAAGCTAGTTGGTTTTTTTTTATTATTATTTGAGGACAGCCTTAATGTAGTACACACAGGCAGACAGATGGAGGGGTCATCTGGCAAAGATAATGCATCCACAAATCAGCTGCTAGGGGGAGAGACAATGTCAAGTTCATTTCATGGCTGTCAGGCCTGACCTGTCAAGGTGATGTCAAGGTGGTTCCTCCAACAGAGAGGGACAGACTGTCAAAGATCTTCACACAGCAGACCTCTCTTTACACTTTACATATTCTTGCCTATTTTGGATGCTGCATTCCTTTTAGACCATATTCACTGATTTTTTCTTCTTTTGATGAACTGTAACACAGAACGTGACTTGTTATCGGTTTACAAGGCACCATTATGTCACATCTAATCATCTAGAAGTAACCTCAAGTGAGCTTTAGACATAACCAAGCTAATATTTAATGAGTGTGCTAATTTATCAGCAGATATGCAACCTTAAAGGGAAAGTTCTCAAAAATAAAAGACAATTCTGTTATTTACTAACCCTCATAGCGTTCTACTCCTATAAAACTTTGGTTAACCAACAAAACAATATTTTAAAGAAACCTGAGAAGTTCCTGCCTAATTATTTCTAGCCCTGGTTTAATCAAAGTCCTCTAAAGATATATACAATCGCTTTATATGAACGGATTTCATTCACATTGTAAATTTAAATGTAAATTTTATATTTACAACTAAACAACAACACACATGCATAGAGCACATCAAATATGGTAAAGCTCAAATGCAAACCACTGAGGTTTCTGTGTTTACCATATTTGATGTGCTCCATGTATGTGTGTTGGTTTACATGTGAATTAAAGCCTACATTAATTTAAATCTGATCATCATATAAAGCAATCATATCTCTTCACAAGACTTGGGTGAAAGAGCATAATTCATATGGATTCATTTTACAATGACTTTATGACCTTTTTGGATCATCTAACTTTTGGTGGAATAAATGGAACCTCTCAGGTTGCATTAAAAAATCCTAATTTGTGTTTCAAAGAATAAATAACCAACATGTTTGGAACGTCATGAAAGTAAATGATGTTTGGGTGAACTATGCCTTTAAGCTAAATAAAGAAGGGAAATGACATTCATGAATTAATTTACTTTACATCAGAAGCTATTTGTTTATGTTCCACCATATGCACAGGATTGTAGAATATCATAGACAGCGAAAAATTCATTTATGGATGCTTCCTTCAAAAAAATATCTCAGTTTACGTAAACAGTGGATTGGGACGTGATTTGATGCCCTCCCACCTCTATTGCCTCAGAAAGTGGTATTTTTCCAGAATCACATATGTACTTTCATACACAGATATACACAGAGGTATTAAGGTTGTGTACCTAACACAATGAGATCCGTCCATCGCACGCAGTGCTATCAACACAGGACAACACACTGTCCTATTTAACCACAACCAGACGATGAATCTGTGAGGCAAAGAACTGCAAGTTTTCCATCTCTGTGAGGTTGCCATGGCAACTCCGCAGCAGATTCTGGATAGAACAAGAGTGTTTCCAATGAATGCTTTTTTTCGGTCTAAGATGAGTGTGAGAGCAGACTGTGCAGCCGATGGCCTTGGCGGTGCCGCTTCTGAATCTGAAAAACAAAATTTTAGGCACTGTTCATACCCTCATACTTGATATAAGCAAAGTGCAAAATGCTTGTGCAGACATCTTGATGTTACCAGAAGGACAGGACGCCCACACTTGTCGTTGGATGAAGGTTATTGTACACATTTCAGCTGAAGCCACTGAACATTTGCATGTCTAGTATACAGTGGGTACAGAAAGTATTCAGAAAAAAATTTCCCTCTTTGTTATATTGCAGCCATTTGCTAAAATCATTTTTTCCTCATTAATGTACACACAGCACCCCATATTGAAAGAAAAACACAGAATTGTTGACATTTTTGCAGATTTATTAAAAAAGACTGAAAGAAAAAACTGAAATATCACATGGTCCTAAGTTTTCAGACCCTTTGCTCAGTATTTAGTATACACACCCTTTTGATGCAATACAGCCATGAGTCTTTTTGGGAAAGATGCAACAAGTTTTTCACACCTGGATTTGGGGATCCTCTGCCATTCCTCCTTGCAGATCCTCTCCAGTTCTATCAGGTTGGATGGTAAACGTTGGTGGACAGCCATTTTTAGGTCTCTCCAGAGATGCTCAATTGGGTTTAAGTGGCTGGGCCACTCAAGAACAGTCACAGAGTTGTTGTGAAGCCACTCCTTCGTTATTTTAGCTTTGTGCTTAGGGTCATTGTGTGCAAGGGTTCTGGTCATCCCAAACGTCTTCCATTTAAGGATTGTGGAGGCCACTGTGCTCTTAGGAACCTTACGTGCAGCAGAAATTTTTTGTTACCTTGGCCAAATCTGTGCATTGCCACAATTCTGTCTCTGAGCTCTTCAGGCAGTTCCTTTGACCTCATGATTCTCATTTGCTCTGACATGCTCTGTGAGCTGTAAGGTCTTATATAGACAGGTGTGTGGCTTTCCTAATCAAGCCCAATCAGTAAAATCAAACACAGCTGGACTCAAATGAAGGTGTAGAACCATCTCAAGGATGATCAGAAGAAATGGTCAGCACCTGAGATAAATATATGAGTGTCACAGTAAACGGTCTGAATACTTAGGACCATGTGATATTTCGGTTTTTCTTTTTTAATAAATCTGCAAAAATGTCAACAGTTCTGCATTTTTCTGTCAATATGAGGTGCTGTGTGTACATTAATGAGGAAAAAACTGAACTTAAATGATTTTAGCAAATGGCTGCAATATAACAAATAGAGAAAAATTTAAGGGAGTCTGAATACTTTCCGTACCCAGTGTATATCTCTTCTTACAACACCACATTATGATGCAAGACAACAGAAGCAGGCAAATAATACTGAACTTTTAATAGAAGCCAGCCGTTATGGTGAGCCTGGGGTTTAACCGCCAAATGAAAACTCTCTCATGAGCTGAATGAGGAAATTGTATTTCTGTTTCCTGCAGAGTTTTTCCTAATTTAATGGGATCGCCCTGGGAGGCACATAGAGCTGCTTGGGAATAGTGATGCGTAAATAAGTTGTAAAACTGTATTCATGCACAACCTGGCATGTAAATGAAGTCGTTTGACTATTATGATGTTATTCATCCCCATGTGAATCCAGGAGAGACTGTGCATGATGATGTAGCAGTATTATCAGTATAGATGTTTCCCCTGGGATCCTGCACTAATTTTTCTTTCCTATTTATTTTAATCTTTACGGTTCCTCACAGCATGAGCAGAAGAAACAGTAAGTTACTTTTCTAATGATGACAATATTCTTTGTATGCAGATAATGGCATGAGCTGATGGGCTCTGAACATAAAAATTCCTTTTAATCTCATAATGTGACTTTATATCTCATAATTACACATTTATTTTGAACAATTTTGACATTAAATCTCACAATACAACCTTATATTTCATAATTGCAACTTTATTTCTAAGCATGCTGATTTTATGTTGTAAGCTCCGCCTGTCGGCCCAATGAAGGAAGTCCGTCAGCCCGGGTGAAGGGAAATGTGCGTGTAAGTCTTTCTGGCGGTTCTGTAAAATCATCTTAATTTAATAAAATTTGGATTCTCAATTCTTATCTGACTCCATTAATAATTTAATCTGACTCCAATTGCAATCGACCTCTAATGATAATTTTCCTGATGTTACGCTGATCGCTGATCGTGTAATTAGATATGAATTAATTTAGATCTTTGATTTCTTTGATTTCTCTTAATTTTCAGTTGTCCTTTCATTCGGGTGTTCTCGCCACTTATGGACTGTATCCAGCTGTGATACCTCCAACGACGCATGATGGCCAGTTTAGAATCAAAACAGAGGTATATAGAGTTTACTAAAAAGCACAAATTATGGAATCGCCAACCTGCTTATTCTCATAAAATGGCCATTCGATTTAGTCACGATACTATAACTTGTTAAGTCATAATAGTCAGAAATCTGAAACCTTAATATTGTGCTTCCCGGCTCCATATATTACGATTTCAGTATGCCTTATCCTGACAACTAATCATTGCGGAAACGAGAAGACTTCATAAATCTACCGGTAACAAAGGATTTCAGACGAATTCAAAATAAATCAAGATTAACATTTATTGTTCTTGCCAGGCAGGTTTACTTACTAATTAAAAGAATTATCAAAAATACATCACACAACTGATCAGCAAAAAATATAAAACATAGTTACAAAATGTAATATAGAAAGCAAAGTTTCATAGAGTCAGCATACCTGGCAAATAGAGACACACAGTGATTGTGTGGGAAGTTCTGGATACAGATGCTTCCTTGAGTGGTTTGCCAGGTTCCCTTATATACACCAGATCCAACAAAAGGACTATAAACATTTAGCACCCAAACATTCATGTAGTTTTTGTTGGACCCTTTTTCTCGTGTCCCCAAAAGGGTCACACACCTAGTTTTAGGGATAGACAGATGGTTAAAATATCTTTTATTAGGCGTCCCACACCAGAAGAACAGACATTGTTTTTCTTTATTCTTATCTGTTATGCTGATGTGGGAGAGAAACCGTTTTACCAATCGCACCAGAGGTATTTACGTTGATGTCACTTCAAACAGAGCTTTGTGAGGTTTGCATGACAGGTTGAACCCTGGAGGGAGGGAGTGGATCGTGAGGGGCGAGAACCACAGCATGGGGTGAGGAGATGAGGCTGTGTCAGCTGTTGTCCTGTACTTCTTCTCGCAGATCTTCTCTTCAGATAGTGAATTTTATTGTTTTATTACAGGATAGAAATCTTGAGTTCAGACTTGGAAAAATCCATCCTTACAATGTCACAACTGTAACTTTATTTTTCATAATTTTGATTTTATATGTCACAATATGACCTTATATCTCACAACTCCAACTTTATTGACTTTATATCTGTCACTGACATGAGATCCACAACGATTGCAATCCACAATAATTTAATCTATTCCCGATGGACACAATGAAGTCCCGCCCTACATTATTTCTTGTTCAAGAAGCCGTTTCACTCGGATATACATCACAATAGGAAAGAAAATAGATTGCAACTTCTGTTTCATGCTGACTTTAAAGGTTTCCGATTATTATAAATTTCAGATTATTGTCATCACAGCTTTCATCTACTGATGTGTGAAGGGTTTCTTAATGGTAAAAAGATAGAAAGCTATTGCTTGTGTGAACAGCAGAAAAAGTAAAAGTAATTCCTAAAACTTTCATTTTAATTGAACAAGTTTAATATGTAAAAATGGTTATGGTGTACTGTAAAAGTCAATCAGATAATGATATGATAATCTACCCACGTTTAATATGTGAAGAACTCTGGTTTATCAGCAGGAGGGCTTCCCTTGAGTCCAGACTGGCTGCTCTCTAAATTTGTTGAGCCAATCCAAAAACAAATGTGTTGGTAATGAAGTAATAGACTTCATCATTCAGTCTCATTCATTCTGCTGCAGGGTTGTTTTCCTCGCTTCCCTCAGTAGATCCTGCTGCTGGTGTATGCTTCTCACCTCAGTGTGCAGTGTGTAGTGAGCACCATGTTCTCAGAACAGACACGAGTTCATGCACGTCAGTGAGTTTTATCTGCTTTTCACCTTTTTTTGTTGGATCAACAGTCCAGTTATGCTTTTTGTTGTTTCTGTTTTGCTTTTTTCTCAGGCGTTTATTTGTGACTTTAGCTGAAAGGTCATAGCAATGTGTCTGAAACACCTGAAAATGGTGCTTGTGGGAAATGTAGGTCATACAGTTTAAGACCTCCAAATCCTGTTACAAGGATCCACACAGAGGCTTTGGGAATGCAAAAGAAACTGAAATGTTGATGTAAACACCTCTAATAAAAAATCTTGCTGTTTACTAAAATATGCTAATCCATGTTGAAATCTGGCTTATTATAGGCTATGTTGGATTATGTTGATTGTTTTTGCATTCCTGCACTGATACACTTATACACTTATTGTTAGATAATGACAGTAATTACCTATTGCTTAAGTTTCTGTACTTGTATTGACAAACCCATTTAAACAGAGCGAATTGACTCTTGTCAACCATCTAAATGTGAAGCTGAATAACAAACACTCTTCGCAGCTGACAGAGAACGTTCTCAGGACTTAAGCATTCTGGCAAGGTTTCTTCAAATAACATTAAATAAATGTTTGTTCAGTCTGGTTTTTATTAATGTTCTCAAAACATTTTTCATGAAACAGAAAGTGTTTGGTTGGACGTTCATTTAATGTTTTTTATATGTTACTAATTGTTCAGTAGTAACATGTTCAACATTCCCAGTAACGTTCATATAATCAATAAAAAAAGGTTTTAAAACTTTTAATAAATTAGACGTTCTGAGAACATTCAGAAAAACCTTTTCATAACCTAATGGGAATGTTATAGCAAAGTGTTCTTAGAACATATTTTTGTTAGCTGAGTAGTTATTGTGAGGCTTATATGTCATGTTTTCTTTCTGTACATGGTCCCCACTGCAATAAGAGAAATGTGTATAGTGTTTTTGTGTGGATTGGAGTGATCAGCAGGCTGTTTCATTGCCTGCAGGGGAAGAAACTGTTCTCATGCATGTGAGCGTGCGGCAGCCTTTTTTCAAAAAACAAAAAAACAGAAAAGTTCTTAGCCTCCCCCCTGCTGGGCAGCACACACAGAACCGCACAGAACTGGCAGAAGCTCAGCCTGTATGTAGGAAGTTATGCCTTGGCCTGGATGAGAGTCAGAAGAGTTTGAATTGAGTGGTAAAGTAAATGTGCTGTTACAGGCAGTGATGGAAGAACTCAAACCCACAAGGGCTGCAATACCCAAGGCAAAATGGATATAAAGCATTTTTTTTTTTTGTCTGTAAAAAATATTTTTCATTATTTACTCATCTCCATGTCTTTTCAGTCCTATATTATTTTTCTTCTTTGGTGAAAGACAAAAGGAGATGTTAGGTAGAATGCCTAGGCTTCTGGTGTTCATTTAAGGAAATAGGATTTAGATTACCATTTTTTTTTCAAGAAATTAATACATTTATTCAGCAAATATTATTACATATGTTACATTGTTTTAAAGGGACAGTATAATTTTACAAAAGATTTGTTTCAAATATTTTTTGTTGTTTTTTTTTCAAATTGTTTTTTTTTTTTAAAAAAACAATAAGTTCTTTTGAACTTTCGATTCACCAAAGAATCCCAAAGAAAAATATGTGCTGTATTAAACATTGATAATTAGAATAAATATTTCTGAAGGATCATGTGACACTGTAGACTGAAGTAATGGCTGTTGAAAATTCAGTTTGCCGTCACATTAATAAATTATATCTTAAAATATTCAAAATAGAAGCGTTGTTTTCAGTTATAATAATATTTCACAAAATTACTGTTTCTTGATTGTTCTTTCAGAAGTATAAAAAAATCGTACTGATCCTAAGCTTTTAAATGGCAGTGAGTGTATATATGTGGTCCATGAGTTTATTAAAATAAATAAAATAACACACAGTTGGAGTGAGATGAGAGTGAGTAAATGATGACAGAATTATCTTGTAATTCATTGACTGTCAGTCACAAACAGTATATTATTAATCACATGCATCACTATTATAAATAAATAGGGACAGAAAAATCAAGCTATTTATGAAATATGATTTCATCTAAGATACACTCAGAATTTTTTTTCTGCCTTTTCAAACTCAATGATGTCCCTTCTGTATAATAGAAAGGAAGTGGATGAATCATCTTCAGCTCATGAATGACACTCATTAGGCATCGTCCTGACAGGGACATCATCTTTGAAGAACTTAGACTTGTGCTTGTGTCTACTTGGCTAAATCCGTCTGTGAATCTGCAAGCATGCATGGTTGTGTGGCTGAATACACTGTAAACCACCAGAGGTCTTCACAGGGGGTTCGTGGTGGTACTGCAGGGGGTCCCCCAATTATTGTTTGATCTCAAACTAAGTTTTGTGAAAAGTGAAAAAATGCATAAACAAAAATATGACAAAAGTACAATAAAAAGTTAACTAAAGTTCAGCTTAAGTGCAGCTAAATGTTTCTCATGAGGCCAAAATGCATTACAGTAAGTGCAAGAATGTACACTACCATTCAAAGGTTTGGGGAAAGAAAATACTTTTAGTCAGCAAGGATGCATTATATTGATCAAAAGTGACACTAAAGATATTCATAAAGTTACAAAAGATTTCCATTTCAAATAAATGCTCTTCTTATAAACTTTCTTTTCATCAAAGAAT
Source organism: Opsariichthys bidens (assembly GCA_037194245.1). NCBI lineage: Eukaryota > Metazoa > Chordata > Actinopteri > Cypriniformes > Xenocyprididae > Opsariichthys > Opsariichthys bidens. Next base: position 7,245,615 of record CM074295.1, read on the forward strand.
CCTAAAAAATACAAAAATATTAAGCAGCACAACTGTTCCATATCAAAAGCTACTCTCTGTGCTGCATATGGGAACATTCTTTGTTTGACCGGTTGTGAAGCATGTGTGGCAAATGCGGCAAAGACTTGGCTTAAATAACCTCTGAAGATTACGTCATTGGAATGAAACCCTTGCTTTAAATAGACGTGAAACAGGTGCACCTTCAGGTTGTGTGTGTGTGTGTGTGTGTGTGTGTGTGGTGTGTGTGCTTCTCTCTCTAACTGTCCACTTTTGTTAGGAGTTAGAGTTCGAGGTGTCAGTGTGCAGAATTTCTGAGAGTGAAAGAAAAAGAGTAAAAGAACATCATGTTGCAATCAATCAGGAAATGCGTGCCTCTATGTTCATGGCCCATTCCTGATTACGGATCAGGCAGAGGATGATGCATCTCTTGTTCATAGCTAGATGGATTTGGATTTCCTGCAATAATAAAACACAAAAGGAGTTACTTGAAGTGGTGACTTGTGCAGTGGCCAGGTTACAGCTAGACTGGCCACAAGAACAAGAGACCCCCAAACCCTCAAAATTAGAGGATGGATTTATGTCCTGTGGCCAAGGGGAGGGACCTGAGCAATGGTATCTTCCCTTTTTCGAGGACCTCCATGATGAGTTAACCCGTACATAGGGGAAACCATATTCATTTTGTGTCTTTGTGCCTTCGACGTCAACCTATTTTACTATTGTGGTAGCAAGGGCATGTGGTTATATGATTATGCCTCAGGTGGAAGAGACGCTTGTGGGCCATCTCTTCCCTGGGAGCTCATCCTCATTAAAAAGCCAGCACTCCCCACCAAGCGGTGCAGAACAACATTCAGGCTGGTGGGGAAAGTGTTTTAAACAGGGGGTCAGGCTGGTGCTGATCTGCAAACCATAGTGGTGTTGCAGGCATACCTGGCTGACCTGCTGATTTCCGTAAATGAGGAGGCCGTCGTTAAATTTCTTCTCCACCGCACTTAAGGGGAGGGGATGTTGGGCATGCACTCAACTGGGGACCGGCTCGTCATGCCTTAGCAGCCTAAAAGTAGACTGTCTTCTCCGCTAAGAAAAGGTCCTGCAGCTTTTGTACCCAAGACCATGGGGGTGTCTTTACTAAATGGGGTTACTTTGAAGGGTGGTGTACTGCACGCCGTGCAGGCCTAGTTCACTGCCAAATTGTTTCAGTGCTGGAGTCTCTGCAGGAAAAATTATCAACAGGCCATATCGGCTTGCCACGCATTGATTGACTTGCCTCCAGTGGGGGAGCATCCTCTGATTGCCCGCTTCATCCGTGGAGCTATGAGGCTGAAGCCTCCCATTAGAGTGAAGGTCTCTTTGTGGTACTTAGCTGTGAGGGGCTGTTTGAGACCCCTTTTGAACCACTAGAGAGCCTGTCAAGCTACTGGCCCTACACAAGGTTTTTCTCATGGCTATTACTTCGCTAAAGCGAATTTGGGATTTGCAGGGTCTGTCGATTTCTCCATCCTGCTTAGACTTTGCCCCTAGACTGGTCAAGGCTATTTTGCACCCTCACCCTGATTATCTTCCAAAAGTTACATTCACAACCGTACATCTGGTCATTCTTGAAGCTTTCTGTCCGTTATTCACTATGCCGGAGAAGAAGAAACTCCACCTGCTGTGCCTAGTTGATACTCTTCAGACTTACATCCACTGCGCTAGCCAGAAGCGTAAGTCAGAGCAACTTTTCATTTGCTATGGGGCCGCAACCAGGGGCCTGCCACCACCAAGCAAACAATGTCAAATTGGGTGGGGGATGCCCTAGCCTGAGAGGTGTGCAGTCAAGCTTCACCTCTAAGGGCTCATTCCATCAAGGGGATTGCATCCTCCAGGACTTTGGCAAGACGTGCCCCCTTGCAGCAAGTATGTGGTAGCCAAGACCAAACATATTCCACCTATTCCGCCAAGACCAAAACATAGCAACATTATCATATCCATTACCATTCCAAACACTCACAAAAATTTGAGAACCAATCTGCAATAGTGTATTAGTAGACTAGGGGTAGGATTGGGGTTAGCAGAATAAAAGTTTGGGTTAGTAGAATAAGTTGACCTGTACAGTACTTGCAAAGTTACTTATTGAATGTCTGTTGGGGCACCATTACTATAAAGTGTTTAGTATAATTATTCAGATATCAATCAGACAATCCACACATACGCTACTGTGAGTTAGTTGACAGGTACACTGTTACTTAGTCAACAGAATGTCTAAAGAGGACCATCAAAATAAAGTGTTACCCAGTTTTATACAATGTAACAGACTCCCCTCTGCTACATCTCTCTATCCACCAATGGGCCCTTAAAAAAGATTAAAGTCTCTTGTTGTAAACACTTCTCATTTACAGCACTGAATCCTAAAGGAATTTTTGGTTTGACTAACAAGGATAGCATCAGTTTACCAATAGAAATCTAAACAGTTTGTGGCAATCAATGATTCACATAAAAATGATCTAAAAATCTTATTATTACACACTGATTAAAGAAACGTGTGGGCAAGGGTGCCATAAAGTTGACTTTACAGATATGACGTTTCAGTGGTTACGGCACACCTGTTTTCAATCAATACATCCCATACCAGTTAGTGTACAATATCCATTAAAATAAATCAGTTACATTTCCTTTTGCAATTGCATCCCTCTAATCCCTTGTTTGATTATGAATAATGCTCATATAATCTAAGAGAACTGTCTTTATAATTGACATTTACGAGCAGAGAGAACCAAAGTGCTAGAATCATGTTTAAACAGAGAGCCCCCCCCCCCAAAAAAAGCAGTTTCATAGTTAGCCGCATGACATACTGTGGAGGGCACTAGAGAACGTGCAATCCACCGTTGCCCATGTGAAAATTCACCATAGCAACCATGCCACTGAAGCAACTAGAGCGTCATTCACTGCAATAGACGACTCAGCTTGACACAGCACAGCCCGAATACTGTCACATCCTTGCATATTGCAGATTAATCTTTTAATATGTACAGTATTCATCTATCTATTATTAATAAGGCAATCAATTATGCATTTAATTCATGCATACAAATTAGCATGTACGTTTTTTGGAATGTGTTATTTGTGTTTCCTGATGTACCAATGTCAGTAGGCATGTTATTTGCTGTGTGTCTGAGTGTATAAGTGTGTTGAAATGTGTAAATGTGACGGTAGGTGTGCTGTTATCACAACCCCTATCAAAGAACACTGAAGGGTTATGTGGCGCTGTCCCAAAACCTTTGTTTAAGCACACTGAAGTGTGTGATTAAGGCTGCATCAGGTGCATTAGCATATTAAAACAGTCTGTACCGGTGGTGGAGCAAATCCATTGTTATTTTTTAAGCTCAACTGAGTCTGGACGTAATGAATGAGGACAAGGTGAGGACCTTTTTTTGAAGGTACCATAATGTAATAAAATAATTGACACGATTATATTGTAGTCGGCAGTCTGTTTTCCTTTATGTGCAGGCCATGGCACGAAAATGTTTCAAAGAATAGCCCTTGATACATCACTGGAGTGAAGCAGCTATTCAAAATGGAAAGCTCTTATCAAATTCTGCAAGGTCAACACACTTTCACTATGTGGGATGCTATTTATTCTATGATGCTATTGTACAACTGAGTAATCATAGTGCCTACATGAGCAGCACTGTCCGTGTCAAGCTACTGTATATTAGATATGCAACTGATTTTTCTTTATCTTTTGAACAATCCACTTGGTTTGAGCATCTTATGCAGAACAGCGCCATCTACTGTAACTTTGAATAAAGTACAATTTCTAAATCAGTGCTGATATATTAAATATTTTTTGATGTCCATCCTGCTGTCTAGTTGGCTGTAATTCAAAATTGTATGACTAAACTATTTTTTAAGTATCTAACAGAAAACTGTTCTTGACACATAAGCTGATCAATATGTTTTTGTTTTATTTCAGATAATCATAATGTAGGTTCACATTTTATTTTACTTTAAACACATTATTCCTAAAATATAAAAAATTTAACATTATATCTTACAGTATGTATTAATACTGAAACTACAGTCTTTCTCATTGTAAGTGTGTTAATCTTTCCTATAATGTTTTGTTGTGGATATTGTATGTTTTGCAATATTGTTACATGTGTTTCTGTTTGGACTGTTTGTGTTTCTGTTTTCACATGTGTTCTTTTGTTTTGATTTCTTCCCGGAACTCTCATCATCATTGTTTCATCGTCGTCAGGTGTTTGTTATTAATTAGTGTCATGTGATCCCTTTGTCTCCAGTGTATTTAATGCTTCTGTTTCTGTCTTTCCCTGGTTGATCGTTAAAGTGGTTTGGATGTCTTGTGTGGATTTTCTCTTTTGGACTGTTTTTCCTGTGGATTTATATTAAACATTTGTTGGTATGAAGTTTGGGCTCAACACATCTCTTTGACCCGCAAGATACGTAACAAATATAAATACAATAAATGAGACTGTTGTCCTAATCATCATAACACTCTAAGACTACACTGTAATGAATTACTGTAAACAATTACAGCATTATTTTACAGCCGTTGGCTGTTTTTTAATAATACAGCATATTGCTGTAAACTGCAATGCATTCTGGGGTCACGTGTTGGTTTGACTCAAATTTACAGAATATTGCTGTAAATTGACCCTTCATAATCTAAAAAAATACAGTTATTTACTGTAATCAGAGAATACAGGGAAATTCTGTAAATTAAATTACAGTAACACTACTGTAAATTTTACAGTAACTGGCTGGCAACCCTGCTGCCAGTATTATACTGTAAAATTTACAGTGATTTTTTTACAGTGTATGTATGGAAATTTTGTCACTATTTAAACAGACAATCATGACAAATAAATTAAAAGTCACAAAATCTAATACAGAGAAACATTATAATTATGTCTAGTGAAAAGAGCATCTTGTGCAGGCTTTAGATTTTAAATTTACATTTACTTTCTACTGGAATGACCAGTTCACTGTGAGCGACTCATGACCCCCTTTTGGGTTTGCTTTGTCCTTCGCATTCTCATTTGCTGTTTAATATGGGTTACACCTTATAATGCTAATTTTTTTTTCCCTTTCATTAATCCACACACACCCTGTATGTGATATATTTTTACAGTGTGACTCATCACAAAAAATTAGAATATCACTTAAACTCTATATAAAAAAAACACTTTCTCACCACTTCTTCCTGTTACTTTTCTGTTCCTACTAAGTGTTACGGCACTAAACGTCTTGAGAAGGAAGCTCTCACTGAAGACAATTTGTATGACTTGGCAACAGAGCTTGAAAATTAGCGCATTTCTCAGGTATTCACTTTTATGGGGATGACCAGACCTTGGTTGTCTCACAGGAACCCTACAAATGCCTTTCTGCTGTGTAACATGTAGCACCCACAAATTTATGAGTTATAAATGACAGGGCGTGGGAAAATATGATCTGTTCATGATAGATAATAAAAACATTACACTAATATAAGAGTAGAACAGAACAGAAAGTAAATTGAACTCTGAAACTCTGTAACTTTTAGAGGTATAGTATGTAACTTTTAATTTAGCCCTCTACCATTTGAAGAACAAAACTGCTTGCATTTTGTGAAAGAATTGATTTGATTTAGTTGCTTGACTATGTGGATGAATATGACCCTTCACAATAGATAATACTTTACAAAGAACTCCATGAGAGCTACATATGGCTAGTTATCTGTTCAATAAAAATACCTTACTGATCTGTTCAGCAATAAAAGCATCATCTCCGCGTCGCTTTTACAACATTTCAAATCCTTCAGTTGTTGTCATCTCAAATGCCAAGCCAATGTTGATTCTTGTTTTATTACAAGCTCTGTCGCATTCTCTTTTTGCCAGCAGACTGTCCTCTATTCAGTCTTTTTTTCCAGATTTCCCAGATTTTTACTATGGGTTTGTGCTTCATTTCAACATTTCTCGCTCGTTGTAGTTGAGTGATGTATGTACGCAATTCCCCACGAAAACAATCTCGACTAGTCTAAAAGATAAACACTGATAGCGAATCGGGGTAAGACAAAAACATGGAGGAAGGACTGATGCTGTATTGTTATTTAAATTTTGTTAATTTTGAAAAAAAAAATGTTTTCCTTTAAAAAACATTACTAAATGTATAGCAATTTAAATTGAGTGTGAGGATCATGTGACCTTTGAACACACACTCTAATACACTCCACTTGTCTGATCAATACTCTGTGGAAAGAGTTACAGCCTTATTGGATTAGAACAGAAAAGTGGGTTAAGCATCTTCTTGGATGCCACAAATATATCGGACGTAAATGTGCATTCTGTCACTTTCCAAACAGGAAAAAAGGACTTTGAATTCTGTAGAAATTTAGTTAAAACTGACAGAGAAAAACTAGAGCTCTCATATCAAGAAGTCAGTTTGACACAACTGATCTGATCAGTCAATATTAAAACATCAAATTCACACTAATTAAATATACATTTACTGAAAATTTATTGATATAAGACAAGAATTTTTGACAAGAATATGTTTTAAACATACTGTATATTATAAAGAATTTAATAAAATAATCACACTGCAATTATACTGAATAATTATTCATGATTTATATATAAAATATGCATATGCACAATATTTATATATATATAATATGTGCGTGTGTGTGTGTGTGTGAGTGTGTTTGTTTTCATAATTTATGGGGACACGAATTTGTATAATGACATGGGTATTAAACTGGTATCATGACATAAACATGTTTTATGAGGACATTTCATGAGATTCAAGCTTTAAAAACATACTAAATAATGTTTTATTAAAAATGAAACAATGCAGCATGTTTTCTGTGATGGGTTAGTTTAGAGTAGGGTTAATGTAGGGAGATAGAATATACAGTTTGTACAGTATAAAAATCATTACGCCTTTCGAATGTCCTCACTAAGATAGCAAAACAAACCAGTGTGTGTGTGTGTGTGTGTGTGTGTGTGTGCGTGTGTGTGTGTGTGTGTATAATTTGAATGATTTGGCAAAACTCAAAAAAAAAAATTAGTATTCAATTACATCCAAATTTTTAAGTAAGAATATTCAAATTTTAAGAAAGCGGAACTGGCAGATTTTTATTTTGTAGTCATACATTTTAATTTGCTCTTAACTTGAAATATTTATATTTTATTAGCCAACTCGTATATTTAGTTTATGATTATCATGTAATTTAAACTTAAATAGTTTAGTGGTGGAAATTTGGCTCAATAATAGTACCTATATCAGAAACAGCTAACTTTTTAATTTGTAACACAATGTTTAAATAGTATTAGCTAATTGGGAAGCACATCGCTTTGGTAGTGATAGCATAGCATTTGTTGAATAAATATGACGTTAGAGAATAAACAATTTACCTGTTCTCAAACAAAGCTCATGCACTACTCTTCACCATGGTGGTAACCCCCAATTCATAAAAAAGCAATAAAACAATTAAACAATTCAGATTACTTAAAATGTGTCAGTTTTGTGAACTCAAAAAAAGAAAGTTCTACTCATAAAAGTTGTTTGAACTAATTTGTTTAATTTCAGTTTACTCTTCTGAAGTGTTTACATACAATATAATATCAAAGATTATTATATTATTATAATGATATAATAATGATTATAATTTTCCCATAACACAATAAATTATCATATTTTGAAAATCTGACTCATTCATGTATCTCCTTTTAAGAGCAACATTGGCAGTATTAGATGCTGTATTTGATGTCAACTCAAACGCTTTATTGTTAGTGCAGTGCAAGTTGGTTTTGATAAGAAATAATCAGTTAAATGACAAGTAATCAAATTAACCAATGTGTAGCGTGAAAAGTCTCTGTGTCTTCATTATTACAACTAATACAATGGTAGCATATGTTATCAATATGCTATTTGAAGCCGGCTTACAGTCTGATGATTGTTGCTTTTTTCCCGAGGTCTCTGTAAAAGCATTGTGTGACCCCAGCTGTCACTAGGGCAAGAGCCTGTGAATGCCCCACCTCACACATACCCTAAATATCTAAAAGCATGTGTCATTTAATCGGGAAGCAGAAAGTATGACAGATGCTACTGCAGGGAGGCTTGTGCACTATCCTTTGAATAGTTTTGCTTTACATTTGCAGTGTCCAGTCACCTTTATTTTCCAGCCCTTTTTACAATAGAGTGTTTACAGTTGATAAAATGAAAATTTGTTTTGGAAAGTTAGGTTTCGGATTTTATGACATTGGGAAAAAAATGAAATGCATGGATTATAAATACATCAATTTGAGATGCAAGTTCATGAAAGATCTCAGCATTCTTCGTTCTGTTCATTAGATGCAACAGTAGGAATGTCCCATCTTACTGTGGATCTCATTTTCTACAGTGAATGTGAAGAAACAGGAGAGTGCATGTAGGAATGTCTGACACTTGACTGCAGCTTGTGAGTCGCCCCAAGTCAAAATGATTTGTGACACTGTTTTTCTGCTCTGAGGTGTACATAGCCTCCTGGTTATTTGAGGTGAAGAGACATTGCTGTACACCCTAAAGGCGAGTAAAAAAAATAAATAAACAAATTAGATTAAAATAACAGTTTTCCAGTGAAACCATGAATTGGACGTGACTTGATTTATGGTTTGCTATTGGTCGATCTCAAGTGATTGACAGGTTGTCCCGCCCTCGCTCGAGTAAACGCGTCATCGGAGAAGAGAAGAGATTCGGTTGCAAAAGATAAATTATTTATAGTTATTTTCACATGATTTAAAAAAAAAAAAAAAAAAAATCATTCATAATAAATCTATACCATAAAACACAACAGTCAATTTTGATGGTGACTTTAAGTGAACAATAATTTTCCAGCACTTTATTATAGTGTGTTCCTCCAAAGGAAATGCTGCATCCAAAGGTTTGTTAACCTCCAGACAGTCTATCAAACACAGAAATTGACACAAGCCTGCATGGGTGTGGGCTGTCGTCATTCACTTGAAACATTCACTGATGAAACTGATGAGACTGAACAACTGAACCAGCTCACTGGCATCTCATTGGCTGAGGGGAGGACTGTCAATCATTCCTGCTGCACTCACGAGAGCTGTAGCCGTTAAATGAGCTCCGCGTGACGACTGCGCGTGAACTCACTCAGAAAACCCTTCCAGATATCCGTTCGTCTTCGTGGCCCGGTGAGTGTGTTCTCTGCTATTTTACTTCTCATAGTGGATTCACATACAACATAATGTGAGAGTCAATTAACTGATGCCACAATGTGCCCAGGATTTGTCTAAAGTTGTGAGGAATGAATGAATTCATTTGTAAATGAATCGAGGGTGTCGTTTCATGTCAAGCGGCAGAATTCACTTCCACGGATCCTGTAAATTGGGTGACATTATTTTGGAAAAAGTTCATCTAAGGTGAAAGTTTAAACCCTCAAAAATCATTTAAATATTCTTCATAGGCGAGAGGAAACGTATGTATTTTTAACAGTATTTATATATGTATATTTTACACTTGCATGCTCATGAAAACGAAACAAAAATTAATTTTTTTTAAGTAGTTTTATAAAGTTTACAAAGATGTTCTTTGGATTTATTATTAATATTAATGTACAATAACTTTACAGTTCCTGGATGTTTGTCCAGTCAGGATATTGTTATGGGAGCAGATGCCACAGGAGATTTACATCTTAACTGGCTGGTGATCAGATTAGAGGAGATTAGAAAGAAACTTCCTCTGGGCTAAAACTGACAGGGAAACTGACCATGTGCAGGAACGGCCTGCAAAGAATATTCATTTGATTTTATCTGCCAGTCAGCTTGTTTAGTTTATTTTGGGTCTGTGCTTAAATGTTTCTATATGCCATAAAACTGTCAGCTGTAACCCAAACTGTTTATACACACACACACACACACACACACACACACATATATATATACTTTTATTGTCATTCTTAATGCATAGTTTTAATAAATAGGCAACTTCAAATGTATCTTCGCATTTCTTTTGATGACCTCTCTTAAGGGTCAAAGTAAAAACATTCAGATAGGAATGAGGGAGTTTGTTAATAGTCAGTAATTCATTGCCAGTGTTATCCTTTCTTTATATCAGCTTCACAATTGTTTTATCACTTTGATCCATTTCAGAACAATTGGTGGGTTTTTGTGGCAGGGAGAGCAGAGACGTAGTGCGTTGGTGTGCCACCACCTCAGACTCATTATAGGCAATGTACCTCTGGGTGGCCTTGCTATTTTTAGATTGTTCCTGAGTCTAGAGGAATTCTGGAGCATAAGGGGTTCGATAGGGGTCTGTACAGACAGACAGATAGATAGATAGATAGATAGATAGATAGATAGATAGATAGATAGATAGATAGATAGATAGATAGATAGATAGATAGATAGATAGATAGATTGATAGGTTGTAATGGGAATGGAAGAAACTAATACTTTTATTAAGCATTAAGTTGATCAAAAGTGACAGCAAAGACTTTTACATTGACCTTTTTGAAATTTTTCAATAATGAAGAAAAAAGTTTTCCCAAAAATTTAAGCAAACATTTTCAAAGTTGATAATAAGATAAAATGTTTATTGAGCATGAAATCGGCATATTAGAATGATTTCTGAAGTATCATGTGATGCTGAAAACTGAAGAAAACAGTTAAATTGTAGTAATATTTCACATGCTGTATTTCAATCAACTAAATAAACCTCTGTCAGCATAAGAGACCCCTTTTAAAACATTAATAAATCATACTGACCCCAAACTTTTGAATGGTGTGAGTAATGTTTTTGTGCGTTATGTGGTTTCTCGTTTGATCACAGCAGCTTTTCGAATATGTTACTGAACATTGCAACACTGAACTGTGCAGGTTGAGTCCAGGGCAGGGAGAGGCCTTATATCTAAAGCAGATGAGCAGGGTTGTGTTGAGTCAGCACTGGATACTGTCTATGTATGAAACATGGACAGAGACAGGAAGTCTGGAGTCGCTCTCACATTTCCTGGGAAAAGAAAGAGCAGCCTGAGGACCCACTGACACAGGCCCTGCTGTCACTATAACATGACAGTGTTACATTTTAAATGACCAAATACTTGTTGGTCAAAAACTTGCAACTGATGTATATTTAGAAAAGATATGACTGACAGGATGTGCATTGAAATTCATTCTATATAGTTAGTAATGGTCAACTGCAGTGTTCTTCTGTACTTTTCCGCTGCTTTCCCCAGTTAAAACTGCAAAATAAAGCAAAGACAGTTGAGTTGTCTTTGTGGGTGCTTACAAAATCAAACATGCTGGACAACGATTATAGGTTTATGAGGTCAAAAAATCAGAATAGCTTTCATAACTGTGAACCTAATAAAAGTACACTTGTTAATATATCAGTAGGAAATTCTGGTCTATCTATTACTTATCTTTGCGATATTGTTTCATACTCTTGCATTGCACTAATGTGGCAATCACAGCAGGTCACAACTGGCTTGTTGTAAGAGATATTTAACTGAATGAAGGATGAAGTTACTTCAAGGGGCAAGTTCTAGCCTGAGGCCTTACTTGGTTGTCTATTAAAGCGGACAATATCTACAAGGGGTCACCCACTCAGACACGGGCAACCAAATCCTATCAGGCAGATTATTTATGGTGCATCGCAGAGACTGTTTTACCACTGCTGCTATTCATGGAAGCACAGTGATCTTTAGAAAGCAGGAACCAAGTAGTGATGAATGGACATTAACCTATGTATCAAAATATCAGTCTCACTGCATAGAGTTTGACCTACATATCGGCCAACTCCCTTTTAGGCCTTACCAGTATGTATGATGGTTTTATAATGTCATATAAAGGTTAATGTTTTTTTATTTGTTTTTCAGAGGCAGGATGGAGGAAGCAGAACTCTTAAAGGAGCGGCTTCAAGCTATTACGGTAACCTCACATGGGTTTGACTACTTATTTCAAAGCTCTCTGAAATACGTGATTGTGATTGGTTAAATGCTTCAATCTAAGTTTAAAGGGTTAGTTAACTCAAAAATTAAAATTATCCTATAATTTACTCACCCTCAAGCCAACCTAGGTGTATATGACTATCTTCTTTCAGACGAACAGAATCGGAGATATATATATATATATGAAAATATCCTGGCTCTTCCAAGCTTTATAATGGCCTGATTTTGAAGTCAAAAAAGTGCATCCATCCATTGTAAAAGTACTCATGACTCCAGGTGGTTAACAAAGGCCTTCTGAAGTGAAGCGATTGGTTTTTGTAAATGTATTTGCATATACATATACCTACAACTTTGTTTTATTTTTTTAATTTTTAACTACCATACGCATCAAATTGCGGTGAAAGAGTAACCTCTGCCCCGATGCATAATGTGATGACTTATCAAACACCGGCAAAACAAAACACCGGTCACAAATTAAAAGTCCAAAATGAGAAATTTTAAAGAGAAATGACTTCGGTATAAGAGAAGAGGAGCTCGAGTTTGTTGTTTTTTTTGGCTTCAATATCTGGCCCCCCATTCACTGCTACTGACAACAATTCTAATTTTAATGCATTTTATTATTTATTTATTTATATTATTTCAGCTTTAATTACTGAAAGCAATTTTTAATAATTAACAATAACTGTATAGCTGAAAACCGCTTTCCTACCACAAAGTTGTGTTACTGCAGAGTTCCATGTGTCTATTTGGACACGTGTCCATTTGTCCACAGAATAAGAAAAAAATCCAAGAGGAGATTGCCCGCAAACGGCTTGAGATCGACAGAGAGAAATTGAAGCTTCAACATGTTAAGGTACCTTCCTGATGTTAGAAGAATAGTTTCATTTTCATCAGAGTTTTATTGAATTTTATGATTTGACTTGTAAGGGACTGGAATTTGAAGTATCTCTATGTGTCTTTTATAGAAAAGGTCCATGAGAGATCTGTGGCTCATGGATGGGATGAACAGCAGTAATGCACAGGAAACGCAAAAAGCTCTTGAAGATGCACAACAAACGAAACACCTCAAGAGTAATATACATCGGTAAGTCAAATTATTGTAGTTTGTCTTTATCGTATTTTTCATTTCAATGGTTTAATTATTGTACTATTATTTATTCCATATTTTCCACAAGAGAGTGGCTTTTGATCCAAATATCATTTTTGCTATTTAAGCGTTTTCCGTAAAGAATCCCAGTTAGTTTGAGATTATCATGGCATACTGGCATCTTCTGATTACAGTTCAAACTATCTGAACTTTAAGGACTGTTTGTATTTAGCTTCAGGGGTTGGCTTGATGTTTCTCAGCTAATGTCATATGCCCTGTGGTGCCCTAATGAAATTCTTTAGAGTGAAGTATGAGGCAAGAGGTGTGCAATGCTTTGTAATCGCATTGCATCGTAGTATAGCAATGGAGTCAGGGAAGGATGTTAAAAAAAGCTTTTCCCATGTCCTTGAAAAGCTGCTACATGCAGGTCACACCCTGATGCAAATATTACTGTCTGTGTCATTCTTTGCAGGCATGTTAAATGATTCAGACTGATGGTGATTCTGACTGAACCTCACTTGTATGAGAGAGTAAATTCTAATGTCTGTTATTTATTGTTTGTTTAAAATGCTTTCATACCCTCTGTGCCTTTAAACTATTGGGTCTAGCATGTTTATGCAACAAAAGTATAAAGAGAGTGACAGGTGCTTGACCCTGTAACAGAAGCCAATCTCGGTGTGTGTGTGTGTGTGTGTGTGCGTGTGTGTGACGAGAACTCTAGAGGACTCTTATTTAAACAATTATTGCTACAAATTCTCTATAGGATAGAGAAAGAAATTGAAGCGTTGGAGAGAGAGGAAATGAACATCTCAACAAATGAGGGTCTGATTCTAAAGAGGCTAAAAGCCATTGAAAAATCTCCAGAGGACATTATTAAGGTACAGTGCTTTTGTTATGGTTCATTTAAAATCATCAGAAACTGTGCCTTTTGCTTTTAATGAACTATATTTAAAGTAGGCTTTATATATCTGAATATTACAGACACTTTATATTAGAAGATTGTTTTATATCTTCACAGGCAGTGAATGCAGATTTCATTTCAGGTAAATATTGTAAAACTACATCACAATCACAATGTTCTATGGTCCATAAAACAAATTGCAGATTATTTATGAATATTGTATAACTTTTTCATTTTTTTTTTTTTTTTGCAGACCCAATCTATATTCATTCAACAATTCCAAATATGCCAATGTCCAGCACACCTCTATTAAATCAAAGGAAGAAACAAGACCTGGAAACTAAAGAAAAAAAGGACCAAGCCAAACCTGGTAAACTGAAAGAAAACTTCAAACCATCTTCAATATATTTCTATAATGTAGAAAAGCAAAACAAATCTTTCTTTGAATTATTATTATTATTTAAATGGTTTCCCAAACTTGGTTTCACAAATCCCTGGGGAGTAGCAGGGGATTTGTGAGTTTATTAATCAATTAGGCTAATTAAAGCTAAATAATTAAATCATAATTTAAATTTAAATAAAAACAATCAAAATGAAACCAAGATCAAAAATTGTATTTCTTTACCTACTTGTCATGTGACCATTAATCAAAAACAAATAACTGTGAACATGCAAATATAATTTTTAAATTATTGAAATTTTCACTTGAACTCTCAGGGTGTACTTGTGCTTAATATTTTGGGTCAAAGGGGTTCTGCTTGCAAAAAGCTTGGGAATTCATGTTTTAAAAGTGTGTAATTTCTGTGCAAACAAATGAAAAAAAAATAGATTGTTTTCAAACAGGTTTTGCTTCAAAGTTGATCATTGAGACTATTGGTGCCAATGGTTCTACGACCTGCTTAGACTTACACTGCTTTTGAAAAATGTAACGCGAGTGTCATTGGCTGGTCAAACAGAGTCCCACCTCCAAAATCACACCATTGGTTGAGCTAATGTTTTTATGTTGTGATACTCAAATAGAGCAATGTTTTGATAGCACTATAGCCACAGTCTTTACATTTTCATGGTTACGGACACACATATGTTTTACTTTCTTGTATCCCAGTTTAATACGCAACAGTAAATATTTAAACATTTTAAAACAATCTTAAAAATTCTAATATATTTCACACATTACATTTGTCTCTTACAGCTTTGTTTGCTATGGAAATTAACGTTCAGAAGGACATGCGCACAGGCGAAAGCCAAGTTCTGTCCAGCTCTGCCATTTCTCCCCAAGAGCTCCAGCAGAGAGGCATCAAAGTCTACGATGATGGCCGAAAGTCCGTCTACGCCTTACGCACGGACGGCCACCAGCCTGGTGCGAACGGAGTGGATGAACTCAGTCCCGTGGAGGTTGAGGAGCTGCTAAGACAGGCCTCTCAGAAAAAGAAGAGGTCCAATCAGGTTCAAATGGACCCTTCATATCCCTACAACATCTCCCATGAACTACAATCAGACCCCAACAACAGAGAGAGCCACAAACCCAATGGATGCCAAGATCCCTATAGCATCGACTTATCTGCATGGCCCGAGCTTGTGTACAACGATGGCGTTCGCTATCCGGAGGATGTGGGTCATAGACTTCCACTCCTTCCAATGCCTGATTATAATGACAGACCAGATGAATACTATAACAACAGCAATGGGAACAACAGCCATGAGTTGCATAGAGGAGAAAGACACGCGAGTGGACAATATTACAATCGAAGACAGAATAACCTGGGAACACGGCGTTTGGATTGTGACATCAGAAACCATAGCCCGTGCTCGGCCTACTCTGAGGACTCTAAAGTCAGCATCCTGAACGCCATGCCATCGGATGAGCCCGTTACCATGATCTTCATGGGCTACCAGAATGCCGAAGACGACAGCCAGAGTTACGAGGGCTCAGTTCGGGCAGAGCTGGTGATCATTGGAGATGGTGAAGATGATGCAAGCAGGAGCTTCCACCCTCATCAGAGCTCCAATGTCAACAACGCCTTTTCCTACTCTGCAGGACGAAAGGGCAAAAGAGACGGCGCGGAGGACCAGTCAACTACAGGTACCCGAAAGATTAAAAAAGTCAAGGGGAGACACAAGCCTTGCTGTGTCCTGATGTAGATTCACTAACACTCTATCAGCTCTTCTTTGATGCAGCTTCTCACCAGACTGGCTTCCCTCACTCTGCATGCTGGACACTGCTGTGGTTTTCAGTTTTTCAGTGTCTTAAACCGCTTTCTGTCCTTCATGTTGACATTTGCTAATGTTGTCTGACAATGTTTGTAGAAACGCATTGTCGTATGCGTGTAGCTTCAGAGCAGGGGTCTTCAACTGCAGGGTCCAACAATTATCATTAAATCTCCTTTTTTGTTACTAAAAACAAATCTAAGATAATCTAAATACACTACAGTTTAAAGGTTTTGGGTATATAAGAGTTTTTAATGTTTTTAAGGAAGTCCTTACGCTCACCAAGGCTGCATTTATTTGATCAAAAATACAGTAAAATCATTAATATTGTGAAATATTTTTTCAATTCAAAATAACTGTTTTTCTATTTGAATACATTTTAAAATTTAATTAATTTCTGTGATGGAAAAGCTACATTTTTAGTATCATTACTCCAGTCTTCAGTAATACATGATCCTTCAGAAATCATTCTAACATGCTGATTTGCTGCTCAGCAAACATTTGGTATTATCAGTGCTGAAAATAGTTGTGTTGCCTAATATTTTTGTGGAAACCGTGATGAATTTTGTTCTCTGATAAATAAAAAGTTCTAAAGAACAGTATTTATTTGAAATAGATTTTTTTGAAAGTGTCTGCTGTCACTTTTGATAAGAGTAAATGCATCTTTGCTGAAAAAAATCGTTAATTTTTTAAGTAATAAATATCGTTCTGGCTCCAAAGTGTATGGTATAGTGTATGTCATTGTACTTACCAAATTAAGTTGTACATTACATTTTAATTTCACTTAATACACTTAATATGTGATTCTGTAAATAAATACTGATTATTTTAATGAATAGTAATGAATGTAAATGCATTCATATGGGCATATATACATGTTATTAATGCTGAAGTTTAAAATACCTCAATTAAATTTTAAACAAATTCTGTCTCTATCCACCAAGGACTCTTTGAAAAAAGGCTGAAGACCCCTGATTTCGAGCTTTACCTCTCTCTAGTGGTGAAAGGGCAGAAATTCACATCTCTTTCAAATGATTACATGAAATATGCAATCTCTCCTTTGTTTTCAACTGCCAAACTTTCTATGCTATATTTGTTTTTCACATTTTGCATATCATTTCCTCACTGTGCTTTTGCCACTTGCAATAATAAGCATGACAGCATGCCATCTGCTGTGACATATGAACAGTCATGCTTGCTGTCATAGGTCGTTTCTTTTCTGTCATGCATCCTTTTGCTTTGACATCGTGTGTATGAGAGCGTTGTGTGAAAAGAGTGAGAGATGAATCTTTGTAATAAACTGATTGAATGAGTATTGTTTTTTGTCTTTTTAATATCCTAATAAGTTATGTTTAAAGGTATAGTTTGCCCAAAAATTCTAATTAATCAGTGCTTTGTTATTATTTATATATATTTTTAATGTTTTCAGTTCATTTCAATTTTAGTTTAACTTTTAGCAATTCTGTTATAATAATTTTATTTATTTATTTTTAAATATTTAGCTTTTTTATTTTTATTTCATTAATTAAATATTTTTTTAATGAATAATTTTCATTAACTAATTTTGTTTATTTATTCAATTATTATTTATATTTTTCATGTAATATTTATATTTCATTTTATTTCAGCTTTAATTAACAATAATGATTTTAATAGTTTTAGTTTTAGGGCATGACAATGATGTAAATGGTAGAGGCAGGGATATGGTCACAACTGAATTTTCAAACAAATGATGTTCCGGGATAAACAAATTATGCTGTCCCAGGAACGTGTCTAACTTAGAAAAATCAGGACGTACACGCTGCCTTATGCATGCCAGGCCATTAGTTGGCGCTGTCACTTTCTAAAGAAACACTACGTCACCATTTTCACAAATTTGTGTTTTTGTAGTTTCCACTGAGATTGTTATGGTATCATTTTCACCCATTTTCAGGCCCCCAAAACGCTGTTGTCCTGTAAATGAATGGCCAATATCAAATGTTTTTGGTGTTAACAATAGCAGCAGTTTAATTAATACATCGTTTTTTCCCATGGCAGCTGCTGTCACTATTAACTATTATTATATACAAAAGGTTTTTCTCCTTTTGTGTTCTACCACCAATGTCACGGCACACACATTTTGAAAGTCATGAGTAAATGACATTCATTTTTGAGTGATCTTTTCCTTTAATGCTGAAAAACAAACTGATTACGACATCACCACCCACACAAATGTTGCATGAAAAGATAAGTGACTCACAACTTCTGACGTCACACTAACTTAAAGCCATTACGTCAACATCTTGCCGCTACACACTGAACGATGTCTTATAACAGTCTGCTTTATCTAAATTAAAATGAAAAAATAGGGGACACTCCCACACATGACGCCCTCTCTCTCATGTCGTTGTAGAATAAGCAATCCAGCCCTGTCAATCTTCAGAAACACACGCACTCTGAGCGCTCCAGTGGTGGGCAGATAATTTGCTGCGCATGTATTCCAACCATAAGAGGCTTTTAAGAAGGCTGGGTGGTGTGCTTGAAACACTTATATAATCAATCTTGGGGATTATATAAAGGGGGATAGCTTGTTTCATGAGGACAAATGTCTTTATAGCTTGAGTTATTAAGATTACCCTTTTACTTAAACTGCCTTTGCACGAAAGATTAGTCAGTGAGGAGGTGGAACACCGCTGAGAGGTACTGGTGCCCGAGAGGGTGTGCATCAGCTGTCCATTAACTTCTGTTTGGTTGGGAGGATAGAATTGAGCAGCTAAATCAATGTGTTTTCTCTCATGCTCCCTACAGCATTACAGATACAGATGGAGAAACTGGGTCAAACCGCGTAGTGCCCAGAGTGGAACTCGCACTCTGCCAAATCTTGTACGATTGTCCGAAGTGGCCAGCGAGACAAGAAACATAAGTCAACATCTCAGCAGTGTCTTCTGAAAGTGAGAGGAGGACGTGCTAAAAACAGCTTAACGTTTTATGACTCTGTCAGTTTATTTATTCATAATGGTGCTTGACACTGACTGATGTTTGAGTAAAAACTCAATTTGATGAAGGCTATACGTGAGACAGTAAGCTAAGTGACTGAACCTTCAAAATGGAAGATATTACTGACGTACGTCACAGCCTGAAGCTTCCTTTCAGATGTGCTTCTGTTGTAGAGCAAAACCCAGAATGGCAGTCAAACCTCATGATGTGGCCGACAGCTGTTTGGGACACCTTTATTATCTGTGCTAATGAACGAGCCTTTCTGTCATGTGTTTGTGTGTGTGTGTGTGTGTTTTTATCAGATGTCCATGTCAAGGTCATCTTAGTGAGCCCTTATTCACAATTAATTAGAGCTTGTTGCCTTTAGTAAAATAACTAACAAACATTAAAGGGATAGCTCACTCAAAAATGAATAATCTGTCAACAGTTTTTCAGCCTCATTTTTAAGACCTTCTCTTTTTCTGATATTCTAAGCTGATATTTTTTTTTTATTAAATATTTTTCAATGTTCATTAAATATTTGACATTTCTGATATTTTTGAAACTGTTTTTTTGTCATATAGTGAAAGTGAATGGGGTCATAGTCTCTATTCATTCTTATTATATGGAAAAGAGCAGCTTGGACAATCTGCTAAATATCTAAATATCTACTTTTGTGTTTCAGAGCCATGCAGGGTTTTGTAAGAACATGAGGATGAGTAAATCATTACAAAATGTACACTTTTTGAGTGAACTGTCCCTTTTATGAAATATCTGAGAAAATGTTTGTTTTTGTTTTTTGTTTGTTTGTTTGGTTTTTGGTCACTCTGTAGTTTTGCAAAAGTGATGGTACAGCAAAAAAATTAAAAAAAATAAAATGCTAAATCAGATTAAAGCTGATCCTTTAATACACGGAGCCTCTGTATTTGATTCTGTACACTGGTGACTCACAGCAAACTGTCTGATAACAGACGTCTGGACGTCTGGTCCCCCCCCCCCTCCCAGAGGTTTCAGGATTGTGTGCAAATATTTTTTTAGGTATGCTCTCCTTTCCCTATATGTGTCTGTGTTTATTTGAGCTTGAGCTTGTCATGTCTGTCAGTGGAGTTTCTGTGCTGCCATTGGTCGATTCCCACGCATTCAATCAGAGCTGTGGCTTCTGTCACACACATTCACACACACAAACACACACACACACACACACATGCATGCAGAGGAAGAAAAGAGACCTTCAGAGTTAAACCAGCCGACCTCAAAGCTCCATCACAGTAAGTATTCTCATTCCAAACTTTTGTATTGATATGGAATACACATTACTGTAGTGTGACACATCTGTATGGATGGGGAGAGTCATTGTGCACCTGTGTTTGCATGGTGAGAAACATTTTTATTCATCTTCAGAGTTTTAAAAGGGCTCAGATGTACACTTTTTTGTGAATTTGTGAATTGAAGTGGGAAGCACTTAAGGAGAAAAGACAGAGGAGAGAGAGAAGATGCCTTTTTTGGTGTTACATTTCCAATTTGTTGGAGTGTTCTCGTGCTGTTTTTCCGTCAAGTGTGTGGGATGGTAGCTACAAAAACAGAGAGGATGGGGGGAAAAAACATGCAGAGACTGAGCCAGTGACACAGGCAGCAAACAGACAGAATATCCTCCACCAAACTTACTGTTGTTATTTTTACTATGATGCTCTGCAAGGGGATTTGAACAACTTATTCTAAAATAAACAAAGAAAAAGCTGTGCCTCATTCCCTGACACATCCAAAGATAATCTCTTTTTATCTATGAGATGAATTGGATCTTTGCATTTGTCAATCAGATCACCCAAAATGGGTGTTGTAAACATAAAGCTTCTAATTTCATGTTCAAGCCATTGGAATTGTTTTGTTTTGTTTTTTTGCAAAAAGACATATGCAAACATTTGGATATGACATTAGAATGTGGAATTAAACTATGAATAGAGTTTGCATCACATGTGACATCACTACAATTGAACAGATGTGGCAGGTGAGTAATACTAAATTCTGGGTTATTCCTGTATTCCTGGAAAAACATGTTGATACATGAGGATTGGTTTGGCTTAGAGTCTAAGTGGAGGTTGAGAGGATGAGTTTTGTCTAGATAGATGGATAGATCTATCCCAAACCAATAAATACTCATTTTATTATTATTATTATTACATTCAGCAGATCATCTTCACAAAATGAACCTGTGATCATGCTCTGTCTAGTACCACTCATAAAATTTTTAATAAGTGATAACGACCAGCTGCGGTACATTATTATTACACGGCTACTCATAAAACAAATAAATATATGTAGGCCCACATGAACTGATCACTCATTAGGTATCCCATGACCGGTCAGTATAATTATTCAAATTCTATATATATGACTCTAAATGCTGATATTAACCAATCAGAATCAATAAATAAAAAGCAATAAATGTAAAGAAAAAAGTACTTGTGTTTTTCATTTTATGTTCCCTTGGCCCAAATGTAGTAGGCTATATCTATATATCTAGTAGGGCTGTCAAAATGTACATTAATTTTGCGAAGAATTTTTTGCAGTTTAAAGCATTAAAATATTTAACACAATTAAAGGGATAGTTCACCCAAAATGAAAATTCTGTCATCATTTACTCACCCTCAAGTTGTTTAAACCTGTATGAACTTCTTTCTTCTTTTGAGTTGATGGGCCCCATTGACTTCCATAGAATTTATTATCAACTGTTTATTAACAGTATCAGCTGTTTGGTTATATTCTTCAAAATAGCTTTTTGTGTGTGTTTAGCAGAAGCGAGAAATTCATAGAGATTGGAACAGCTTCAGGATAAATAATGACAAAATTTTCATTTTTGATTGAACCATCCCTAATCTTTAAAGAGGCTCTCTATGAACAAACACCCAAAACACGCGGACAGAATGCCGCTTTGACAGCGTGCCAGTCCTGCGCTGAGTTCTCTTTCACGCTTGAATGGACAAAAACACAAAATCATATTTTTTCCCGTATCCTTACACAGTCTTAAATGAGTTTTAAATGGTTAAATGAATGTGTTTCAGATGACGTCATGCGTCAGGTCTTAAAGTGATAGCAGCCTAATAAACCTGCTGCTGTCTGAGTCATTACTTTTAATCAAAGAACAAAAGACAAAGAGAAATCCCCTCACTGCACTCGACTGAATAACTTTTGTAAGGATTAAGGAAGGAAAGTTTTGAGGAAAACATTTCATGATTTTTCTCCCAATAGTGGACTTCACCAGGGTACAACGGGTTGAAGGTCCAAATTGCAGCTCCAATACAGCTTCAAAGGGCTCTACATGTTCCCATCACGTTGGAAAGGTCACACGGGATGTAGGTGGAAAACTCCATCGCATTTTCTTCTCCAATTTCAAAATCAACCGACATGCGGCATCCTACGTCACGCGCGGCCTTTCCAAAGTGATTACATAATGCCTTGTGCATTGCAAAGCAGTGCAAGACGAGCATTTGTAGTTAAAAAGTATATGCATTTTTTTTTTTTTTTTTTAGAAAATGACCAATCGTTTCTCTAGACAACACCTTTATTCCTCGGCTGGGATCATGTAGAGCCCTTTGAAGCAGCATTGAAGCTGCATTTTGGAACTTCAACCTGTTGTACACAACACTATATGAAGAAAAATCCAGGGATGTTTTCCTTAAATACCTTCATTTCTTTTCAACCGATGAAAGAAAGCCATCAACATCTTGGATGACATTCGGGTGAGTAAATTATCAGGAAATTTTAATTTTGAAGTGAAATAATCCTTTAAAGTGGGCTACTTGTAACAGTTATACCCTACTGACCTTTAATGTTTAATAAAAATGCCATTAAACAAATATTTAACATGTAGCTTACTGTTTTTATGTTGTTGCTACTACATTATTTTGGAGATTCGATGTGAAAGTACAATAATAGATTAAAACTTTAATGTTAGGTGCTATATACATACATATATATATATATATGAGAGTCCAAGAGTGACCTTGGTCAGAATATTATGGACTGCATGTTCAATAATCGCGTGGGCAAAGCCAAGCGTTCAATAGTTGGTTGAGAAAGTGTGGGCGCCTAGAGGGACAGAGCGGCTCCGTACCAGTGCAACCAGTGCTGGCGGGGCTCAGGCGTTCAGCTGCTGTCGTTTCTGTCAATATCTTTACGCGCTCTATTTCACATTAGACTATTGCTGACGGATCGATAGGTGTGAGCAGGAATTTGTCGCGAGCTTGATTGTCGCTCTTCGTGTTCAACCATATGAATTACTCGCGACGTGTCGCTATTTGGTTACTCGCGTTATCTGTGCAAATTATTCAGGCATGTGCGTATTGCGGTAGATTGGAGATGATATCCGTTTGGCTCATCTTTTTAAAGCTGCTGGTAGGTATCAAAATACTGAAGCTTTGTGCATCTGTTGCATCCGTATCTGCATTGGCGAACATCTGCATGCGCAAGGCACGAATAGCGAATGATGCAGGAATTATGTGTGCTGCATTTGTGTGTCGTGCTTGGCAGAGTGCCTTGTGTATTAAAAAGAGTTATGATGCTGCATTGTCTATCTCCGAAATCTCCATGAGTGCTTGACTTAAAGGGATAAATCACCTTCAGCCCAAAAAGCCCAAAAGTGTAAAACAAAATGAGATGTTAGGAAGAATGACATCAATCCCCATTCACTTTCATTGAATGGTAACAAAGTGCAATGAAAGTAAACGGTGACTGAGGCTGTTAATCCCCAACACATCTTCATTTTGGGGGTGATTTATCCCTTTAAAGCAACAGTCACACACTTATTGGATGATAGCTGGTGACATCATTTTGCTATGTGCAGAAATCCACCTCTGGCAAAGTGGATGTTCAGACATCAGAAATGTATTTTCCAAAACAGAAAGGGTGGATGTGGGGTTAATGGTGGTCACAGCACCAGCAGGCATACATAAAAGAACATTCTATCTGCTCGATATGAGCAATAGATTTGTTTCTCTGTCTCTCTTACTGGATAAACTCAGGCTGATAGCTCTAATAAACCTACTGCATGACACTTTGATAAGGTTGTTTCTGACTAGAGCTCTTTTCTACATGGCTCTTGCTGTGTAATCAACAAGACAGCCTCCTCGGATACAGCATGTTGCCAGGCAACCACTACTTTCCTGGGGGGGAAAATAAAACAGACTCTCTGAAATCATATCTTTCGAAAAGAATTCGGACTATGACAGTATTAAATGAAATGGCATTATGATCATCCGCATACTGTAAGCTTCTCTGAGTTTGTTTTATGAGTGTGAACACTGAAGCAGTACAAAGAACGTTAAATAAGGAAAAATGTATGATTGTAGCTAGTTCTTGTAACTGAGAACATCCAATCAGCTTTTGAATTTATTGTACTTTCAATAAAGTAATGTACTTTCTCAGAAGTGTTACCCTTCACTTTATTTAAGCTTAGATTTTGTGATCACAGCTCGAATGTGCTGTTTAGAGCTTTTATTTCAAATGATCTACTTAATATTAGGCATAAAATTGAAGCAGAATTTTGTTTTGTCACATTTTTTGTCTCAGATTTTCGCTGAGGCTACTAAAACATCCTATAAATGTAGATTTTCAGCCCACTTTGAGATTGAATTCTTTCTTAGAAAGCCCTTCTCATGCTTTGTTTTGTACCAAAAAGGTCCACCCACTTTATATCTCACAGCATGAAAGCTCGAATAGCTTGATGAAACTAAAGCGACACTGCAATTCTGCTGAAAACAGCACAAGGCTGCTACTTCTATATCAAGGTTTGTCTATGTTAATTATCCGAGACTTTTCAAGAAGCAAGTCTAAGAGCGTTTGTCATGTTTGATGTTTTGAATCTTCCTAAGCTTGGTTCCTTTAATTCTAAACCGATCTTTTTCAATGTAACTTTCATAGAGAGCCACAGCTGGTGTGCGAAGGTTATATGGAAGTGAACTAAATGAAGGCAAAAGCACCTCTGTAAATCAGCAACAAAAAGAGCAGAAATACCTCTCTGAAACAGTCACCATGGAGACCAGCCAGCTTTCAGAAATGGCTGATCTAACAGACTGTAAAATGGATCCTGGGTGTACAGAGGACCAGACATGCCAATTGAATGAGGAGGTAAATGACTGTTTTGTCACATATTTCTCAGAGTGCCTGGATACCAGAAAGGGCAACCCCCACGAAGACCTCAATGGACAAGGCAACAAAGGCATAACCAATGAAAGTGATAGCTCAGGTGAATCTGATGGGAGCAAAGAATCTCAAGAAAGCATTATGGTCAAGGTCAAAGAACAAGAACAGCCAAATGGTAGAGAATCATTGACCTCTGAGTCTCATGAAGACCCTTACATGAACGACCAACAAGAAGAGGAAATGGAAATCATCAATTCTGATGAGACCCAGGAGGAAGAACAAAATGAACCTGAGGAGAGGGTGGAGGCAGAAGAAGAATCTGTGCTGGAGCAGCAAATGAATGAGCTAGTGATTTCTGAAGTCCAGACTGAAACTTCTGCGGATATGGATCGAGATGACCTGAGCGACTGTCTGCTTGTGGAAATGGCCATCATTTCATCAGACAGTGATGCTGAGGAGCCCTGGAGATCTTTAGTTCCATCAGCTGTCGACAAAGAAGAGATTGAAGACGGCGGTGATCTTTTGGGTATGGATGAAGCAGAGGTAAACCCGGAAGACCAATCAAGACAGGAAGACATTGAAGTTATTGATAGCAATGCTGAACCTGAAGATGAAGCCCTGGCTTTGAACATTATTGAGAGTGAGATTCTAGAACAACCAGAGTGTCCCACTGAATGTGAGCTGCAAGATATTTCTTTGGACTCCTCTGTCCATTACTGCAGCCTAACAAAGATTGCAGAAGACGAAGATGAGCTTGGGAAAACCTCAAAGCACAACCTGCAGCGCCTGTCTTGTTCAACTTCAGAGCTCGACAAGAAGTTGCCGCAGGACTTCTGTGTGGTTCAGGAAATAAAGAGTGAGAATGTCAGCACAGAGCATCTGGATTTCAGGGTGGCTCGCAAGCAATGGCAGAAGATGGAAGAGCAAACCAAGGGTCTGGTGCACCGGCCAGTGATGAAGCAGGGATCTTGCCAAGGTGGACACAGCTTCATGTATACACCTGTCCGCAACATTGATCGCCCCAGAAGAGACCCTGAAATAGAAAGTCTCGGTCTGGGGGATTACCAGAACACTCAATTTAGCCCCTGTTCGGAGGACTCTGGTCTGGATGACACAAGCTACAGGTCCCCTTACGATGAGCCTGAGACTCCAGTAGAGCGGGAGATACGTGAAGCTCTCGAGCGAGAGGAGAATTTCAGACGAGAGAGGGCAATGGCAAAGATGTCTACTGGTGACTCTACACAAGTTCAACCAAGGCCTAGTGGTCTTCCCCACAGCAGATCAGAGCCTGGAGAGAAAGGACGGATGTTTGACACACCGGAGGACAGATGCAGGTCTCAGAGGTTGCCTAGTGCAAGAACTCCTACTTTGTCCATCACTGCTTCTTCTGGAAGAAGTCCCACATACCATGAAATGACCGCAAACAATGTCATTATCCTCGAGCCGGATTCATACCCCACCAGTCCACGGAATCAAGGGAAAGGTGGGCTGCTCTCTCCAGGGATGAGCAGTTTCCAAGAATGGTCATCAGACTTGAATAATGTGATTATCCTGGAGACATCGAATCTCATCATTCGAAGTGCCTCGGAATTCTGCCTGAGCACTGCATGTCAAGAGACACAAGAAAGCACGTTTCAGAACAATCCCTTCTTCAAACTGCGCTCTCACAGCACGCAGTCTCTGGTGGATCAGGAGATAAAGTTGGTGAGGCAAAGAGAAGAGGAGCTTAGGAGACAGAGAGCACAACTATATGTAAAGGAGAGATATGACACAGTCCTCGTGTCCCCCAGCCAATTGCAGAATTTCAATTATGAGAGACCAGGTAGGACATTTAGCAACCAGTAGAGTATTTATTTACTTGCTGTTATCACATAAAGATGTAGTTCAGCAAATGTCCTTTCTTTTATTTGGACACTTTACAGGAGAGATACCAGCAATATCTAAGTCATCCCCCTCATCTCCATCGAAGACACGCAAAATGGATCGCTCTGCTTTGTCCTGCGATCACAAGGTACATTAAATTTAGGCATGCTGATTCAAAGTTACTACATATTGTAGATTCAAAACTACATATTTTTCTGTTTTGCTCTCTCATGTATCATATATAACTGTTCTGAAATCCATTGCAAAGTGTGTTTTTCATCTGTATCACATCTTTGACATCTCATTGATCTGTGCCCATTTCACCTTGAAACTGGAAACTGCATGCAGTTTTACAGGTGAAGCTTTCTCCTTTAGTTCCCTGAGGCTCCTTACCCTCGAGTCAGACGAAAAAGTGCCCTGGCCCAGAGGTGGGAGGCAGGTATCTTTGCCAATCATCAGCAACAAGACTGAATGATTTGCCTAAATGAAGCACCGAAGCACAAATTACAAGTTTCCATTACAGTATAAGCATGTAGAAATAGATTCACAGTAAAACATTCATTAGTACAAACCTGGAACTTAATAGGTGATGAAATATATTCACAACTGATGTCATACCCTTTTTAATTTTTGGACGCGAATAGTATTTTCATGATCTTGGGTAAAATTTTATATTATTGCAGATGACAAATTTATAAAGTAAGGCATTCCTAAATTGCACTATGTACAAAAATAACGGCAAACACAGAAATATATTATTCTGATTTCGCATAACATGCAGTACATTGTTTAAAAAACATACTAATTTTGAGTCTTATATTAACAAATCAGCTTTTTATTTGTAAAACATTTTGCCACTTTTACCATACATTAGAGAGCAGAAGTAAATAATAATACATTTCGTCACCTTGGAATTATAAGGTTCTGACATTTTTGTAAAAATTGAGTTATTCACATATTCTTATTCAGTGACCGCTTATTTACATCATGAGATGTTTCTTACGGAGCCCCGCACATGACATGCAAGAAATAAAAATTATGTCGTGCGCAACATTTACTAATTCGTTACCTCGATTTACTAAAATCGCGCGCACGGCTTAGCCTATTTTTTCCTGCATAACATGTCCGGGGATCTGTAGTTTCTTCTGTATGTTATTGACATTTTGGGACTTTTTTCAGAAAACAAAAAGGACTCTATCAAAAGAGGTCTATGGAATTCACAAACTTTGAAGCTCAATATTTTAAAATTGCTCAGAATGCAGATAGAACCTTATAATTCCAAGGCAATGATTTATTGTTGATTAAATCTGATCAAAAGTGCAATTTAAGACAAGAGAAGTCCACTTCTTGGAATGTCTGTTATAGATTATATTATGGATGTAGCTTCCAGAGTTGTTACAGATAAGTAGCTGGCTTCTGTACCATAATTACATTGTGACCTTTTAAATATTTCACGCTTTGATTGCCTGCGTATAATGTGAACATTTATTCTTGTGTGAAAATAATAATTAAAAAGATGTGTGAATGTCACTTCATAATATTCATGTTTGGCATCTTAATATATATATGTTTCTTCCTTGCAGGATGTTTTCAATGCAAAATACTGTTCAAACCTTGCAATAAAATAAAATGATAATTGATAATGATTTGTTCTGCTGTATAAATAATTCTAGGCCTTCATCCCAGTTTATGTCCTGAATAGCTGCCATATGATTCATTCGTTGGCTATACGTTCCCTATGGAGCCGAGCAGTGAGATACAGAAAGTTGAGTTTCCGAGCACAAGCACAGTAAGGACAGCCACTCTAAACTTAGTATCCTGTGAAAGCAGAAAGAAGGGACTTTAGATGCTTAGATGAACATTATATACATGGTTGTTCTTGAGCCTTATAATTTGATGATAAGTTTTTGTTGTGCTTATTCCACTACACACTGATTTCACTTATTAAAGTTTTTTTTTTATCTTTAAGTCTTTGTAAAGCGAACTTACCCAGTTTACATTC
This sequence comes from Opsariichthys bidens, assembly GCA_037194245.1. Classification (NCBI taxonomy): domain Eukaryota; kingdom Metazoa; phylum Chordata; class Actinopteri; order Cypriniformes; family Xenocyprididae; genus Opsariichthys; species Opsariichthys bidens. The sequence goes on from CM074295.1 coordinate 7,274,695, forward strand.
CCCGAGAAGTCTGAGAGAACTGGAAGTTCATCTTCATTGGCACTTCCTGTTTAAACAAGACAAATGACTAAATATATAATGTTACATTATCTTTGAAAACTTATTTTGCTTCATTTCACTCTCAGCTGGAATTATCTTGCAATTTATGTCTGATGAGGGAACAAGACTAAACAGGCACTATGTACTTCCAAATGAATCCGACTTTTGTCTTTCAAAGGTATTTAATGTGAAAATGAGTTATACCAACCTTTTCTAATAACATTGTGCTTATGAAGTTGTAACACAAGCTTTAATACAATGTTCCAAACCACAAAAGCAGAGAGAACCCCTGTGGTCCATGGGTAAGGGAGCAAAAGAGACTGTTGCTTTATTCCCAAAAATATGGAAACCACTGCAATAATATAAAAAAAATGTAACTTGTAGTGTTTTGACTGAATTATTAGTCATAGAAATTGATCATTTGAGGTTATGTTTCTATACAACAAAATTCCAAAGAGCAAAATTCACCGGCAATAATTTCAGCAGCATTTCCAACACCCCAGTGCAACCAATTGAATATCCACCTCCTGGGAAAATGAAATTTTACTCTACTCGTTATGTTTTTCAATTCAGATATGTAAAGCAGAATTACCAAGTTGTAAATTTGAGTTAATTGAGGAGTCATTACCTTGAGGAGTCTGGAGCTGGTCTGAATGCAGCCATTATAGGCTGACAGAAAGAGAGAATCATAACGGTGCAGCCTAGGAATGGATGAGCACCTGCTCTCTGCAAAGACATTAAACTATTCATCAACAAATCTATTAAACTATTTTCAGAAATTGAAATAAATCTGAAATAAAGGAAAGTCTAAACATTAGAGGAAAAAACAAACAAAAACAAATTAGTAAATGTTGAAGTAAACACACACACACACATTCATACATTCTCTCCCTCTCTCTCTCTTTCTCTCTGTCTCTCTCTCTCTATATAAATATATATATATATATACATATAGAGAGAGAGAGAGAGAGAGAGAGAGAAAGAAGCACATAACAGGAAGTACGTAACAAAATTAGTAAAATTAAAATAAAAAACTTTACAATACAGTTACCTAACATCAACAATATATTTTTAACCTTTTTGAATGTTAGTTAATAAAAATGTTCACATTCATATTAAGTGATGCAACTTTTGATCTTTAAAATGTCTTAATGTATTAATAAATGCTGCATTTAACATTGACAAGGATGAATACATTCTGCAGAAGTATTGTTCATGTTAACTATTGTAGTTAATGAATGTAAACAAAAGAAACCTTATTGTAAAGTTTTACTCAAACTAAAATTTAAATGAAATTCAAAATATTGATAAATACTATAATTAATTAATAAATACTGTACAGAACCAATGCATGAACACATATTATACAATATAACACCAAACTCTCTCTGATGCTGAAATGCTTAAATTAAACAGGGCCCCCAACTGGAAAGGAGTGAAACTGTGGACTTGAATACATTTAATATTGTCATTGTCTTAAAGATTTTACTTATATATATATATATATTTTTTTTATATATATATATATATATATATATATATATATATGTATATTATTATTTTTTTTTTTTTAAAGTCATTATCAAGACAGAGAACACAGGCTTTACTCACTGTACTCCATTTTCCTCGGTACATAAAAGGAAAAACAAAGCCCACAGCTGTGAGCAAAACTGTAAGGGACATCAACATGCGATGCACCTGTACACAGAAAAAAATATTTAAACTAAGAAAAATATTTGCACTTATGAAAAGCTGATTACAAGTGAAATGTGCAGAAAACTGAAAGTATTAAAGCATAAATAAGTAATAAGCAGCAACTGAAAAAACATTCCATACCTGAAACCATATTTTTTGCCCAAACAATGTTCGTTCTGGCCAGTCAGGTTTAAAATAGCCAGCGATTACTGTTCCAGCGCTTCCTGCTAGCATCCAGGCAATCAGCATAAAAGCTCCTGCATTTACATTTGGAAATTATATTTGGAAACGGACCAATTTACGGACCACTTTGCAATTTACACCAATTTATTTGTAACATGTAGTGGTTTATCTAATTACCAATCTGTCAATTAACTGATGCTTTTATTCCACAGCAACTATTTTTTTAAAGACACAATGATGATAACTGCAATTGCACAAGCAACATTTCCTTTTCCTGACTATACATGTAACCATTCGTGGAATTCTCAGTATCGTGCAGTAAACTTAATTACAGCAGAACTCTTACCATGGCATTTCATGAGCAGTGGAGATCGAGAACCTGTCAGTATCTGAGGAGGGCCGGTAATGATCTGATGATGGGACGATATCAGTGGCTGCCACGTGTGTCTATGGATCATACCTGCAGCACAACAAAACAACAATAAAACTGATGAGATAACTTGAAGAAGCATTTCTACCAATAAAAATAGTGATTTATCATACCATGATGTTGGGAAATATATATATAAAAAAAGTGAGACAATTGCTGTAAATCTTTCAGAACATCACCTGGTCAAAGTGTTTTAAGAAATGTACATGTGCTTGTTTCCACAAACAAGCCAGCAGTAACTATTTTATTCCCTGTGCACCCGGTGACCCGGCCATAAAATAAATGACAGGAAACAAGCACTGATTGCTCAGCCCATCACAGACACTTGTTAACCAGTAAGGGCAGAAATCCGGCTCTGTGGAGTAACACGCAGTGGGAAGGCCATAAAAACAATGTTTAATATGATACTGTATCAGATGAGATGCATAATAATTTGCCAAAAGGAGAAATACAGCCCTTTAGAAAATGCTGAAGAACATGATGACCGGAAAGACTGTTATTTCATCATGCTGTAAATATAGCAGTTAAAAAAAGAATAGCTTATCTATTCCGTAATATGTCATCAGTGTAATTTATATAGTATATATATATATATATATACAGTATATATATATTTTATATAAATATATAGCTTCCGTTTAAATTTTCTATTCATTTATATACTAATATATATATATATATATACAGTATATATATATATTTTATATAAATATATAGCTTTCGTTTAAATTTTCTATTCATTTATATACTAATATATATATATATATATATATATATATATATATATATATATATATATATATATATATATATATATGTGTGTGTGTGTGTGTGTGTGTGTGCATTTGACAATAACAATATGTCATTGATGTAGCTCACCATCCTCCGCAGCGCCGTGTGCTAAGAAAAGGTAGTAACTGTTGTTAAGACTGAATCGGACCGGATCCTGAGGGGTGTAGATGGATCTAGAGAATTTGCACTGAATAACCCCATCAGAAACTCTCCAGCCTACATCAGTCAGCACAGACTGCAGAGGAAATGAAAATCATGCTGATTACATTTACGACTGACATTGCATAAAGTTCAGAGGCCATGCTGTCATCTTTTTGAACTATAATGTTTTTATGGCTTTAAAATTATATTGTAACACGTTGCAATACTAAAAACTGCAAAAAAGCAGCATTGCAACCCTCACCTTGGATGCCACCTCTGGATATGTCCTGCCTGTTGTGTGTGCAGCCTCAACGCTTACACGACCTCCGTCATTTACGCACAAGTAAGCATCATCATCTCCCTAGCAAACATTAAGATCTTCAGGGTCACATATTTATAATATATAATATACCTAAATTCTGTTCATTATAATGTAGTATCATGCTCACCATCCATTGATCCTTGGACAGGGCAAAAGAGATGTATCCCTGCGCAGGGCCGCTGAGCTCAAACGAAACTGTCTGATCCAAAGTAGAATAAGAGAGGAAGAAGCAGTTTGGGTCTATAGAACAGTTACAGCCGACAGGGTCAATGAGACAAGACTTCCACTTGCCACATCCCTCTGAAGTGATCTGTAAAAGAAGGGGCATCATGCACAGTTTTTTACACTAAAAACTATGTAAAGCAGCTTATAAGAGCAGATTATATTTAGTATTTTGGCATGTACTGGATGAGGTAGTATAGAGGTGCTTGCGGAGTTTGTAGACATGACAGTGGTAGATTGGGTTGGACCGGGAGTCACGTCACCCTGAGATATGACCGGACTACGAAGTTTGAGCCAGAATGTCTTGTAGTGGGCAAGAACTGTGGCACTTGATGTGAAAAAAACAGAGATTGAAAATAATTCATTTGAATGTAACCACAAATATGTGTTTGAAAAAAGACAATACAATATTTTCAATATTGAATGACAAAGTCATATTAGAAACACTCACAGAAACCGTACAGTGGGAGGAGCATTCGACGGGGCTTTCCAGATCACCTGAATTTCAGTCTTTTTGGCATTACTGGTGTGACTAACGGCAGAACCCTTTAAAAGACATCATGCCTTTATTGTACAGCAACTCTTTAGCATTTAAAGCAGATTTTGAGACACATTTCATACTTTGTAATACTAAATAATTCATGGTAAGTGTAATTTATACAACAGCAGGTTGTTTCTCCAGTCTTTAGTGTCACGCGGTCCATCAGAAATCACTCTAATATGCTGATTTGGTGCTCAAGAAACATTTCTTATTATTATCACAATCGTTTACAACATTGATGATTAATACTTTGTGGACACCGTAGCCTCCACTTTAGAGTACCTCTATGCTGTTGCATGTCAAACGCTGAGAAATCTTGGGATCGACCAATGCGAATGAGCCAACGGCTGATCCATCAGGGTTTGTGGCATCTCGGGCCTGAATTAGAAAGCCTTCAAAGTGCTCACTTCCAGAGAGAGTGACTGTGGACAGTGGAAGAGTCAATAATTAAAGCAACTGATTGTTCAACTCAAAACATCTCAATTGGTAAAAATGATAATTGATTAATACATGGCCTTTGTGTTTTGTTTCCCCCCTCACCTCTGATGTCCACGCCTGGGCTGAATTTACTGGCATTCACAGTCAGTGTGTATGGACTGGCAGTAGTGTTGGGTTGGCTGTGATGTTCTGGCATCATGCTCTCGCAAGATTTCTCAACCTTTCCATTTTTGTATCCACTTACAGCCGTGAAACACAATGTTCCAAGGATTGCCAGAGACGTTTGTAGATTCCACATTTCCAGCCGAGGCAGATTGATCCTCTTCTGTGCGAAGATCCTGAGAGGAGTACAATTATGGCAATTAGTACTTATGCTATAGTTTATATCTTGCTCCTTAGGATTCATTTTACAGGGATCTCACATTTGTTGAGATTTTTAGTCATTAGAATTCATACATAATTTTTTTGTCCTGATGAAAACTCACTTTCGCTTATGAAAAAGCCATTAGTAGGTCATTTGCAGCCCAATTTATTTCATTTTCCATGACTTTTCCAAACCACTCAGTTTTAACAATATCAATATGTAGTATGTGTGTAAATAAATGTCAATAAAAAAGTTAATGAAGGTTTTAGAGGTTCAAAAGTTAGCCCTGCTCTTACCTTGTCAGCAACCTGTCTGCTCAGGACCAGGTAATGTTGGCAGATAATAGTTAGGTTTGAACTTGAATGGGCGGGTCATGTCGCATTTTACTCCTCTGTAGGCCTACCACCACACGATGGAGACAAAATCTGAAACATCTCCCAGCAGGTTGACTGTTTTTTTTTTTGTTTGTTTGTTTTTTGTTTGTTTGTTTGTTTTTTATTTAATTTGTTTATCCAGTATTTAGGCTATTTATTTATTTACTTGTTTATTTATTATAGCATTATTTATTTATTTATTTTAAAGTTTATTATATTATTTATTATTTATTATAATGCCAATACGGGACTAGAACAATTGTTTAGACATAATCATTTGCATAAGCATTCAGCACACTGTCTGAAAATATTTCACTTAAATGGCAGAGTGTCTTATATTAGTGTATTTACGGTAGAGGGAAGCGGAGAATTACAGCCGTGCGTACGCCTCCTTCACCAGCGAATGGAACGTCCTTAAACCGAAAACAGGAAAATACACTGGTGTGTCTTTTAAACCTTCTGCTCTTTAACACTGCATTGTCGTGTTAAACATATTTTACTGCATATTTTAGACTGTCGTGCATTAGAAGAGGACAGTGTGTATGTTGTAATGTATACTGTCTTGGCTTGGCAAATGTTACTGTTGCCCCGTTACTCATTTAAAATAGACTTGCTTGGCCTTTATCTGCTGGATTCTTAACCTCGACCAGTCTGAGATAGAGGATACTTCATTGGCCGTGCCTACTAAATACCAGTCATGTTTACTGTAGTGATGGGAAGTACGATTCATTTCTACTAGTCGGTTCTTTCGAACTGTTCAAGAACCGTTTCAAAAACGATTCTGTGATTCTTTTTACATTTTAGCGTGGCATGCTGCTTTACACGAAAATATTATAGTAAATACGTACACATATCGGTGGTTATTATGGATGATTAGAATAATTTTTTGTGTCATGTGTTATTAAATTTGTTTCACTTTCAGTCGGCTCATAAAAAAAGTATTTTACGAGCTAAATCTAGTTTGCATTTACATTGAACAAAACTGAAATTAATCTCTTGTGTGTAGTCATTTCTACAATTTGACACTGCAAACTTACTTTTTTCTCCATTAGTCAGATTCTCTGATCAAGTGTATATTATGTGTGGCAAGCCGTTTTGACTTTTATTCATTCTCAGGATATGAACTTGTGATATCAACAATGATATTTTCACTAGTTAAAATGTTAATTCTTGATATCAGGAATTAGATTTCCACTAGTAACAACGTTAATTCTTGATATCAACAATTGAATTGCTACTATTAACAATTTCTGATATCATGAATGTGATTGTTACTAGTAAGAAAGCCGTTTTAGATATCAGAAATTATATTGATATCAGGAATTCATTTTCAGATCTCAGAAATGAACATTTTTACTAGTAGCAATTCAATTGTTGATATCAAGAATAGACATTTGCACTAGTAACAATGCAATTGCTGATATCAGAAATTAGCATTTTTACTAGTAAGAAATGTAATTCTTGATATCAAAAATTGCCATTGTAACTAGTGGAAATCTAATTCCTGATATCAAGAATTAACACTGTAAATAGTGAAAATGTAATTGTTGATATCGCAAGTTCATATCCTGAAAATGAATTAAAGTCAAAACGGCTTGACTTTTATTCAGATATCAAGAATTTTAGTTTTTACTAGTGGAAATGTAATTCTTGATATCAAAAATTGTCATTGTTACTAGTGGAAATCTAATTCCTGATATCAAGAATGAACATTTTAACTAGTGAAAATGTAATTGTTGATATCGCAAGTTCATATCCTGAAAATGAATTAAAGTCAAAACGGCTTGCCACACATCATGAGCATTACGAATCGGACATGTTCTGAACAGCCAGTGAACCGGTTCAACCTCTTGACTCATATGAACGATTCGCTCACGAATCGAACTGCGCTAATGTTAAACTAATGTCAGAGGTGGCGATGCTGCATAGAGCGTAGATACTAAAGTACGGATACAAATCTTGACAATATTGAGCTATATTCCGTATGTATTCCGGCAGTTGGGGTTGTTGTAGTGCTCACTCGTTATGTGTTATCATGTTATGTGGCTCTTAGGTTCAGTCATGGTAAAATGTTGCAATAATTAGTATTTTAAAGGAAACTGTTGAAATTCTGTGGTTATCCTGAAGCTATTCTACGGGCTTCTGTTAAGTTTAATTAATTGTCCTCTATTGCTATACAGTGATGTTTTACATATCTCTTGGTTAACTTGACTTTTCAGTGAATGGGGTCCTGCTGAATTCCTGCTCATCGTTGTATTAAGGACGTTCTCAAATAAGGAGGGCAATCATGACACCAAAACAAATAAGAGTGATGGTCCTCAATGACATGGAGAAACTAGACAGGACCCTCTTCCGTCTGGACCAAGGCAAGTTTCAGCTCACGTTTAACGCTTTGTATCGTCCTGAGGCATGACAGGACTAGTGTATTGTAGTGAGAATGACCTGCAGTCTGTGTTACCCGCGGAACGTTTGTGGTTATTTATAGACGCTGTTGTGCCAACTTTATGGCTGAGTACCTACTAGTTCATGCATTAATAAACAGTAAATATAACAGAGGATTTTGACACTATGACTCTATGAGACTCTATGAAGGAATGAAGTACACAAATCTTGAGTATCCCATGGATACTCTTTTGAAGAGGTTTTAGTTTGACTCCTTTTCATATTAATCCTTGTCCTCAGATACTGTTAATAAAAAAATGCAAAACATTTGAATACAGTCAGTGTAATTTTAACTATATCAACATATGTTAAAACTGTGAGATGAAGAAAAAAACGTGTATCCTATATGGAATTTGATATATATATATAGGTATATTATATGTATGTATGTGACCCTGGGCCACAAAACCAGTCATAAGTTGCACGGGTATATTTTTAGCAATAGTCAACAATACATTGTATGGGTCGCTCAAAATTATCGATATCTTTTATGCCCAAAAATAATCATTAGGATATTAAGTAAAGATCATGTTCCATGAAGATAATTTGTAAATTTCCAACCATAAATAAATAAAAAAAATTATTTTTGTGAATGGATATGCATTGCTAAGGACTTTATTTGAAAGTTTATATCTTAAAAAAAATGTTTGATTTTTAAATTTTTTGCACACTCTGATTCCAGATTTTCAAATAGTTGTATCTCAGCCAAATATTGTCCTACCCTAACAAACTCTGTTTGTTACCCTTGTGACTGATTTTTTGGTCCAGGTAATATATATAATTGTAGTACAATCATATGGAATCAAGACAAAGTATCATCATATTGCCATCTGATACTGTTACTATGTTGCAACAAGACACTGAAATATTTAAGTGTAAACATTTTTTTTTTTTGAAAAATGAACCGTTTTGGCCCAAGTTCCACCAGTATTTTTATCCATCCATCCATTATTTATTTATTGTAGCTCAAAAATAGCTAGATCTGTGTCATGAAGCTTATTTTGTGTTTCTGCTCAGGGTTTGAGCTCCAGTTTCGCCTGGGTCCCACTCTTCAGGGGAAACACGTGTGCGTTTACACTAACTACCCTGCGGAAGGTGAGCTCTTTGAGCGCCACAAGTTCCATGCCTTAGCCTGGATTAACCCTACTGGAAGACAGGATGATTCGGACAAGTTTTGCACCCTTGACCTCAAGATTTCAGGCTCATACCAGTATTATTTTGGCCATGGGTGAGTTAGTTGCATAAAAATTATTAAAATTATTCAAAAGAGTATACTGTCAGTTCTATATTTACATATTGTTAAAAAACTGTACAACATGTCCTTCATTTTTTTTTTTTTTTCAGAGATAAGGAGAAGTCTGGTGGTGGATATATCGTGGTGGACCCAGTGCTCCGGGTTGGGGCAGACAACCACATCTTGCCTCTAGACTGCATCAGTATCCAGACATACCTGTCCAAATGCCTCGGGCCCCTGGATGAGTGGCTGGACAGGCTAAGAGTTGCCAAAGAGGCAGGTAAGAAGACGGCTGGTGCTAATAAATTAGTTACTCATACACTTCCCCAGCTGCTAGACTATGCAGGAACTGAACAAAGAGATTTAAAGTGGTTAAGTTAGTCAAAGTTAGTTAGGCCAAGTTAGTTTTTCAAAGTGAAAAAATTTATTTAAGAATACTGACCATATGTAGTCATACACAGTAAGCACTATCATTGAAATGCATGATCATACTTCTTTAAACTACTGGATTGTATATATTGTAATGTTTCCCATGAGCAATGTTCCTTTAAGATTCATTTATGAAGGTATATGGCTAATTTGTCATGTCATAGTTTGCTATGGATTCCATTTATGTGGTTTTATTACATTGGTAGATTAACTGAAATATCTCAAAATATTCAGTTAGTATTCGGTTTCAATGTAACTGATTTCATATGCATCTTTTTTAGGGTATAATATGATTCACTTCACACCACTGCAAACTCTCGGTGAGTCTCGCTCCTGTTACTCTCTGGCCGACCAGCTGGAGCTTAACCCAGACTTCTCCCCTCCCGGAGAAGCCTACACCTGGACAGATGTTGGCAACCTTGTGGAGAAAATGAAGAATGAGTGGAATATGCTTTGCATCACAGATGTGGTTTACAATCATACAGGTGCGTGTTTTTCCATTTTTTTTATTATCTAGTTTCTAGACATGTTTCTACAATGCTTCATGCATTTTTGGTAGTTTGAGCACAACCTGTTACCTTTTTAATTCAAATAACTCATAACATCTACATGCGTAGTTGTTATAAAAGAATTAGCAAAATGCCGTTAAATAATTTTAGATTAAGAGTAACATGTCACACCCACAGGACACCCAAAAGGATTGCATGTCAATTATCCGTTTGTGGGGTCCAGCTATAGAGGGTTCTCTTATTCCAATGGAAAAGGCCACAGTTCCAAAGTGATTGACTGTAATCTTCAGTAAGCCCCCACTAAAAGCCTTTGCATTGACTTCAATTCTAAAAATAGTTTATTTACAGAGAACAGGAGCTATTGGTGCAACATTTGGCCTTTCTGATGTTGTACTGTGCTGTGGTTCAGCTGTTGTATGGTGCTGCTAGCAAGACCCCATATGTGAGCTGAATAATAAAGAGAAACCCTTTAAAACTTGCTTTCAGACAAGCTGACTGACTGTGGCGGTTTAGAGAAGGCTAATGTGTTTACAGATGAGTAACTGCAAGGGAATTTGAACTTTTAATTTGCTTCGTGTCGTCTTGTTACAGTCTCTGTATGACATCTCTAAGCATGTCACTGTAAGACAATCTTTTCTTGCTGTGCATGGATGTGTTGGGGTAGTCAGGCTTAATAGAAAGCAAAGTTCATAGTTCATTCTTTCTACCAGAACTCAGCACAGCTAAAGGTCAGGGGGTACGTGATACCTTATCTAGAGCTGTGTACAAATGCCACGAATTTAAGCAAGGGGAAGTTCGGTGCGGCGTGGTGCATGTATGTTTGTGCAGGTTACATATATACAGTGGGGTCCAAAAGTCTGAGGCCACATTATGAAATAAATATACAATTGAGTTCAAAAGTAAGGCTGGATAAGATTTTTTATTTATTTATTTTAAATAAGTCTCTAATGCTCACCAGGGCTGCATTTATTTGGTAAAAATAAAGTAAAAACTGTAACAATATTATTACAATTTAAAATAGTTGTTTTCTATTAATACATTTTAAAATGCAATTTATTACTGTGATGGCAAAGATTTCTGAAGGATCATGTGACAGTCTTCAGTGTCACATGATCCTTCAGAAATCATTCTAATGTGCTGATATAGCAGCTGAAAAATAAAATGTGATGCTTTATATTTTTGTGAAAACCGCAATACATTATATCATGTTCTTTTGATTATGAGAACATTCAAAAGAACAGCATTTATTTGAAATGGAAATGTTTTGTAACATTATAAATGTCTTACTGACCGCAAACCTTTGAACGGTATTGTAAATAAAATAAATGTTTAAGGTTTATAATGAGTAGTTCATTTTTAAGCTACATTTATTGTTCATTCTGTCTTTTTAGGACCAACAACTTATTCTTAAAATACATCGGTTGTGTAATTAAATCCAAAAAAGTCCATACCATTTTTTGGTTTGTTTCAGCAAAAGTAGAAACACCAATTCAATGACTTTTATGTGATGCCTGCTTCATCTTCCATGTCCTTTTTTGCTAATTTGTATTACAATGTCATGATAACCACTCTGTTTTCCTGCCTTTCTCAGCTGCTAACAGCAAATGGATTGAGAAACACCCTGAGTGTGGTTATAACTTGGTGAACTCTCCTCATCTGAAGCCAGCCTGGGTCCTGGACAGGGCCCTGTGGCACGTCACCTGTGCTATAGCTGATGGCAAATACGAAGACAGGGGTCTCCCTGCCCTAATCCAGGATCACCCGCACCTCCATGTGAGCGAACCGCTGTCTGTGGAAGCCATAGAATGGAATTCAGTTCCTTCAAAAATAACTGTAATGTGTTTTCACTAGGCCATTCGTGGAGTTCTCTGGCAGGAAGTGTTTCCCAAAATTAAACTGTGGGAGTTCTTCCAAGTCAAAGTGGAGCCAGCGGTGGAGCAGTTCAGAGCTTTACTACAAAGCGGTGAGTTCCTGGATGGTTCTCATACACTTACGTTAAGAGAAATGCAAATCTTAAAGTCGGCATAAAACCGAAGTTGCGATAGTCTTTTCTTGTGTATTGAGACGTAGAGCTGAGCGAAATGGCTTCTCGCACAAGGAAAAATATAGACCAGGACTTTATTTTGTCCATTGTTGGGTGTTTGTGGTTTGCTATTGGTCAATCTCATGTAAGTGACAGTTTGTACCACCCTTGCGCCAGTAAACACATCATCAGAGAAGAGAAGAGATGTCGCTGCAAGAAAATATATATCGATTAAAGATTACAAGGGCACATGAAATGAAAAAAATAATGATGTGCGCAGATATAATAATAATACATTTATAAAAAATATAATAAATAATAAATACTTCAATATTCCACAGAAATTGTCAATTTTGATTTCATGGTGACTTTAAAGGGTTAGTTCACACACAAAAATAAAAATTATGTCATGAATTACTCACCCTCATGTCGTTCCAAATCCATAATACTTTTATTCGTCTTTAGAACACAAATGAAAATATTTTAATTTTAAAATTAATAACATTTTAAATGAAGTCTGAGAGATTTATGTCCCTCCATTTTAAATCTATTTACCCAAAAATCTGTCACTTCGCAATTTATATGAAATCGAGTGGTTTAAAGTCTTTTGAAGAGACAGTCACTTAATATGATGAACAGATCTAAAGGCACAATATGCAAGATATTTGGATTAAAAAACACTACCACGAAAAATCACTAGAACATTGTTATATATTTTGTATACTTAGATTATCCCAAATGTTTCCAACAATATATTTCACGTTTATATTATGTATTTTATTAGACTGGTGAGCAGCTGTTAGGATGTATTTATCGACAGAAAAATCATTGTTATATAGCTCAACACGGTTAGTCTTGTTTGAATCTCTTGTTTTCTTGATTTGTACCATGCCTCAGATACAACACTACTTTGATAACTGGCTAACATAGCATAAGCATCAGAAAGAGTTTTATTTGTAGTAACAGTAATACAGCATTTTCTCCACCATACAACATATTTTGAAATGAATTGCATGCCATTTAGCAACACAAGTCAAATAGCTTTTATTAATGTAATGTTCTAATATCGCTATAGCTTACTGCAATGTGCAGCAATTGTACCAGCCACAAAGCAAACATAACATAACTTTCAACGCACTCAAATGTATTTTTAATATGATTTTTTTTACCAAGTAAAACACACAATTGTAATTCATTAAGTAAAATGACATGTATGAGAAGTAATTCAGCACTCACGGATATTTTTTCAATGATATTAAATAATGTGAATTTAAACACAACTGTAACAAAGTTCATCTTCAGGGAAGAAGGAGGTGAATGTTAATCGTACAATTTGCGAAATAAAGTTCAAAACGAAAGGAGCGGTCGACTGCAGCATATAAGCATAATAAAAACAGGAACTTAAAATGTCTCAGGCTCTTGGACCTGCCCTGCTTCATACCACAGTACGTAATAAAACTTTATTACAGTAGCATGAGTCCTGTTGAATTTCTTTCCATCGGCTGTGGAGGTAAAGACGACAACTCTCATGATTCCACGCTCATTCACCGTATCATCAAGCTGCACCTGTTATTGTTTTGAATAAGCGACCTCTAGTGGTGAAGCTTATATACTTTTAATTTAGGCTTTTATTCACATATAAACATTGACCAGTCTTGTGAACTTGCCCTTCAATGTGTTTAGTGGTTTGTTCTAAATTGTCTGTACAGGAGCCAAACCCGATAGGAGCAAGACTGATGGCAAACAGCAACTGAAGATCATTCAGGACCCTCAGTACAGGCGCTTTGGTAACACAGTGGACATGAACTCTGCTTTAGAAACCTTTGTGCCCCATGGGTCAGTATGCTGCTGCACGTTTGATCGTGTAGACCAGGGGTGCAAAACTCTGTTCATGAAGGGCGACAGACCTGCAGAGTTTACTGCCCTCCAAGAACTGACATTTGCACCCCTACTGTAGATTGTTTATTATGCTTTATATAATATTCTACTGATGAATTATACATTTATGTTGTTGTAGGAGCAGTCCTGGTGCCATTGAAGATTGCTGTAACTGGCTGAGGAGGAGACTAGAGGAACTCAATGGTGAACAGTTTCATGAAATTAAGCACCATCAGGAGCAGGTGAGTCTCTCTCTGTACCTTTACCGTGTAATTTCAATGTAGTCCAGTGCAGTAATGTCATTTCTTTACTTTCAGGCTACTAACTGCATTGATGGTACCGTAAGCTATGAAAGACTGGCTGACCATGGACCCAAGCTGGGGCCCGTCACCAGGAAGCATCCTTTGGTTACCAGGTAGCACAGTTAATTCCATCAGCCTCTGCTGAAATTGTAGCACCATATTCCTTTGTGTAATAAAATTAAGGTGTCCGTAGCTAAGGTATCCGGGCCGGGGCCCCAGTGTGGGTTGTTGTTGTGGGTCCCCCTCGATTGAAATCTACTATTATCACTACCTTTCGCCCCGCTAGCAATTGTATATATGTAATTAATATATAAGTAATTTTGGCGCTTCTTTTGTCTGTATGCAGATATTTTACTTTCCCATTCGAGGAGACAACTTTGGAGCAAGATCTGGAGCTAATGAATGACCCAGAAAAGTCATGTCACTTCCTGGCCCACAATGGCTGGGTCATGGGGGACGATCCCTTGAGGAACTTTGCAGAGCCAGGTAACAGAATTTTGTAACATGTTTTCTTTAATTATGTAAATATAGTAGTTTAAATATGAGCGGTAAATAAACTTTTAAAATAAAGCTGGTATAACCACTACCATCCATTCAGTGGCTTAATTGTTGATTTATTTTGAATGTTATTTTTGTATTTCCTCATTGAAATTGCAATTTCGAAAGAGCTTTGAACATACATTTACTGTTTTAAATGTTTGGGGTTGGTAAGATTTATTTAAAGAATAAATAAATGTGTCCTTGCTGAATTTTGTTCAAAATTTCTATTTAAAAAAAAAAGAGAAGCAATAATCAAATACTAAAAATCACGTTTTCCTCAGAAATATTAAGCAGCATAACGGTTTTCGACATTGTTAATAAGAAGACATTTTTCTAAAAGTTTAAAAAAAAAAAAAATTTTCAATTACTGAAAAAAAAGTTTAAAAAAAAGAGAGAGAGAGAGAGAAAAGTTGTGCAGATTTAAGGTTTGTGAGAGGGCAGTGGTGTCATCCTGACTTCAAACACAAGGTGGCGATATCAACACATTTCTAAATCCTGATCATTGGCAACAATTTCCAAGCCTTTTTGGCAGTAAGGTCCATCAAAGTTGCTTTTTCTTCTTCTCCTCATTCTGGTCAGGATCCAATGTCTACATCAGGAGAGAGCTGATCTGCTGGGGTGACAGTGTTAAACTGCGGTATGGAAACGGGCCCGAGGATTGCCCCTACCTGTGGGCCCACATGCAGAAATACACAGAGATCACGGCCAAGCACTTTGTGGGAGTGCGTCTGGATAACTGCCATTCAACTCCACTGCATGTGGCTGAGGTACCGTGGCAGTGTCAAAAGACAGATTATTACTTTTGGCTAGATCAAAGATAAATAACCTGTTTGAGATTAACTATGTGTAAAGATGAATATTAGACATGGGGGGTGGAATGGGTTTTTTTCCTTACACATTTTTATATGGCAAGCTCATTAGTTACTGTCTTGGTTAGTACGTTTTGGCTGCTGATTGTTCCCCATTCACCGATAGCTCCGTCATTTGCTGTACTTCACACTAAGAAATATTAAGTGTGGCTTATTCTCCGTCTTTTGCTTATTGACAGTGTAACTTGGTGATTTTAAATTACGAAAGGGTGTCCCACTTTATATTAATCTTTAACTACTATGTATCTTATGTACATAAAAAAAAAAAAGTTTGGTACAGTGTACTTATTGTGTTCCTGTTGTATTGCAAAACACTTTTACTGCCATTGAGAGGTGATACAGGTAAGGTTAGAGACAGATTTGGTGGTATGGTTATGATTAAGGGTGGGTTATGCGGTAAGGGAAAGGTCAGCAGTGTAAATACATGCAGGTTTTTCTTTTTAAATAAAAGTAAAATGTAAAAACATGTATAAGTGCACTGTAACAAATCATTAATTTAAATGTTAGAACATAGTCAATAAATGCATTTAATATAAGTGAGTCCCAAAATGTTTCATAAGATTTTAAACCTTTTAGTAGACAAGTTAATATGTTTGAATCTCAATAAATTGCGTTGTACAATCTTAAGTCATGGTGGGATGTAGTTATACCCTCTGAAGGTTAACAGGGTTGACAGTTTTACAGTTTAATTTGACAATTCAAGCCTTGTGTTCAAGAGCAGGAAGTTGCAGATTAAAAGATGTGATGCTGATGTTTTCAATTTACTACACAAAATCACAGTAACAGGTTGTCTTAAAAAAGTTTTCAGATCGATGTTGTCATTAAAATAATGTTGCATAAACATTTATTTCAAATTTGAAACCTGCAGACAACTTCAAGTCTACTTTACTTAAGACGACTGAAGACAACTTTATGATTTCACTAAAATGTAAAAATATAGAAGGAGTAAAAAAATTGATAGCTTTCAAAATGTGCTTATTTGCTAATATAGCAAGGAGAAGTCGAAAACATAGGGCAAAATAACCTCATGAAAAAATGAAAAGCATAAAACATAAAATAAAACAGTTGCTGATTTGGGTGTTAACCCTGGAATGCATAAAGGGGGTGAAATTGACCTGGAATGTGGTGATTTTAAAAAAAAAAAAAATTTTATCAGTTAAAAAAAATATTTATTTGATATTCCATGTCTTTCATCAATGTAATTTTCATATTTATTGATCATAGAATGGGAAAAGCAAAATTCTTTCTACTACACATAAAGGGGGTCAAATTCACCTGTATTCATTTCCTGTGTAATTTACACTCAACACAGTATTTTTTTTCTTCACATTTTCATCAATAATATTTATTTACTTTATGCATTACTTTTTTGGTCTGAGCCAAGAATTTGCCTCAGACACCAATATGTGTCTCAATATCTCCCTATTTTATAATAGGTGAAAATCAGTATTAGAAATTAGTATATCTGAATTCAAGGTATTCAGAAAACAGTATCTTCTTCGTTCTGCCATGATTCTAACGTTCACATCCAATGGACACAACAAGAGTAATGAATGGCAGGGAAATAACACAACTCACTCTATAGCTCTCATGACAAGCGGTGGATGTAGTACATTCATTCTGCGTTAATACTACACACATTCATGCTTTAATAATATTCATATACACGTGCATACTTTTGTAACAGTCAGACGGTATGCGCGATGTAGTAGATGAGTAGAGAAAGGCTACAGGAAAGGACAGCTGAAGGCCCAAACAAAGGAAGAGGTGCAATCATTTTTACATGGTCTATGAGAAATGTGGGGAGTAAATGTTCAGAATTGAATGTACAGTACTCTATATTTATTTAGAGTTTGAGGAAAAGTACAACTGCATTTAAAATGATATATTTTGTGTCTTTTGTAATAATTAAAACATTATATACATTATGTTAAAACATTTGTGTATCATTTAAATTTTTTCATTAATTGGACATTTATATTTTGAAGAAAACCCTTCATTCCAACGCGAGTCATTTTGACCTCCTTGATGCATTCGTGTAGCATCAGTTAATGCGGTTTTCTAGCCAGCAACACTTCTCAATTTTAACACATGTTGTGCCCTGCAGGCCATGTTGGCGGCAGCCAGAGCAGTCAGACCCAACCTCTATGTGATAGCCGAGCTCTTTACAGGCAGCGAGCTGATTGACAATGTGTTTGTAAACCGGCTCGGAATAACCAGTCTCATCAGAGGTACTGGACAGTCTGTATGCATGACACTAACTATGTCTTATCTGTTTTCTCTCTCTTTTTGCACTGCATCACCTGTCATTTCCTTCTCTGAACTATCCAAATTTCTCTCCTGGATCTTGTTTTCTGTTTTTACTCATTTTGGCTTCATTTGAGGCATGACTTTCCCCCTTTATGAACCCATTTTCTGCACCTCACCTGACGCACTAACACCCGTGGTTTGGTTTCCTCTTGGCTGTCTGTCTTGCACTAACCCTGCTTGCTGCAGTTCATGCTGGATGCTGCCCGCACACTGAGGCCTGACCTGTACGTGGTAGCCGAGCTCTTCACAGGCAGCGAGGAGCTGGATAATGTCTTTGTGACTAAGTTAGGGATCTCGTCACTCATCAGAGGTATGGCCTTCTAATAACTCAGGTCTTTGACAAAATTGAGTTGTTGCTAATTTGTTATGTTTTTCTTAAATTAATAAATGATGTGAAGTTATCAAACATCCTGTATTGTTACCATTCAAAAGTTTGGGGTCAGTAAGGATTTTATTGTTTTTGAAGAAGTGTCTTATGCTCGACATGGCTGTTATTTGGTCAAAAATGCAGTAAAAACAGATTGCAATTCAAATTACGTGTTTTTCTATTTGAATATATTTTAAAATGCAATTTATTTCGGTGATGAATTTCCAGCATCATTACTCCAGTCTTCAGTGTCACATGATCCTTTCAAAGCATTCTGTATTAGAAATCATTCTAATTTGCTGTTTCAAGAAATATTTCTTATCATTATCAATGTTGAAAACAGTTGTGCTGGTTAAAATTTCTGTATAAACTGTGATATTATTTTAGTCAGGAATCATTGATGAGTTTAAAGCATTTATTTGAAATAGATGGACATCATAAATGTCTTTACTGTCAGTTGTGATCAGTTTAATGCGTCCTTCCTAAATAAAAGTAGTAATGTCTTTCAAAATAAAAATCTTCCTGACCCCAAATCTTTAAATTTTAGTTTAAGTGGACAGAAAATGATTCTACACAGCTCGACAGCTTAACCACACATTGATTGACATCAGTGTCATTAGCTTTTCATCGTTTACTTACCTCATGTTGTGCCAAGCCTGTATGACTTTCTTTCTTCTGCACTAGAGCTTTCAAACTTTAAAAAGGACACTAAAAATCATAACTGATGACTTGTGAGAAGTTTTCTGATGTCATACAATAATGTTGGTTTGATTGCTTCTATTGCTCTCCTCATTTGTACGTCATTTTAAATAAAAGCATCTGCTACATGAATAAATGTAAATGTAAATGTACAATATGTTTGGGTAAGAAACAGACTTGTTGAAAATCTTGACCTCTAGCTCTCCTTGGCATGTTCATGAGAGGTAGCAATGTCCAATTCGTCACTTTTTTTCAGTTGGATCTTTTCAAGTTGCATACATTTTTTAAAATGAAAGTACAGGTTTGCAATGACATAAATGTGAGTTGATGATGATGATGATGATGATGTTTTTATTTTTAAGTGAAGTAAGCACATATTAAAGTGCCCCATTCTGCTTTTTCAGATATTGCCTTTCATGTAGTATGTAATATAGCTGTTTGTGAATGCAAAGTTTCAAATATCAAAGTGCACGATAAATAGAGTTATTTACTCCCAAAAGAAAGCTGAACTGCCACAAATTCATTCCATTCATTCCACAATAAGTGATTCTATTCTCACTTCCTGCACGAACCTCTTTAAGTTTGTAACGAATTTGCATAATGCTAGCCTATGGTCTTCGTTGCTTGCCTAATAATGTCTACTTTGAGCCACTCTCAAACAGTACTTGTAGCTGAGGCCTGAAAGAGTTTAGTTTGTGTTGTCGCCCTGTTGAGATGCGAATATCCTTTTTTTTGCACAGCGAAAGCAAAGCCACTTTGTATACACTTTTCAAAGGATGAGGACTCTTGTCTCAAATTGATAAAGTAAAACTGACGCCATCATTACTGTTCACATCCCTGTGTATAAAAGTGCTGAGGAAGCCTTTGTAGCTGAAATTCAGATACGTTAATTGCTGTTTTGTTTGTGATTCGAACAATCACCCCAGACTAGGCTATCTGACCAATCAGAGCAGAGTAGGCTCTCGGAAAAGAGGGGTTTAGAATGAACTCTTTGAGAACTGAGGTGATGCGTAATGTATATTATGAGAAACTTGAAGTGTTTTTGGACTTTGGATGCATGTAAGTCTGTTGTCGGAAACCTCCTAAACAAAATCAGGAGCCTTTTAAATAGCATACTAGGGGCACTTTAAACAGATGGAGTATTGATATTTTGCATTGCGTTACTTGTCATTCTTTGTGCTGTTGTAGAGGCGATGAGTGCAGGAGACAGTCATGAAGAGGGCAGGCTGGTGTACCGGTATGGAGGAGAACCGGTGGGGGCTTTTCTTCAACCCAGTCTCAGGCCTCTGGTGCCCAGCATTGCCCACGCCATGTTCCTAGATGTCACACATGATAATGAGTGCCCTATTCAGGTATCGCGTTTCAAACACGTTGAATTACATTATACATTAATGTTGATGGAGCTTCTTGAGTGAGTTTTTATATTGATGTTCTGTGTTGTAGATCCGCTCTGTTTATGATTCACTGCCCAGCTCTGCTATTGTTTCTATGGCCTGCTGTGCCACTGGTAGCACCAGAGGCTACGATGAGTTAGTACCCCACCAGGCAAGATATTAACTTCACACAGCCTCACAAAACATGGATTGAGCTCCTTTTTTTGAGTACATATTGAAAGTCCTTCTTTTTTGTCTCTACCATCAGATCTCAGTGGTATCAGAGGAGCGCTTTTATAGCAAATGGAATCCTAAGGCTAAGCCATCCTCCCCTGATGAGGTCAACCTGCACTCAGGAATCATCGCTGGAAAGCTGTCCCTCAATCGGCTACATCAAGAACTGGCTGCAAAAGGCTTTAACCAGGTAAATGCAGCCTGGGGGTTCACAGTGATGGTCATGCCACATAAGGAACATTTTCATAGTTCCTATAACTATTGATGGAATGATCCACTTTTTGGGGTGTTCCCACCGCAGGAATTGGGAACGATTTTAGTTATACAGAAGGAATTCCTTTTTGAGGGGACTGAATTAGCTCCTACTTCAGAGTAGGGTGTGGTACTCCACATTGGTCTTTAAGGGGGGTGGATTTCAGAATCCACCCCCTTCAAGGGTCTAACCCAACACAATAGGAACTACTAGTGACGTAAGAGTACGTTGATTGGCCGAATACATGCCATACGAAAACATCGGTACCCACCATTTTTAAAAAGCAGTTTAAGCATTTACCTGTTGCCTTTGTCTGCGGCGTTGCGTTCTTTTCCCAGCCTCAATGATATGTAGCACTGCAAGTCGTTAGTTAGTTTTTGGGGGACTCTCCTTGTGGCTAATTCTGTTAATAGAGAAGACATCACACCTACAGATAGCAAAAAGTATGGTTGCCAGCACTTGTTTAAAGTTCATCTGGCAAGTTTTGCCAACACATTAAAATATAATGTTAAAATGTACATTTAAATATTACATTTAAAGAGAAACTCAAAATAACCTGTATTTTTAAATATTATGAAAATAAAAATGACTAACTATATGTATTAAACACTATATTATAAACTAAAATAACCTGAAACTTGGACAAGTTTAATGAGTTTAAACTGTAACTAAAACCGTTGCTTAAACTAACTAGCTAATTAAATAAATGTTAAATAATTATATTTTTATAGATATTATTTCATATTTTATACATTATATATTTCATTTATATTATGCAATAGCATTACAGTATGGCATGATGGAGCTACACACTCTATCTTTTAGGGTTAAAAGATCCAAAGTCAAAATCCAAAATCCACTCTTAAATATTTGCATGTCAAAACCCAAACAGCAACTTTTTTTTGGCCGGGCAGTGTATATATATATATATATATATATATATATATATATATATATATATATATATATATTAAACTTGAAATAACCTGTAAAGTAGAATAAATTTGTAAATGGTATTAAAATCAAACTCAATTCAAAACTATAATAATCTTAAAGTCCTAAAGTTTTATCAATATGTCTTTGGGTGTTTTCTTAGGTGTTTGTGGACCAAGTGGATGAGGACATTGTGGCGGTCACCCGTCATTCTCCCAGCATGCATCAGTCAGTGGTGGCTGTGTGCCGCACTGCATTCAAGAACCCCAAACACCATCGCTATACAGACGAGGTTCCACCGATGTGCATCCCAGGTGTGTCACAGGCTCACCACTCCTGATCAGAGATGCTGAATCTTCTGTGTGATTAACTGGATGAGATATCCTCTCACTCTCTCTCACTAGCTACTTTTACATTGACGCTTTTTGTTTCAGTCGTGATACATCATTGCATATGCACGGTACTCCTCTTGATTGGATTAGGAAAGGTTTAAACCACCCCTTACAATCCGAATTAAATTTTAATCGGATTTGGCCAATTCATTCCGATTGAATTAGTTACGTGTGACTTTTTCTGTTCTGACTGTGCTACTAGTGCGATTACTATCGGATTATTAGGATCCATGTAAACGCAGGTACTGAGATTCAGTTCTGGTTTCTGGTTTTATTCTGTCTCTATTATGTGTCAATTGTACTTAATGCCTGACTGGAAGCCAATCCTTGAAATCTCTTGGTTCAAATCCTCTCTCACAGGTAAAATTGAGGAGGTGGTGCTGGAGGCGCGTACTGTGGAAAGGCAGGCGGGCTCCTACAAAAAAGATGAGAGAAGCATTAATGGCATGCCTGAGTACACGGTGGAAATTAAAGAGCACATCCAGGTAACTTGAGTGCTGTGAGACCACTCTAATTATAACTGTTCTAAGATGACACAATGGCCTCAGCAGAGAACACTCATTCACAAAAGAGCAAAAGCTCAACCCCTACCCCTACAGCCCTGAAAGAGCTCTTGTTTCATCTCAACAAATTGTTTTGCTAAACTTCCCCTTTCCTGCCTGGTTGTAAATGTCTGCCGCATGGACTTGCATGGACTTTTCATTTGCTGTACTGTCAACACTGCACCAGTCCATCTTATCATTTGGTCTCAGATATTACTTTGTTTTCGTCTCTGTCTGCTCAGCTGAAGGACAGCAAGGTGGTGCGGCAGGCTGGTGTGACGTCTCAAGGGCGCAGTGAATATGTGCAGGAGATCGTGTTTGAGCAGCTGACGCCTGGAAGCGTTATTGCTTTCAGGTTAGACCAACAGCTTTACTGTCCCTTAACCAATCTATGACAGTGGTTTTCAAAGGGTTTTACATCAGGATTTTTCTTAGATTTTGCACTGGGCATGAAGAGGTGATCCAACATTGTACCAAAAAAATTTTTATAATAAAAAAGTAACAATAACAACAACAACAACAACAGCAAAATTCGAATTGTATTTATATCAATATGAACTATATAGACCTGACAATATACAGAGTAAACATGTAATAGGTGAAATAGGACTACATTTATAAACTGGTATTGACATGAAATACTTTTGGAAAGTTGCCTTCCTACACTCCATTTAAAATATGTCAAAAAACACTTTAAAATGGCCAAATGGAGTTTTATCATAATCTCAATATTTAATGTCAACAACAAACAATTTTTTTTGAAAAGTTTGGGTTTGGTAAGATTTTTCAGTGTATTTGAAAGAAGTCTCTCATGCTCACTCTCGCTGCATTTATTTGATTTGAAAAAAAAAAAAATACAACTTGAAATAATTGTTTTCTATTTTTCTATTAATATATTGTAAAATTTACTTCATTCCTGTGATGGCAAAACTGAATTGTCAGCATCATTACTCGAGTCTTTAGTATCACATGACCCTTCAGAAATCATTCTAATATGCTGATTTGCTGCTCAAGAAACGTTTCTTATTATTATCACTGTTGAAAACAGTTGCTTAATAATTTTGTGGAAACATTTAAGATTCTTTAATGAATACAAAGTTCAAAAAACAACATTTATTGGAAATAGAAATCTTTTGTAACATTATAAATGTCTACTGTCACTTTTGATCAATTTAATGCATCCTTGCTGAACAAGTTATTATTATTATTTTCAAAAAATAAAAATCTTACTGACCCCACACATTTTTTGTAGAATTATAAGGTTAGTTCCATTTTATTACTTGCATTTATAACTCTTTTTTTTCCTGCTATCCTCACTCAGCACTGTACAGACTCATGACTGAGAACCACTGACCTATAGAAAAAAGTTTTAACTTTTAGCATCTAATTAAAGTTTATTTAGTATGTTTAAGTGGTGATATGTCTTTGTTTCTCAGGGTGAGTCTGGACCCCAAATCCCAGGAGCTGGTTGGTGTGTTGAGGAACCATCTTATTCAGTTCAATCCGCTGTATAAAGCAGGAAGTCTGTCTGATCCAAACACACCCGACATACTGAAGAGCACCCTGGCACAGTGAGTTCACATTAGCATATTTCAACTTTTGAGTTTTTAATGTGATGTAACTGTTTTTTCTTTGAATATATTCAAGATATTCCACATTTACCAGTTTCCACCGCCACAGCGCAAGCGCCCCATCTAGATCCGTTCCGCATCCGTTCCTACAAACGCTAATGGACATACCTTTCCTCTTTTTGTTGTGCTTAACAGATATTGCAGCCATATAGTCTTTCTATCCCACATAGATTTTCTTTCTTTGCACAGAGGACTGAACATGTATGTTTTGTTCATTGTTGAGGAGTTCTAAAGAAGCTTTTTTGTGTTTCTTCTACACACCAGGATTATGTCTAAGATGACTCTGGCTGATATGAACATTCTGCTTTTTCGCTGTGATGAAGAGGAGAAAGAAGATGGAGGGGGCTGCTACAACATCCCCGGCTGGACACCACTCAAATACGGTGGTCTGCAAGGTACAGATTGTATTTAAAAGGACTTTTATTTAAACTTGTATTCAAAAGGACAATATGCACTAGGTTTGTACTTTGTGTGATTAAATGCTTTCCAGATGTCTTAAATAAATCCCAGTAACTGGCAATAACTTTTGTGATTTCATCCACACAGGTCTGTTGTCAGTGATGGCAGACATTCGACCCAAAAATGATCTTGGCCACCCGTTCTGTGACAATCTAAGGCAAGGGGATTGGATGATCGACTATGTGAGCAATAGATTAATGTCACGCGGAGGCACACTGGCCGAGGTAAATGAGTCAAGTGATAAAAAAAATACTGTATATACCTGCTAATCTCAGGGTGTTACTGTTATCTGCCAAAGTTAAAAACTGCTGCTCCTACATTTAAATCCAGTAGTTAAATTTGTAACTAACTTGCACTTAGGTTGGTCAGTGGTTCCAGGCTATGTTTGCCTACCTGAAGCACATCCCTCGCTACCTTATCCCTTGTTACTTTGATGCCATTTTGGTTGGGGCCTACACAACTGCACTTGATGTGACCTTCAAACAGATGTCAAGGTCAGTGTCTAAACAAGACTGAGAATGATCACCCTGGTGTTTGTCTACCCTAGCCCATCCTCAAATTATTTGTGCTGTATGATTATTATTATCATTCCACCTTTTTAAACAACTTAACTTAAAAACAACATGTGTGCGTCACTAGTTATACAAACAAATTGACCAGTCATGAAACTCTTTGAGTAGCTTGATTGATTCTCCCAAGCTGGCAACCAATTGATCTTTAGTCCTCCTCCTCCTCCCCAGCACCACTTGTCTAAATCTGCTATGGGGTTCTACACACTTTACCTTGCAGAAACAGAATGTATCCTAATGCCTTTAATTCTGAACATTATTGCAGATCTAGTCCAAAAAGATCAATCCTACCTACACTTAAAATCTATTTTGAGAGTTGTCATTGGGTAGTTTTCTTTGGCCTGTTACAAGATTCCTATTAATGTGTGCGTGTGTGTTAGTTTTGTGCAGAATGGCTCATCTTTTGTGAAGCTGTTGGCTCTGGGATCGGTCCAAATGTGTGGCGTGGGACGAATTCCAGCTCTTCCACCTCTCTCACCAGCCCTGACCGATGTGCCTTACCGTGTCAATGCAATCACTAAGCAAAAGGAGCAGTGCTGTGTCTCCTTGGCTGCAGGTGACTCTATAGTTACTAGGGCTGGTCACGAAAGTTTATCATTTGCACGCCTTTGCAGGCCTAGCCAATTTAAGCATTCAATCGAAAGAGGTGCGAAAGACAACTGGCACGCACTGTGTGAGAATTTTTGTGCGTGCAAACAGTATCCTGCATGTCTCAGACAGCATGCGAATAATAAAATAAATTTTCTTTCCTGTCTCCTAGTGCTTGAACTGACAAATTCACACAGATTTATCTCAAAATGCTCACTTTGGCAATTATCCTAGTAAACATAGTCGGTTATGGCTTAAGTGAAAGACAACGACTGTGTATCAATATATTGGATCCATGCATTATTCTTAAAGTGACAGCAGCAAAGTGTCTGGGCTGATAATATATGATTGTAGGTTTAAACTTGACCTGGTGCAGTGTTTTAGCTCTGTGTCATTATTCTCGGCCTTGAATTCCACATTCCATAGGTCTGCCACATTTCTCTGCTGGAATTTTTCGTTGCTGGGGAAGGGACACGTTCATCGCCCTGAGAGGATTGATGCTGGTCACCGGCCGTCACCTGGAAGCCAGGTACTTCATTCAGGTCATTTCTACAGCAATCCACTGAAACCAATGTAAATTAAGCACAAGAATCTTTAAGCACCTCACAATTTGATTTTGATTTGGGACTATTGCAAGTTTAGGTATAAATTCAGCATATGCATATGCTGAATTAATTCATTATATAGGTTAAAATATTTATCAATCCAGAATCATTTGAGAAAGATTTGTGATGCATCAGTAAATGGATTATTTCCCCTTTTGGTAATATGGAGCACCTCAGACTGAGAAAAAAGAAAATGATTTTATTCTTGAGAAACAAGTAGAGATGATATTTATCCCTCTTAGTTCTTTCTGTTTCTCTTCATCTTGCTTTACAGGAACATCATCCTGGCCTTTGCAGGCACACTGAGACATGGCTTGATCCCTAACCTGCTGGGAGAGGGAGTAGGGGCCCGATTTAATTGCCGTGACGCAGTGTGGTGGTGGCTGCAATGCATTCAGGACTACTGTACTATGGTGCCCAATGGCAATGACATCCTCCAGTGTCCCGTGTCCAGGATGTACCCCTCGGATGACTCAAAACCCCTGACACCTGGCACTGTAGTGAGCACACCACCAAAAAATTTTCTTGACCAGTATTTTTGTCTTGATTTCCACTAAAATATATTTTAAATGTATACATTTATCCTTAAAACAAGATCAATTTAATTTTTTGCTGCAGATATCCAAAGCTGCTTAAGAAAGGGGTGTGTTCGCACTTGGCATGTTTGGTTTGATTCAAACGAACCCTGATGCGATTACTCTGTTAGTGCGGTTCATTAGAATAAGTGTGAATGCCACCATCCTAATCCTGGTGTCCACCAAACAAGCAGACCAAGACCTCTCACAAACAAACTCTGGTGCAGTTCGATTGACGTGTGAACGCAACACGGACCAAAGGCATGTAAACGAACCTAAAACAGGACATGATGTCACAAGATACAGCCCTAAAAAAGGACAGAGTGCTTGAGCATAACTGTTTTTCCTCGTCATAGTCGTGGCGTTGCCCATCAGAGTTCGGCACAAGCATCAGAGCCACATCTCCTCAGCAGATCTTAATTTGTGTGTGTGACGGAGGGATTCCTGCTGCTGTTTTGACTCCTTTACACATTTTATAAGCTCTTCTCGAATTGTCAGCTCCATCATATACCATCATATGTACGAACATACAGAGAGCACATTTAGCCCAGCACACAACATTGTTTTGGATGTTAGACAAGTTCTATGGCAAAATATATGCTGAAAAAGCTGTTGTTGTTTTTGTTTGTTTGTTTGTTTGTTTGTTTGTTCAGTGTTGACAAAATGTACAAAAAGTACAAAATGACAGTGATTATGCTAAGGACTAAACTAGGACTAAATGTATCATTTTCTTTTTTGATGATCTCTGCTTTAATGAGTAGAGAGTAAGAAAAGCATTGTTAAAAAAATATAAATATAATATAAAAATAAATATAAATAAAAAAAAATATATATAAATGTAAATATAATATATAAATATAAAAAGTATATAAATGTCTTTACTGTAACTTTTGATCAATTTCATTTATCCTTGCTGAACAAAAGTATTCATTTCTTTTGAGAAAGTAGACTGTTTCATGCATTGTGAATGTATTCTATTAAAATATTATCTTCATTGTTATCAAGATGTCATCAGTATTATTTTGTTTTGGTGATCCCACAGGATCAGCTGCTGTATGAGGTCATTCATGAAGCCATGGAGCGCCACATGCAGGGTATAGAGTTCAGAGAGAGGAACGCTGGACCACAGATTGACCGCAACATGAGAGATGAAGGTAAGGCCTTTACAAATCATTTTTAGGCTCTCTCTCTCTTTTTTTTTTAGATTTCTTTGAAAAAAAACTGATAAATCTGTTTTATTATGAACTTCGTCAGGCTTCAATATAGTGGCCAAGGTGAACCCTGACACCGGCTTTGTGTATGGTGGAAATCGGTTTAACTGTGGGACCTGGATGGACAAAATGGGAGAGAGCGAAAGAGCCCGCAATAAAGGGATTCCGGCTACACCCAGGCATGCACTGAAATCTCTTAAAGCCACATATATTCTATTTATAAGACTCCATTTATAAGTGGATCTCTTTTCTCTGTCTCACATTCTATGTCTGTTCCCATGATTGAATATGACTCTTTTGTTCCTAATGCAGAGATGGCTCAGCGGTGGAAATAGTGGGTCTGTGCAAATCTACATTGCGTTGGCTGGTGCAGCTGCATAAGCAAGGGCTGTTTCCTTACAATACTGTGACCATACACAGAGAAGGTGAGCTCAGATGGCCCTGACAGTGCTCATAACATTAGCTTTGTTCCAAAACTTAGTCAGCTGCCTACCTAGACAGCATTTTAAGGTATCATCAGGCACGCTCCCAATGCACACGCTGTTTCAAAAGGTAGAAAGCGAAGTGATGCTTCCTTTTAAGATACCTTTCAACAAGTAAGAGTAATGGCAATTATAAATCTATTTAATTCAGTACAAAAAAAAAAAAATAGTCTATGGAATGAAAAATCATCATTTCCCCCAATCATTTGTGTGTGTGTATTGTTTGTGAACATTTCATATAACTGCAAGATTCCATTTCAAATCATGGGAAGTGTTCATGTCTATGTTACACCTACAGGCAAACAGCTCTCTGTGTCTTATGAAGAGTGGGACAGAAAAATCCAAATGAAATTTGAGAAGATGTTCTATGTGTCCCATGACCCAAATGATCCCAACGAGAAGCATCCTGAGTTGGTCCATAAGCGGGGGATTTACAAAGACAGCTATGGAGCCTCCAGCCCCTGGTGTGACTACCAGCTCAGACCCAACTTTACCATTGCCATGGTGGTGGTGAGGATCAGATCTAAAAGATCAAAGATTCCTTTACTCCATTTATCGTGTGCAGGGCTGCCGTAATTTATTTGCTCGTTTTCTTATTTATTTATTCGATTTTTATAACATTTTGTACATTTCGCAATGTTTTATCCTGATCTTTAGCATTATTTTAGAGCCTTTAGAACTATTTACAGTTATTTTTGTGTTTTATGTTCAACTGATTTTATATGTAGCATCAATAAACACTCATATATACAGTTTATTTAAATTATAGCATTCATGTCAAGTATTTGATTTAAAGGGGCAACATGGGTTGGAAAAAATGGGTACGAAAAAATGCCATCATAATGCTCAAAAGTGCCAGTGAAAATCCATTATAGGGAGGAAATTATTAGTTAGTTACTAAATGTTTTATTGTTTGTAATTTAAAAAAAAATAATAATAGTAATAATTTATTGGTTTCCCTTCCAAGGCTCCAGAGCTGTTTACTGTGGAGCGAGCTTGGGAAGCACTGAATGTTGCAGAAGAGAAACTGCTTGGGCCTCTTGGGATGAAGACCTTAGATCCAGAGTGAGAGTCCTTGTTTTCCTACCACCTTACATTAATTATACTGCATTACCGCTTCCTGTGTGTGACTCAAGATCATTTGTTTGAATAGTGACATGGTTTACTGTGGCGTTTATGACAATTCTCTGGACAATGACAACTACAACCTTGCCAGGGGCTTCAACTACCATCAAGGCCCTGTAAGAACCACATGCACTGATTCATTTGCACATTGTCAGCTTTAATTCTTAGGGATTGCTTAACTTTCTGTTTATTTACCCTCATCAGGAGTGGCTCTGGCCTATTGGTTACTTCCTCCGTGCAAAGATCTACTTTGCTAAGAAGCTGGGCAAAGACACTTATGACAAAACAGTGTATTTGGTGAAGAATGTCCTCTCTCGCCATTTTGTCCATATGGAACGGTAAATGTTGCACAAACAATTATTGCTCTCCAAAGCAGTGAACAGTATTATCGCTTAATTATTTTGTTGACCAAAATGGATTTTTAAAGGGGTGGTTGATTATGATTTCACTTTTTGAACTTTAGTTAGTGTGTAATGTTGCTGTTTGAGCATAAACAACTGCAACAAACTACAGGACTACAACAAACGGCTGATAGGGACTACAACAACCTTTTCCCGGGTTAGTGACATCACTAACCCTAAAATTTACATAAACCCTACCCCCTAGAACACGCAACTAAAGGCAGGAACACACCGAGCCGGTGGTCATGGTTTTTCCATGGCCCGACTAAGTTTTCTCAGTGTGTTCCACACCGTCGGCTGAAGTTGGTCCTCGTCGGCTTTGTTTCGGCCGATTCGACATGTTGAATCGGCGTCGGGCCGTCGGTGAGAGAGAGAACTCTGATTGGCCTTTCAGTATAGCAAATGAGTGCGAATATAAGCAAAAGTTGTGAAAGCAAGCAAAGAAGTCATGACTGCACCGACAGAAGGTTGTTCTAATTTTACGTCCTCTTACCTGAGCACTCGAATGCACTCATATTTTCATAATAACAAGTGGAGGGTAATAAAGAGCATGATAAGGATATGCTTTGTTTATGGTTTTTATACATAGCAGTCTTAGTTTCACTTTCCCTTATTGAATATACGAATATAGACAAATATATCTGCTTAAATAGACAGTTTATATGCGGGTTTCCCGCAGCGGTTTGGTGTGTCAGGGCAACTTTGAAAGTCGTGACGTATTGTCAAGTACGGTGACCCATACTCGAAATTAGTGCTCTGCATTTAACCCATCTCAAGTGCACACACACAGCAGTGAGTAGTGAACACACACACACACAGTGAACACACACCCGGAGCAGTGGGCAGCGGGCGACAGCGCCCGGGGAGCAATTAGGGGTTAGGTGCCTTGCTCAAGGGCACTTTAGTCATGGTATCATGGTGTTGTTTATTCACAATCCCCACCTTCAATTCCTGCCAGCATGGGAATCGAACCTTCACGTTACAAGCCCAACTCCCTCACCATTAGGCCACGACTACCCCCTTTGGACCCAGAAGCTGCCGACGTGAGCCAACCCCGCAGTCTGCTTTCGTCACCACTAGTTCGTCGGCGTCCGCTTGGTGTGTTCCTGGCTTAAGGGGACAAGGCCATGTTGGGCTGCTTTAGATAAGAGGAAGAGTTACTTTAGTGTTATTGCCATGCCGTCATTATACACCGGACTGCTTCACAAACGAGGGTCAATTCAACGCTGGATTTGCACAAAAGATTAACATGACGACACATGCTAGTCGATGAGTAGAATCAACTCCACAGAAACTACATAAATTTATCCATTAACTGTTCATAAACATCCAGCTGCATTCTAAAATTTGTAACTTCTTACCGAGTCTCTCCATCAGTGGCTGACTCCGGTTTGAACAATGTAAGGCTGAACACCTTTACTGAAAATTGTCATTTTGGCTGCGTAAGATTCTCCAGCTTTGTTGTTGTTGAACAACCGAAGCGCGAGCTGTTAAAGCTCCGCCCTCTTTTGGAAAGCGGACCAGGAGCAACAGTTGATTTAAAGAGACACACACAAAAACAGCGGGTTTTGCTCACACTCAAATGGGGCGAATTTGACAAGCTATAATAAATGATCTGTGGGTATTTTGAGCTAAAACACATTCTGGGGACACCAGAGACTTATATTACATCTTGTAATAGGACATTATATTTCCCCTTTAAATCACTGATGCCATTACTAATGGCTGGTATAATGCAAATATTGCTTCAAAAAATTGAAACGTTTGTAAAAATAACGACCTATTTTCAACACTTTTTATGTTCAATAATCCAACTTCAGGAGTGTCATTTCAATAACACTATAGTCATGAGAACGCGCTTCCAACAACTGCGAAACTAAGCTGTACGTTTTAAATGTGAATGGAACAATAAATGATTATAAAAACAGATGATTAAATATTATGCCGTATTTGGAGATCATTTGCAGAATGTGAACTGCGGAAACATGTCATCTGGATCTGATATATCTGTCTTTTATTCCTCAGGTCATCCTGGAAGGGACTGCCAGAGCTCACTAATGAGAACGGCCAGTACTGCCCTTTTAGCTGTGAAACTCAGGCCTGGTCCCTTGCAGCTGTGCTTGAGGTTCTTCATGACCTATGAGCAGAGATCACGCCTCCTCGTCTTTCACAAGTGTTCCTGTGCAATCTTGTTTGTGTGCTCTTTCCTTGAACAGGTCTGAAGACACGTTAACACACATTGAACTGTAGTGTAAAGTACAACACAACATCCTGCACTTCCAGTATTGTTAATAAGATTTCCTCATCCAGCTTCTACTAGACCTCTAGAGACTGTGAATTTGCACTTCATGTAGCTGATTTGGGTGCATAGTCAAAATGCTGTTGTTATTCTGTCAGAATATTGAGAATTTGTCTAGTATAACCTATAATTAACCCATTGTCAGCAAGCTAATGTGTAGTGTTTGTCCTTCTTTTTTGCACACAAACATCTTTCACACTGCTGTAAGGTTAGGATGCACCTTTTGAAGCTCACAAAAATGTTTTTGTTTGCATGTTCAAAGTGACTGAATAATTAGGGAAACTAAAAACAAGGTTAAATGTGAAATAAAAAGGTTTAAAGACTGCGTATCTGGAATATATTATTTTTTTATAACCGTTTTTAATTCAGAAAACACCGACATTCTTGTTGTCAGCTATTTATTTTATTACATGTTTAAAGTACTTGCATTCTCCACAATTACTGCATGATTAACTTCTATAAATGCTAAAAACTTTTAGCATCAAGTTTTATTACCTATAATATGAAACATCAGAGAGTTTTTCTATAGAACTATTTATACTTATCAAAGGTTGATGGAAGTAAAAGTTAGTGCAAGGACAATCACAGTGAATTGCATCGCACTAGCCGGTGATCTTGTTGTAGATGGAGTGTTGTTAGGAGTCGTGCTCGGAGGGGACTGATTGTCAATTGGCCGAATTGTAGAGCTGTTCACCATGGTCCAGAAGACTGAATAGTCTCGGACAAATGTCACACTGTAAGGGCATTGAAATAATGGACGGTTATAATCAAGGAGTTTTAATTTAAGAAACTGCAAATGTATAATTTGGCTATTTAAACAAATGTTAAACGCATACACAAACTGAATATCACCCAGGGAGGAGTTAGTCGGTGCTTCCCATGTAGCCTCAAACTGGGATTTCTTGACTGCAGATGCTTGGCTGAGAGTTGAGTTCTGAGGGCCAAAACCAGAGTGTTTCCATGACTCATGCCTCATTTTAGCATTAAAGCAAATATTGCAGCTAATATTTAAATGTCTGCAATGAATACAGAGAGCAATGCAATACATTAACTCCATCTTAAAATAACAAAAAAGCACCTCCATATTAAAGCAGCTCAGGGCACGGGATTGGACGGTGTTTATTGATGTGAAACGTCCCACTGCAGTTTTTCCGTCCACCCCTCGAGCCTGTAACATGAAGCCTTGGAATTCGGAGGCATTCTCCACCGCCTGCAGGGTTACTGAGAGTTAAACACAGAGATGTGTGTTGACCTCTGCAGGCCTGTCAGCCTAACTCCAGTTGACCCCTGCTGTTTACATAATCATGAGCTTTGAGGAAACTACACTGGTAATGATGTGGAATAATGTGAGACCATGAACTTATTCTAAATAACAGCATAATTTTAAGATGTTAAGGTAGAATTACATATTAAAGTCTTTGAGAAGATCCCATG
Organism: Opsariichthys bidens; assembly: GCA_037194245.1. Taxonomy (NCBI): domain Eukaryota; kingdom Metazoa; phylum Chordata; class Actinopteri; order Cypriniformes; family Xenocyprididae; genus Opsariichthys; species Opsariichthys bidens. The sequence goes on from CM074295.1 coordinate 7,308,944, forward strand.
AATTAAAAAAATGGAACGATCTAATGTCTTCCGGTTTGTATTTCCACAGCATGAAGGTAAGATCTTACGGATTTATGAAGGAACCACTTGTTTAAAATCTTTCCGGTCTTCTGACATCAGTTATGACATCCGCCTCAAACATTACAATGCTCACGATAACTTTCGTTAACTTTACAATAAGCAAATCCACCAGCTAATTACTCTTGGACAGGGATGCCTTCGAAATATATAGAGTTACCGCAAAAACAATTCTAAAGATGGCTGTTTCTCTGGCGTGTAAGGTCTAAATGATAGTGTAAATGTTGACAACTTTACTTTTAGTTGATACAGGCAATGTATACATTGTAAAAAAAAATATATAAGTTGTAAATAAAATATTATTGGGGTATTTTTTTACAAGAAGGTTCTATTTCAGACTTTCTACTTCAAAACATCAAGTTTATTTCAATATTTCACTTCCTGTGTCTTTGTAATTATTTTTTAGAAATTTACTAGCAATTTCTTTGTGAAAGTGGTTTCAACCAATATTTCCGTGTGGTCACAAGTATTGATGACTGCACAGATTTTTGTCAAATCCGAAGCTCTCTAGAATGGTAAAGTCCCACCCTCAATACCATCTGCAGCAAGTAAATTATGTTCGTAGCTGTGACATAACTGAAGTCTACTGGCAATTTTTATAAAGGGACAAGCCTTTCGTTATGTCCAGCCCAAACTTCCTGTATCATTAGGAAATATATCAGCATAGGAAAGAAAATGTGCCTGTCAATCTTTAAACATCTCATTCATTTAACAATGGGTTACCAATAAACCTAGCATCCAAAACCCTATAAAGAAGAAGCAGCAGTTAGAAAGCGCCCCTCACCAGCGATGATTTGTCCTGGTGTGAATGTGGTGCTATTCACAAAGACTTTGTAAGGAGAGCTGTTTGACTGGGACTCAAATTCAGAGTGATAGGGGGTCATGCTTTGACAGGATGCCTCCACTCGCCCATCAGGGAAAGATGTGATCCCCCTCACACACGCACACAAGAGCAGGAGAATGTAAACTTGCATCTAAAAAAAAAAAATGTAATTGATTGATTGATTGATTCATTCATTCATTCATTCGTTCGTTGAAAAACGAACAGCATGATGTTGTAAACAGAGTTTGGGAACTAACCCTTCACCAAACCCGCCCCCTGTTGCTATGCCCGACAACACATGCCGCTCTCATGCCACACATCATTTTCTCACGCAGTGAAAATTACATAAAATATTGTAATTACTTAAAGAAGTTTAAACAATAAGTGCCGTATAGTGGCTCTTTAATGTGTCGTGACAGATCGCAGTAGCTCCTTCAAGCGGCTCGTGAACCGATCATCTCCAACCTACTAGTTCATGAATGGGCACACAGTTTTTCAAGTTCACGTTCACCAACGTACTAACTACCCTGACTGCTTTGTCGGATAAAATGCCGGATTTGGGGTTATGATTGGTCAGATAGCCTGTCAATCAAACTGTTTGCGAAGGGTCAATTTGAGAACTGCCCTAAGATACTGAAGCAAAAAGGATTGTATGTAACACTTTATATTAGGTGTCTTTAACTGCTTTGTACTTACATTAATACACTGTAAAATGTAATAAGTTGACTTTACTTAGAAAAAGTCAGGAAACCGATTGCCTTAAAATTTCCAAGTAAAGTAGAGTATTAATGATTAGTTGGTGTAACTTAACACAATTTGTAGAGACAAATTGTTAATCAAGTATAGTAAGTACTGTTGACTTAAAATCATTGTTTGAGTTAACTTTCTATTAGTGTTCACATTACTAGGAAAATATTAGGAAACCGATTGCCTTAAAACAACTAAGTAAAGTGAAATAGGAATAGTATGTTGTACTGACAAAAGCTTAGTAAGTATAGTTGACTTACACATGAGTTCAAGTGACTAAAAAAGAACTGTAGAGTGTACTTGATAATTTACTTTAAACAAAATTTGTTACCATTGTTGTGTTTAGCATGCTGAATGTTGTGACGTTACTAAATATTGTCACAAATTTAGAAGAATTTTATCAACCCACTTAAGTTTCACCAACTGTTTATATGTGTTTATAAGTGCTACTATTAATGATCATTATATAGACTAAGATATGAAAGTCATGTCATTTAAACAAATACTTTATTAATATATATAATATTCATATATATATGAATTGTGAATTTCAGTCACATATGTTTATGTGAACTGTGATTTCTTGTTGAATCACAGCATCAAAACAGAATACAAATGAACTTACAAGAATATAAATGAAGTGCCCAAGCAAAGGAAACACCATCCACCATAATGGTTAGTCCAAAATAAAACATTTTAGGAAAATCAATGTCAATTTATGAAGTCAGCTTATGTGATGTTCTCTCATATTTTTCAGTTGAATTGACAATTGAACATTTAAGATGACTTTGGCAAATCAGTGAATGCAAACAGAGACAGATAACTGCAGAAGTAGAGGAAATGAGGGAAAAGTCTATTAAGAAATGCCCCGCCTCAAAACTCTTTTTCTTTTTCTTTTTTGCTTGACAAAGTGGTACTCAAATCAATCAATTAATCTTTACTTGGGGTTTATGAGTAAAACAAGACATAGTATGTGAATAGTACAGATTATAGAGTTTTGCAATTAAGTTAAGACATTAAGTAAAGTTAACTAAAAAGTATGAGTTCAAATCACTATTGGATTTTACAGTGTAGTTAGGTACATAAATTGTTTGGTACAATGTATTTATTGTGTTCATGTTGTATTGCAAAACACTTTTGCTGCTTTTGAGGTGGGATGTGAGTAAGGTTAGGATAGTTTTGTTGGTAGATAAGGTTAAGGGGTCAGCAGTGTAATTATAGGTTAAATTAATTACAGCCATGCGTCATTACATGCAGGTTTTTTTTTTTTAAATATAAGTAAAAACAAATTGCATTAATCAATTTAAATGTTAGTACCTTGTAGTTAAAGGCCCTTTTTGGTAACACTTTAGAATACTATGCTGTCATTAATGAATAACTATACAGGAACAAATGATTAACACAATATTAACATTCTAGTAACTACTATTACCTACAAGAACTTTTAACTAACAAGTAACTCTGCTTCATGAATTAGTAAGTAATAGGGCTCAGTTAAACGAGGTTCATTATTAGCTGATAAGTAAATACTGTTTCTTCATAGGACTACTAAGAATTATACGGGTTCATAATTAAAGAGAGTAATGCATAATGTATAATTAACTCTGAAGTGAAGATTATGGTAACCTACAAGTAATGACTCGAGTGTTACCAAATCCGTCAGAAGAAATTACTCTCCAAAACCTTACAAAAACCTCAAAAGTTTACAATGACAAGTCATTACAAGAGAGATATTATGCTTTTCACTTTTGGATGCTGTTTTAAATAAGTAGTAATACCTTCTGAAGGATTTGGCAATACTTGAGTCACTGGGTTACACTATTATCTTTACTTTAGATTTAATTATCCATTATTCACATTAATTATTAACCTGTATAGTTCGTAGTCCTCTGAGGTATGAAAAAAATAGTAGTTACTGATTAAAACCAATAAAATATGTTTAAAAAAATGTATAATTTACATAATTTGCATGTTAGATTCTCATTAAAAGACAGCAAAGTGAAACCTACTGTGTAAAAGTGGGAAGTTTGGTTGTTCCTGGAACAGCAGAGGGGTTGTGGAGGTGTTTGAAGGCTCTTTATTGACAGGAAGGAGATTTGTATCCCGTAAACACAGACTGAATTTCATGTGGGCGTAAAAACTCTTTGTAATTGTGACTGAGCATACGTAATTTGTTTCGTAGCTTTACATTGTGTTCTAGTTTTCAAGTTTTTCTTGGAAATTTATTTTGGTTGTGAAATTGACATTTACTCTCATTAATTCAATATTTAGATTTAAAGGTTTATTTAGAAGCTAATGTCTAGGCCTGTCTGTTTTTTTTTTTTGGGACATGTCCATGTCACATATTCAAAGATCACATGGATATAATGTATTACACCAGGATGCATATTCAGGTGATCTCTGTTAGTTTTAGTTAAGAACTCAATTACATGCATCCATTTTTACACATTTAAGAATTACAATTGACATGAAAGAGTGAAGATATACATGTAAGAGAGACGAAGGATTAATTTCCTTATTATTCAATTATTGTTCATAATTCGTTTCATTTCCTCATTCTTCACATATCCACTCCCTTTTCTTTATCGTTTTCCCATAACAATAAAGTTGTTTTTCTGCCTGCTCATTGTTTTTACTCCTCATATCAAGAACCTATAAATCCCTCTTCTTCCAAACACAAATCAAAAAGCAACACAACATTGCTGTTCGGTTTTGTGAAGGTTGGTAACTCTTGGTTAAGACATTAAATAGTGAATTTAACGTTGATGTTTTCATTAAAATGTCAATCATTGTGAATGTTATTGTTCATCATGCTATTAAAACTTAAATACATCTTTTTTTATTCATCCTGTTTTAGATGCATTTACAGTTTCTCATCCTGGTTTTTTGGCTGAATCTTCATACTCTAACGGCATACAGAAATGGACTGGTGACTCAGGCATGCAACTCTATGACTCCTGGACATGGATTTAACTCCTCTATGTTAGAACCTCCATATACTGTCACCTCAGACGCCTCTAACTACACAGATGGTCAGGTGATCACAGGTAAGTGACAGCCCCATTCACCTGTAAAAACATGTATAAATTAAATCGCATTAAAGAGAAAAAATCAAGCCACGAGTGGAGTCTGCGAACGCACATTTTTAAACAACACTGTAAAAAAAATCCATAAATTTAAAACTTAAGTTCAGTTGCTGCTTTAAATGTTTAATCAACTCATTTCAACTTAAATTATATTACATTAATCTCATAAACTTTCATGAGTTAAAGTCATGTAAAACATACTACATACGTAATTTTTTTTTTTTTTTTTTGATGTATGTGTCAGTTTCTTTCAAGATCACAGTTAACATAACTGTTTTATTGTCAGTGACATTACAAGCAAATGAGACTGGATTCAAGGGCTTTCTTCTTCAGGCCAGGGATGAGAGGGGTCCAGTAGGAGCTTTCACAGTCATGGGAAACAATACTCAATTACTCACCTGTGTAACCGAAGTAAGATTTTATTAAAGGGACAGTACACCCGGATATAAACATTCCTGTCATTTGCTCATCCTCATGTATTTCCAAACCTTTAGGAAGCTTCCCTAAGTAAAGAAGTTTTGACTTTGCGTTACATAATTTTAGCCTAAAGTGACTGGATACATATTTGCATAGAGCAATAAGTGAATGAAAATAGGATTGTACTCGATGATGTGAACCAGCAGTCTGTCTTTCAGGGCTCATCTGTCAGTCATACTTCAAATGTTGTCAAAACAACGATTGTGGCTCAGTGGAAAGCTCCCAACAGTAACAACAGAGATATTCGGTTCAGGTAAATCTGAAGGTGTATAGGCACCTATTGTATCTGAATGTGTTCCTTCTTCTTTCTTTTCTTCCTCTTCCTCTGCTCTTGAGTCTCAGCCCACAGAACCGCTTGTGGGAAAATGATTAAGTTTGGTACACTGATTGAGGACAGTCTCAATATTATCCACAGCAATTCTGAATTCTCTAATTCAATCCCTCTAGCATCACCATCTTTGCACTTAGGTTTATGCTAATAAAGAGGAAGAAACAAAATTCTTTTGTTCTCTGATTGGCTCAAGATGATTCCATTAAAAAACTACTTTTTCAGTCTCATCCTACAGCTGGCTCAGATCATCTACAGACCATGCTGGCAAAAAGTTATTAAAAGCTTTTCGATAAACTCAACCATTCTTGAATATCGTGCAAAGAATTTGAGGAAGAGCGTGCCAGATTGCATGTGAAAAATATCTCCACATAGCTTTAGTGTATTGAGACGAATCTTGCTGAATGTCATCACAAGCATGACCTGAGGCAACGTTTCAGACTAACCTACTGGTTGGGAGAAATGAAAAATGGTTTGCTTATAACTTTGCTGAACGGTTTGCCCAAAAATTATAAAGCGAGTCTCTTTTAATTCAGTGCAGCATGAATGATTTTTCCATTTCAACAATTCTGGGCGCCATTTTGAAGTTTGTCGTACACATTAGCGCATCGTTTCGAAACTCAGTATGTGTCATCATGACCACGCCCTGAAGGTTCTCAAAATGTTTCTGAACAGCGCCACCTTCTGGGCAAAATTTATAGTGAAATTTCAAAAAAATGCTTTTGGTTCATTTTGCCTATTTTAATGAAACTGGAGATAGATTCTTTGAGTCATATCGAGAACAATGATACCGAACTTGCTGTCCACCATTTAGAATTTTCAACTTTTCGTAGCCCATTAGTCTGGCCATTGAACATCTTCAGACCATGCTGGCAAAAAGTTATTAAAAGCTTTTTGTTTGACCAAACAGTTCTTGAATAATGCATCAACAAAATGTATGGCATGGTGCCAAACTGATTCTGAGGCTGTAACTCTACAATGTTTTGGCATATTGACAACAAACTTGTACATGTCATTATTTCCTCGAACTGACCACACAACATCAAGTTGGCTCCAATTTAATCATATTTCAAGTGATTAATCCTATTTCAAGTATTTTTATCGTTGCTTTCATAATGCTGCAATAGAGGATTTACAGTTCCCTCCCCTTGCCTCATTTACCTTTAAAATGAAACACTGTAAGATGCTTTCAACAAATAATTATATGATATGCAGTAATACAAACTTTTTTTTTCTGCTGTCATTACTAATGTTAATGGATGTAATGGGTTTTTGCAGGGCAACATTTGTGCAGAATGCCTCTCTTTTCTGGGTTGGTGTTCAAAGTGATCCTGTAAGATTCCTGGCGATAAATCCTCCAAATGGGACAGTCTCCCCACCCAACGCGACTGTCTCCACAACCAACACAACAGTTATAGTCTCTACAACGAAAGCGACAGTCTCCACCACCAACGCGACTGTCTCCACAACCAACACAACAGTCTCCACAACCAACGCGACAGTCTCCACAACCAACGCGACAGTCTCCACAACCAGCAAAACAACTGGCGATAGTCCATCAATGTCTCTCACATGGTGTCTTTTTCTTCTACCTCTGCTAACAATTATTTAAAAAACTGGATAAAATCCTTAAAAATCAAATCACTGTTTTTTTTTTTCATTGTTTCATTTTTTCATTGTACCCATCTGTCATTTTTATATTTACTGTATATTATGAAGCTTGTATCAAATGTTAAGACTATATAGCCTATATGTTAATTATCTGTCCCAGCATTGTGAACTTTTTTTTTTTGCCTTTTTAGTTTTGCCTTTTAGATATTTTAGTAATGATCATAAATTAGGTATCATTTGAAAGTGTAAACACTCAAACCCCATCCAATGAAAACAGTTTTGAAATTAGACATTGCATTACCATGAAAACAAGCTCAATTTTCCTTAGTTAGGCATATGGCTTTGATTTTTTGCCAATTTGAGAGTCCAAATTATTTTGTAAAATATACATTTTGCATAAAACGACAAATGTTTAGTTCAGTACATTTGCTTTACAGTAAACTTTCATTCATTTGAAGTGCTTTCACTTCTGCAACAGTCTACTGAGTGCCTTCTTAAGCATTTTAACATGAATGCTTTACAGTATGTGTGAGTCTGGATGTATGAAAAAAGACAGCCCAGATCTCAAAACCGCTCTTAGTTTTATTTCTTCTTCTAGATCAAAAGTGGACACAAAATACAAACAAAAACAAAACAAACAAACTTTGTACATATATCATACGATGTGTTTAGAAGTGTGTAAGAGCAGAATCAAGGCTTCTACAGTACACAGGAGGAACCTGTACAGTTGTTTGATCAGAGGACAGTGTGTCTCTATCATCAGTAGACCCACGGCTCCTCTACAGTCCAGTTATAGGAGCTGCCTTTACTGGGTCCCTGCGGGACCACTTAAGGGCCAGTGCCCTTTTGATATAGCACCTTTCTTTATGGAGGAGAGAGTGACAGCAATGAGAGATGGAGGGCTGGACTTATAGTCAGACAGGGGTATAGTTCTGGGTTCAGTGCGTCCAGTATGTGGAGGAGGGTCTTCACATTAACTGCAAGGCCACAGTTGAGGAGCCAGATAGGCTTTACTGGCTCTTGTTCCTGCAGGACAGACAGCAGGCCTTCCTGTAGTACCAGTGAGTGCACAACTTCACCCGCAGGACAAGGGCGCAGTTAGCTGTCGCTTTATCCTGACAAGCATCCTCAGCTGGGGGGAAAAATATGAAATAGATATTTTAAGTAATAATTAAAATTAAAATTAAAGACGTAAAAGATATTCTTTTATCAAGTTCTTCTCATTAATTTGAATTAAAAAAATGGTAAAACAGGACAGGCAAAGGACCTCGAACTTACAATTTCTTGTAATTGCAATTAAATCACATAATATCTCATAATTGTGATTTTATCACACAACTTTGAATTTATATCGTCTCACATGACTTTATTTCCAACCAACGTTGTGTTAAGTTGTGATAAGTTGCGTTAAGTTATATTTTTGGCATTTTTATGCCTTTATTCGATAGGACAGTGTAGATGAGACAGGAAACAACGAGGAGAAAGCGGTCCAGGACTAGCAAAGGACCGCGAACTAAGATTGGAACTCAGGTTCAAATGCCATGCACTGTCTGTTTGACTAAAAAACGTGAACACGGTGGAACGGGCGGAGTGTTGGGAAACCTGTTTGGAAACAATCATGATTTTTGCAGTATCGCTTGTGGCACAGAAATTTCACACTTCACCGTCATAAGTCAAGTCTTTGCAAAGATGTCAAGAAAAGTGATTTAAGTAGATCTCAATGAACATCAAAGACTGCAGGTCTGTACTGTGTTCTCCCTACTAAATCTCTAACTGAGAACAAGGAATGTCACTGCTCTCCAAAAACACAAAATTGGCTGCCAAATTGACAACATGCATGATGCACTTGCCCTGCAAAGCTTAAAAACAACGAAGCATTAATGTGGTCTAGATTTCGCAGGAATTAGTTTGTGTTGTGCCAAGATAGATTCACATGTGCTTTTAATTGAGCCAAGCTTTTTAACACGCACCCGTTGCTGTGTTTCATTAAAAGGTACCGCGTAAACTACTTACAACTGGCATGATCAAATAACAGCCTTGCCAGGGTGCGTCCTTATAGCATCTTTCCAAATAAAGATAGATTGGATTTCTTTTCAGTTTTCTCAGGGCCTGTCTTGTTGCGTATCCAAGCTTAGACCATCTCTGGAGACCTCAGTCTGTTTGTATTTGCAGTGCTGTGGTTTTCTATAACAGTACCTGGTGGCTCAGTGGTGCAGGGCTGCACCTCACAGCTCTGCCTGGCCTCCGGTCTCAGTGTTGAATCGCAGCTATGGCCCAGTTCTTCTCCTTGATAACACTTGACCTCTCGCACACGCACTCCAATCCCACACGTCTTACTGCACTGCAGGGCACAGACGTGTGAGGGGTTAACTTTTTAACTAACCATTATCGAGAACAGAGAAATCACAGTCTGTTTTCACTGATGACTTGTGCAAATGTGTGTGATGTGCAAAAGTAAATATTTTCTAAAAAGTTGATCTTACAGAAGCACTGCATAATTAGTCTGTTGTCCTTGATGCATGTAGCATCCAATGAAGGTGTAGGTCAATGAGGTGAATTTGTATGACCAACCTGAACATGAGCAAAATCATCAAAATTGTGGGGAACTTTTACCCTTTCACATGAAACGGGCGGATTCCTATTTAAATGACTGGATTTCACCCAAAAACTTGTGACTGCACCTGCCGTTCACATAGGACATGTTCTTGAGTGACAGAATTGTGACATTGTTTCTTTTTTTATAATTGTGACTTTTTTCTGTCATTTCAATTAAATCCCATACTATCTCATAATTGTGGCTTTTTCTATCAATTTTGACTTTTATCATTTCACACAACTTCATTTCACATACTTGCGAATCGTTTGAATGTGTTCCTCCCAAACTTTGTTAATAAAGCATTAACTGTCACTTAGAAACTCTTGATTTCTCATCATTGTGACTATTTCTTGTATCTGAGACTTTATTTCTCATGACTATATTTCACAATTGTGACTTTATGACATTTGGCACGTGACATTTTGTGTAATACATAGTATTTTGAACTACACTGTCACAGTATGAGCCTAATATGTAAACATCCCAATGAACGTGCTACACATGGCATGAAATTCTGAAGAACATGTCAAACTCAATTAGATGAGTTTCTGAACCAGTTAAACTATAATAACCACTCCTAACCTGGGACCAGGAAGTGGTGAACCACTTGGAGCAGGGTCTCTCAAAACAGGCCGCGCTGTCTGCAGGTCTGAGGGATCTGTCACATATCCGTTCGGGAAACTCCTTGAACACACCACCCTCCAGCCCAGCACAAACCACCTGACGCGTCTTCACCCCACGGCCACATGTGGCATTACACTAGGAAGGTTCAAGACAAAATCCTACAGTAAAAAACTCAACATACTGATAAATACTATAATACTATATAAATAATGCTAAAATAATTAATTAGCTGCGGTACAGCTCACCTGTTCCCACTCTTGCTCCACCCAGTGGGCGTGACAGTTTTTGTCACCACACGGATGCACCGCCAGTGGCTTGAGCTCTGGATCACATTGCCCATCAGAAATCACTTTCCCATTACTGTTCTTACACACCACATAGCGTCTCATCCTGCCTTCCCCACACGGCCCTGAGCACTTAGAGAGGGAGAAGCAAAGACACATAATGTCATGTTTAAAGGACAATCTATTTTAAGTTTCCATGTGATATTTTATAGGATGTTTTCTGAAACCCACCGGCCCCCAGTCCGAGACGGTCCACCTGCGATCACAGGGTGGTCCCTCACACTCTCTCTGGCTGACTGGTCTGGTGGACTCGTTACAGAATCTGGCCTCCATGGAGCAGCGCACCTCACGGCTCCTCACCCCGCGACCACTGCACCTTGCTGAACACTATCAGAATGAAAAACACTACCATAACTGCCATATTTGGCTCAATATGGACCCTTTACATGAACTGTGATGTTGCAGTTCCAGTTATTATCTAGTTACGTTTTTAAAAAATGTAATACACATTTATAACTCTATACTTTGGGTTATATTAACTTGGCAGTGAATGACAAAAATGAATTAACGTGGCTGTGAGCGTATTTCTAATACAAAGGCTGAGGGAGTGATGGAAAATTTGACATCTGACTGCTGTAATCAGTCTCTCTATATTGTTTCCTCTTTTGGAAAGTTGTGGAAACGACATTGCTGATTTTTTCTTTTGCTATTACAGCCAATGCAAATACAAAAATTATATTTCCTGTCATCTCCCATTCACCGCTATAGATGTTTACCCACATATGACGACTTCTGCTCCTGAAACCCCCCTGAAATGTGAAAAGGCTCCACTGGTTTTGTAAGGCACATCCCTTGTGAAAAAAGTGTGCTTAATTGTACTGAATGTGAACTTGTTTTTGGAAAAAAAAAACTGCACTTGCAGATAATGTAATATTAATGAAATAAAAGGCCACTTAAGTGTACTTAAACATTTCTTAAAACACTTCAGTACACTTTTAAAAAGTGCACTTTGTAATAATGTCAAATTAACAAAGTTTTACTTCAAAGTACATTTTAAATCATTATGCTTTAATAAACTTGCTTTAAAGAATTGATATTGACTAACATGTAAAATACTTATGTACAATTTTAACTGTATTTGATATAACATTTCATTATAACATAATATATTTAAAATGTCCTAAATTGCAAAAATGTGTAGTTACAAATATATTTAAATGCATAACATACAGGTTTTAATACAAACTACGTTAAAGTATATTTTAGTTTACAATAAATAGAAGTAATTGAAATTACTTATTACATAAAAAGATGTACTTAAGTGGGTTAAAAAAGCTCTCTAAAGCTCAGCTAATTGCATTTAAAATCAATTTAAACTGTAATTTTTATTTAATTCCAAATATTAAATGTCTGAAAACATTACATTCAATATACACTCAAGTATATTTTTTGAACTATATGTACTAGTATCCTAAAATGTATTTCCTTTTCACAAGTGTTTTCAGTAAAGCTGCTTTGGAGCAATATGTATTGTAAAAGGCGTTGTGCAAATAAACCGAATTGAGATCAATGCAACTAACTGTGCAGAAAAACATCACTTTTGGTAGCTAATATTCTATTCACGTGTATATTTTCAATAAAGTCTTGAGACTAAAGGCTTTGCACACTGACTTCAGACCAGTCTGAGATCTCCCACTGCGGTCCGCAGCTTTTGCTCTTGCAGGCTTTCCGTGTCATGGGCTTCTGCAGGTCCGCAGCCTGACACAGCTCATCATACACAGAGCTGTCAAATCCCGGCGCCATCATTTTCCAGCAGCGCACCGTGCGGAACTGAAACCCCTCCCCACATGTTCGGGAACACTCGCTCCAGCGACTAGTTTCCCACCTGCCTCAGAACACAGAATACCCCAACGTAAGCTCTATAATCAACAGCATCTGCGGCTTCTAAAACATCTATGCTTGAGAATTTACTTACTTCACTGTATAATATTGCAAATTATATTACAACTCAAATAATGGCATGAAGTGTCCGTATCGAACCTGGGCAGGCACTCTTTCCCTGTGCAGAACTCATGTGTGGGCTCCGGTCTGGTCAAAGCATCACAGTAGCTCTCATCCACCTCTGACCCATCATACTTCACACATAAAGCATAAGAAGTGCTTATACCTACAGACACAAAGCATAAGGTCAGGTTCGTTATGTGTTTGCAAATGTGTATCAGTGTCTGTGCATATGATCTGAGTGTGCTTGTAATTGCACCTGTGGTACATGTTGAGCTGCAGGGTGCGTACGCAGATACCTTCCATCTGTACATGTCGGACATTGCGATGTCATGATCCAGAGATTCCACCTCAAACTCATTACTGCCAGAGTAGGGAGAAAAGGGAGAGAGAAAAAGGCAGAAGAAAAAAAAAGCACTTTCAATCAATTCAAACTGTCCTATCAAATAAAGCCAGAAAAGCCAAAAATATAACTTTAAAAAAACCCAAAGCCTATTGTTTTGCCGTACATAGGCTAAAACGAGTGCACATAACTCACCAGGCCTTAAATTCACCCATCCTGACACTTTCGTCGGTTTCACACTTTGTATGTTTGCTTAAGTCTGAACCAGAATTTGATTCATTGAACTACATTACCATCAATACTGTTATTATAACAGAAAATGTAAATCCCCTGAGTTCCTGAGTATCCATAATTTAAGAAAAGGCTCATTTGTTTTTCATAATTTCAGGTTAACTTGCCCTCTGAGAATAGAACGTTGAAGGCTGGGAAAGGAAAAGCTTTCTACCCTTTTTCTACCCTAACAAGCACATCTGTGGAAAGATGCAGTGCCGTTTTGAAAGATTGGTCCACATTTCCATTCATAACAACTCAAGCCAGACCATGGCAATAAATATGTCAGAGTATTCATTTAAAGGCTCAATCCGCTCATATGCCCTCTGTCTGACCTCTCACTGTGGGGGGTCTGCACTGGCTCCACCTGGTGGAGCTGGAGAAGGTTGATCTGGTGGTTTGTGGAGTCATTAGTCCTGGGCTCAGACTGAAGCTCTCCTTCTGAACCGTGCATGTCCAGGCTGCCTGGGTAAATCTCCAGTGTCAGGCTGTTGTCAAGTGAAGAGCTGGAGTTGAGCTTGACAATGGCACAACCTGAGAGTGCAGAACCGTCTTTACAGGGCTGTCTGGAGCCGGGAGGCCATGACGCCCCATCATAGAAGAGACTCTTCAGAACTGGCATAGAGGTGTGATTGGAGTCACTGGAACTAGACGAATCACCATCAATCAAGTTGGAATCAGGGCCTGGACAACAGCAAAGCATGGTTAATTAGTCCATGATCAGATTTCCTTTATCTAAAGTTGTGTACAATATTTGCAGTATGTGCACTTGACAACTTCAAATTATTTTTACAGAATGCACTATAGAAAAATGTACCATATTCAATAATAAAATATACTCTCCCGTTCAAAAGTCTAGGGTCGATTTTTTTAAATAAATGAATACTTAGATTCAGCAAGGATACATTAAATTGATCAAAAATGACAGTAAATTTATTTTCTAATTTTTTTTTTTTTTCAAATAAATGCTGTTCTTTTGAACTTTCTATTTGTCAAAGAAAACAACACTCTAAAAACTATATTAAACTTATAATGATTTCTGAAGGATCGTGTGACACTGAAGACTGAAGTCCCACTTCACAGGAATAAATACTTTTTAAAATATATTAAAATTGAAATAATTTACTTTCAATTGTAATAATATTGCACAATTTTCATGTGTATTTTAATAAAATAAAAATAAATGTATCCTTGGTGAGCATAAGAGTCTTCTTACAAAAGTTTTTTACTGACCCCAGTCTTTTGAAAGGTAGTGTATTTAACTGTACTGTAGAAAAATAGCATGTTTCATACAGTGTATTTACAGTGAAAAACTATTTTAGCATTTTTTAAAATTACAAGCTAGCTAATCATTTAGCTCATATTAACTGATTTTTTTATCTGTCAAAACTGTAATACAATTAACCAGAATTTAATTTAATTATTATTATACAGCATTCATTGCAATATAATTATTTTTCAAAACAGATTTTTTTGATTGTTACAGTGCATACACTAAAATATATAGGCACTTATATGATGTTTCACACTCTGTACAATTACTTAAGTTTGAAACTAAATTTCATTGCCCTTTCATATTAAATGTTGATTCAAATTAAGTTTGCTATATTATGTTTGATAATTACTTATAATTTATAAATAACCTTAAGTATCAACTACAACCGTTTATCACCATCACCACAACAAAAGCTGAAATAGAGAACAAGCTTGTTGTTTTTGTGTTTCAAATTGGAAAATATTCCCACATTTACATCAATCTTGAACCATACTGTTCTTCACAAGAACAGACCAAATTTCTATTACACAAACCTCTAATGAGAAAGCAACATCCCAACGAATGAACCTAAAATGTTTCCCCCTAAAAATAACTTACCAAAACCTTGTGCCTCAAGATGGTGCATTTCATCATCAAGCTCGTTCTGGAGGACCTCACTGGCAGGTCTAAACAACACCAGACCAGGGAGCTCACTGAAGTTTACAGAGGCCTGGAGTCCCCACAACAGCTCCTCATGGTCCACATGCACCTCATCATTATCTTGGGCAACCAAAGAAGTGTTCTGATTGTCTTTCTTTCCATATTCCTTACGAGCCTCGATTTCATTATGAGTGGAGGAGATCTCCGTAGAGGACGTGTTAACCTTCTGCTCTGCTGGTGAAGGATCTTTGGATGTCTTTGACATCAGGTTGCTTATTTGAGGCTGCTCAGGGGTGGAGGCCATAGGAGGTGCTGCCCTCAGCTCCGCAGCTCGAGGAACCGTGTACTCATATGTGATGTGAGGCATCTTTCCATTGAGATTGTAATACTGAACATAAAAAAACAGACTATCAACTCGCAAAAAAGTCACATTTATTATTGCTTTATAGATTGTTTCAAAAGAGCTTCACATTAATTAACAGGAAAATAACAGTGTTAATTTTGTGAAATTCATCAATTTCAGCTGTAAAACAGAAGATAGTAGCCATTATTCAGCTCAATTTAGTTCAGTGTTGTTTCAGTTCAATTGAATAACTGTCAATGAAGCGCATCAATTTCTCAATTCAGCAATGAGCAGCTCTAATGAAGACAACCGTGTCATTATTCAGCTCAAGTGTTGATTCAGTTCTGTTTAATAACTGTGTTGATGTTGCAAAGTTACAGTCATAATCCAGTTCATTTCTGTTCAAATTTTGTTCTCATCCAATAGTGTCAGTGCAGTTAAATATTACTTGTCTTTAATACTACATACTACATGCTGTCTGAGATATTATCAGACGATCACTTATGAGATTAAATAAAAAAAAACATGGTTGTGATTTTACATACCTATATACCTACCATGACATTCAGGGCCTGATGGGTGGGACCCTGAGCCATGATGTACTCAAAGCCATCAGAGAAGAGGTTAGCCGGCCTCCTATACTTAAAAACTGTCCCAGCAACATGGAAGTTCTGTGGATTGTCAATCACACTGTTCCCATTGAAAAAGAAGTGACCAGCTTCATCAGACAGAGCTGGAAGATGATGAAAGATACATTTAATCACTCTTTATTGTTCTCTTTGCCCACCAGAATTTTGACTGGTCCACCAATGGAACTCTTACCCAAAATATTTTCAGTTTTCCGCCGCTCTATGATTTGGATATCAGTGGCACCAACTGGTATATTGGTTATGAACACATAACCTAAAGACACAAAGACGAATGAATACATTTTAAATTTTATGTTAAAATAATGCCTGTGTTTAATGACCGTGTCAAATGAAGCATCTTCATTAAGGGATAGTCTATCAAAAAAAAAAAAAAAAATTCTGTCATTATTAACTCACCTGTAGTTACATGTTTTATGTTCTGTAGAAGATAAAAGAAGATGTTTTAAAGAATCTTGACCAAACAGTTTGGGTTCCCACTGACTTCTATTATATGGACAAAAAAGCTGTTTGGTTACCAACATTTTTCAAAATATCTTTTATTTATGTTCAGCAGAAGAGAGAAGTCCATACAAGTTTGGAAGAACATGACGGTGAGTAAATGATGAGAGAATTTTCATTTCTGGGTGAACTATCCCTTTAATTTATTAAATGCATGGATAAAAATGAACAAAATTGACTGGAGATGGTCTAATCAACCCTTAATGCTAACATAAGGTATACCTAACTGTGTGATCCCTTTCCGGTAAGATCCTGAGACACGATAGCAAGAACCACCATTTCCACCACAGACTCCACATTTGTCTATGGTTTTACTGGAATACAATTTCCCATCACACCCTACCACCTGCAACCAAGACAACAAAATAGTTAGCACTGAACATGATCTCACAAATATAAGGCAACAGTGATCACTTCATGACACCAAAGACTTTAAACCTATCCCATGAGGTCACACTTCAATCTCATTTCCTCTGTTTTTACATTTAGATTACCTTTGCTGTATCTGACAAAATAATAAAAAGAAATTATTAATAAATTGCAACATTTGACCATATCAGACTAGCAATCATTATGATAACAACTTTTCTAATGCGATTAATTTAAAAATGTGTTTCCAATTAGTCAAAACAACAGCATAAAATATTACAATTACGTAGTCAGATGACATTATTTTTGGATTTCCATGTGTTCACTGGTGCCATAAACCCTATTCATTTGCACAGTCACACAGAGCGAAACACAACCGAAACAATGTTCTTTCGCAAAATGCATGCTGTTTTGTTTTTTAACAGTTAGAGAGACAAAAAATACTGAATTTTTACTTAAATTTTAATATTGGGAAATATTTTGGTTACACTTTATTTTACAGTCCAGTTCTGCATGTAAATACTATGTACTTATTACAGCAATTACAATAACTGGGTCATAACTAGGTACTAATCCTGAACCTGCCTCTAAACCTAACCTTAACCCATGTCGTTACAGTACTTTTCTGGGTAAGTACACTGTAATTACACTGTAAGTACACATACTGTAAAACAAAGTGTAACCGTTATTTTAGTTGTCGATGTATCAGTTAACATGACAATAATTACCTGTCGGAATTTTAAATATTAGTGCATAATTCATTACTAATAATAAAATATATAAATATTAATTTTAGCTCAACAGATTTCATGTGTCCATGTCTGGTTTTATTATAAATTTAGAATCAATTTAAGCGTGAGCTTATTGATGATTCACGATTTCTACACAAAACAGTTAGCTGAGACCGAATGCTATCAACCAATAAAATGTTAAAAAAAAATTAAAAACAGCTTTGCTAGAATGTCAACTATCCTAAATACAGCATTACTGTAGCCTTCTCAACTTTCAGGACCTTGGCTTCTTGAAGCTTGGCATAATCTTTGCCCCAAATATTGTTCTGACACACCTGACACTGGCCCTCAATGCAAACACCCTGGTAGATGCCGTCTCTGCAGAACGTCCCGTCGTGGGCAGGCACCAACAGCTGCCTTTCTCCTGTGGTAGTGGTGCACTGGAGGTCACATGGCTTATTGGAGATGTTGATGTAATCATCTGAACAGGAGGTGACATCAGTAAAACATCATTACGATCAAGGCTTTAGAGAATTCCTCTTGAGATAATAGGTCTTTATGGCATTGAGAGGCCTCTTTTGTACATTGGGGACTATGGGCTGAGGAAATAATCCTAAAGGGGCATCTGTGAGCTATAATAGAGCTGGCCAGGGGCCAAGACAAGAAATTCAGAAGAGTCTAGAACACCGAAAGGCTGAAAGACGGAGAAGGAGAGCAAATTAACTCAGAACACTAAAGTGATTTTTAAAAACAGAGAGAGAGAGAGAGAGAGAGAGAGAGAGAGAGAGAGAGGGGTGGAAAAAGCAAACACTGAGACGTTTTTTACCCGGATAAAGTGGAACCCACTCATAGTGCTTCCTGCCGAAGGCTTTGGCATTGAATTGAGAGCACTGGTGCTGTTTGAAGCTGATTCTGCTGTTTGGGCATGGCTAGGCAAACATCCAGACAACAATAAAGACACAGTTCGTGAGCCAGGCAGCAGGTCAAACAGCCTGCAGATATTAGAGCTTCAAGCCAACATGTGTAAAAATGCACAGTTATGCCAGTTGGCTTGGACTGAGTAATCCACCCAGTAACAGTCATATTATTAAGAGCTATCCTTTAATTATACACAATCATCTTTAAAAGGATCTCATAAACTTTAGGTCATACCTGGTTTTTACACAGCTGATACTGTTTGGACGGTCCAGTGCAGAAGGAACTGTTGATGTTGTGGGTCGACGTCAGTCTGAAAACAGTTCATCTGTATATAAGTATATCTGTATATCTTGATGAAACATAACATTTTTATTAGGGATGCACAGAATGTTCGGCAACCGAAATTAATAATAAGTAAAAAGGCCGAATAAATTTTGCCGAACAATGACGTTTTTAATGATGTTTTAACGTTCACATATCGCGTCTTTTCCGCGCGCATATTCTTTATATCCTATGTGGGCGCGCGGTAACCGCGCGCAAAACGGAAGGGACGCGCATGCGGTGCGGCGCGCTTGTTTTTTCCGGGCGCGCCTGTGCCGCGGCGAGATGAAAACATCTCAACTTTCAGCATGCCGCAAGCGCACCGCAGGTCATGTGACAAGAACCAACCGATCAGCTTCGACCTTTCCGTAACAAAACATGGAAATCTCAGCCGAACAGCTGATCATAGCTGTACAGGGGGGTTGTTATATCTCATTTACATAAATATATCTAGTAGTAAATCTAAAGCAAGGGCTAAAAATCAATTTATCCCTTGCTGAAACTTTCTCATCGTCAGAATCCACGGTTCATGGTTGCATAGCAACGACAGACGCCACAGAAGCGCGAGCTCCCGAACGCTTGCAAAAGAAGGAGGAAGCGACGCGGCCGCGCTTTACACACTTTATTAGGCGCGATATGTGAAGTAGGCTTATGTCTAGGACAGTTATTTATTTGTTGTGGGTTCATCTACAATTTTTTGCACTATTCAATGCACATTTGTTGTTGTTGACATACAGAGTTACATTCTTTCAGCAGTCAGTTAGGCATAACATAGGCTATTCAAGAAGAACATAGGCTTCAAAGATGGCCAAATAATTTTTATTTTTTTTATTTTACTAATTTATTCATTTTAAGTTACATTGTGCTTTGTTTGTATAATATCTGCTGGAATGTTAAAAAAATGTTCAGTGTTAAATATTTTGAAATTATATTTTTGTTATTTGATTTATTTCTCTGAAAAGCAACACAAAATAGTAAAAAGCAAATTTTTACTATTTAATTATTGTAATGGTGAAAAAATTGGCAAAATAAATGGAAAAAATGCGAAACACCGCGTTCGGTATTCGGCCTTCGGCCAAGCATTTCATTATTATTCGGCTTCGGCTTCGGCCAAGAATTTCATTTCGGTGCATCCCTAATTTTTATTCATTCATGAATGGATCTGTAACCGTGTAATGGCGGACAACCAATAAATGACCGATATTAAAATTCTATACCGTTCTCGCTTAAAAATAGTATAACAATGTTTGATAAAATACAACACCATAAAATCTGTCATTTTAAATGATACAAGTGAATTTAGGCATCACAACATGGAAAAATGGACATTCATTTCGAGATTAGTTAAAGATTACATTTAACAGCGTTATTAGTGTTTTAAAAAATGTATGTAAAATAGGGAAAATTAATTAAATAACTAATATCAGCCATTACCAATAAATCTTGAATATGGACCAATAACCTTTATAAGGTTCCGATATTCCTAGAAAATTACCATGCTTTTTCAGTTTTCAGTTGTTTTTGGCTATTATGCCTATTGAAAAAATCTACAGTACAGGACCAAAGCAGTCAAGGCTGCTTTATCCTGGTTAGCACTGGTCCGACCGGTGTTATTTTAGTATTATTTATAGGGATGCACGATATGAAAAACTTTAACCGATACCGATAACCGATAATTAGGTCCTTCTCATGGCCGAAACCGATATAGACACTGATAACCAATAACTTCATATTTTTATATTAAAATTTCCATATAATCTGCAGTTTGTGCACGCAGGAGAATAGAAAATCTAAGATGCACTGATGAAACTGATATTTTAGTGGCCTAAATATAATAGCAAACATCAGTCCTGATTCTTCAAATGTTTTTATTTTTTGTGTAAAGCACTTCAATTGCAATTGGAAAGTGAATGAATCTCGGATAAATGAGACTGATTGATTTACCAGCCAGCATACTTTATCGGATTTAGTTATCGGATTTTATTTATTTATCGGAGCGATAAAAATGATGTCATTTTCACCCATATCACCCCATAATTTATCGGTCTGATAAATATCCCTAATTATTTATATACCATAAAGGTTTTTATTAATAATTTGTTTTTCATCTAATATTTATTAACTTTTGTTCATTGAAATAAAACTAAAATAAAATGCAAAAGTTTTTAATAGTTTTTGTTTTAGTTGATGATAATAACCCTACTGGGAACATCAGCATCCCATACTGGTTACCAGCATCCAAAACACAGCATATGCCACTGGGATCTCTCTTAACGTCTCCATGATTCTCCTCATCTCTCTAGCTCTCTCCGCCCGTTCCCTCCCCCACACACACACCTTTCGCTGCCTCCACCATACTGGGAAGTGCTAATGGGAGCCAGCTGGACTGGCTCAGCCAGGGCCCTTATCTCCAGTGGAATCTCCCCAAAATGTTTGACCATTTGCTCTAAAAGCCATTTTATAAATATGTTTGTCATTCTGAGCAGAATTCCCTGTGTCATGTGGACCAGTGGATTGATTTTAATTCCACATGACATTCCTCTGGGTGCTCTGGAGGATATTAGTCAAAGGGGAATTCTCTCCCACTTCCCCCCTTTCTCATGTGAGGGTTCACTTGGGTTAGTCTGTGTTCTGGTATAGGCTGAGGAAGGGAAACGCTGATTTATACATGGATTACCTTCAATGGATGGGACAACTGTTCATTATTTTCTCTCTTTCTTTGAAGAAAATAATAAACTAAAATAAATAATAAATGTAAATAAATTGATTAAAATTTAAAATAAATTGAACGGAAGTCCCCATGAGCAAAATTGCCCGTTCTTATTTTTTTAGAGAATATTGCTGTTTTTATTGCACGTGATTTATTTATTTTAAAATTCATGTGCCCCTCTAATGTTTAATCAAAATAACTTCCCCTCCCTTTTGCTCTCTTCCCTTCTCCGATGACGTTTACTGGTGCGAAGCCTGGACAACCTGTCACTCACGGGAGATCACAGCAATAGCAAACCACAACCATCCATTCAACATTTTTTCTTGTTTGAGATGCCGTTTCACACGGATATACATCACAATAGGGAAGAAAAGACTAACACAGTTTCATGCTGACTTTAAATGTAAACCAGTTGCAGATCAAAATTGTTCATGAGATCTAAGTAAAAACATTAAAGAGAGTCTGAGCATTCAGGGCCAACATTAAATTAATTTTGTTACCTACAAGTTGATCGTGGGTGACATTACCCGGTGTGAAAAGTGAGTTCAGACCAGGGTCAAATTGACAGCTCTCAACCCATAGTGGAGAACCTTGCACCAAGCATCAGACCTGTCACTTCTCATTAGTACAGATTCAGAGGGTCTTTTTTCCTCGGGTGAGCTGGATCTGAATGGGCATGTGTGTGCTAGTTAAGAGTGGTTTACCTCTGCTGTAGACAGTGACGCTCTTGAGAGCGCACTCCTCCTCCGCAGGTACGGGAACAGGTGGACCAGCTGCTCCATTCACCCCACCACTGAGCTACCTCGTCTGGCTGCCTCTGGAAATCCTCCCTCCCCTCACTGCTGTCCTGGCAAAGACAGAGACACAGTGCTTCACTGCTGCACACTTGCATGATAACATGGAAAATCTGTAAACAATGGCAATTATTGTCAGGCGCAACCATGTCTCTGTGTAACTTGTGGGTAAAAGCTGTCATGACTATCAAGGAACAACTATTAGTCAAATGTTGTTGTTGTACAGGTCTTGTTTCCAATGACGGACTCAAGCTTTTACGTTGAGAGAATGATTACAGTAGAGAGAATAGAGCACAGAATAAAAAAAAAAGAAAAGTAAGGAAATCGCACTGTGGAATTCAGAAACTCAAGACAAGCCTAGACATTAAAGATTAGATAGACTTTTTTGTGAGTGAGAGAGAGAGAGAGAGAGAGAGAGAGAGAGAGAGAGAGAGAGAGATATGAGTGGAGGGCGGTTTTAGGGAAGAGATGGAGACGAAGGTGGATGGAGCCCCCCTAACGGCCCAGATG
Source organism: Opsariichthys bidens (assembly GCA_037194245.1). Lineage (NCBI taxonomy): Eukaryota > Metazoa > Chordata > Actinopteri > Cypriniformes > Xenocyprididae > Opsariichthys > Opsariichthys bidens. Next base: position 7,331,971 of record CM074295.1, read on the forward strand.
AAAGGGCAAGCGACTGTAGGCAAATTAAGCAGACTCCTGTTGTCTAGACAGCAGGTTAATCACTCCTCTTCAAGCCGTGCATCAGTGAACTTTAACACAGCACAGGCACGGCTCCTTGGAAAGTCTTGTGAAGCTCACAAAGGGAAGAGCTGCCCAGCATGGTTGATCCCAAACCAGCTTTAATGGTCAACGTTTGGATTTTGGTATAAAGAGGCGGATTTACACAAAGACCATTTTCTTCCTAGAGCTCTATGCACCCGTTGACCCATCCTGAACAGTGCGCTGTTTAGCCCACAACTGACATTTGGAGAGTTATGGTATATTTAAGCATGAAATCGACTTGTCTGAAAAAGACATTTTGACATAGATGTGTACTTACTGTCTTTTTCACGACTGAGTGTCTTTAGAAGTATGATTACAGTAGAATATGACCCTTAAATCAAGAACACTGACTATTACTGCAGGCCTGTAGAAATGCGTAATCATGGGATGTTTTGTAGTAAGGGGGTTTGGCAGCCCCTTCTACAAACCCAAACAGCTTGGTTAGAGCCACTCCAGTGTCCCCCCGCCCCAAAATGCAGGGGATCTTAAGGGGATCTTGTCCAAACAAGAGTCTGCATGCCCATATGTTTTTTATCTGAATGCCCTCTAGATGTTTAGATTCCAAATAGACAATAGACTTTTCCCCACTTTCTAATGCAGTCCTAAAACGGAGACCCCCTAGGGAGACCATATGGGCTCGATGAGTTTCGAAATGTCACTTTAGTTGAGTTTAGTCTGCTGATGCTAGAACACGGCGCCGGTCAGGTCGAACCGGTTATTAAGACGCCGAACTGAGCATCAAAACATCTTTTGTAGCCACAGTATTACTTTCAAACAGCATGTAGGCTATGACTAAAACGCCCATAAATGTTAGACCAAACAACTGAGCGAATGACAATGCTCTATTTATGGACATCCATAGCAGGACAAAAAGCTTTACTTTGTGTATGATTCATGAACGAATCATTCTTTTGATTCTGATCTTTTTAGTGAATCTGTAAAAAAAAAAACTTTTACAAAACCTGTTTAAACCATTCCATCACGAATCAGACTGAATCAGCGATTCTTGAGTCAACATTGAAATCGCTCTTTTGAAATAGTAGGAATGAAAGCTTTATAAACATAGATGTTGGTTTCAAATAACATCCAAAACCTTTTACAGCTGAGCGATGTAATTGAATTTGAACCAGTTTTATTATGAATGCAAATTACATTTACGATCTAAATGACTTTTGTCGCAATGTGCTGAATCATGTCTGTAACGAATCGAAATGGACACACGGAAATGAAACAGCAATAGTATGTAAACTTCGAGCATATAAACACATATTGATATGTTGACTGAATCAGTCTTTTAATAAGGTGTTTTGAAACTAAGGTTGTGTAAGAAATCGCCCCCTATGGCCGTATTTGAGGGGACAGCCATTTTTAGTCGTGACCAAAACCATAGTGAACGTTATCGACAGCACTCGTTCAATCCCATAATGCACCGCAATAACAGTGTACAACAGATCGCGCTCAAACACTAAAGAACACCCATAATGCACTGTGAGAGTCGCGCGCCGAACGAATTTGCGCGTCTGACCTGAAGATGGCGCCCGCGGCTGAATCATCCATCCATCCTCTCCAAACCGCTGTCCCAACGTATTATACAGGTATAAATCCCTTTCTAATTTATCATTAAATTGTTTAATTAAAGTTTATACGTGCTAGTTTCCATGACAGACTTCAAGATAAATCTTTTTATGACTACTGGAGCTGCCAGTTTGTTCGAAAGAACCGATTCACACAAATGAATCGCGGACTTCCCATCACTAGACTCACCTCGAATCAACTCGAATCAATCTCGACTCAAACGTGCAACAGAAAGAAAAGTTGTCACCGGCACGGAGTCCAGATGGCAAGTGAAAAATATTTTCAATATTAAAAATGTGTGCTCGCGAATGAGCAAAAATATGAAAAAATCGCGATGAAAAAAGTAATAATAATGTGCCGATTTCTGTCTTTATTCCAGACATAAAAAAAAACTCAAGCTGGGCTTTGATCTCAGAGTCCGAATGAGCACAAAACGAGTTATAAAAGAGCAATGCCGAGCTCGTGGACGAGGTCAAAACCGTGTTTTGGTGTGAAAGTTTGACGTTACGCCCGCCACGGGCTCTTCTCTCTTCCCGCATTGTAACCGGCATTTCTAACTGAGCGCTTATTCAAACCAAGATCAAGCATACGACTTCAAGCCCAAAGAGTGTTTCACAGCGATCTATACGAAAACGAACGCGATTTACCTTAACATTTGCACCTGCTGCTGTATTAACAATCCATAAGTGTAAGACAAAGTAGTGTAGTAGAATATGTCCGAATCTTGCAGTCCAGAGACAGTACATGGTTCATTTGAGAACAAGGAGACCTCGCCCCCCTGATCTTAACCAAAGACTAAAGAGAGAGAGAGGGGCTCGCACTTTGAGGTCTAACGGTGAACGAAAGCCTTGATGCATTAATGGCTTTACAACCTGCTGGAAGGAAAGAAAGGGGGCTGGTCAGACCCACTGTGATTGACCTTGTACATTTCAAAGTACAGCATCCATCTCCATGAGGAGCCAGAAACAGAAGTTTGCCTACATTAGTCTTGAGTGAACTACTACTAATAACAGGACAAAGTTACACAAAGGCTACTAGCTCACTCAGAGTCACCTGGCATGTTTTAACATGATTATAGCCTTACCTGATCACAGCCTGTCTGTTTTATGTTATCGCCATATTTTACGTAAGTAATTTGAGCCAAAAACATGCGTAAGGAAAAGGTTCAATCTTAAGGAATTATTGCATGCAAGCTGCTTTTATTATACTCAATCGCTGTGACATGATGCTTTCACCTGAAATGAATGTTGTCAGTCACAATTATATAAAACAGTACATTCATGTTATAGTATTTTCAGGTCTAATCATCAATATCTCAAGGTAGATACATATGTGCCATCTTTTGAATAGTTGATGCACATTAACACGCAAATTGCATATTGTCTAATGTTTAACATGCACTGAACAAACAGTACTTTTCAAAAGTTTGGGGTCAGTAAGATTTTTTTTTTTCCAGAAATTAATATTTTTATCCATTAAGCATGCGTTTAATTGATCAAAAGAAAGAGACATTTGTGGTGTTACAAAATATTTCTATGTAAAGTAAATGCTGTTCTTTTGAACTTTCTGTTCAAATAAAATCATGGTTTCCTCAAAAATATTAAGCACAACTGTTTTCAACTCTGATAATAATAATAATTATAATAATAATGTTTCTTTAGCTGCAAATCAGTATATTCGAATGATTTCTGACACTGAAGACTGAAGTATATTGGCTGCTATAAATTCAGCTAAACTGAGAGCAGATATTTTGAATTATAATAATATTTCACAATATTACTGTTTTTACTGTATCAAACAAATGCAGCCTTGGTGAGCATAAGACTAGTGTACATGCCCTAAAAGTCAATATAAACTTTGTTTAATTACCTTGTTTATTACAGATAAATTATATTTAATCAACACACAAGGCATTACACATCAATTTCTGTTTTGTTTTTTATTTTGTAAACATAAAAAAATTGTAACAGTCGTATTTACTGTCAGATCATTCTTGTGAAACGCTTTTTGCAACCAACAATCATGAAGATTTCGTGGGGAAAAAAATGCTCAATATTGCAACTTGGATTGGGTACAATCACATAAATGTATATCGCTTTACATAATGAAACTGTGCCACAATAGATTTAGTTTTCTGACAACAAAGGCAAGTTCAGACACCCCACCAAAGAGCCTTGTCCATCCACTGATTTCGGTGACTGTGCATTCCAGTTCAAAATGACAGCTGGATAAACCCACTACTCTGTTGCTATTAATTCCAACATATTATACTTGTTAAAACAGTCTATAGCAAAATTAGTTGCAGTCATTTAAGATTATACAACCATGTGTTTGTCCCTACAATGATGGCAATATCCGGAATCCTTTTCCTTATGGGGACATTTTTTGGTCCAAAAGCTTATAATAATCATACTAAGTGATGTATTTTTTTTTTCTAAATGCAGAAAGTTTGAAAATCAGAATGTCCCCTTAAAACATGAAAACCCCACATCTGTGTGTGTTTTTTTGGACTCCATCAATTAAGACTCATACTATAGAGAGGGGAAAAAAACTCCACACTGGAACATTTCCAGGCTCCAGATTCTTGATATATGAAACAATGGACACCTGTGATGAAAAAACATGACTTGATTGACGATGTATAGCAGCATACTTGTAGGTGTGAGTCAATGTCATGAACAGCTTCAGTGCCGGTTCACACTGCTAAAGGGCATTGCGCCTACACAATAGACTTTTGTTCAGAGCTGCCAAACTAAAGGAATCTTTCTCTTACAGATGCTGACATATGCGCATTCCCACTAAAATAATATGAAACATAATGATCAAACATTACTAAACACAAAGAGCTATCTGTCAGAGAGCTCCGAGAGTCTGAGACACCCTAAAACTCATTACACTATTATTGTGCTGATTTAGACAGTTATGACAGTATTGGATTAGTATTTATACATCCATTTCATCATGATGCTGTCGTGTATAAGGAGTTGTGATGCACATGCTTCACATTTACAATTAAACTGCAGTGACCGCAAAAGAAAAAGTATTTGGACACTTTTGTTATATTAGATACAAAATATCAAAGTGGCATCTGAAAAAAAATCCTATTCTTCTATATCTTATTCGTTTTAGACATTTTTGCAGTGACTTCTAACTGTTCCCAATGTGACTTTAATTTAAAGTAACTTCAGTATAGTTTCAAGCAATTGCATGTTTCACAAATTTTGAGAACCAGAAAGTGGAAATACTTTTTTGTTTTCATACTTTATATCTTTTGGTTGACTATTTGAAACCTAACAAACATTGTCGTCTTAATACTATTTTTGAATGTTTTGCTTGAAAAGTGTGCTTGTTTTGTCTTTCTTTCTATCCGTAGCTGCTCAGGTAGCCATGACTAACAAATTATATGCACTTTTTGGTTAGAATGGTTCTGGTAAGTACATAAAAAAATTCTGAGGGGGGAAAACCATTGGTAACAGTGCTCTAGTGGTAAATTAAGGTAATCCAAGATATCCCCCCCTCACTTTTGACTTCTGCGATTAACTATTGTCACCTTAACTCTTTCAAACAAATGACGTCTATCTGAAATTGGGGTAGTTGTGGCCTAGTGGTGAGGGAGTCGGGCTTGTAATCAGAAGGTTGCAGGTTCGATTCCCACACTGGCAGGAATTGAAAGTGGGGATTGTGAATAAACAGCCTTTGATACCATAATTAAAGTGCCCTTGAACAAGACACCTAATTGCTCCCCTTGTAAGTTGCTTTGGATAAAAGCGTCTGCTAAATGATGAGAAATTGTCATTCACAACTTTGACAGAAATTAGGTATATATTTAGAGTGTGTGTATGAGAATGCACAAGAGAGGAAGAGACAGACTGATATGGAAGGGAGATTTATAATGACAAATTATAGTTGCATATCCTGTTTTATAGTCATACGTAGCAAGGGTGCCTGAATAACATTAAATTATGAATGTAACATGAGCGAATCCATGAATGTTTTGCTTTCTTCTTTAACACTTAGACTTCAAGATTCATAAATATGCATATTTTCTCTATATGAACACATCACTCAGTGTAAAAATAACCAAGTAGTCTTATATAATATTATTCTCACAGGTAACATTTTTCCATTTGTTTTGATAACTTGCAGTTCATCTAAATGGCAGTAGATGGCGCAAACGCTCTACTTCACATGCAGCTTCGAGTTTCTTTCAGTGAGTCGTTTTGTCTTGCGAAATTACATGTGTTTTGACTCATAATAAAGAGATACATTTATCCAAAACTAACTAATTATCTCAGAATTAAGAATACATTTCCTCAGAGAAGTGCTGTTGAATACTTTTACCATGAACTAATGGCATTTTGTGTTATTCATTTTAGTTTGTTTGTTTTTTGGTAACGCATTTATTTACTGAAGAGCAGTGAAAAGTGCGGGTCATCGATCCAATGGCAGAACTCCTCCCTGTCTTGAAAGACCGCTTGTTCCTGCCCACTGACTTCTGTTCATACAGCAAACCTTTCAAATATCCATTCATCACCGGCTATCCAACACACTGAAGGTCTTCTTTCCGTCTGTAAAAGCCATAAGCAACTGCTTTCACCAAAATTAGGACCCTTTTGACGTCACCAGGGGAAGTTTTTACATTTTCATGAATTAATGGACTATTGATTGACACACATAGATTACATGAAGATTAATTGCATTTTTTTTCTTGGACGAACAGAAATTACTCTCACTAAAATTGCCTGTCTGAAGAATTTTTATGATGGGATTATTGTTTGTCATTTTTTGCTGTGGCGCGTTTTGTTTCGCACGTGCAAATGTGACGGAGCGACAGACTGCTGACGATACAGAAAAGCGTGCAACTCTAGAAGATGAAATGGACAATCAAGAAAACATCTTGACACAGGTCATTTTTCTTGGTTATCTACATTTTTAAAAATGAAATTTTATGAACGTGTGATAGTGAGTGTATTTTGCATTAATACTAATAATAATGAAGGCAACAGTATTTGTATTCAATTGTTATAGACATTTCTATGCAATAGTACCAATTCATAAGATCAATATATATGTCAATTCATGAACATAATATGTATTTCAAGTCATAAATAATCAGATTAATCTATAAAGCACTATTTTAAAATGATCAGGATTTAATCAATAATTATTATTATTTTATAAATAAGAATGATTTCCTTATTTAATAGCTCATTGGAGACTATGATAAAGTGAAGACTCTCTCTGAGGGCTCGGACTGTCGGTGTAAGTGTGTAGTAAGGCCTCTGAGCAGGAGCGCGTGTAAGCGCATTGAAGAAGGCCATGCCAAGGCTGAGGACTTCTACACAGTGGAGACAGTCACTGCGGGACCCAGCTGCCAGAAGTGTGCCTGCATCGCCCCTCCGTCCGCCCTGAACCCCTGTGAGGGAGACTTCCGGTTTAAGAAGCTGCAAGAGGCCGGGCGGGATGATATCAAGGTGAATCAGCACAACAAAAGACCAGCTGCACTATTTTGATGACTTGTTTTAGACTTAAATAGATTAGTATTATAAATAACTTCTATTAACCCTCTCAATTCTTGTATTTTATTTTATGATCTTAATTGATGTTTCAGCTTTCAACCATAATGGACCTGTTAGAGGGAGCGTTTTATGGGATGGACTTGTTAAAGCTTCACTCCGTCACAACAAAACTTCTGGAGCGGGTTGATAATATAGAGAAGGTGACTGCAATACAAATACTTGTTCTTAATAATAAATCCAAACATTAAAACTGTGGTGCTGATACAACCATATCTCAGTGTTGAGGAAAGTTACTTTTAAAAGTAATCCATTATCATATTGAGTTACTCCTTAAAAAGTAATGAATTGCTTTACTTAGTTTCTTTTTATGGAAAGGACTGCTTTTGTGTTACTTTTTCTCACCTGGGCTGGGGTTGCTTGTTTTGTTTTGTTTTTAATAACAACTAAAAAGACCACCAAATTTCACACCAAAAGTGAAGTGAATAAGCCTCAGGCTGAAAGAAATGCAAATTCACTCCTGTACAGTAGAGGGCGAAGCTCAAACAAACCTTTCACCTGTGCTGCCACACTGGATTATACAAGAATAGGATACAGGAGAAGAAAGTTCAACACCGTTACTTCAGCAATAAAGTGAGATTAAATACATAAAGTATATTTGCTTAATATATTGAATTATTATGACATTACATTTCACTGTTTTTGTTCATTTTGAGGAATACTGACTGTTTTTGTGCAAGTGAGATGAGGACTTGCCTGCCCACATTTATTCTTTAACTACAATAAGCATCATGTTCACACAGAGCGCACGCAACGCCTCAGCAGTCAGCACTTATGATTTCTCTCAATATACTAGACTAGAGCGCTGTCAGTCAATTCATGGCAAATTTGTTTTTTTAAAAATGAAACTTAGATATTTTGTTACTTTACTAGTTACTTGAAAAAGTAATCTGATTACATAGCGTGTAAGTTACTTGTAATGCATTATATACATACACACATATTTATACATATATGTATGTATGTGTATATATATATATATATATATATATATATACACACACATTTCAATGATAAATCAATGAATTACCTGCACACAGCAGCCATAACTAGAGAAGAGTTTTTACTTTTTTTTTAACTTTTTTTGTGAAAACAGAAAAAAAGTTAAGCCTCCTTTACCACATTATCACCATCACAGTAAGACCAATCCAGTCATGGTACATTAAGAACAAGAACGTGGATGTCACATTATTTATTTTTAATTATACTGTTCCCCAAAACAACAATGTTGCTTCTGTGCACTATTCAGTACTACCATGGCAACAGAAATCACTGTGTGCTCTCAAATGTTGCCACTGGACAAAGGGGAATTGAGTTCAGGTGGTTTAGACGGAACTGCCACCCATGGACCTCTATTGTGCTTACATTCTCCCTACAGTCGTTTTCCGGAAACCTGACAAAGGAGAAAGTAAGCGTGAAAGGTGAAAAGGCGCAAGGGAAGGGGCCTCGCTCCAACCAACGGCAAGAGAAGAAGAAACGTCTCAGCGTGCTGGAGCCCTCACTGCAGAAGAATGTGGCAGCTGCGTTTGCTCACGCTGAGGTACAGTACAGATACAGCACAATCTATTCCAAATGCCTTAATATTTGTCTCACTTCACATAGATGACAAATGCCAACATAAAACGAATACGCACTGTAAACGTCATTGATCAAATTTATGCGAAGGACAAAGCCACCAGCACTAAACCCTGCCCAGTGGAAAGAGTGGTCAAATTTACTGTTCCATAGAGCTTGAAGGCATGTCAGTAGAGAAATAGTCGATTACAGCCATACAACTTTCCCACAGCATGCTCAAGTCATTAATACACCACAAATTCCCCCATCTCATCCAGGAGATTTATGCAGCCACTAAATGGGCGGTTTGGAAAGAGACAATTAATGCTGCTTATTTGATGCAGTAATTTGAAACAGTGATCAGGTTAATTTGTTAAGAAAGACTGTAATTTAACTGACAATTTCACTGTTTATTCCTGATCAGAAGAAATATGAGGAGAAGTTTGTTGGGAATCAGGGCTCCAGCAAGCCTGTGCTGAAGAGAAGCAACTCTGGGGGTCAGGAGGAGCCGCATAAACCTGTGAAGACCAAAACAGATCCCAACGGCATGACCATCCGAAGCATGACCTTCTACAAAGCCAGCACAATGGAGGAAAGTGAGGGGGAAGAGTACAGTGAGTGTCCAACAGCTCATTTAACTCCCCAGATTTTTTTTTTTTTTTACTTATGATTATATCCATTTAATAATGGAAATGGTGTTACACTGGGCCCTCAAGTTGCAGCTCGTATGTCTGTATATGGTATATGAAGAATATGATATGAGGTAAATAGGAAGGTATATGAAATCTGAAAAACAACGTTACAAAACTGTTTTTAACATCTTCTATGAGGCAGTGAACTACCGCAAATGGCAATCAAATTAAAACATTATACAACTATTCATTTATAGCCAACTGTGAGTGTAAAATCAACTATTTAAAATGTATTGCAAAATATTTATCCATATAAAAAAGCTACCATTCAAGCTTAGTTCAGAGTCAGTGTTTTTAAAAGAAGTCTCTATGCTCAGAAGGGCTGCATATATTTGATGTAAAACAGTAATATTGTAAAATATTATTATAAATAAAAACAACTGTTTTTCTATTTTAATATATTTTAAAATCTTCAATGTCACATGATCATTCAGAAATCATTTTCATATGCTGATTTGGTGCTTAATGATTGCTTTATCAATTATTACTATCAATGTTGAAAATAAATATTTATGAACATTTTTTTTTTCAGAATTCTTATATGAATGGAAGGTTCAGAAGAACAATATTTTTTAAATATAAATCTTTTGTAACATTATAAATGTCTTTACTGTAAAGTTTTGATCAATTTAATTTGTCTTTGCTGAAAAAAGTACTAATAAAAAAAATAAATTTACTAAACGAAATGTGACGATGGAGGGAGACTTTTGCTCCATGAGCTTGAGTAGACATTCAGGATGTATTTTCAGACTACTGGTGAAATGTAACAAACATGTTAAACTAAGCATTTTACCGTACCTTTCTTCTCTCGATAGTTGCCACAGCAGCTCATGAGGTTGTAACTGCCGATGGATCGGTGGATTTAATAATTGAGGACCAGCTCCATAAGCAAGAGCCGCCTGCACCTGTTACAACACCTGGAACTGCTGCAGCAGTGACCCAGACCCCCTTAATTACTCTCAACCCACAGAATGGAGACCCTACTGCTGCAAACATGACAAATATAACAAAAGAAACTAAAGGAGAAACTGTAAAAACCAAGAATTCAGGCACAATAACAACAGCAAGGGTAATCCTGCCAACCTCAATGACATTAACTACCACAACGACAACGAGCACTAAGACAGAAACCATCGCAACTCCTCTTGCAGTGCCAAAACAGCTGGCCAGTGTTACAACACACACAAAGAAGTCCAAACTTAGCTGGGATGAAGCTACAACTCAAACAAGCACACAACCCCCAAAGAAGACTAAAGAACAAGGTAAGCTTGATTCCAGATCCTGCTTTGAAAAAAATTAAAAAGTTTAAAGAGGCCATATGACTATTGTTCACAGGGATCTGCAAGGACACATTAGCAAGCATTGCTGATCCTGTTACACACAACACATATGGCAAAAATGAAGGTGCCTGGATGAAAGACCCAAAAGGCAACGGAAAAGTTATTTATGTGACCGACTACTACTATGGGAACCAGCTTCTGGAATTCCGTGATATGGACACCTTTAAACAAGGTACATCTAACTTTAAAATAGTCATTTGAAGCATACTGTACTGTCTATTTTGAACTTCTAGGGGTTCTGCTGAATATTTCTGACACAGTGTAAATTTATTAATTTAAAAAAGTATTTAAATAAAATTTTGCAAAATATGCATATACATTACTGTTCAAAAGGTTGGTACAACTCTTAAAGAAATGAATACTTTTATTCAGTAAGGATGCATTAAATTGATCAAAAGTGACAGTATGGTACATTTAGAATGTTCAATATAAAAAACAATATTTTTGGTTGGTTTTTAAGTAAATGCTGTTCTTTTCAACTTTATATTCATCAAAGAATCATGAAGAAAAGCATCATGGCTTCCACAAAAAAAAAAAAAAAACGTTTTAAGCAGTTTTCAAAATTAATAAGAATTAGAAATGTTCCTTCGGCACCAAATCAGCATATTTGAATGATTTCTTTAATTAGAATAAATTATATTTTAAAATTATTATGGTCAAATAAATGCAACCATAAGCCTTCTTTCAAAAACATTAATAAATCAGATTTAGATTTTTAAGTTTGAAACTGTTTCTCTTCACATTTATACATAGAGTAATATAGTATAACGTAATATATAAAGTAATATAACGACTTTAGTAGTTCTACAAAAAATGGATAGTAAACTTACAAAAAATAAAGTCCATCTTACAGATAATATCTGAATCAATTCAACTACAGTAGTACAGTTACATTATAAAAAGCCAATTTTTCCATTTTGGAGGCAACATATCACAATATCATCCTTTTTTTTATCACATACCATCAATTAATATTTATATATGCAAATAAACAACTGCCTTTATATTTTATTTCTTCTTTTTCTCACAGGGCAGTTTAGCAACTCCTACAAACTCCCTTATAACTGGATTGGCACCGGTCATGTCGTCTACGGTGGCTCTTTCTTCTACAATAGAGCATTTTCTCGTGATATAATCAGGTTTGATCTTCGCCTCCGGTATGTAGCAGCCTGGACCACGCTTCATGACGCAGTATTAGAAGAGGCGGAGGTTTGGGGAGGACATTCAGACATTGACTTTAGTGTGGATGAGAGCGGGCTGTGGTTAGTGTACCCAGCTCTGGACGAAGAGGGATTTCACCAGGAAGTGATCATCCTAAGCAAGCTTCAACCCTCTGACTTACAGAAAGAGAAGAGCTGGAGGACGGGCCTGAGGAGGAACTACTATGGTAACTGCTTCGTCATCTGCGGCGTTCTGTACGCCGTTGACAGTTTCGAGCACACGCATGCCAATATTTCCTACGCATTCGACACGCACACACACACCCAGATGATTCCCCGTCTCCCTTTTATAAACAACCACTCCTACACTACACAAATCGACTACAACCCTAAGGAACGTATGCTTTATGCATGGGACAAAGGCCATCAAGTGACCTACAATGTAATATTTGCTTATTAACTGTAATTTAACACTTAAGGTACTGCGTGCAGCACTTTCTGTATAAAATAGTAAAATGATTGTGTCTAAGTGGGTTGTAGATCAGTCTACATGACAAATATTTTTATGAATATTTCATCAGGTCTTATTTTTTGTCTTTTTTGTCTGTTGCATGTCTTCTGTAATTGCTTTTTTCAATGGATGATTGTTTTTCACAAAGGGATGCAAAATATTATCGAGCTAGTCATGACAAGGTTTTCACTGCTTTCTTGAAATGTACATGTATGTTGTATATAATGTAATTTAAAATACACCTTATAGCGAGCTGTCATAAAATTATTTTAAGGTCAACATGAAATGTTATTTGCAATCAACCCAATAAACTTCCATAATATGGCATGTTTCAGAGTGAAACAGGAATGAAGATTTTGGAAAATGATTGAGGAGAAATGGTATATATATAGTTCCCTCAGCTAATGTATGATCAATCAAAGGCAGATTTGTAATCTGAATATCAGTTATAATAGAAGATTATTAGTAGTTATAATGAATAGCTATAGCGTCAATGAAAACGGCATGCTCAGTCTTTCTCTTTATAAAACATGTGCAATCAGTTTCCTTTTTGGAAACCTTATCGTGAAAGTTAAAGCTGCTCCATTAATGTCAGTCTGGATTAAGAACATGGCGACGTGAAAAAATACAAAACTCACTCAATACCTGACAGAGTTTTAGTGTAAGACAAGCTGAAGTGACAGCTCTGATATGCCATTCACAGTCACTCCACATATATGTCAACTGAGAGACAAGACACACATTCCCCTAGTGGTTTAAATAGCCTTGAAGCATTATGAGAAGCCTTATGAGAATTTATTTAATTCAAATTGGCTCTCCAGCAAGGTTGTGGGGAATCATTCAGACAACTACATATTAACAGGGCCCTGAATGGCAGCCACATCTGCAGAGCTTTGGAGAAGCAGGACTTGAAACCCCAGAGGTCTCCACCGAGGCTTTACTTTGGCCAGGCCCACCGTCTGTCTGGGCGAGCTGACGGTGTCACGGTATACTTCAACAAGTTCATCTGTTCACTCTCTCTAATGTAAGCCAACACAGTCATTCATTCATGTTTTAACGTTGATGACGAGGTTCCCTGCTCTTACTCTTTGAGTTAGTTAATATTGGTCTGACTTCATTCAGTTGGTTCAGGCTTCCTGATGGATAGCTCAGAATTCTTTTACCATGAACCCCAGACATAAGACTTGCGTCAACCAAAGTCCAAAATTAACACTTAACAAGTGCCAAATGAGAGTAAAAATGGGCTTTCTTAGTAAAGAAAACAGTTACTCGCCAGTTGGCCATAACTTCACCATTATGTGTTTTACCCTGTTAACAGTAAGTTTCCTGGTAGTGGGACACTTGGCATGCTATTTTATTGCCTTTTCCCCCTATCACATATAATTAGATCATTTGAAAATTTATTCTGTGAAAAATCACGTTGTGTTACCATGGAAAAAATTTTTGTGAAAAACTTCAAATTTAGGTCACAACTAGACTCATGGCTTTGATTGTCTAGTAATTTTAAAGTCCAAATTATTTTGTATCATCATTTTGTTTTAAAAAAAAAACATTCCGTAGATTTGCTTTACAGTAAGCTCACAATTCTATACATTTTTTACACATTCAATGCTTTCAAAAGTGTCTTCTTTACCACTTTTCCTGCCAGTATTTAAAAGAATACCAGCCACCATCAGCATTTTTGATAATTTTCACAAAACTTTCATGGTGCCCAGAATATTTTGTGAGGGGGCAAGAAACAATAACACAGCCCTTTTCATCATATATTAGGTATATGATTAATAATAAAGGCACATATTGTGAATTAATTTAATAGCTTAAACCTAGCTTTCCTGGTAGCCTTCAGTAACTTCTCTAAGAAAATGATTCATAAAACATATAAATATCAATTGACTCTATGTTTAATTTCTACATTGATACAGATGAAAATGAAAAGACTATCAGTCAAAGCTGAGCTTTAGGAGGGGAAGAGGTAAAGAATTGAAACTTGGGGGGAAAGAAAGTAATGGAGATGACAAGAAGAGAATTTAAAGCTATTGTTGCAAAATTTTTGGCCCTCAAACGTATTAAAATGCAAATATGTAAATCAGAGAAATATAAATTTTAAGTTAACCTTAAAAGTGGTGGTTAAATTGCTGTCTATGGAGGAGTCAGACAGCTCTCGGATTTCATCAAAAGTATCTTAATCTGTGTTCTGAAGATGAACGAAGGTCTGAGGGGTTTGGAACGACATGAGCGTGAGTACTTTATGACAGAAATTTCATTTTTGGGTGAACTAACCCTTTAAATGAATTGACAGTTATGTAGACTTGGTGCCTTGTATCTCAAGAAGAGAGGAAAAACCAAGCTGAAAGAAATTGCGAGGTGAACATATTGAGAAGCTCCTCAGAGAGCTGACCCTGAACTTGTGAGAGGATGGTGAGGGGATGTTGATGTCATGCAATGAGCTGGAGTGAGAAATGCTCCCGCTAGGCGTATCTAAGCCCATCTTGCATGCTCTCTCTTAAAAAGACATGTCTTCACAGTACTGGGGGCCACTGAACTTGCCTGGATAATCCTCTAGAGCAAACAAAACATACAATAACAGGACAAAGACAGTGACCCACAGGCCAAATTCTGCTATAATTCTCTAACACACTTCAAATGAACTCCAAACAAATGAGGTTAAAAATGTCATACAAAAAAAAAAGGTAAGATGAGAGAGGGGAGGTCATAAATTTCGCCATATTGTCAAGAACTTCTGGAAATACGTTTAGGGTTTTGACTGGTTCTTACTGTGGGCCTCTTCAAACTCAAACTCAAACTTACCAGGTGGCTTTCATGGACCACTAATAGTTTTAGACTTACAAAAGTGTCTTTATAGACTATGTGAAATGGCTTTACAATGTCCTTTCCTGTGTTGATGCATTTCCAATTGAAATAGGATGTTGAGGTAGGACATACTGGCCTGTTTTCACAGATTAAGCCAGGACTAGACCTCAGTTCAATTAGGTTAGCATAGCTTTTGTCAACGTGCCTTAGAAAAAAAAACATTACTGGTGTACATCTTGAAACGAAACAATGGAACATTTTTGTCATTGCAAGTAGCTTTCCGGTTAGACGTCTCAAACATGCCTTTAGACTTTAAGCACATGTATATTCATTTCTCAGTGGGTCATTGGACTCTGAGAAAATTACACTCAACCATTATGGAAAGCAGAGTCTCGTTGGATGGCTGTTTTCTCACAAACGCTTTCCAACAAAGCCTTTAGGTCCAGATTTTCTTTCCCACAGCAGCTGGGTTATTACCAAGCCAGTGCGGTCCCAGTCTGTGCTTTCTATCACTGTGTCAGTTGTATATGTATGTGTATGTACTCTGGCCATTCAATCAGCCAGTGAAAGTTCTGGGAGCAGAGCTTCTTTTCTTTAGCTTTGACCCAAGAGGAACTGTAACTTGTCTTCTAATATTCTAGCTCAAAACAACTGGTCAGCGAGACCTGTGGACAAGTATATTCAGTTTAGGCTTTTAATGTTTACACTTTGAAAAATCAATCTACAAATGAATCCACTTACACTATAGTTGCCAGTTCATATTAAAGTCTGCATGAAATAGAAATTGCAATAGTGTTTTGTTCCCTATTGTAACAGCTTATCGAACAAGAAAACATGTAGGGGGGGACTTGATTTTTCTCCATGAGGAAATGATTGGATGGTTGTGGTTTGCTATTGTTGCGATCTCATGCGAGTAACGGGTTGTCCCGTCCTCGCGCCAATAAACAAGTCATCAAGAGAAGAGACGAGGGGTAAATTTCATTAAAGATTACAAGGAAACATTAATTAATTAAATAATGTGCACAGATAAATCATTCAACACTAAAGTATACAAAAAACAACAATTTTTTCAATTTTGAATTCATGGTGACTTTAAGATGTAACTATATGTTGAATGAGAAGTCAAGAGCATGAAAGAAAACACACAAGCATCCACACAGATGCATTTAAACCTCATAGAGGAACTGCCACACCTCGAGACTCAAAAAATACAGAGACTGAAATTTAGGCATGGTGCTCTTCGCTCTCAAGTTCCCATGAGCCCCATTCTGGCATATCATCAGAAACACATCTAGTAGTCATCGGCTTGAAATTATGTTGAAAATCAGGTCTGAAACTTCATAGGAGCTGTCTGAATAGGGCTAATTGTCGGAGTGTTATCCCTGCGTGACATTAGGACTCCTTTCACTGTGAGACTCAATGCTGATTTGTCAGATTAGCATCAAGAGAATGCTTTTACCAAACCTCATCGGACTGTTTATGCAGCCATCAAACACATGGCATTCTTGGAGACCTTTCAGAGGGGAACTCAACACGCTGTATCTGTATTAGATCAGGCATTACAGATAATTCTTTGAAGTGAATGCAATTATGCTCATTTGGGTTGAAAGGAAGGCATGCTTTTACCAGCACTAAGCACTGCAGGTTATAAAAGCCAAAAATGCTTGCCAAAAAAAAAAAAGTTGATTTTTTTTTCCCCTTTTCAAATAAATAAAATACAAAAAATAAATTAAATAGTTTTTCTCATTTTTACCATTAATGAGATTTTTTTATGGTTATTATTACACAGCGCATCTTCTGAGATGAGAGTGTCTAACTCAATAAGCATTACATCAATCAATTGCACCTGAAGAACCAATTTCAATGCAAAATACAAAATAAATTTCATAAAACTATTCAGTCAGCATTCAACTCTCCAGGTGAAAACAACAAATAATGTAACATATTTTTAAGACTAAAAATGTTTCTAAACTCTGTTAATATTCCTACTATAGTGCCAGAAAAGTCATAAATCAGATTTTCATGACCATTTCCACCCTCTCTCTGACCCTTACAATTCAACGGGCTGTTTTGGTCAGAGGTTTGCTGTCATGCTCTGTATAGTTTTTAACTCCCCATCCTTCAACAACAGCCTCTTCAAATAAAGGGTGTGCAAAGTCTGAATTACACTGTGACAGGATAACAAAGAAATCTATGCCTACACAGTTGTCAAAACATCAAAATCAGACTGAAATGAGCATATATATTATTGAAAATGAACTTTAGTCAGTATATGAGTGGCAGAAGCCACAAACTCTTTTGTACAACTTGTCCAACACAATGGCACATTTCAGCCCTTTATCTGAAACCAGATGTGTAGAGACTGAACAGGAAGGGGTCTGGGACAGTCCCCTGAGGGGCCTCTGTGTTTACCATACAGAATCAGCCTTACACACTGAATTAAAAACCTGTTTCATGCTATGAACAATATTTCTACAGTAAAATGCAGTGTATTTTAATCAGTATTCTTACAGGAATGTTTTACCTGGAACTGTGAACCAGTTCAGGTTAGACAGAAGATGGATACTGCAAATTACATGCATAACCTTCAGTCATCAGCTGGGAAGTTAAAATGGAAAGATGATTCACTGTTCAGCATGACAGCACAGAACAAAAGAGCACAAAGAAAGTAACTGTACATTGATTCAATTTTTCCATAACTCCAGTATTTCTACAGTCAATTACTTGTTACAGCAGCTACAGTGTCCATTTAATAAAAAAGTCAAAATAAATAACTAAAATCATGGTGTCTCACATAAGGGAATCATGTAAAGGCCGATTCTCCACATTTGCTCTTGATTATTTTTCATTTTTTAACCCTACCTTTCAAAATGTTTGAGGTCAGTAAGATTTTTTTTTTTTTAATAAATGAATACTTTTAAGGATGCATTAAATTGACCAAAAGTGAGAGTAAATAATGTTTTTAGAAATATATTTCAAATAAATGCTGTTTCTCTGAACTTCCCCTCTTTTACCACACTCTGCAGTTATATACTGGAGCTTCAAGTGACTGGTTATGCTAATGGTTTCCTTTTCGTCACATTCAGGGGTGAAAGGTAAATGTAACTGTGATGGAACTGTGTTGGCATCCCTCCATTCCATTTATCTCCCTGCCTGACCATTGTTGGGCTTCAAGTTGGGATGTATACTCCCCCTTTGGATTGTTGTTTGGTAGTATGAGTCATGATAGTTGGAACACTATGCACCCCATCCTACTCTTTTCTGTCCTCTTAAATTATTCAGAATTTAAGTAGGGCTAAAAGATTGCCTTTTAGAAAAGTGCCTCATTAGGGCCGATATAGGTAGATATCACACGGCGGATGCAAAAAGTGAATGATGGCTGGGTCTCCAAAAGTGGAGGAGAGACAGATTCATTTGCAAAACCCCATGTTTTTCAACCGGTTTAACTTGGAATAAAAAAATGAATGCACTGGTCCCTGCATGATACAATAAACACCCATGACTTAAAGGTGAAATATAAAGATTAAAAAGGTCATGAATATGAAAGCAAATGTTGTACTGCATTGCAATGAACGTTACGACATCATCACGCACTCATTCAGAAAGACAAATATTCCGTGTTATAAATGTGTTATAAAGTTTAATTTGATGTTTCCAGTGTTTGAAGCCTCAAATAGTTGTGGCACGTTATGCCAAAAAATGCTCCCAGTGCAGATAAATTGGATGGATTGGATGGAGTGTTGCCTACTTAATTGCTTACATATGACACATAGCAACACAACTAGAAGTATTCCTCATTTGTTAGACCTTTTATTGTCTATTGTCTTTTAAAGCAGTCTACTTCTACCTGTTGAGACATGTCTTCTCAAGCCCTTGGCATTTATGGTCAGGGTATGAGCTTGGGAATAAGGATTATGAGCAGGCCGCATAAGTGTCCCATTCTCGTTGCCTCCCTCCCTTATGTGTCATGAGTCGGGTTTGATTTTCTCGGGCTTGTTTCTCTTTCCCCTCTCATTACTGCTTCTTAGACTCACCTGTTCGCTATCGCAATCTGTGCTGATTATCTCCACACCTGTTCTTGCTTTACTCTGATTCTCTTTGCTGCTTTACTTGGCTGTCCTCTCAGCTCTTTGCCACATTATTGTTGATTATCTAGCATCTAAATCTGTTCTGTTCGAGCTATGCCATTAAGTGTTGTATAGTCAAGTCATTCTTGTTCCTCTCAGTCTTAACCCTGCTTGTACTGTTAATTTGTGCACATCATCCATGTTCTCTGCCCAGTCATCCTGTTGTCTGAGGTCACTTTGTCATCTGCTGTCTGCTGGGGACTGCGCTACATCCTCACTGCATGCCTGCCATCAAGCCAGGGACCTGTTTCTATGTTCTTCACCTGTTTATGTGATCAGACTTTAAGTGACCTCCAGTTCCACGTCCACACTGAGGGCCGGTGCATGGCAGACTGCTTTAGTTCCCTTATCAATCATTTGTTTGACCCTGCTCTTGGGTCCTCTGTTTCTACTGGCCTGATTTGTTTGTGCTTGGGATGTTTCCCCTTGGATGGTGGAGCTACTAAGGTTGAATCTATGGGTTTTTGGGCAAAGTAGAATTGGACTTAGCGGTTGCTGTCCTCTCCTTGCCTGTTACCTTCTTCAGTAACCTCAGCTTGGTGATACTGACTGGTAGTATGCTCCCTTTAATCGATTTCTCCCTATAGCCTCTCAGACTTAACACAACATAGCTGAAACCATTTTGTTTATTCCCCTTATAGCCTTGCTTGCAGTGCCAGGACTGTTTAAACCTGGACCTCCCTCATCTGAAATCAGAAGTTTTAGGGGTTATTCCCTAAACACCTGTGGATACTTAGGGTGCAGATCCACTGTGCATCTCTTGCACAAGTCTCATAGGATGTACCCTTGGGTGTTGACGTGCTCTTCTGACTCCTCGTGGGCCAGGCATTTCTTCAACACGTAGATATTTTGTCCTCCATAGAGCCAACATCTATATGCAGCATCGAAGTTCCACTTCGAAAGGGAACATGCAAGGGTTGCGAATGTCCTCTGTTAAGAGGAACAGGATACTGTGTCCTGTTGCCATGCTTCAAGTTATGCCTGCACATCTCCTTCAGACAAAGGAGTTGATGATGTGTAACTCAGGCACCCTTTTAAACTCTTGGGCCTCAGTGTGTGATGTCATAGACTGCCGTCTGCCAATGATTATTGCTGTTTGTTTACATGTGCTCAGACATCGGTCACGATGAGGGTCTCGTTCCCCTTCTTTGCAACCTGAAACGTTACTACGCGATAATAAAGATACTCGAATCTCTAAATATAATTATTTTTATATTATTAGTTGCATTATTATATCTAAAACTCGTTGTAAGTCAGGGCACATACAGGTCCAGCTGAATCAACACATGGTCACTGATCTGCAGAAATCAGGGCTCTTCACGTCCAGGCTTTCCACCGACATTCCATGACCCTCTCAGGACTCTCCCGTTACACAGAAGAGGGGGATTCTTCTGTCTGCAGCCAGTGAATGATGTGAAGTGAGAACTACAGTTTGTGTGGGGTGATTAATGATGTCATGGCAGGTGGAGGAAAATACTCTTATGTAGAGGAGAGGACGTCTCTGGCTCTTAAGGAAGATCATTCTCCAGTCCGATGATTGTCTGACTTAGAAAGCCCTTGCTGTCTGTTTAAAATGAAGCACAATCTATCTGATAGAAGTGAAACAGTTCTGCGGGCCAGCTGTGTGACAATTCACCGGTATATCTACTTCCTGAATGCATGATTTTGCTATATAATATGGTTGCGTTCCTGCTGGGGCCCATGGGAATGTTTAGCACGGATGGGAATGTTTTTCAGGCTTGTCTGTGATTTGAAGAACCACATGTGCATGTAGATTTTTCTTTCTCTCTGCTCCTGCCCTCGTCCAAAATGCAATGTTTATGCAGACTTACAAAACGCCTCAAGGAAAAAGAGAAACTCTCCAAGCTTGAGCTTTACAGAGCATTTCATTGAGCTCAATGGGGTGTTACAGTTGAGGACTAATAAAACTAATAAAGTATTCATTATCAAGTCAAGACATTTAGAGGATAAACCTCACACCTGTTAACTGTAACTACAGGGAATTAATATTACACAAATGAATTTCCAACAAATTTGTGGAAAGGCTGGGATGAGGTAAGAATGCAGTGTCAGATGTGTAATTCACACAGCAAAGTTGATGTTTCCTACAACTAGCAAAAAAGACAAATGCATGGAAAAATTGTCAAAACAAACTTGCATCACTGTGTTCACTGTATCTGTTCACATATAAATATTTTGGCATTTAAATCTACCATATATAAAATATGTTTTAATGCATTTAAGATACATAGACATACATATACATATACATTTTTGTATATTTTATATAATGCATTTTTATTTATAATTCTAGCGCCATGAAAAACATCAACTGTCTGTGCTTGTATTCTGATGCCTGTACAAAAATAAAATGTAAAAGAACAAAAAATCGTTTTGAGATTCAAACAGAAAAAAAAAATAGCATTAACATTAAGAGATCATTCAGTATTTTCTTGCTAAACAGTTCCTATTAGAAGTCATAACTGTAAAACAAAATAAAACCGTGGCTGCAATTGCATAAACTGCTTAGAATAGTCTTGATAGTCATTTGATTTTTTCCCCTCAAGATTTATCTTAACATTTCTAATTTAGTTACATAAAATTACATAAAAATATAATTTAGTTATGTAAAAACATAGGGTGAATTGAATCTAAAAAGGTATATTTACCCCTTAGCTCTTAAAACAACAGTGGCTGTTTATGCAACTGGACTTCCATGCACCAAAGTCTACAGAAAATAATAAAAAAGATTATTTTAATTATTGCAGTTCAAAGGTTTTTAGGGATTTTCACACAAGTTAATAAGTGGTTTTGACCAATTAGCTCTGCCTATTTATCTATTTATCACAAATGAACATTTATACTTGTCGTATTCCATTTTTTCATGAACACACCATAGGAGTTTGGAAAGGAACTGCTGTGCCATACTTTCAGATTTGTATAAAAGGAATAAAGAGAATCATAAAGACCAGGCCAAAAAGGCCTCTCTGCAGTTCTGAGAACATTGTGTGCTGAGATTAGACTGACAGATGATGTCATTACCCAACAGAGTGATCTGTTTACTGCTGCTTGACAGCATGCTTATATTCTCTGGTGTGCAGAGAGCTGCTTACATGCTCTGAACAGTCCTATAAAAACACAAAAATAAAAGGGTTCCTAAGAAAAATGGTAATTAACTGGACCCGTGGAAGTAAATGTAAATGTGTCCAAAAGTAAGAGGACCACACTTCTGTTAACAGTTACATTTAACAGGGAAGAATGACACCGATACCTCTTACAGCCATTTCCACGGTTAAATTTAGCTCCATTGTTGTCAAATGAAACAATTGTGGTTTTGAACAAAAGATCTCATTGTTACAATAATAAACAAGGGAACAAAAAAATCCCTACTAAGCTTAACATGAAGCAGTTTGGGGATGAAATAGAGCAACAAAAAAAAAACAACAACGAGCCAAGGTGACCTTGTGACTCAAAAATTGCTTTGAGATCCCTGTACAGTAGCACGAAGGTCTGCGGTGGCTGTGGAGTCATTTTGTGCCGTCAGGGAGCAGCTCTACAGCAGAAGGGCTGCCAAAACTAAAAAGCTGGGTCATAACTCAGTGAGAGACTCACATTGGTTATATAAGCAGGTCCTGCTCTTAATGTGTTCTGCACACTCCACTTCTCCATCACCCGCATTCACACAGACCAACTGCATTACAATCTTCATATGTCACCATGATGCTGAGCAAACGCACCACCGACAGTCAGCATACAGAGATTTACCTAATGTCTCAATTCTGAGAGAGGAAGGGGAAATACTGCTTTAAGGGACCTCCTTAATCTATCTATCTATCTTACATTTAAGGGTATTTATTGTTGTGTAAGCTGTCTGTACAGGTGTACCATAAGTCAGGCCCTGTCTGGTGTTTCCTGCTCCGGTTTGAATGAGCGTGAGGTTCAGCAGATGTCTGCTGTTATCCAGACTGTCTGTGTCCAGACCAATTGAAGAACTCTCCAAAGTAGTGAGGGGTGTAATTTCAGAGAAAACCCACCAGGGAATTGAATGCGCAGACAACATTGACTTTTAACTTAGTCAAGGAAAATTCCACAAATCCTGTGGAAAAATACGGTTTGAGTCCCAGTCGAGTTTGTTAAGATAAAGTCAACAGATGAGTGGTGAGCAGCTTTACATCAATATAATATCAGTTATATTATCGGTAACAATGTATAAAAAGGTCCCATTAGTTAGCTGATTCAATGAGCAATACTATTGTTGCAGTATTAATTCCTCTTTGCTAATGTTAATACAACTGTTCACTGTTAGTTCATTTTAATATTAAAATTAATATTAAATACAATGTGTAACACTTTACAATAAGGTTTATTAGTTAACATTAGTTAACTACATTGGTTAGCATGAACTAATAATGAATTGCACTTATGCAGCATTTATTTATCTTTGTTAATTTCAACATTTACAAATACATTATTAAATCGTGTTAACATTATTTAATGCACTGTCAACTTTTCATTAAGGAACGTTAACAAAGATTAGTAAATACAGTAACAAATGTATTGCTTATAGTTAGTTCATGTTAGTTAATACATTAACTAACCAAATTTTCTTAACAATATGTAGAAGTTGAGTTAACTTTTTATTTTGACATGATGCATCTTACATTTTTAATTTGCTGAAATTAGCCTCTAAATATATCAACTCATTTAAGTGAAAACAAAATAATATGTAACAAAGATAGATGTTTCCACTAGTTTTTTTAACTTAATGACAGGTTAATAGTAATAATTTAATACTGTAAATTACATTACTTTTATTAAAAGTTCCATTTGTATACATTTTTATAGAGAATATAAAATTATAACTTATGAGACTATAAATTAAGTTGCAATGTCCGACAAGCCATGCGATCTCACACCACACATCATGTTCTCACACAGTGAAAAATACATCGCGGAGCAAAGAGGACACTGACTATGCGTCGACAAACAACACAGACCAGGTTTCATATTTAAAATATTGTAATTTTTAAAAAAAGTTTAAACAATAAATACTGTATTGTGGCTCTTTAATGTCTCGTGACAGATTGTTGTAGCTCCTTCAAGCGGCTCGTGAGCCAACCATTTCTTCATTCTAGTTCATTTAAAGCATCAAATAAACATTTTATGTTTTAAGCATGGAAAGACGTGAGTAATTTTTCAAGTTCAAGTTCATTAATCTACTAACTCCCCTGACTGCTTTGTCGGACAAAATTTTGGATTCGGGGTTATGATTGGTTAGAACGCCTGTCAATCAAACTGCCGGCAAAGGGTCAGTTCTAGTTCCTGTTTCCTTTGTTCCCATTTTCCTGACGTTAGTTTGTTTCTATGGCTGTTAATTAGCTCCCCACACCTGTTCTGTTTCTACATTGATTATTCTGTTTAAGCCCTGAGTTCTCCCTAGCTCTTTGTCCTGTATTGTCTGATTTTAAGATGGTTGTGTTTCTTGTTTTCTCTAAGTATTCCATGGTGAATTAATAAAGACTGTTTATTTTTGAATTCTCTATAGTTGTGCACTTCTGACTATTGCCACCTTTTAACAACTTTGAAAGACTCTGAAAGACAAGATGCCAGATTTGCTTTACACACAGAGCTACACAACACCAAAGCCCAACATGTACAAATTAGTTTCGTGTAGCTAGACCTTCAGACTGACGGCAGAAGGTCTGAACTCCATAACTCCACGTAAAAAAATGTAAAGTCTATTGTTGCATCCGAAATCAAATACTTGCTTACTATATAGTACCCAAAAAATTACATAGTATTGTAAAGTCCCTGGATGACCTACTACTTCAATGAGATTCTGAAGTGTGCATTCGATGGACACTTTATTGTCCCTACGTCACAACGGCTTTGTTAAAGAATGCGACACATGTCTCCCAGAAATCCTGAAGTATCCAACCAGATTCAATTCAGATGACGACTTTGAAAATCTCAGTTATTCAGCCAACAGTTCGTGGGCGTGACATCTGAAGCTGAGACTATATATACAGAAGTCAAATGGCTTTGAAGTAATCAAAAACACTCTTCTATTTGCCTGAGGTACTAATGGTAAACTCTGCAAGGTTTTGTTAATAAGCAAATACTTGGCAATCAACGATGAGAGCCAAACAACAGCGCTTGCCGATTAGCAGCACAGCCAGGAAAAGCTTACAGTACATTCGTTCTCTCATTGTAGTTATTTAACAAACATTGGAGATGGATTGGAATGGAAGTGGCAGCTTGGGCTCGATTGAGCACTTTAGTTCTAAATATAAGCACGTTTGTTTCATTGGGCCAGTCCTAGTTGACGTCTCAGCGTTCCGAGAAGCCTCAGCGCATGGAAAGTTAGAGCGGCCCAGAGCACCGGTGGGCCAAATTTCCAGAGCATCCATGAAAAACTGCTGTTTCAAAGGTGGCTTTTCCATACATTTGTGAGAAGAAAGAAATGAAAATATGAACCTAACTCAAGCAATTTGTTCACGGAACAATGGACGGCATGCGGCATTGAGCATCTCTCATTCATTCACATCATGACTGGAGCAATTGCAGGTCCCTTTCACATATTTAACCCTGAAATGCCTGATATATGAAATAACAGTCTGAAAAGTGTATTTAGACAAATTATAAATAAAAAAAAACTCTAAAAAGTTTGCTTATGTTTTATTTTAAGTATCATATTTGATACATCAGGCTTTTATGGCTCAAAAAGAATGATATAGGAGAATACAGAGATCATACTCAAAGAGGAAACAACACCTCAAATTCTATTCAAAACTGAGCAAAAACTCTGTAGTTTATATTGCGGCGGGGGGGGGGGGAGGTATAATTCAATATAATATAATTAGGATGTACAAATAAACATTCACATCAAGATTTTAACATGATTTCTTTTCTTTTTTTAAATCAATCAAACAATCAAAAAATCAAAAACAAATGACTTATGGATGGGTAATCAATTGAACCCAAGTTACTTCAGTCCAGTAAATGTTCATCTTGAAATATTACTAGCAATATAAAAGTTATCATTGTGTTTGTGTAACACGTTTTGCTGAAAAAAATCAGAGAGTAGAAGTCATGTAGAAAATGTGTCAGAAACAAGCTTCCTTGTGAACAAATTTTGGAGAATATCAGAGTTAAGAAGGACATTTGAATTATTTTCTGAGATATTTCAGGAATTTTAGCATTTTCCATGACTTAAAAAAACTGTATTACTGCACCCTTTTCTCTGGGACAGGTAGCTCAATGGCTTGTGAAAGGAGGAAATGTAACACCAGTTCACAATATTGCACAATGTTCTCTGTGTCATCTGGTTGTCAAGCCTCATTACAAACAATCAAGTTGCATTAAAAGTTTCTGGTTTATTTTAGCTATGAATATTGCATTGGTGACAGAATCTCAAAGATTTCATCTGGTCAGTGTTTTCAGTTAGGGGTCTGTGCTTGATGCAAAAGACTTCTGTTAACTGGTTGATTACAAGAGACTTGAAGAATAAAGGCATGCACACAAATCAAAATCAACTTGTAAAGCAGGAAAGTGCACAGCAAATGGAACTGACAGGTGGTTTCGACAGTTTCACTGATTACAGAATCTGAGCCTCCTGAATGATATGAAGTGTGGCAGTGGACTCAACTCACAACACTCCAAAGCAATCACATTTTGAAATTTAGAAAAAATCAATGTGGGTTTGAAGTCAAAGCAAGTAGGAAATATAAGTTATGGTGTCATGGATTTCACTTTGTCATTTTCTATTCAGCACTCTTTAAAGCAGCTACAATGATCTCCAGACTGACCCTGAAAACTGTGACCATACAGTAGCTAAATGTCATTCAGCTGGTTAATGCAACTGTCTATATATTGCAATGCCTTTACTTTTCACAGGTGTTAGAATGTAAGAGTGAAACCAGAAATTTTGTGAATCGAAAAACTACTATCGTCCTACGAACATGTGGTATAACAGGTAGCAGTACTGTATATTAAAGCCCAACACATGTGCAGTGATTCGTGTTCCAGCTGCTGCCGCCCACTGCACCGCACAGCTGAGAAAAACAACACCTAATAAACAGGTGCAGCTGCCGCAATGGAAAGAATGACATGCAATCATTAAATATAGCTTAATTACCACAGGCTGTCGAAAAATAAATTAAAATTTCCAGGTCTTATAGACGCTATTCTCATTCTCAGCCTCAGAGACGTCACGCCCATAGACTGATGGCTGAATGTCTGATGCATATGGCACACTTAACTGGAAACACTTCAGGATTTTCAAAGTCATCATCTGGTTGGTTAAATTCAGGGAGACCAGTGTCGCTTTTTTTAACGGTCCGTCTGGAAACAAATCCCATGACACCAAACTGTGTTTATTACTGCATCAACAAGCGCTTGCAAGGATCAACTAAACACTGGATTTTCAAAAGTATGGAAAGTTCGCGTCTCCATTGTTACAGTAAACTTACTCAATGTTCTTGAATGGATAATTTAATAGATGCATGCCGGTTTGTTACTGTAGGGACATTGGCTTTACATTTTCACGCCCCTAAACATGATGCGCAACAAAACGAACGGTGATTGGCTGCGTGACATGTCAGTCAAACGTCCTCTTGAGCGGTCTTTGGCCAATGAAATCTGCGATAGAGTCCAGACCTGTCTGAAGGTCTGGCTACGCGAGACTATATAGAAGCTATGATGCATTATAGCTGTCATATAGACTGTGAGGTAAGTTGATGTATTGGCCAAGTGGTTATGTAATATGGTCAGGTAAAGTGTAGACAGACGTAGATGGTAGGCAGAGTATGTGAGTGGTGGAAAAGTGGAAAAATTACAAAGCATTCCTGTCGCGTATGAAAATAACTATATTAAATAGTAAATATTGGAAACAAAATGTAAATATACACTACCGTTGACAAGTTTGGGGTAAGTTTTATGATTTTAAAAGATGTCTCTTATGCTCACCAAAGCTGCATTTATTTAATCAAAAATATAGAAAAAACAGTAATGTTGTGAAACATTATGAAAACAGTCATTTAAAATAAATATTAATGTATTTTAAAATGACATTCATTCCTGTGATGGCAAAGCTGAAGTTTCAGCAATCATTACTTCAGTCTTCAGTGTCACATGATCAGGGGTTAAGCAACAAATGCGAGTAAAAGTGTGTCTTGGCGAGTATATGAAACTGTCAGGTAAAATTTTATGAATTCTAACAATGCAATGTTGTGAGAACATGAACATGAACGACGCTCTGTAAGTTGACGAGTCAGTGCTGCATCATTACAAAAGTTTAAGCCTTCCCACTGTAAATATTCAAGCATTAGAACATGAGAAAAGGAATTTGTTACTCATGCGCTATGTGGGAAGTTCAACATCATCCGAAACATCCGAAGCGCGTGCCCTGAAAGCAGGGTCTCAAACTGAGCCAAATACTAAGTTGAGCTCTCTTTCATGTCTTCCCGTGCTTGTACGGACACATTCACACAAAATTATGTAAAAAAAAAAATAATAAAAAGCCCATCACGGCGAGTATCCTAGTAAACATAGTCGGTTATATCTTCTGTTAAGAAAGATAATGCATGATGTACATGCATTCGTCTTAAAGTGACAGAATCCTAATAATCCTGCTGCTGTCTTTTTAATGTTAACCAAACAACAAAGGGGAAAAAATCACTTTAAAAAAGTATATGAAGACTATGCAGTTATTTATTTGATTAGCCTACTTTATTACATTTCTGTACTTGATGTTAGACCCACCTGTAAATGACTTTTTATTTCATTTATATCTTTGTTGCATTGAATTTATTTGTGCTGTTGCTTGTAATTTTTATTATTTGTTCTTATTTAGCTTTAGGCCCAGCATATGATCCTTCAATCATTCTAATATGCTGATTTGCTGCTCAAAAAACTTTTATTTTTATTACCAAAGTTGATAAATAGAAAGTTCAAAAGAACAGCAGTTGTTTAATAGAAATCTTTTGTAACAATGTACATTCCTTTGAAAAAACAATTGTGAATAGTCATGTACAGTATACATAGAACTCAGTATATTCAAATCTGCATGCAAATTTTACTATGGAGTGCACTCTAAGAGGGGAGTGGGGAGCAACAAAGGAACGAGAAATGGAAAACCTAGAGTGGAGAGATTACACAACACTGGGAGGGGAGGACAAATTGCTGGTGCTCCACTTTACTCGCATGCTTTTGTGCGGAGCAGAAATAGAAAAGGACTTAAACATTAAATTCTACCTAAGCATTGGTCTACTCTAGAAGAATCCATAATTCATATAACTAGTGCTTCAGTGGACCCCCTGGTCCTGTCCATCTCATCATTCATAAAGGCATGAAAAAGTCACAAGAGAATGTCCTCAATGTCCTCCTGCAGCAGAAAACCCTCAGTCAGCTCATCTTCAGACCTGCTCTAGGGTCAGTTTGTGTAGGCCATCTAATAGCTTTGGCTTTAAAGCAGTTTAGGTTCCAACCACAATGTTGTATTTGGTTTCCAAAGAAACCTTTTCAAATCTGGGAGCATGGCCATCTATGAGCTTTGTAGGGAAAAAAAAACTTTTCTGGAATTGGAAGAAAGGACAGATATGCATGAGGAAAAACTCTGAGCGATCGTGCTCAGCAAAAAACCCACCCACTGTCAAAGATGGAGACAGGAACCTTATTCTTCCGATGATGCTTCTGTAAACACGGACATGAACAAAATCTACTCTGTTCAAGGCATATTTGCATTTTTAATGCTAATTTGAGGTTGTGCAAGTTTGCAGATCTATTTGTTTCTTCTGTGCTCTTGATAAAAGGAGCAAAACTTTTGAAAGAACCAATCCTCACTTTGCAAATCTTTGCACATCCCGACTTCTGGAGAGTCTGAGGCTCTCCAATGACCTGAAATGACCAATGACACAAGACAATTTGTACAGGCTGTCTCCTTAGCCATTTAAACAAATGCAGAGTTAGCTAAATATTTAGCCATAACAATTGTTCTTTAAAAGGCATGGAACAGTTTACAAGACCACCCTAAAGAACCGCTTTTTACACAAGGATTCAGAATGATTTGATAACAGAATCAATTATTAATATACTGTAGTAGCCCAATAACTAAACCAATAGAAATGTCAAGGCCATAAAGCCAAAATTTGTGTCAGAAGAAAATCCATCCTTTAGAAGAGAGATTTATTTCAGGGTTTTCACTTCTACCTCCTCAATAACCACAGCAACAAATCTAGGTTTCAAAGAGTAAGATGCTGTAAATTTCGGGGGGACGGGGGGATCTGAAAGCTTTTCCACCGACCACATCCTCAATTAAAGATCAAACAGTCCTTAAGAAAAACTGTGGACTGGACTATAGGATTATACTATAATAAGCCAAGTAAACAAATCCAGTACCAAAGGCAAATATATGCAAAGCCAAAAGGTTTCACTCAAATTACATGAATGAGAATAGGTTTGGAGTTACTGATTTTACTGAAATTTTATATAATATTTGCATACGTAAACACCATATTCACACTAAAAAAACTAAAATTTTTAAAAGAAATTAACTATTCACAAAAGACGCATTGCATTTAAAAAAAATTACATGTCAGAAAAATGTAGTTCTTTTTAATTTTCTGTTCATTAAAGATCAAAAAGATGAATTAATGACATTACTGGCCTGTGATACAACTATATTGCATAACTACTCATTCACAAAAGAGAAGACAAAGAAGGAACCAGTGCTGATACTTCATAAGTTTAAAAAGCAGCTTCTCATGGCAGTTAATGCTAAAGATAGAGGCGACGGATCAACTGTAAAATATGTGCTTTGATTCAATTTTCTGCAGCTGCTATGTGGCTACTTCCAGTATGTGCCTTTTGATGAAAGAGTAATGTATCAGTGCTGTGACACATCTTAAAGGGAGCATTTGGAGACGTGGCATGGAAGAGGTCTATCCCCCTGAAATCAATTAAAACTAGTCCACAGTTGTTTTAGTTAAGACCGTGTCAAATATGTAGACCTGCCATGTTTTCGATTCTCTGCAAAGGAGACCTGGCTCTAGACACATGGACAAGTGAAATGTGCTGGACATATTTGAGCATCAGCTCTCCTATTCACTAGTTCAGCTGGATAAGCCGATTAGAAAATTAACATTATAACATTTAACATGTGAAAGGGAATAAACTGTTCAATCAAAATTGGGACCAGAATCTGTTTGGTTACCTCCATCCTTCAAATTATCTTTGTGTGTGTGTGTGTGTGTGTGTGTGTGTGTGTGTGTGTGTGTGTGTGTGTGTGTGTGTGTGTGTGTGTGAACAAAGAAACTCATAGAGGTTTAGAATAAGTTGAGTAAGGGTGAGTAAAATTATGACGTTTTTTAACCAAAAATTATGATTTAAAACAATCTACATCTCTGAAGAAGGCCAATTTACACATTGTGTGAGCAGTGAAGTCCATCCATGTGGTCAACATCTGATCCATAGAAATGTGTGGTTTACTTCACATTAATATCTAGATGTTAGTAAAACTGGAAATCGAGGGTAAAGCGGACATGACGTCATTGACAGGCGAGGCATGATCTATGTTCTGGTTAAAATTGATGATTTCTCTGGATTTAAAATGTTTGCCGTAATGTAAGTACACCAAAACATTTAACATTGTTTTAGCAGTTTTTGGATATTTTAAACTTACATATTGTGCCTTTAAGGCATTAAGTTTACAAGACACAAGTTAAATCAACATTTTGATTATGCTATCTAGAAAAAACAACAGTTCAATTGATTTTAAGCCTGTTTAAAAAACCTTTTTCCATTCAGTCTTACACACCCAACCCATAGCAATTTTACAGTTTAGGATACTGCCTGTTCCATTTGTAAGAACAGCATTTTTCCTCATTTCCAGATGTACGTAAAAACTGTTATTTACACTAACTACTCTTGAAAGGAAAGAATAAACAAAAACTCTGTATTTTAAGTCAAATTGCTACTATTGAAAAGGTCAAGACTGTCACACAAAAGTGCTTGATTACAGCTTAAGCGGGTTTCTGAACCAATCAGATGTCGAGCTTTTCCACACCTCCATCTCAGCTCTAACCAAGGCCATGACTGCAACACCAATAAGGAGCCCACTTTCCCGGCTTCTCCTTGGTCTGTGATGTCAGTGTTCCACATTTACCATTACATTGATATTTAATGCTCCTGGAAAATCGAAAGCAACTGCATTTAGTTTACTCTTTTCTTAGCTCATCTATTCCTGAAGTCCTGCTCCTCTCTCAACTGATGTCATCTCTCTTGCACACATACTCAGCGGGCGACTCTTCACACTTCACAGAAACAGTTCAGGTCATTACATAGAGGATATGACCCCCATAAACACAACAGGATCTCACAACTCAAAGCCATAACCACCCACAGTGGAATGCAGACTCTCTCAATAAACATCATATAAACATCTAGGAGCTGGGGGTCAAGAGGAAACTACATGCTCATGAATCTGAATTAGTGCTACATTTCATACAAATACAAAGTACATGATGACAGTTTATGGGCCAATTTCTGTGTGGCACCACTCGTTTAAAAAAAATCAATGTAACGTCATTTGGGAGAAGCAGATTTGGATTCTTCTAATACCACTAGCACTTCTCAAACGAGTCAAAGTGTCTGACATTTGCATTAAATGTTCATCATCTGTCATCTACAAAGCAGGTGTAACCAAGAACTCAAGAAAATAGTCTGTATTCTCCACTATTTTGACGAAATGTAGTCAAGGTAATTGCACAGAATTAGTTATTTGTCGCCCCCTACTGGACAGAAAATCCACTTTCGCATGCATGTAAGATCTTTATTTATTTATGAATGCACCTAATCAACCCAAATTAAAATATTGTTAAATTAACCAAACAAGTCTAACAAAATATATTCTGAATATATTTTAAGGAAATGTGTACTTTGAGCAAAGATGTATTAAACTGGTCAAAAGTGACTGAGACGTATATAATGTTAGGAAATAATACAGTTCTAAAAAATGCGGCCGTTTCGAACTCTCTGTTCATCAAAGAATCCTGGACAAAATATATCACGGATTCCACTAAAATATTAAGCAGCACAACGGATTTCAACATTGATAAGAAGAAATGATTCTTGAAGAGCAAATCAGCATATTGGAATGATTTCAAAAGCATCATGTGACACTGGAGAAAACTGGAGTAATGATGCTGAAAATTCTGCTTTGCCATCACAGGAACAAATTACATTTTAATATATAAAACGATTATTTTCAATAGTAGTATTTCAGAATATTACTGTTTTTACTGTATTGGTGATCAAATAAATATAGCCTTAGTGAGCATAACTTAAAAGTCCCCAAATGTTTGAATGATAATGTAGATCAAATATAACTTGCATATCAAAACATATCAAAGTTACGATCAAAGTGCAGCATAGGGCCTTTTACATTCATTTTATGTATTATTCCAGTTTAAAACACTAAGAAAGACAAACATTTCTGAGCATACGAAACAGATCTTTATTTGTGGGTCATTTGAGTGCAGATATACTGATGTGTTTGATTTCATCCACTCTGTTCTTGTGCATCTGGAAGGCCGGTGTCACCCAGCGTCCACACGAACACTGTTCACCGTACCAGTTAAACGAGCCCAGCTTTGAGCTGCACTTGGGACACAAAAGCTACAAGAGAGATTTTACAAAAGCTTTTACTTTGAAATATACTAAAAACACCTACAGAGAAACAAAATGGCACATTTATGGGCTACTCAGCATAGAATATCATGCAAATCTTAAATCTGACCCTTTAAGTTTTGCAATAGTTAAAAATATATACTTGTAAAAATGTAAACGGATATATATATATACAGGAACAGTGTTTTTTGATCATTCTATTTAATTGTGTGTCCAGAGGTGTGAAGCAGTCAGGTACTACCTGTCCATCCATAACCCCTAGTAAGGCCTGCTCCATCCATTGCACCGGCTCTATAAAGTATGAAGTGCACTGTTTCTGATCTTCAGCTGCAGGGCTCACTATCCTTGTCTTCTTATGGGAGAACGCAGAGGCTCCTCCTCCCACACAGTGACCGAGAATGCTGGAGTGACGGAAAAGTGTGCGTCTGTTGGGAACGAAAGACAACAGCAGGTTTCTGCCGGTCAGTGAACGTGATTTCAACAAGTATAACATCTTTGTTACGGCATTCCAATCAACCAATCAGATTTGAAGTTTACAATTTATGTGAAGTTTAGGCTTACAACCAGGGTTTGGTGCTTTTATATCAGTGTTATTCATCTATCATTTCCCTATGATATCAAAGGAGAAGTTATGGGTAGGGTTAGCTTTAGGGGTAGAGATAGGTTTAAGACTACATTTTCGGACAGGAATGTCGTTCAACAAAATATGTTGATCCAGGAACATTTGTCTTACTTGGCAAAATCACGGTGACGAACTTCACTCTGTGTATGAACAATTACAGTACATAAAAAAAGATTTTACCTGCACTTTCTACATCTGTATACAGCTTCTGCATTCTGGGTTTGTGCAGGGTCAACAGCAAAGACATCTTTTGGCACATTCTGGAGCTCTGAATTGGTCAAAATGCATGACTTTAATATAAGCCCTGGCAAGTTTATTTCATTTGTGGATTTAATAAATATATGTAAAACTTAACTGTGGGTGTATAAAGTTGAAATTAACACATATTTACCAAATGTATTAAAGGGTTAGTTCACCCAAAAATGACATTTCTGTCATTAATTGCTCACCCTCATGTCGTTCCAAACCCGTACGACCTTTGATCATCTTCGGAACGCAAATTAAGGTATTTTTGAAAGAAATCCAAATGTTTTTTTACCCCCCACCCCCATAGAAAGCAATGTAATTACTGTCATTCAAGGTCCAGAAAAGTAGTAAAGACATTGTTAAAATAGTCAACGTGACAAAAGGGGTTCAACCTAAATGTTATGAAGCCACGAGAATTCTTTTTGTACGAGTCAGACTCGTACGCATTAGACGCAGTCAACGCAGTTCAGCGCTTCTGTGTTTACGTCTGTACGCTGATTCAGTATTGGGTCACACGCATGTGCACAAGGCTGAACCACTGTAGTCGTGTAGACAATTTTAAAGATGTCTTTAATAACTTTCTGGACTTTGAATGACTGTTGCTTTCTATGGGGGATTAAAAAAAAAAAAAAAAAACTCTCTGATTTGAACAAAAATATCTTAATTTGTGTTCCGAAGATGAAATAAAGTCTTACAGGTTTGGAACGACATGAGGGTGTGCTTAATGAAAGATACTTCATTTTTGGGTGAACTAACCCTTTAAGCAAGTTTAAGTATGTACATACCTGGATATTTCTCTGTAATTTTCTTCAATCTAAACTGTTTGTATAAGGGATTTGTGGTGTCTGCTTTACAGTTCATTAATTCATAAAGTGCCAGCTGGTCCAGAAACTCTTCATTCATTCTGAGAAAATGAGAGGAACGGCGTTCTATAATAATGCTCTTCACAAACGTGTCGTCACAGGATAAATAATGAAAAACACTCACTTAACGTCTGGTTTTAAGTTTTGGAGTTTAGAATATGCATCCTGCAAATTCAGATGTTGTGTTTTCATCAGGTAAGCAGTCACCACAGCAGCACTTCTACTTTGCCCTACATGGCTGCAAAAAATAAATAAATAATAATAAAAAGTCCCAGTTTCTTAAAATCAAATATAATATTTATAATACATATATATATATATTAGGGTTGTGACGAGATCTCGTGCAACTATAGACTAAATTTCTCGTCGAGGTGAAAAGTTGTCTCGTGGTGCTATCAGTGTGAGGGTGAAGTTATTATTCAAGATGCCCCCGCCACTTTCAAATCGTTTGTGTGGAAACATTTGGGTTTTTGGCGCAAGCATAACACACAAGACACAAACAATGTGTGAACATTGTAAGAAACCTATGCCGTACACCTCGGCCAAGGTTGTACAGACTCTTAGGGGCCGTTCACATATCGCGCGCATTTTCATTCTCGCAAAATGGAAGCGACGCGCGCAGCGCGCTCGTTTTTTCCTGGCGCCCCTGTTTTTTTTAATAACATTTTTTTTTATTTTTATGTTTATTTTATTTATACTGTTTATTTTATGTTCAATCTGTAGAAAGAAGTTCAGTGAGATTTCTCATGTGAAATCATACAGGGCAGAAAACAATTGGTTGATTTTGTGGCAAAACATTTAGCAGTGTTTGCATGTTGTTTTACTGCAAATAATTCATTCAAATGAAAAAGTTGATTTCAAAATGCACCTACATTTTTGCATTTTATGATTTTCAGTTGAATAAAAGACTATTTTCCCTTCATACGTTTCATGAGGATTTCTTAAAAAAAAAAAAAAAATTCTTAAATAAAAATAGTGGTCTCGTCACACCCCTAATATATATATATATATATATATATATAGGCTATATATTAGATAAGATAGTACCTCTCTTACAACTTACATATGAATGAACATTTATGCTATGTTAAAATACACACACATACATACATACACATATATTGTTTATTTTTTTTAACAATTTATTGTATATGAACTAATGCACTGTAAGGTGTTATGTAGTAGTATTATAAATGATTAAACCCACCAGTGCACAAGAACTGCTGGTGATCTGGACTCAGATTGTGAGCTGAGAGCGTCGCAAATAAAGCCGACACAGTCATCCAGTCTGCTCAGGAGATCTGTGGACGGATCATCCAGAGCTCGAACAAATTTCGTGTGGAATCCAGTCACAGCGGGTTCCTCCGAGTCAACGGTGAGTATGTGCGTTACACCCGCGTCTGTCAGGCTCTGAGCATCCTTCACATCGGACACAGATCCGATGTAGAGTCCAGCCTCCACTCCTATCATGGTTTACTGGGTAAACACAACATCACTTTTCATTTCAATATGCAACTACTTAGCTACAGGTCTGTTACATTTCCAAGGCTATTCATTAACTCTTTTATGAACGAATAAGAGAGTATTTGTAGATTTTGTTCCTTCAAAGTCATTTAGCCCGCAGCTCTTCTAAAGATGACTTTAACGTAAACATCGCTACTGTACTCACGTGTAACTTGTTGTCAAGAAGGAGGTCCAGTAAAACGAAAACGTCCGCGGGAAACAAAATGAACTTGTTAGTTCCGGAAGAAACTCTATCATATTATGGCGTCACAATACCTCTAGATGGCGTTAATGGAAAATAAATCCTTCGTTGACTTTGCAATATTGAAAAACGTGTCTTGTCTTTCTTCTCTGTGTGATTTTTTTTGCGAATTAAAGATGACAGAACTGAGACATACGGAATTGAGACATTCATATTTGCTTCTGATTGTATTTTTAAAATAAATAATTTTAAATAACATCATGTTTTTTTTTTTTCAGTTGAGGACGTCAATTGAGTTTTTAATCATATTCATCAAAACTTTAGTTAACCATATAGGCCTATATAATTTATATAAGCAAATTAAATAAAAAATAAACCCCAAGTCAGACACATTCTCACAAACTTACAACTGGCCTACAGTCTCTGTTTCTGTCAGCCAGAAGTTCCTTGAGAACACAGACTTGATTTATTTTAGAACCGTTTTAGATGCAGCTTAAAATAGAATTCATAGAAGTTGTACCTTACAATATTGCAAACTTACGTAACGGCACTGTATTTGATTTTATTTGAGCTTTAAATCTCTTTCGTATATTATCAAGTTCCCATGGAGTGTTCTAGACCCGTAGTTCTGCCCTTTTGGAAGGCTTTTGGCTGTCCTGCATGTGCTTAATAAAAGCCAACACTATGACATTTAAACAGGAGTCAATGAGTCCAGTCCACTGCACCTCATGTCAGGCACATGCTGTCTTTTTCACTTACATAAATTCTCATCTATGAGATTGTATTATCATACATTAAGCATAAAAAAAACACACTTTTCTCAGAAACTACAGAAACTTCCCTCGGGGAACGATAAAGGAAGTCTAAACTGACTGAGATATTAAACTACAAAGGGATTAGAAGTCTTCGGTGAACACGATGGTGGATAATTTATTATATGGCACTTCATGTGATCTTGATAAACAGAAAAACAAGTCCCTGTACCATTACAGAGCAGATGCCTGTGCTTTAATCTGACTGGTCCTCTCAGGACAAGTCCAACTTAGCCTCATATGGTCCCTCAGAATCCCTGTCCAACCTGTTGCACGTATGTCTTTCCTGGGATGCACATTATTTGCACATTATCGCATGAAACCCAGATCAACAAAAACACACACATTCTTCTTTTCTTTTTTTTTTTCTTTTGTCATCAACTGTCATGGGATGATTAGAATTATTGATTTTGTTAAGAGCATCATAAATTTGCACCGGAATCTTAAATTTGTCTAGACCCACAAAGGCAGATTTAGGATTAAGAGCTTAAAGCAATGCAAGGACTGATGCTTCCTAGAGATGAACATCTGTGTGGACCTTCTCCTGCACTCTCTGTAATTGCCTGAGACCTTAAGGGTTACAAAACTTTATCTTGCAACAAGACATTGTTAGTTAGGAAATGAATAGTACGGAACACTGTTGAAAGTTCCTCTTTGACTCAGATTTTTCCACAAAGGAAATGTCATTTTCACTCAATGATTCTTTTAGAAGATGGCTTATGCAAATGCATATTGCATTTACATAAATATATATACATTTAATGTTAGATTTGTATTTCACGATAAAAAAAGAAAACTGGTTTGTGTCAAATTTAAAGGCTATTAATTTCTTATTCAAATGGTTAGGACAAAAGACCAGTTAAATGTTAGCTTCTTCTTGGTTTCACATGTTGTCTATTATTAGAACTTGTGTTCCTTTTTTGAGAGACACCCAATTCTGTGAAGAACTGAAAACATTTTTGGAATTTGGGCTCTGTCACGCAGTGTTGTCGCTGGTTTCTTCGTCTTTCTGACACTAGGCTTTCTTGTCAGTTTGACTTCATATTGCACAGTTGCCCCAAAAATTATGTGAAAATTCACTTAAAGGGTTAGTTCACCCCAAAATGAAATTTCTGTCATTAAGTACTCACCCTCATGTCATTCCAAACCCGCAAGACCTTTGTTCATCTTCAGAACACAAGTTAAGATATTTTTGATGAAATGCAAGAGGTTTTTTTATCTCCCATGGAAAGCAATGAAATTACCATGTTTAAGGTCCAAAAAAGTAGCAAAGACATCGTTAAAATAGTCAACGTGACTACAGTGGTTCAACCTTAATGTTAAGAAGTTAAGAGAACACGTTTTGTGTGGAAATACGAAACAAAAATAGCAACTTTATTCAATAATTTCATGCAGCACGATGCATGTGCTGATGCAGGAGCCAGCCAATACAGAGTCGCTGTTCTGACATAAACACGGAAGCCCTGAAATGTGACTTCAACATAAACTGCGTACGAGAATGACAGGGTAGAGAGGAAATTGTATAACAAAATTGTTATTTTTGTTTTGTTTTTGCACGCAGAAAGTATTCTTGTCACTTTGTACCACTTAAGATTGAACCACTGTAGTAACATGGACTATTTTAACAATGTCTTTGCTACTTTTTTGGACCTTGAATGTGGTAATTTCATTGTTTTTTTTATGGGAGATAAAAAAATACCTCTCACATTTCATTAAAAATATCTTAATTTGTGTTCTGAAGATGAACAAAGGTCTTACGAAATTGAAACGACATGAGGTTGAGTAATTTATGACAGAAATGTCATTTCTTTTAACAAGCTGGTGTGGCCGTTAAATTATATTTTATTATTATTATTCCAGTTTTCCAGTGGAATTTGGTTTGATGATCCATTGTTTGATCATTTGAAACCTAACAAATATATTTAGGTGAAATATTTAGCTTAAAAAGTGTGCTATATTTCTTTCAAATAAATTACATTATATATATATATATATATATATATATGGCTGATGTGTCTAGATACTTTTTGTGGTGGCTGTACAGCTGTATGCACAATAAAACTTCCTCTCTATGGCCTACACTACCTTTCCTCAAATGCACCTGGCCTTGGCAGCCTGTTTGAATCCTCCCTGCAGTACTCGTGATTGTTACTCATTCAAATGACTCTAGCAGAGCTGAAGCACAACTCATCAGAACATTAGTTCTCCTCAGCTGGCAGCCCAAGACGTGTGTGTTCTTAAGGCACAATTGATTTTGCCCTGTTGCTTCCTCTTTAAAGTTCACTCAGGGTAGCCCTACTTCAGCTGTTTCTATTTCAGTGCTTCAAGAAATGAGAGCTTCATTGCCAAGTGTGTTCCTGCATTTGCCTATGTTGATAAATTAAACCATTGTGTAATATGTTTTTTGATTGCTGTTCTTTCCTCTTTTCTATTTATATGCATATTTGAGCACTGGAGAAAGTGTCCCATGATCATGCTGACAGAACTTCACATTTACTATTGACTGATTACAAAATAATATAGTTATTCCTTTCTGTATTATGTATAGTTCGATTTCATTATTATTCTCATATTTGCCAAAAACAAAAACAAAACAATCAAGAAAGACCTTGTGGAGAAACTCATCAGAGGTTGGATTCGGACATGCACTTGGAACCTTTAACCTTTTTTTTTAAATACCTATTCATTTGCCGGTTTTACAATGGTTTCCCCAAATACACTTCCCTTGATATATATTTTATAGTTACTCCTCCTTTGTGTGCCTCATGTTGGCTTAAGTTTAGCACCGATGTGTTGATCAGTATGTCACGGGTCGTGTCCCATGAGCCCCTCTGTCATTCGGCTTGAGTAAGATTTATGACGCACATCCTGTGGCGAAAGAGTAGCAAGACGCTACTCGTGAGGTAATGCTGGCTGTCCTTTCTGGAGATCAACTCCAGCTCTCTTGTTAAAGTCTTTCTCAAAACATTTGGAGGAAATTAGATATGAAGTCACACTGACATAATACTGTATAAAGATAAAGTTTGACCCAGTTTTCGATAAAATCAAATTCATCTAATAACTCCCTTGATGCTCAAAATGTTTGGCTTTTCTTGGCTCACACTTTCTTGAGTGTATGAATGTGATCAGTAATATCCTGTACACACGGAAGTTAGTGTGCGACAGCAGTAAGGTCCCTCATTAGATGCCTGAAGGCCAGAGTTTACTATTATATACTGTAACACTCAAAATAATTAAATGGTGTGACTTTCTTTTTCTTTCAAGTTCACAGAACTGATATGTTTCATTGTTTTGAGTTTTATGAACTTATTTCTTTTAATTTA
The DNA here is from genome assembly GCA_037194245.1 of Opsariichthys bidens. Taxonomy (NCBI): domain Eukaryota; kingdom Metazoa; phylum Chordata; class Actinopteri; order Cypriniformes; family Xenocyprididae; genus Opsariichthys; species Opsariichthys bidens. The sequence goes on from CM074295.1 coordinate 7,373,675, forward strand.
GATGAAATTAAGTTTAACTGAAACTGGGTGGGATTTCGTAGCTGGTTTAGAAGAGTTTCTGTTAATGTGTTTTTTTGGAGAGTTTACCGGTTTTAGTTGGTTTTAGAACAAGTAACATTTTATATCTCTGCAATCATTCAGCAAGTGTCATACCATGCTATTGTTAATATGTTAGCAAATTAGCAGGTTAACATTTTCTGAATCAACTTGTTATAACAGATATAAACATATAAAAATGTTTATATTGAGGCTACATGATCATTTTAAGATTAATATATGCTTCAAATTTTTTGAGTTTGGCCAACTTGGGTTTACAATGTAGTGGTTACTGTTTGCAATTTGATGCAGTATTGCACACAAATTTAAAGCTGATCAACATGCATATTTTTCTTTTTTTTGTAATTTCTCAAAATGGTCTGCACTGAAAAGAGTTTTCACACCCAAAAATTGCAGCATGTTTTGCCTTTTGTGCTCAGAGATTAATGACTTGTGAGATTGATGATACATGGCGTGGTTGATGCTAGTGAGGTTTCACTCGTGTGTGTGTGTGTGTGTGTGTGTGTGTGCAAATGGGCGTGGTTTGTGTATAGGGACTGATTAAAACATGAGGGGGCTCTGTTAATGAGTGTATGACAGATGGAGAACCACCCCCCAAACACACACACACACACACACACACACACAATCTATCCGATATGATCAGTCAAGCAAAGAGGAAGGTTGTTGCTCAAACAGGTTTTCACTTCACTTGATCACATAAAAAGCTGAATATTATTAAAAACAGGCAATAGTCTGTTCTCCAGATCACAGAAACAAAATTTGAAGGAATATTCCTAGTTCAATAGAAATTAAGCTCAATTGACAGTACTTGTGGCGTAACGTTGATTTCCAAATAAATTCCTTTTCATTTGTCCCTGCTTTACATCAAAAAGTACAAATCTGGGTTATTGTGAATGGATGTTATTGTGAATGCTCACTGTTATAATGGTCATGGTTTCAAAAGCCACAAGATGAACATAATAATCAGAGTGTAAAAAATAGTTTCAAACCTTTTCTTTGTAAAATTTAATCTAATTTTACAGCAACTTTGTCACGACAACATAACAGCAAAAAAAAAAAAAAAAAAAAAAAAACTCCCTCTCATGTCAATTCGTAACTAATTTACATTTTGTGGCAAATTTGTATGATTTTGTACAAACTCATTCATGGGTTTTTGTGCAATCTGCTTACGCCACACTTTGGGTTAGGTTTGAAGGTTGGGTAAGGGTTGCACCTTCACGCTTATGGTTTTTTTTTTTTTTCTAAAAAAAATATACGCTTTAGTATTAATCAATTCTTATTAATTCATAAATGAACTCATAAAATACCTAATGTCCAAACGTGTATGCATTTCTTTCTTCAGCTGAACACAAAAGAAAATATTTTGAAGAATCTTAATAACCAAACTGTTGGTTGTCCATTCAATAAAAGTCAATGGGAACGAAACTGCTTAGCTACGACATTCTTTTAAATATCTTCTCCACAGAACACAAAAGGCCATACAGGTTTGAAGTGACATAAAGGCAAGTAAGTGATGACAAGCTATACCTTTAAGTGCTTTTGTATAGATTTACTTTTTTTTATCACACCTACTAGTGTTAATGCACCAGTGGATCATTTTATCAGTCAATAAAAGCAAGTTAGGACTTGATATTGATAAATATTAATCTGTGAGACCACTTTCGCATGGAAAAATAGCATGAAGATGCACATTTCAGAAATGTGAGGCACATTTGTCTGGCTGCATGTCTCAGTGCGTGTATTTGCCACATGCTGCCCCCAGACAACGGCTGTTGTCTGAGGGAGAGATGACCAGACTGCTTGCTTCTCCCGGCTGGCCAGTGACTGTTAGGTTAAGGGGTGGGCCGCTCTGCTTTTAACTGGTGATAGATGATTGCAAGGGTGAGGTCTCAGACACTCCGCAACTGAATGGTCCATTGGCACCCATTGTTGGGGACAAACAGCAGGATAATCCCGCATATCTGCCTTCCCTCATATCTGCCGTGATTTAGAGTTTTTCTGGATCTCTTGAACACCTGATCTCTTTTAATGTCATAATATTTAAACTAGCCATACTAAAAGCAATTACACCTATTTGCGTTGTGAAAAGTGTTCTCCTCTCAAATGAAAGCAACAGTATTGAACACATCACCGGGAATCATTACGTCGCTCATGTTCGCTCTGAAATCTAATTCTCATTCTTGTTACTCCCTTTTCAGCTCTAATATACTTTGCAGATCAGGGTGATTGTAATGCTCTGGAACATGTGGCTCCATTAGAGGGATAAAAGGGAGGTTGATAAATTGTCCTTTTAGTCCTTTTCTTTGACTCCACAAATTTACATTATCTAACAGGGAACAAATGAAAAGGGCCTGATTAGTGTGGAATGAGTTGGAAGAGAAGCTATTCATCTTTGTTAGCATCCCCCTGTGTTCTTTTATGTTGTGTTTTTACAAGGATGGGAGCCAGTGTGCTTTTCCCATTCGACAGCCCAGCTCATGGACTGACAGAGTGGTCATCACTAACGCTCTCTCTCTCTCTCTCTCTCTCTCAGTGTCCCTCTTAAACAGGAGTTCAACACTCTGAATGCTGGTGACTTCTGAATAACCTCCTGAGGTAGTGGGATCTCACCCTTAAATGACCCCTCACTCTGAAGAGATCTTGGGGGGCGTTGAGGGGTCTTCAGACCCTCTGGTAGCCTTGTGGGGACTGAGCGCTTGGAATTTGGAGAATTTTTTTCCCCTCTCCAAAATCTCAAAGGCCATGGTCAGCAGATCTTGCACTAAGCAGTTTGCGGACAAAAAATATTAAGATAATCCAACGCAGTAAAACTGCAAATGAGAATGCACATCTAAAATAATTACTTGGTCTTGATAGGTTTAATGAAACTCGTTCTGATTATCATACACTTCCAGAAATTTTTCAGTATTAAACATTTTATTGTTTAGAAATTATAGGGTTAGGGTTAGGTTTATTTCATTTGAAAACTCCCTATTACATCTGCTTGATTTCAGTCCATATATTTAGCTGACTGAAAACATTTGAAAAAGCATTCATTTTAATATCAAAATCACTTTATTGCCACTAAACGAATGTTATAGTGAGTGAAAGCCTTTAGTGCTTAATTCACCAGCACATATGTAATATGATAATAAAACTGAAATATTAAATTTTTACAAATCACATTCATTCATTCATTCATTCAAAAAAAAAAAATTATTTTGCAAAAACGTAGCTAGTATGTGCATGCTGTGTTATACAAGCTAGCTGTATTGAATATTACCAAAATACCTTGTACAATTTTAAAACGGTTCTGCATTGGCATTGATGATTCCATGAAGAACCTTTAACATCCATGGAAAATTTCAATTGCAAAAAGATTCTTTATAGTTGAAATAGTTATTATTATTACTATTATTATTATAAAAATGTTCTTCACACTAAGAAATAATTGTTGACTAAAATGTTCTTATATATTCTTATATTCTAAAATGTTCTATATATATATATATATATATATATATATATTAGTGAATAGGTTATTATAAAAAAAAAAAAACAGTATGGTTTATAGTTTTAATTTTGTAAAAAAAAAAAAAAAAAAAAAAAACCACACAACTTCAGTAGGCTGTCATTGGGAGAGGTCTGGCCCTCGCCACCCCCTTGGTGGGGCCCCAAGTGTGCGCAGCGAATCCTCAGTCAGATCGCGGACAGCAGCGGGGAGATGCTGCCGTTCAGAACGGCAAAACAAGACACTTTACGAGAAAACTGGACAGTTCTTTCATATTCGTCAAAACATGGATAATAACGACACATATCTCCATCTCAGTAAGTGCTTCGTAGTTTTATGTCTCATTTTATTCCCGGAAGTCTGTGCTGTTTTCTCTTCAAGCCTCTGTGTTTGCGTGTCCCCCCATGCCGTATGTTATCTGAAGTACGGATTCTTCTGACGGACTTTGTACTATATGCTCATAAATTGTACGTGCGTGAGTTATCGGCGCAGTCGTGTCATGTGTATTGACTTGGAACCAGTGCCAATGTTAAAATCAGGTGATAAAGATTGTGCCTCTCAGTCAGGGTCAGGGGTTGGCACTTTAATTGCGGTTATGTAATTTATAGCTTTCCAGAGCGCCTCTTGTTAAACTGTTTGCTGTCGAGTAGTTATTAATGGCTCTCAGTTGGTATCTGGACAGCAGTGTGTCGTGGGTTATTTATTTATTTAGCAACAGTTTGGCTCTTAGAAGGTGTATAGTGTAAAACAACCCAGACGGGATGAACTGTTCACGAGAATTCAAGAGATTTTAAATCAACCAACTTTACTCCTCTCCAGCAGAACGAATCGCTACATTTGACTCTACATTTGTCTTCAAACTAGGCTAAATGTGAGAGAAAATGCTGCAGAACATGTCTGACAGAACATTTCATCACTGAAATGACATTCTTCAAGACTTCTGTGTGAAATTATTTTGTTCTAGATGAATTATGTCAACTATTTTTTTTTAATCATTTTATGATTAACGTTATTTCAACCAACACGAATGAGTTGTTTAATTTAGTTAGGAAAAATGAATGAATGATCCTCCTGAGATCCTGGTCTACTGCTTTCAAGCTTGTGAGTGACTGAGGAAACTCATTTGTCGTCCAGCTTTTGTTAGGATGACTTATTTAGTGTGCATTAAACTGCTAAAATATTGCGTATCACCTGCACAGTCAGTCATTCAGGGGAGAAAGTGTGTGGGCATTTCTCACAAAGGGCCCGAACTGCTTGTCACAGCACATAACATCAAGCCTGGAGTCATTTTATTGCCTTAATTAACACCCTTCTTGTTGTGTTTATTAATCTCACCCCACCTACCGTTGTTATTCAGTGGCAAATTGTGGACTATGAAGTCTATTTTTAGATTTTCTCAGGCTCTCGATGAGTTGCGCGCGCTCTTGTAATGTCAGTCGCTGCCTCGAGCTGCGCAATTTGCGTTACGCGCGTGTCATTTCATGCACAGAGAATTTTCGCAAACACTCAATGCCTCAATGGGGTCATGCTAAGAAACGTATTGCCTATACAGCGATTTGCTATAGCCAAGTGACTGTGGAAATTACAATTTATTTATTTTATATTTTTATTTTATTTTATGTTTTTCTAAAACAGCAGAAATTGGCAAGCCATTCTTTTGTTTACACATAACCTATGTAGGCGAGCCTATATAAGGGACACAAAAGAAAAATGATCATTAAAGAGGTGTCTGCAAGAGGGCTACAGCAGAATAGAATTTCTTCTAATGTCTCCAAATTTGCAATGGAAAAATCATATACATCTGATGATTCATGACTTTGTGTATGGTGAAAGAGAGAGGCCTTGGCAGGCCCTTCAGCAGTGTTGTAGTCGTGTGTTCAGCTCATGTTCCAGTAAACAGTGAGTATGATGAACACATACAAGGCCAGTGTTGTGTCTTGGGTGTTTAAAGACCCTTTTTCTTCCTTGTGTTTGAGGTGGTCTCTTTAGATAAAGACTGCCGTATCCTATTCCACCTTCACTGTTGCAACTGAATGCAAGAGTTGCCTTTCTCATGTACTGAAAAGAAACCTGGCAACCATTGATAAGACTGACCTCTCATCTGTGCGTTTGCTATTGAAAAGGTATTTTTTGAATACATTGTGATTTAAAGAGTTTGTTCACCCAAAAATGAAATTTCTGTCATTGATTAGTCACCTTCATGTTATTCCAAACCCGTAAGACCTTCTTTCATCTTCGGAACACAAAGTAAGATATTTTTGATGAAATTTTTTGATGAAGTTTTTTTTTAATCCTCAGTTGAAAGCAACGAAATTACCATATTCAAGGTCTAGAAAAGTAGTTAAAACATTGTTAAAATAGTCCATATGAAATTTGCATGAAAACAAAACAAAAACAGCAACTTTATTTAACAAATTTCTCTCTCCCCTGTCATCCTCCTATGCTATTTTCACTGCAGCGCTTCCAGGTTCAGTATTGGCCGACTCCTGTTCACGTGAGCACCATGATGCATGCGTGTGATGCTGACGCAGGCCAATAATGAGCTGGAGTTTGTATGTAAACACGGAAGCGCTGAACTGCGTTCACTGTGCCAACTGCGTACGACTCTGACAGGGGAGAGATGAATTTGCTGAATAAAGTCGTTTTTTTCGTGCACAAAAAATATTCTCGTCGCTTCATAACATTAAGGTTGAACTACTGTAATCACGTTGACTATTTTAATGATGTTTTACTACTTTTCTGGATCTTGAATGTGGTAATTTCATTGCTTTCTATTGAGGATAAAAAATAAAACCTCTTGAATTTAATCAAAAATATCTTAATTTGTGTTCTGAAGATGAACGAAGGTCTTACGGGTTTGGAACGACATGAGGGTGAGTACTTCATGACAGAAATTTCATTTTTGGGGGAGCTAACCCTTTAACATTTTATTGTATTTCTCTACAATAATAAAACACACATTCACCATTGACCAAATCTGTTGGGATCAGGCTCTGCATGCATTTGTTTGCATTAAATGTAGACTTTATCTATTCCAGACCTACACAAAAACACTGGAACACAATTCCTGATCCATTAGATAACATTCAGTTGAAAAGCCTCGCCATCAATGGTGAGCACCTTCAACACAGACGGGGTTATTATTCAGCTTCCTAATCTAATTGACGATTTTTCTGCCCCAGTTATGACAGTCTCTCCCAAGGACAGTCTCAGAGAAAAGCCATGCTCCAGACGCTCACCCCCTTGCTCTTGGTTGTGTCACTCCTATCCGAAGGTCATTCCTAGATAGAAATGTATTTCAGTAGCTTCTCTACTTACTCATCTGCATCTCTTTCTGTAAAATCAATGATCATATTAAATTAAAATCAAGTCCCACACCACATTTTTCTTGTTCGAGAAGCCATTTCACTCAGATATACATCATAATAGGGTAGAATAGACTATCGCAAACCGTCGACTTTAAGAATTTGACAAATGTTTGTCTTTGAAATAGTGATCGAAAGCCTGTCTATCAAATAGTTTTATTAAACACACTGCCACAAAGCCAAATCAGCACACATTCCTTCCCTGACATTTAGAACTAAACCTTATTATCAGATTTTGGGCTTGCATCAATAAACCAGTTCCCCTGTGAGCCACAGGATGATAATCTCTTTAATCTGAGTAGGTAATCCAGCATCAGTCCGCCACACATCCCCAGGGGAATTCTTCCATCCAGCCTCACCCCCTTTATTCATGGCTACTTTAGGATCCAGCATATATCGGTTCCTCAAAAGATAAACAAGCAAATTAACTTCAAGTTGTGAAGTAGTTCATGGCAGTGGCCATTTTGACAAATTAGTGGCTAATTCGAAAGAATTCGTACAATCATTTTTGCTTAGACTCGACTGACAGTTATGGTTTCATCCTTCATTTTTTCCTTTTTCTTTTTTTTCCAAAAAATGTTTCCATACGAATCACATTATATGAATTCATGCAAAGTTGCTTCATGAGATCAGGTTGAAAAAAAGTCATTCACATTTGCATGATTGAATTGTTCTCTCTTTGAAGTGCCAGTCTTGAAATATATACAAAGCAGTAAGTGCAATCTAATAACCACCTTCTTCAAGGTCTTACTAAACGCTTAAAAAACACAATGTTCTCTGGAGTCAAAAGTCATCTCATGGTTTGTTCGCAATTTTAACATGTTCATTGAATTCTTTTTTTATATTTTACACCATTATAAGTACGCGAAAAGAGTCGTGTTTGAAGGGTTTTTAAAATCAATTCAGTTTCTTATGGCTCCTAAATTATCGGTTGCCATAGGGCTACTATCGACAATTTATTATAAAGCCATCGAATTGTGCAACAGGACACTTCATAGGCAAATCTCCACTTTAAAATCCTATTGAAGCATCAGCAATGACAGCCTCGTGTGGCTTTACATGATGCAGCCATATGGTGTTCTGCTTTGCTAAGCAAGATTATTGAATTTGTTTGGATGATTGAGTGTCTGTATTGATCTTTCATAATCTCTACTAGAAAGCAAATTTTTGTGTATCGTTCTGTCATAGAGATTTGCTGAAAAATCAACATGTAATCACTTCTGAGGATCCTTGATCATATGGGTGTGTTAGGATTTCATTTCTACTGTACCCTGTTTGGGGTTCGTAAGATTTTTTAAATGAGGCTCAATATATTTGCTCACAAATAATGTTTCTTTAAATATATTATTTTAAAATGTTGTTTGATGGCAAAGCTGAATGTTCAGCAACCATTACTCCAGTCTTCAGTGTCACATGATCATTGGCGGTCTGTAGGTTTAAATTCTGGTTCTAAATGTGTTTTATAGAAGAGTCTATTTGAATATCACGATCCATCTGATCTCCAACCAGCAAGAGGGAAAGAAAGTTGATGTGCCCTTTGAACATATGCACACACAGTCATTCTAAGGATAGCTGTTCCTTCAGATCAGAATGTGACATTTAGAGGTCATTAATACCACCAGGACATAAGGACTAAGTAAGTGTAGGTGCTGAGGATAGCTTTTACATGGTCATTCAAGGCATTATAGGGCTTTTCAGTGTGAGGAGCAGGAGGCATCACAACTAAGATACAGTAATCATGCCTTTAAAATACAGTGAGAGTGAGTGAAAATGCCTTGCTGGGATGAATTGACTAACTTCGAATTGAGTTTGTGCATTATGAGGCTGATTGTAGCATGACTGTTAAAACTAAAACGTGTATTGTGAAGGTTTTGTGAGGATTTAAAATGCATCTCCTCTTCTTATTGCTCGTGTTTTGGTGTTAGTATTTAATTTGAAATTGCTATTTTAAGATATTTAGCCTATCTTAAAATAAACATTGCTATATAGGTTCATACGATTTTAATCTCTCTAAAAAAGAGAGCGTTAACTCTGTTAGTCGATTACCTGATTACCAATCAGGTTTTTTAATGACCAATTCCCACATAGAGAGCTGATATAATGCTCATATATATACATTTTACAATTCTGTTGTGAAAAATGAGATGTAGACTCCTATTTTACACATTTTACACATTACTTACTCAAAAATAGTCTGAAGTAGTGACTGAACCAGTGGTTGTTGTGTTATGTTAATCTTAAATTGGGTGATTAATTATCTGGCTGATATTTGATATCGGATATTACTGTCATTTGTTAACTTACAGACAATTTATATGATGTAGGCTATAAATAATGAGCATGTGTACATTTTGCACTAATGGATTAGAGATCCGAAATTTGATGTGTCTGAAATTTGATGTGTGATGATCCATGAGTGCTCGCAGTCACTGCTAGTCACTTTTTTGACCCCTACTACTGTGCAAATGTCACCAACCATTACCCCATCACTGACACGGCCCCCAGATGTCTCACAGCATTTCTAGCATGAAAATGTCAAACTGTCACAATATATCATCTGTATTTATATAGTAGATGAATAGAGAGAAACATGAACATGTCAACCATGCATTCCATTTTTTTCAAGATTATTAATTATTATTACAAGATATCAAGAAATCATTATTAATGAATGAATTTAATATATATAATAAATATAAATATATATATATATATAATATTAAAAGGTAAAAATATTAATTTGCTAACATAATAATAAAATTCTTTAAAAAAAAATAGTTCATATTAATTTTCAGTTCCATTTACTGTTGATGGCAGATAACAAAAATTTGTTCTAAGAACATCTTGTGTTATTTTTGAATGTTCTCTCAATGTTCAAAATGTCCAGTTTGTTTTTTTTTGTTTTTTAATTCTCGGTTATATGAACATTAAAAGGATAGTTCACCTAAAAATATAAAATTCTATCATCATTCACTCACCTTCAAGTTGTTCCACAGAAAAAGAAATTTTGAAGAATGTGAGTAACCAAACAGGTAACAGTAGCCATTAACTCCCATTGTATTTTTTCATACAGGTTTGGAACAACTTTAGGGCGAATAAATGATAACACAGTCCATTTTTGGGTGAACTATCCCTTTAAAGGAACATTCCATTGTATGAATTTCAAAAAATCCGAAAAGTAGCAACATTTAAAAAATGTTAAATGAACATCCAACTATAACATTTCAGAAAAAATATTCCATCATCAATGTATAAATAATGTTTTTGTGCTAATTCTTTGAGAATTAAAGACCAGATAACTTTGAACGGATATTCTATGAATGTTACTGGAAGAACGTTTGTTCAAAACTTTGAAAATACCTGGCCACAATGTTAGCCAAAGTTCTGAGAATGTTCTCTGTTAGCTTGGGACTAATCGGCTCTTTCTGTTCTCAGGTTCTTCTTTGCAGGTAACACACAGTCACCTGAGCTCTCCTCCGTCCCAGCCTCCTCTCAGCTCCATGGTGTCGCACCATCACCCCTCCATCATCAATGGTCTAGGGTCGCCATACTCAGTCATCACTTCCTCCTCCCTGGGTTCGCCTTCAGCCTCCATGCCCACCACCTCCAGCATGGTTTATGGAGCACTCGGCAGTCCACAGGTACAGTCCAGAGAAAGACGCTGTGTGAATGACAGTGGTTCTCAACCAGGGGGTTGAGGAAGCAAACTTCCACGCAGGCCTCAAAATGACTTAAAATGATTTTAAATAGGACGAGAGAAGAATTAAAGGTGAAGTAAGTCATTTCTGAAAAACGCTGTTGAAAGTAGATTAGATCGAGCAGCACAACACACTTGTAGCCAATCAGCAGTAGAGTATACACTCATGATGGGGGACGAGAGAGAGTGAGTGAGCAAGAGGGAGATTTGAAGAAAGACTATAGAAAGATGGCTGAGACACATTACAAAAGAGAAAAGTTCAGAGGAAAATCACTGGAAAAAGGGTTAGCTCACCCAAAAATGAAAATTCTGTCATTAATTACTCACCCTCATTTCGTTCCAAACCCGGAAGACCTTCGTTCATCTTCTGTACTCAAATTAAGATATTTTTGATAAAAACGGATCATGTATAAAACTGCCAAAGTCATGTGAACTATTGAAATTTCAAAACACCTATATGAACGTAATGAAGCCTCATTTACTGAAATCACGTGACAGTTTGATACACGGGTTTGATACACAAACCACTCATTCGAAACAAAAGATTCGTAAAGCTTCGAAGCTTCATGAAGCAGTGTTTTGAAATCGCCTATCACTATTATATTGTTGAATAAAGTCGTTATTTTGTTTTTTTGGCACACAAAGTATTCTCGTCGCTTCATAACATTAAGGTTGAACCACTAGTCTCATGAAGTGTTTTAAATATGTCTTTAGTGGCTTTCTCTGCATTTGAAAGTGTCAGTTATGTTGCCGTCAATGGAGGCCTCACTGAGCCATCGGATTTTATCAAAAATATCTTCATTTGTGTTCTGAAGATGAATAAAGGTCTTACAGGTGTGGAATGACATGAGGGTGGGTAATTAATAATGTGTAATTTTTTGGGTGAACTAACCCTTTAAGACCCGCGTTTACGTTAGAAAAGCTTTCTAGCACGGGAGAAACCTAAGCGGTAAGGCCTGAAAGCGGATGCTGAGGTTGCTTTATTTTTTCTCGATATATGAGTAACGTTAGTTTTCTGTTTCATAGAACTAAGATATGCTGTCGCTTGCTTGAACATACTCATGTGTCAGCCTGGAACATTAAGAAATCTTCTCCGATATTAACTTGTCCTACCTCATGCCTGATCATAATCCTTCTTTGTCAAGTTAAAAGAAGGGTTACCCTGGCCTTTTCCTCTTTTTTATATTTTCTCTGCTATCTCTCTCTTTCTATAGTTGTTCTGCTAATGGCTGTCTTGTGCACAGCTCTCTCTCTCCTCCCCCGTCACAAGCCCGTACTGCTGATTAGGTACAAGTGTGTTTTTGTGCTCGGTCCAATCCACTTTTTCAAAAATCGCTTAATGCATGTTTAAATGAATAAAATCTTAAAACGCAATGGACAATTTTATAATGATTATATATTTTACTAGTTATGCCATCCATTGGTTAAAAACAGTGAGAACAGTGAAAAATATTCAGCTCCTAAAACTTTTGTAATACTGAAATCTAATTTTTTTTAATTTTTATATAATTATAATTACTGTTGTTACTTTTTAAATTGACAGAAACTAGGCCTTCTCTTAGATCAAGATAAGTTTTGAAGAAAAAAACTAGGTCTAGGGAGTCAAATAGATTGAAAATCCCTCGTCTATGAAACAGAACGACATGGAGCATAAAGTCAGAGTTTAACATCAGAAATGACATTTAATTATTCATATACTAGCATACTAGTGCAAATTCTCCATGATAGAATACAATATCCTCTCTAAAAGAGCACAACCCCCACCCTGTTGTTTAATAAGCACAACCTTTTTCTTTGCTTTGCTTTGGATCGTTTGTGCTATTTCATGGAAGAGCTAGTGGAACATTCAAGCTTCCGATCAGAGAAACTTTCACTGCAAGAGACAGCAATGCAAATGCAGAATGCTCTTTTAATGCATCTCTCCTTTCCTCTGCAGGGCCTCCCTCCAGCCCGAGGGAGAACAGCCCATTCAGTTTAGTCTAGCCTAAAAAGAGCTAATGTAGCGTGACGGACAGCCCTAGTATAACCTTGGCTCACATGGAGAGAGATATCATTGCGTCGAGGCTGCGCTACAGCAGGCACAATATGCGACACTTCAAGAAAGCTGTGGAAACCTGCCATACTATTAGCTGTAAATAGCGTCATGTGTAAATGTCTCGCCTGAGAGTAGGGGCGCCTCTATAGAGGAACGCTTCCCGTGAGCGAGGGCCAAGCGCTCTGAATAATATATGGGCTATAGGCAGCAGATTAAAGAGAGTGAATGTGATGGTGGTTGCTGTGCATCATCTTCCTGGCATCTTTCTGCCTCACTGAACGGCTCACCGTTTCAGGATAGCGCTCTCAGAAATGAACATGTTTGTTTGGGTGTGAATGCGTGTGTGCATATCTTGTCTTTACTGTTCGAAAGAGTCGAGACTATTAAAGCAAAAAAAATAAACAAACAAAATAATAGGCCAAGCCAAAAATGGCAAAATAATTAGTGGCATTTTAATGGTCATAACCATTTTAATCACAAATCACTGGCCAGGAAATGAACAAAAATTGCACAAACACTCTAGATAAAATAACTCAGGCCGGAAATAGCCTTCCCCTTGTTTTCTTGAAATGTTTAAACTGTGTGGGTAAACTTGCAAAAATCTTTGTACAGGAAGAAGAGTCAGTGTTGTTCTACTCAATGCTTATGGTTTGAAACTGTTCATGAGTAGTTGAAAAATGTCTCCAGGTTTAATGTGAGACCAAATATTCACTATCTATAGGTTTAAATCTGGACTCTGACCAGGCCAAAACATGAGCCTGATGGACTTGTTCTCAAGCCACTTCTTGGATGTCTTTGCAGTTTGGACAGGAGCATTATCTTGTTGAAAAATAACATCTGATCTGACTTTTCATTTGTAGGAAGCAAGCCATAATGCAATGTTCTCCTGTACATCAAAGCATTAAATGACTTTTCACAGCTCACCAATACTCACAGCTAAAAAGGCTCCCCACAAAATGACACATCTTCCTCCATGCTTCACTGTTATAGAGACACATTTATTATTATATTTCTATAAATCCTTCAGATTTTTGAAGACACCGCTCTGAAAGTGCATATTCCGCACACTTCTTTTTCTCAAGGGTTAACAAGCTCATAATAAGGTCTGACATTATTCTGCTATGGAACACCTGCTTTCAACTATCCAGTAAATTCAAATAAAGTCACAAGCATTTTTGTGCAGCAGGAGCTAGATTGTTCTTGCGTATAATGCTTGAAGGCTGAGATTAGTCCACTGCTGAGTTGAAAGCTAAATACTGCTTCTTTGCAAAGTTAGGGGAAAGAAAACATTTTATGAAATATGCATTAACATTTGCACAGCTTCTAGTTTCATTAAAAATGCACATCCTGACATTGTAGTTCATGTTCAGCTTTTTAAGCTATTATTGGTCTATTGACCCATCGGGGTTTAGTTGGTTTGTTTTCAATTTCCATTCCTTGACCTTTCTATCTCTCTCTGGGCATGTGTGTCTAATTCTATAACAGCCATCTCTGATTTGTACTGATCGCTCATGAAACTTGCCATGTCAAGTATTTACTGCCCTCTACTGGTGAAGACAAAGTTCATTTTACACTTAGCCAATACTTAGATTGCAGTTAACATGGACAACTTTTAGCGACAGCGCTCTAAAGTCTATATTCCATTATTGCTGTATTTCACATTTCGATCACGCAAACACCTTGAAAAAGCTATACTATGTCTAAAATTGGCTCAAAGCCACAGAGAGTCAATGCAAAAGGTGTAAATGAACGTTTCCCTTCAGCCAAAGAAATAACATCACGTGATCCAAAGAGGAACGGGAAACCACACACACACAAGCTCACTCTGTTGTTCGTTTCTTTCTCCTTCCTTACAGATGAACTCTCTAAACAGTGTTAGCAGCTCAGAAGACATTAAGCCTCCTCCAGGACTGGCGGGACTGGGCAGCTACTCCTGCAGCAGTCCGGGGTCCCTCTCCAAACACATCTGTGCCATCTGTGGAGACCGATCCTCAGGTAACAACCCTCATACAGCACCTGCACACCAGGACATGTTTAGTCATGCTGATGTTGTCTTTGACATGGAGCCAGACTGAAATTGTATTCCTGGGTATGTTTAAAGACAGATATCTTTCTCTACCTGTAGGGAAACATTATGGTGTTTACAGCTGTGAAGGATGCAAGGGCTTCTTCAAGAGAACCATCCGGAAAGACCTCACGTACACATGTCGAGACAATAAGGATTGCCAGATAGACAAGCGCCAGCGGAACCGCTGTCAGTACTGCCGCTATCAGAAGTGTCTGGCCATGGGCATGAAGAGAGAAGGTGAGCAACATAAATGAAAGAGACCTTCGTCAATGACTTGCGTAGGCCATTTGAACAGTTCTTGTGTATTATGTGATTATTGTTTATTATGAAGATTTTTGTCCGTGTAGCGGTGCAAGAAGAGAGACAGCGGGGTCGGGAAAAGAGTGATAATGAGGTTGAGTCCAGCAGCAGCAGCTTCAATGAGGAAATGCCAGTGGAGAAGATTCTAGATGCTGAGCTTGCAGTGGAACCCAAGACTGAAGCTTACATGGAGTCCAGCACGGGAAACTCGGTGAGACACCAACGTGATGTTCCTCTGAACTGTGTTTCATTTTTACATTTTAACATCATGGAATTCTCTTCTAATATATTAAAGATATTATAAAAAAGCTTTGAATGTACACTACTGTTTGGGGTTGGTAAGATTTATTATTGTTTTTGAAAGAAAAAACAATGCTCACCAACTTATGCTCACCAAGGCTGTAAAAACAGTAATATTGTGAAATATTATTACAATTTAAATCACTGTTTTCTATTTTAATATATTTTAAAATGTCGTTTTATTCATGTGATGGCAAAGCTGAATTTTCAGCATTTACTGTCATCTGCTGCTTAAAATTTGTGTGGATTTTTTGATGAATAGAAAGTAAAAAAAAAAAAAAAGAAATCTTTTGTAACATTATAAATGTCATGACTGTCACTTTTTTTAAAATCAATTTAATGCATCCTTGCTGAATAAAAATATTAATTTCTCTCAGAAAACCTATGATAAGTACTCCTGTCAAGAGAAATAATAGCTGTAATAGCTGACTTATGAAGTGTCACACTATCCATGAAAGTGATGACAAATATATATAAATTTAAACTGTCTGACATTTAATTGCAGACTTTGGTGCACTCCAGAAATATTTTTATTGATCAAAATTTTTTGTCTTGTTTTACAGGAAAAAATATCTAAAAATCCTTTTGATAAATTTCAGAAAGAAAAATGTGTATAATAGCAAGACCTTTTTATTTTACAAACAATATACTTTGAATTAAGTTATTTTATTATTTTTATATTATTTTTTAATTATTTTGTGTTATTATATATTAGTTTATTTTTTCTTTTGCTATTATAGCTTCTCAAATAAATTGATTTTGTTTTAAGGATGGGGAAACAAGATATTTTGCAGTGCATTATTAGGGTCTTTGTCAATTAGACAAGCAGGATACTAAATCAGAAATTCTCCATTTTCTCTAAATCAAATCTTGATGCTGTCTTAAGAAACTATTGGGATATTATCGACGGCGATAGCCTCGTGGGCAGCATTTTGATATATAGCGCCGTTGTGCTTCAGGTGACCCGAGTTCAAGTCCTGGTTCGCAGACCTTTCCTGATCCCATCTCTCTCTCTCTCACTTTGCCTCCTGTCTGCTTACTGTTCTATCATAATAAAGACAAAAATGCCCAAAATAAATCTTTTGGGATATTAGAGAGAGATTTCATTTCAGTTGTATTTTTCTTCCCTATGGTCAGTACTTTAATACGTACATATTTATGTCTCTGATTCTCAGACAAATGACCCAGTGACCAACATCTGCCAGGCCGCAGACAAGCAGCTCTTCACTCTCGTTGAGTGGGCTAAAAGAATCCCGCACTTCTCTGACCTCCCTCTGGATGACCAGGTCATCCTGCTGCGAGCAGGTCAGTATCCAGATTCAGATCTTAAATGTGTCTGTAGAATGTACCACCCGATCTCACTGTGTGTGTCTGTGTTTAGGTTGGAACGAGCTGCTCATTGCTTCATTCTCACACCGTTCAGTGACGGTTAAAGACGGGATCCTTTTGGCCACCGGCCTACATGTCCACCGCAGCAGTGCTCACAGCGCAGGGGTGGGCTCGATATTTGACAGGTCAGGTCGCAATGCAGAATCCATCCCACCACCTCAAATCCACAATTAAAAATGTTGGAATGCATGTCCTAAAAAGCATCATGGTCGGCATGAAACAGAAGTTGTGATAGCGTTTCCTTCCCTATTGTGACGTACTGTATATCTGAGTGAAACAGCTTCTCAAGGAAAAAGAAAAAATGTAGGGTGGGAGTTCTAGATTGATTGGATTGTTGTGGTTTGTTATTTCTGTGATGTCATGTGACTGACAGGTTGTCCCGTGCCCTGGGCCAATAAACACGCCATCAGAGCAGATGATTTTCCATTCATTGATCCCCCTCCATTAGAAAAAGTCACTTTCATATGACATTGTCCACTATTTTTATCCTTTTCTTTATATTATTGAATCCTTAAATATCCATTGCGCTGATCTAAATATAATCATGTTTGCAGAGTATTAACAGAGCTGGTGTCTAAGATGAAGGATATGCAGATGGACAAGACAGAGCTGGGCTGTCTAAGAGCTATCGTTCTCTTCAACCCAGGTAAACATCTGTGAACTCTCAGAACCAGGCCCTGACATTTTCAATAAACCTAATCAGAGAGACAGATCTGCCTAAAGTCAAGTCACTTTTATTTATATAGCATTTCTACATTGTTTCAAAGCAACTTTACACTGATAAAGAGGAAAATAATGATTTGGTGATGCAAACAGAATTCAATTCTGCTGTAAAGCAGCTCTAAAAAGACAATAATAAACAGTGATTGTTCAGTTGAAATCAGTTCAGTGTTGATTCAGTTCGATTCAATAACCGTGTAAAGTTCATCAGTTCAATTCTCCTATAAAGCAGCTATACAGAAAGTGATTTTGCATTTAAGCCAATAATATTGCTGAATAATATAGTACTAGTTTTATGCTAATTTTAGAATTGCAATTAATTATAATAAACAATCATAAAAATGAATGTGTTATATAAATATCTACCTTTTTCCCGTAACGAGCCTACTGTGTTTTGAATTATGGGAGGCACTTCCAGTTTGGGGAACTTCCACTCAAAAAGACTGAAATTTATCATTTCAAATCATAAGGTTGGTCTATATAATCCTTATCCGTCAGTTTGACTGAATGACTTATTTTCAGACATCAGGAGAAAAACATTATGCTGTATTTTAATGCGATATTAATCACAAGAATATCTATGGCAAGAGCTCTTTTCAGTCGCTGCATTATTTTCCTCCTGATTATTTCCTTTTTTTTCTTTGTATACCACTG
Organism: Opsariichthys bidens; assembly: GCA_037194245.1. Taxonomy (NCBI): domain Eukaryota; kingdom Metazoa; phylum Chordata; class Actinopteri; order Cypriniformes; family Xenocyprididae; genus Opsariichthys; species Opsariichthys bidens. The sequence continues at coordinate 7,391,753 of CM074295.1, forward strand.
TAACAGTATGAAAAAAGACAACATATACTTTGCTCTTGTGGTCTGCTCTCTCGATTTAATTTACAATATCTCCCTAGAATAATTCAGTGGAGTGCACTGAAAATCTTGTGTTTACTGGACTGTTTCATGACCGAGTCCCCGTACAGTTCTTAATAATATACTTTATCAGAAACAATGGTAACAATTTATTTAGCTAACATGAACTTACAATGACCAATGCATTTTTTTTTAAAGAACTTCATCTTTTTTTTAATGTTAGTTAGTAAAAATGTAATTCTTAGTTCACAGTGCATTAACTAATCTTAACAAATGCATCTTTGTTTTTTTAAATGTAATAGTAAATGTTGACATTGCCATTGACTAAGATTAATAAATGCTGTGGAAGTATTGTTCTTTGTTAGTTCATGTTAACTAATGTAGTAAATTAATGATAACAAATGAAACCTTAAAGTGTTACCAAAATAAGTTTTTTCCATCACAATATATGATTTTCTTAATCAGAATATATTAATCGTGTTATGTAAAATATGTTCAAATTTAATATTACAGATTAATCTATTCTTATTTTATTATTAGGATAATATAAAATACTATTTGATGATTCAGTGCTTTTACAACAGCTTGTCAGTACCCTTAAAAAAGTTTTTTTGTTGTTGTTGTTCTTGTTGTTTTTTACCATTTCTCCCATCTAAAGGGTGCATATTAGTACCTTTTAAAGACCTTTTCAGGGACAAGCTGTTGTACCCCTAAAACTTTTATCTAACAGTGTAGAATAATTGAATAAAGAAAGTTCTTGTTCAGACAGCAACATTCAGTTCAAGTTAGGAGGATGAAATGCACGTGTTCTTATATTTGATGTAACTGTCCCTTTTATAGATGCGAAAGGATTGTCAAACCCATCAGAGGTCGAGGCATTACGGGAAAAGGTGTACGCCTCACTGGAGGCTTACACCAAACACAATTACCCCGATCAGCCCGGCAGGTAGTTCCCGCACTGCCACCTTGATATTCTATTCATGCAACAGCACTACTGTTCTTCTTTATTTTAAGAAAGGATTTGGTTCTTTATTAGTGTCAACAGATACACTATGTAGGTCATGTGGGTACAGTCATTGTGGAGTCTAAGGGTTTTTTCTCTTTTCAGGTTTGCCAAGCTGCTTCTCCGTCTGCCCGCTCTGCGCTCCATAGGACTGAAGTGCCTGGAGCACCTGTTCTTCTTCAAACTCATCGGAGACACACCTATAGACACTTTCCTAATGGAGATGCTGGAAGCACCGCATCAAATCACATGACAAAAGTCTTACTGCATGTAAATATCCCCCAGCGCACACTTAACCCCATTATAACAACAAGAAGTTCTTATTTTTTACCAAGCACAATGTGAAAAAAAAACATACAAAAGATTTGTATTGGTATTTTCAAAGAAAGAGACACTGTTAAAGTAAAATGTAAGAGTACTGTAAACCTTTATTTTGTACATAAATTTTACCAACTGTGATAGCTGCAACAACTAAATGTGAAAATATTTAATTCAATGCAAAACTGTATAAACAGTCACCAGCAATGAGTTTAGACTTCTGTGAAAATAAAAGTCTTTTCAAATGTTTTACTCTTGGCTTATTTTGAAATATCTTCAGACATGCATATATATCCACTTAAATACAAACCTTTGTTAAACAAGCTACTCAAATAAGAGTTGCAAAATAAAACATAGATATGCACTTTTCTTGTTTATGTGAATCACGTCATTAGGTCTCTGGTGTTGTTTTATTGCTAATTTATAATAATATTTATATTTTATATATCTTATTTTAAATATATTTATTTAATGAAACAACTAAAATATGAATACTATTTAATGTGAAAATGTTATTTTCCAAGTAAAAAAAAAAGTGAGGTGTCAAAGTGTGATTGTTCTAAATCAATTACTTTCTGACTCACTGGTTGGGAAACTACTTTTCCCCCTAAAATTAAAAAGCACTTGTAAAACGTCTGGAGCAGGCAGAAAAGGAACACCATTAATGCATTTCTCAGCAGGCATGAATGAAATGTGCTTCTTTCATCTGTCTCTGTTGTGTGTCTAGACTGATGCTTTTTATGGAACTGAAAAAAACACTTTATGAGTCCATGTGTTTTGATAACAATGCAATAACAGTATGTGATTATATGATTTCTTGAATAATGTAACAAAATAGCAAACAATTGAGTCTCACCTGTGAAATGGCTGCAGTATTTGGTTCAGTAACATTTCCTGCTCATTCACATGCAAAGTAATGGTGCTGGATATAACACACATGAACGAGCAAAAGCGTTGAGCACTGGATTTGATCGGTTTTTAATGGTATACAGTATACACAAAAGTTTAGGGTCAGTAAGATTTATTTTTAATTCATATTTTTAATCAACAAGGATGCATTAAAAGTGAGAATAAAAGCTTTAACGTTGTTTCAAACGTTTTTTGAACCTTTCATAAAATATCCTGAAAGAAAATCGGTTTCCTCAAAAATATTAAGCAGCACAACTGTTTTCAACATTGATAATAATACGAAATGTTTCTTGAGCAGCAAATCAGCATATTAGACATTTTACAATGTTTCTGAAGGATCATGTGAACCTGAGCACTGGAGTAATGATACTGAAAATTCAACTTTGCCATCACAGGAATAAATTACATTTTAAATATATTCAAATTGAAATAATATTTCACAATATTACTGCTTTCACTTTATTTTTGATCAAATAAATGCAGCATTGGTGAGCATAAGAGACTTCTTTCAAAAGCTCAAAAAAGATTTTTAACACCAAACTTTTCAATGGTAGTTGAATATATATTTAAGAAATATATTTAATAAAGTTATGTACACTGTACAATGTAACACTTTGAAATTCAGTTAATAACCAATTAGTGCATCAGTAAATATTTTATAGGATGATTTTACAAGATATACGTTATGGCTTCAAGCAATGACTCAGCAATCAGTAGAATGATACAAACCTCACAGTACCAGCGTCAAAGAGGAATACATCTGTAACAGTGCTAGAACAACACTAATATTGTAATGTGAGACACTCAATAAAGTGGCCTATACTGTCCTTAAATGACATATTTATAAATAAAGCACAAAAGCCCATAGTAAGAGCATGATCTGTCTCTAAAGTTTAGCCTTTTTCATTTTCTCAAACTTTGTTCAGACTATTAACAATGATGTCTGTACAGAGTGTCGCCTCTGATTGTTGGGGACATGTGGACTAATGCGTCTGAATAGTGGGTGTCCCTGAGGCAATGTTGACTTTTTGTAGCACATGACCAAACCAGAGGATTGAAGTAATCACTGCAGTGTGTTTGGAGGTGTGGTACACTGCGTTAACATCTGAAAGACATTACTTCAGAACAAAAACCACTTCCCACAAAGAGGATGTTTTCTCTCTCTCTCTCTTCACAGCATATAGTCATTTTATTGCAACAGGAACTGAGAGAAAAGTTGAAACATTTATTACAAAGCACAATATTTTTTTAATGACTACATTGTTGGATTTGAGGTATTAAGAGCTCATTACGCCACAATCCTCAGTTCGGCTAATGAAACAACTTTGGGAGGTATTTGAGACATATACATACCTTATCAACCACCCAAACAATCCCCAAACACCAAACACTCAAATGTCCTTGGCCACCTACATAAAACCAACTCTTTGACCAGATCGAGTGACTCATGAGAGTGAAACGAGAGAAATCGGTAACACTTCACAATAAGGTTCATTAGTTAACATGAACTGCACTTCTACAGCATTTATTCATCTTTGTTCATTTCAACATTTACTAACACATTATTAAAATCTTGGGTTACACTTTATTTTAAGGTGTCTTTGTTATACTGTTATTATGCATTTAAGTACTGAGTAATATTAAGTAACTACATGTACTTACTATAGGGTTAAGATTGGGGTTTGGTTTGGTTTAGGGTTAGTTGCATGTAATTATGCTAAATTTATAGTTATTAATATAGTAACTGCATGTAACAATGACACTGTAAAATAAAGTGTTACCAAATCATGTTAATCACTGTGAACTAACATGAACAAACTATGAACAACTGTATTTTCATTAACTAACGTTAACGAAGACAAGTAAATACAGTAACAAATGTATTGCTCGTGGTTAGTTAATACTTTAACTAATGTTTAACTAATGAACCTTATTGTAAAGTGTTACTGAGAAATCTGTTGGGCCTTTTGTTGATTGTTACATAGTTTAATTTTCATGACCACATTAGAAAGGTCAAACACCATCTGTGACAACTAAATAAAGTCTAAGTGCATAGTTTGGTTTCTCTGAATTTGATTAAAAAGCTTCATTTTGACCCGTAAGCTGACCGCACTGGGAACATTTACGCTCTCAGATCCAGAATCAGAACCTCTGGACACTGAAATTTTTAAAAGCCATAATAATAATAATAAAAAAAAAATCAAATTAACCGTTTATCCCACTTGTGGAACATTGAGATCCAAAGACATTTTAACAGACGTGACTAACTCTAGTCTAGTGTGTGTGTGTGTGTACCTGTATTCCCTCCATTATGGGGACCAAATGTCCCCACATGGATATTAATACCATTAAATCTTGACCTTCTGGGAAAATGTTTTGGTCCCCATGAGAAAAACAGCTTATAAATCATACTAAATGAAGTTTTTTTGTAAATTGAGGGGTAGGGTTAGTGTAGGGGGATAGAATATACAGTTTGTACAGTATAAAAACCATTATGTGTGTGTGTTTGTGTGTGTGTGTGTGTGGGAGGTTTGATCCTCTAGTCTTTACATCATCATGCTTTAATTGGGCTGCAGCGGTTCATTAAAGTTTCTGGCCAACAGGAGAAATCCAGCTGCCATCCAATATAAAAGAGACAGAAGTGCCCAAGGACAGAACAAGGTGAGTTCAGTGACGCTTCTTTTCGGTAAGTTGTTCTCTGCGCGCTCTCTGCATCAAATCAGTCAAATCTTTATTTTTAAACAATTCATTTTGATTTATCGCCATGCATTTAAACATGTTAAATTGACTTAATATTGTTACTTTTTATGTTTTTGAAAGTCTCTTATGCTCACTAAGGCTGCATTTATTTAATCAAATGTATAGTAAAAGCTGTAATATTGTAAAATATTATTACAATTTAAAATGACTGTTTTCTATGTGGATATAATGTAATTTATTTCTGTGATGAATTTTCAGCATCATTTCTCCAGTCTTCAGTGTCTGATCCTTCAGAAATCATTCTAATATGATGATTTTCTGCTCGAGAAATGCTTATTATTATTATTATCAATGTTGAAAACAGTTTTTGCTACTTAACATTTTTGTGGAAACGACACCATTCAAACATTTATGGTAAGATTAAAAAGAGATATTAATACTTTTATACATCAAAGATGCATTATCTTGATCGAAAGTGACGGCAAAGACATGTATAATGCTACAAAACATTTCTATTTAATACATACTTTATTAAATACATGTAATAAATGCTGTTATTCATCAAAGAATCCTGAACATTTCCACAAAAATGTTTTCACCTCTGATAGGAATAAAAATACATTCTAAAACATATTCAAATAGAAAAGAGTTCTTTTAATCATTACAGTTTTTTACTTCATTTTTTTATGCATATGAATAAATGCAGCCCTCGTGAACATAAGAGACTTCTTTCAAAAACTGTAATGTTTCCAAACTTTTGACAGGTGTTTTTATCAGTGTGCACTGCTCTATTGACGGTTACCATGACTGGACCCGCTCTGGTTTCGTCTCTCGTGGCTCTGGCCTGTGTCCTCCTGCCACTTTGTGCTGCTCAAGGTGAGTCGCATCCTTTCTGGATCGGTCCATCCTGGTTTCGGTGAGGTCTGGTTAATTGCAGCTTGTGCTGTTGTGTGCAGGCAGCTGTGTGGGCAGATGTGGCGAACCGTTCACGCGCGGACAGATCTGTAACTGTGACTACAGCTGTTTTGTCCACGGCGAATGCTGCAAGGATTTCGATGACGTCTGCACCGCCAGTAAGACTCTCCTCACCTCACAATAATGTTACTCTTTATTTTGTATTAGACTAATAATTTACTTATTTTTGTGTAACATTTTGTCCAACCTGAGTTGGATAATATTGAAATATTCCAAATCATATAACGCTGGGTGTTTAAATGAGTTCAAATTCGACTTATTTTTCCTTGTGTTTTGCTTGTCCTTCTTTTTCAATTTTTATTTAGTCATTTTGACTATTTATGCATCGTTTATATGAGATTCTTCATTTTAAATATTTTCTTTAATCAATTTAGTTCCATTAATGATATAAATACTGACATGTAAAATATTTGTCAGAATCTTTAATTGAACAATTTATTGAACCTTAAGAAAAATATTATGAAAAATTTCGACTATGTGTGCTTTGTATTGTTCATTTTTTATGGTAAATTTTAAGGGCAATTTGATTCAGTGAGAATATAGAGCTGGAAAAACACCTCAGTTTTCTTCAGAGGCCCAAACAGGAACTAAGAAAATTAAAAATAAGCAGATGTTCTTATTTATATGATCAAAAAGTAAGATTAAATTCTGATAGCTTGTAATATAAATCAGTATAGCAGATTGGACAAACTCCATATAAATATCAGTTGCCATTATATAGGCTACCCCAATAATAAGATGATATTTATAGTCTGATGTAGCCTATTATATTTGATATATACCTTTTAACATGCTTTGCATGTATAACCAAGTAAACCTAAGTTACTTCAGTCCAGTAAATGTTCATCTTGAAATATTAATAACAAAATAAAGGTTATTCTTACATTTACTTTATAAAATTCATTAAAGATTTCACAGCAAAAAGACACGTGTACCACGTGCACTCATTAGTGTGCAGAATTTAGGCAAGTAGAAAACTGCAGTAATGCGATGCAGTAGGTTTTGCAGTGTTAAAACGGTTGTGTGTAATTGGCAGGTGACTCCTGCAGGGGTCGCTGCGGCGAGCCGTTCCGCCGCGGGAGACAGTGTGAGTGCGATTCAGATTGTGTGCGGCACAACACTTGCTGCCCTGACTACAACGGACAGTGTGGTATGACACAAGCTTCTTCTTTATACTAGGACAGCGGGTTTACAGACCCAGGGACCCCAGTATAAAAACACTACCTACCTAGCATTACTTCACCATATGCGTCCTAAGATCACATTAAAAAATGGCATGAATAGTTTGAAAATGTATGTAACATCTGCACTGACTTTATTCTTGTTTTCATCAGATGCTTTCTCCAATTTGCAAGCTGCAAGAAGCTCCAAACCAAACCAACCAACAGGTACTATTCTCTCTATTTACTCCTCTTTTTTGTGTGATTGTGGCCTTTTTAGCAGCTTGAGGGACTGCTTTAGTGCTGATTGGCTGTATATAGGCTCCTATATATATATATATATATATATATATATATATATATATATATATATATATAGCTCTCATTTTATATGAACTTCAGATTGGATAACGACAAAGTGTGTTTTTATGTTCTGTTTTTTAGATTACACTGAGCAGTGTATAGCAGCATGTCTCGCAGCTCAGCAAAGCCCAGATCTCATGAGAAATGGTAAGTTCAGCGAGCAGATCGAAAGCAGATTTACATGTATTACTGGTGTTTAGTGCCTTTATTACTTATATTTTATACACACACACACGTAAGATTTTCTCAGGTTTACTATGGCTGAATTTATTTGATCAAAAATACAGTAAAAATATTAATATTATAATATATCATTACAATTTAAAATAACTGCTTTCTATTTTACTATATTTTAAAATGTACTTTATTCCTGTGATTTTCAGCATCATTACTCCAGTCTTCAGTGTCACATGATCTTTCTAATATACTGATTTGGTGCTCAAAAAACATTTCTTATTATTATCATCAGTGTTGTTGTTGTTCCAGGATTCTTTAATAAAAAGAAAGCTCCAAATAACAGCATTTATTTGAAATAGAATTTTGTAACATTTGTAATTATTATAAATGTGTTAGTGAGGCCCGCAGGGGGCGCTCACCCTGTGGTCAGTGGTCTTAACGCCCCAGTATAGTGATGACACACAATAGGCTACTGTCAAAAAAACTGCACCGTCCTTCGGATGAGACGTTAAACCGAGGGCCTGGCTCTCTGTTGTCGTTAAAAATCCCAGGATGTCCTTCGAAAAGGGTAGACATCCTGTCCAGATTTGCCCATTGCCCTCTGTCTGTCACGGCCTCATAATCATCCCCATATACTGATTGGCTTCATCACTCCAGTAAGCTGGTGTGTGGTGAGCGTTCAATGTGGCTGCCGTTGCATCATGGATCATGGTTGAGAAGATTTGAGTATCTTTGAGTATCCAGAAAAGTGCTCTGTAAATGCAACAAATTATTATTATTATTATTATTATTATTATTATTAAATGTCTTTACATTATGTATATGTATTTCTTTTTTGTCAGGGGCTATAATAAATAACTTTATGGCTCCATCTGAAGCTCCATCACTTCCTGCTGCTGTCCCTTTGCCTCAGGACATCTATGCTCCTCTGACACCCTCCGACCTTCCAGGTAACAGCTTAATGTGCTTGCTTAAAAATAATGAACTTATTTTAATTAAAAATATATATACTTTTAATGGGAAAGAGACAACTAATTCAAATCAGGCCTGGTTCCAGGATTGCATGACTAGGGAGGCATTTCAGAGTGGTTGTTTAGACTTCAATTGATGATTCATAGGTTTTTGCCTTCATTTTAAAAGCAATTTGTGCAAATTCAGAATGTAATGAAATAGTATTTGATTTGAATGAATTGCATTTAAAGGATTTTATTACATTCTCTATAATGTGTCTTGAGCAAGATAAAGAAGCTACTTTATTGCACCAAAAGTCATTTGAAAATTCAGGGAAAGAAAAGAGTGACAAAAAAAATGCATTTTGGTTTTATTTAGTACTGTTGTTTTAAAATGAGCTATTTCACATAACCAATTTTTACATATAGACCACAAGAAAAAAAAAATTATAATTTACACAAAAGAGAGAGTTCACTAGATTTTTATGCGTCTTTCTCTGGATGATCAAAAGCTTCTTGGACATCCATAATATATTTACACATTTTGTAATAGTTTTGTCCCTTGTAATTGGGATTCCCTTGGATCTCAGCAGTTACTGTTGGAAAGGGTGCGTGAAATAGTTTTCTGAAGAACGGTGGGCAGTTTAAGTATTATAACTATCACAAACAATGGTCATCCAGGTAACAACACAGGTTTGTAAGCTGGCTCTTTTGTGGAAATTCAGCTTTTATTTTGTCTTATGGACCATGTAAAGATCTGTTATATAAAAACTTAAAAATAACATGCAATTTACCACCCCACTTATTTATTTGTTTAATTATAAATTATTTTCCATGAAGACAGAGCAGTCAAATCGGATGAACAAGCCACGCTAGATTAATAGATTGCATAATGTCTATAATTTTGTGCATGTAACAATCACAATATTACTTCATGTATACCCTCACAGGTATTGGTTCCAACCCATCTGGGTTCTCTCCGCCACAATCCGGTCCCGCTCCTGGAGCTGGGCCACTACCGGGAGGGGAACCTTCCTCTGGGAATCCCCTAACCGTCCCTGTGCAGGTCTCCCTCTCCATCAGCAAACAAGGTGACGGGCCATCCAGCGGACCTGCCTCTGGTTCAGGTAGACCCAGCACTCTTGAAGGCATTAATTTTTTAATTATTAAAATTTGGCAGATTCTACAAGGTGTGTGTGAATTTGACCTCTCTATACATAAAGGCTATTTTGAAAACAACAAATAATAATTTTTACAGGATTTTTTAAATGTTTTTAAATTTATTTATTTGCATGATTTGTCGTGCATGACCGTGCATGGCTCAAGTGCATATAGGCACAATTGTGAGAGAGATGTCATTTGCTCATGTGATTGTAATTGTAAACGTCCTGAGAAGCTATGAGACGTGAAGTGATTGGAATCCTCCGAAAAAATTTCCATGAAGAGAGCAGGCACATCGGATGAACAAGCCATGCTAGATTAATAGATTGCATAATGTCTATAATTTTGTGCATGTAACTAATGTGTTGTCCTGATCTGATAATCACAATATTACTACATATATACCCTCACAGGTATTGGTTCCAACCCATCTGGGTTCTCTCCGCCACAATCCGGTCCCGCTCCTGCAGCTGGGCCACTACCGGGAGGGGAACCTTCCTCTGGGAATCCCCTAACCGTCCCTGTGCAGGTCTCCTCTCCATCAGCAAACAAGGTGACGGGCCATCCAGCGGACCTGCCTCTGGTTCAGGTAGACCCAGCACTCTTGAAGGCATTAATTTTTTAATTATTAAAATTTGGCAGATTCTACAAGGTGTGTGCGAATTTGACCTCTCTATACATAAAGGCTATTTTGAAAACAACAAATAATAATTTTTACAGGATTTTTAAAATGTTTTTAAATTTATTTATTTGCATGATTTGTCGTGCATGACCGTGCATGGCTCAAGTGCATATAGGCACAATTGTGAGAGAGATGTCATTTGCTCATGTGATTGTAATTGTAAACGTCCTGAGAAGCTATGAGACGTGAAGTGATTGGAATCCTCCGAAAAAATTTCCATGAAGAGAGAGCAGGCACATCGGATGAACAAGCCATGCTAGATTAATAGATTGCATAATGTCTATAATTTTGTGCATGTAACTAATGTGTTGTCCTGATCTGATAATCACAATATTACTACATATATACCCTCACAGGTATTGGTTCCAACCCATCTGGGTTCTCTCCGCCACAATCCGGTCCCGCTCCTGCAGCTGGGCCACTACCGGGAGGGGAACCTTCCTCTGGGAATCCCCTAACCGTCCCTGTGCAGGTCTCCCTCTCCATCAGCAAACAAGGTGACGGGCCATCCAGCGGACCTGCCTCTGGTTCAGGTAGACCCAGCACTCTTGAAGACATCGCCCAGGCCATGGCAACCAGCAGCCCTGCGGGAGCTGGTATGTTATTTCAATAATACTCATGAATTTGTTCACATGCCTGAAATTAACACTGATGTATGAAAAATTTTGAAATGAGTTGTATTCAGTATTAAAAAATGAAGATTTTCATTCAGGGAGAATTGCTTGTCCCCTAGATATTTTTTTCCTTTATTATTAGGGCATAATTTGTATTGGCTTATAAAATACTGAAATACTTATTATAAAATACTGTCACTCTTTCATGTTATAAACTACTGGTTATATATGTTAAACAAAATAAATTAAATCTGAATTCATTTAGACCATTAATCTGTTTTATAAGATGCAAACGCAGACCGTGATCTCTGCAGTGGCCTCGTCATCGATGGAATGGCAAGCCTCTTCAACGGCTCCATCATAGTTTTCAGAGGTAAAAATTTCTATATATATTCTATTACATATTGTGCGTTTTTTTTTTCCTAAGGACACTAATTAAGCTAAGTTCTTTCCATCTCAGGTCACTTCTTTTGGCTGGTGAACCCCAAGACCAAGAGGGTCGGTCCTGCTCGTAGAATCACTGAAGAACTGGGCATCCCGTCTCCCATCGACACGGCCTTCACACGCTGCAACTGCCAGGGGAAGACCTACATCATTAAGGTATGAATAGGGAAAACAGCCTGTGTTTGCCGACCTTAAAAAACAACAGCACTGAATTGTACATTTTGCTTCACGAAGGGTGACAACTACTGGAGTTTTGAGAATGGTGTTAAGGAGCCTGGATATCCCAGATCAGTGTCCCAGGACTTTGGTGGGCTCACTGGTGAGATTACTGCTGCTCTGCCAGTACCAGCCACCAGGAAGAGGCTTGAGTCTGTGTACTTCTTCAAGAAAGGTGCTCTTGGCCTCCTATGTCTGGACAGCATCATTAGAAATAACTAAAATGAGATTATTGAATATATATATATATATATATATATATATATTGAATCATAATTTGCATTTTCTAATAAGGAGGCACAATTCAGAAATTCTCTTATCCATCTGGAAGTGCACCAACTTGCAGCGGAAAAAGATCCAAAAATCCAGTTAACACCAAGACACGCCGTGCCGGACAAGCAGGTGCCCTGAATTTTTTTAAGCTAAATTGAGGTATTTAGAAAGACAATTGTCTTAAAAGGATAATACACTCAATGAAAATTTTGTCATTACTTAATTACCCTCAAGTTATGCCAAGCCTGTATGAGTTACTTTCTTCTGTTGAACGCAAAAGCTGGTCTTTCGAAGAACGTGGTTTGGAATGTTGGACGGTTGGCAGTACCCATTGACTTCCATAGTACTTTTTTTTCCTACGGACTGGTTACCAAGATTCTTTAAAATATCTTTTGTTTTCAACAGAGCAGTGTCATTTTAGTATTATTTATGTGCTGCTGTAGTATTTACTTTGAATTTAACATTTTCAGTCTAGTCATTTTATATGCCCTTTGTAATTCATATTAGTTTTAAGTTTTTTTTTTTCAGTTTTAAAAAATATAGTACTTCAGTTAGTTGCATAGGCAAAATTTCTAATTTTATTCACATTTAAGTTTTATTTCAATTAATATGATAATTAATACTATTGGTTTCAGTTAATGACAAACACTGCAAACAAATAAATGCAACCTCAAAAGCCATTTAAGATCTCATTTGACAGAGATCCAGTTGTCTGGGGAGATCAACATCAAACTCAAAATGAAGGGCTTCCCGACCCCTGTGACATCAGCCGTGTCCATGCCCAACCCCAAGAAGTCTGATGGTTTTGATTACTTCGTTCTCTCTTGGCGTAAGTGCCAGTATTTTGTCTTGCGACAAGAAATTATCACTTGTGTTTAGAAGTTGACTCTGAGACTGATTAAATGTTGACTGAGAAGATTAAAATGTACAATACGTTACTGATTAAGTCTCTTCTCAGTACTTTACTGCACTTTCGTCACATCTCAGTTTCTTTGAATCATTGCATGAAATCATTATACATGTAATAACACAATCTCTGTAATTTACAGCCAAAGTCTTCAATGTCAAGATTAGCGGTGAGCTGCCTGCTTTGACAGCCCCTGTCAGCCATTCCTCTCAGCGGAATGACATCAGCAAATGGCTCAACTGTGCCTGAAAGACCAGCACTAAACAAACACCACCAGCAGCTGCATGGCGAGATAGATTCTCCATTTATTAGCAAAACCTTTGAACAGAGTCAGGATGATTACTCACAAAATATAAAACAACACATCTAACAAACACTTAAAAACATTAACCAAAGTAAAATAGCAGAAGGCTGATTCTGGGTGCTTTGATGTGTCGTTCATGGGCGTGCGATCAGTGTTTCTGCAGGGCAGATGCTGTGAAGCTGGGTTTAGATGGGAGTGCCTCTGTTGAGTCCTCGACCTCGGCCTCCACGAGGAAAATCAATACCTACAGGATAACATTGAGATACCATATTGAATGTCACTCTTTAAAAAAAAAAACCAAAAAGAGCATTACATTCCTTCCTAAAACAAGTACATAAATTCTACATAAACATCCAAAAATCCAATTTTATACAAACTGATGATTAATGTCCTGATCAATAAAAAGCTTCTGTATAGCATTTGCTTCAATAAAATAAGAAAAGCTTTAAAAATCCAGTCTGTGTGGTGTTACTATATGTGAGAGAGTGCAAGTAATGATATAGAGTGTATGAGTAAGAAGGTGAATGTATGAGAGACAGATGAGTGAGTAATGGGGTCCTAACCTCTCCTGATGAGCTGGTTCCTCCGGGGCAGCTGGTGCTGAGGAAGGAGTCGGCTTGCAGGCTTAGCCTGACCAGTACTGGTGCTAGTGCTGGTATCTAAAAAGAGGAGAAACGTTTTTTGTTGTTGCTTTTTATTCATGTTGGAAATCAGAAACTAAATACATTGGTTAAATTAAGGCGTTACATTGCGATTATACATTTCAGTACAGAGAGATGATTAACTACATGTACTTACTATAGGGTTAGGATTAGGGTTAGTTACATTTAATTATGAACAATTTATAGTAATTACTATAGTAACAAGGACAAAGTAAAAAAGTAAAACGTTACCAATAGATATGTTTAAAATGAACAGATCTGGAAAAAAAACTGAAAGAAATGAGTATGAAATGGTGTGTACCTGCAGAGCTGGATGTGGGCTCTTGACTAGTGGAGGGAAGGCTGGCATCATCGAGCGGCTGAGTGGACTCCAGCTCCGACTGGCCTTCTAGACATGCCTCACTACTCGCCCTATACGCAGATAACACAATTACAACAACTCCAATGAAAAAACTGAAATGTTCAGAAGAGGTCTAATAACTGTCGTGAGTGCCCACCCTTCACTCTCAGCCTCAGCAACAAACACATCATCTCCATCATCTCCCGGGACAGCTTCCCCTGGGGCGGTCAAACTGCCGGTGGACGTGCTCACCATGGGAACCGACTGAGAGGCTGTCTCCAACACATCAGAGGGGTGACTCTCTGTAAATACCGTCACTGTCCAGACAAATGAAAGGAGGAGAACAGTTTCACTTAACAGTCATTTACAGTATCAACCAAACAACCATAACCTGACTTCCACCAGCAGCTCACCTGGAGCAGCCACTTGTAGAGGGGTGGTGGGGACACTCCTGCCTCCAGATTCTTCATCGTGAGTGGGCAGGAAGAGAGGACTTTCATACATGCCCAACCCTACAGAAGACAGACAGCCTCTTATTTTTATGTGACCATCATAAAAGCTAGAATGCAGGGTCTTACATTGCAGTCACATCAATTATAGTACTTACCAGAATTAACACAATTACTAATATTAAAAAAAACAGTCCAATTCTCAAGTTGGAAACTAAATTTAATGAAAGCTGACTTTTTTGAGTTTTCCTTTCATTAAAGCAGTACATGATTTATTTAGCATTTTGAACATTGTGGTAGCATTTTACTGTACGGTTCTGTTAACTGAGATGCATATTGGTCACCAGATGATATTTAAGGTTATTTAATTTATTGTATCTAATGATATTGAACATTTAATTCGGCATTCTTTCCCTTATTTAACATTTAAATAGCTGTTGCCATAATCTATCATTTAATATCTTTAAAAACACTAACAATTTATATAATTTATATTACATTAAAATAGGATATTTTACAGCATTTATTGATCATGGTTTAAGTTCATTTATAATTATAATGTTCATAATTCAAACATGCTAGTTTACAGTCCATTAAAAATTGTGAATAACTTATTCAATGTCAAAATGTACAAAAGTCTGGGGTCAGTACGATTTGAAAAGTGATAGTAAAGACATTTATAAATGTTAGACAAAACTTATACTTCAAACAAAGTCTGCGCTTTTGAAGAATCCTGAAAAAAGTATGTGTCCACAAAAACATTTAGCACAACTGTTTCCAACAATGATAAATGTTTCTTAAGCACCAAATCAGAATATTAGAATGATTTCTGAATGATCATGTGACACTAAAGTAACAATGCTGAAAATTCAGCATTGCCATCACATTAAATTAAATTTTAAAATACATAAAAATAGAAAACATTTTAAATTGTAATAATACTTCACAATATTACTGTTATTTACTAAGCATTAGAGACTTCTTTCAAATACATTAAATCTTACAGACCCAAACTTCTGAACAATAGTGTTTTAAATAAAAAAATATATAAAATAATAAACACTCAAAAAATACTGTTCCACAGAAACGGCTCTAAAACAAAATCACCAGGTTGTCATCTTGTAAATCGAGGTAATTTCGAAACAAGGTGAAAGCATCATTACTGTGTAGTGCTGGTACTTACCTCCATGTGTGGCGAGATGGCTCAAATCAGAATGAGAGGAGCTGGCCTGAGGCATCATGTCCTCAGGAGGGCCGAAGCGGAAACGAGGAACTCCAGCCACCTGAGGGGAACTGAGATGGAGAAACGCATCATTAAAAGAGGTGTTTAATGATGTGTCCCTTCTTGCAATAAAAGAGTGAAAAGCTGCGGTGACTCACTGAATGGCCTCTGCAAAGCCGTCTGTGCGGTGGGGCACAACAAGGGTGGGAGTGCTGGGAACCATTCTGTCATCATCATCAAAGAAGTGTTGCTGTAGGAACCAAAATACTGATGGTCAGAAACTCTGAAGGCCTAAAGACACTGGAGATTCACATTGGTTTTAATGTACAAAGTTCACTCACCATACTTCCGATTCCAGGCGTGAGTTGGGGAGCACGACTCATTGAGGGCCGTCTGCTCTGTCCTGGCTGCCTCTGTGGAAAAGAATAGTATAATCATCAAAATGATTTAATAAACATATGGAAGAATGGAAATTATGTTTAACCAAAAACCAAATCAAAATGCTTATATTTGATGGCCCGGTTTGTAATCCATACCTGCATGATGGGAGGTCCAAGCTCAGGGATGGGGTGGATGTTGAGACGTGGAGGTGGTGTGTGATGCGGTCTCCGGGGGGATTGGGGCAGCCATGGGCCCAAGGAAGAGGTGGTGGTACTGGGGACTGGCTGGTGCTCTCTTAAAGGCTCAGCAGGGAAGGCCTCCAAGGTGCTGACACCAGCTTCACCTGTGAACACAGGAAAGTAATTCAGATCCAGATAAAGTGTTGCTTATTCTTAAAGAAGCCGTATTCTATACCCAATTAGAAAAAAGGTTATGCAACTGTGGAGTTACACATTTACAAATATGTTTAAGATATACTGATCCTGTGTCCTGGCATAACATGAAAAATGTGTGTTTGTGTGTATTTGTACCGCTGCTCTGAGAGTCCGCTTGCTTCTGGATTGACCCAGATGCTTCTTGACTCTCTTCATTGTCAATGCCTGGATCAGCTGCCCCACCACCCTGCCAACAACCCAAAAATCCCATCAAAACCACCATAACATGCTAAACACAGTCAAACTCACTAGAAGAATAAAAAATTTGTTTAGTTACTGTAGTAAATTAGGATCATCTACTAGCAAACAACTGGAAAGCAACTTGATCGTTGTTGGAGAGTGTTATAAAAGTAGGTGTCACCTCTGCTTCATCCCCCTCATAGGTTTCATTGGCATCTGCACTCCCACTGCCTTCGTTACTCTCCTCTGCTGCTTCTGCCATCCCTCCATCACCATCTTCATCATCATCATCTTCAGCATCATCATCATCTTCATACTGCAGGAAGGAGGATGGTTAATACATGTTGCAAATTACATAGTTTCTGCTTCTCTGAGAAACACACTGACCTGTCCAGGTTCCTCCTGCTCCTCCTCTTCCTCCTCAGTGCCACTATCTGTCTCTATGATGATGACGTCATGCTTATAATCCTCGGATGAGTCCTGTCCGCTGATCTGAGACTCAGATGGTTGGGACTCACTCACCTGATCCATTGGGACAGACTGGGACAAAGATTCTTCATCTCCCTCTCCTAACACGGGATATGCTTCCTGTAAACGACGAACCGACACGATCAGTGCACTGGTTGTTCAATGTTGGGATGAATGATTACAGTTCTTCTGTTGCAAAGGGATAAAAGGCAGGTACCTCACTAGCATCAGAAGGCTGTTGGACTTCTCCTGAAGCTTCACCCATAGCATCATTACTCTCCTCATTACCTGAAGCATCCTGCAAATAGAGCATTGTGGGATGACGTATAAAATCTGTATATCATATAAAGATCGATCAAGTCGCTTACTAAAATTTGGACTAAATCGCTCAATTCATATGGATTAGTTTCAATCTCTTTATGAACTTTTGGAAACGTCAAAGTGGCAGTTGCTTAGCTGTCAATGGAGGGACAGAAATCTCTCCAATTTCATCAAAAAGATCTTCCTTTGTGTTTTGAAGATGAATGAAGGTCTTACGGGTTTGGAACGAGGGCGAGTAATTACTGACAAAATTTTCCTTTTTGGGTGAACTAACACTAATCCTTTTCCAAAATATTTTTCCCTTACTAAAAAAAAAAAAAAAAACACTTTTCCAGGTCAAAACTGAAAGTTTTTAACATCAGAAGGATGTTAATGATCTGTCAGTTTTAATCAGTTGGACAAATTTCTTGAAAAACAACATGGAAAAACACTTCCACAAGGTGTCAGGTGACTGGTACATACACTGCTCACCTCCAGGCCCACTCTTCTTATGATGCGGAGCTTCTTATTGATGGGTGGGTGGGTGGGGTCATCCTGTGTGGTGTCAGTCACTTCGGTGGAGCTCTCCTGCTCTTCCTCTCGCACCCGTTTTGGCACAGACGAGCCTGCTGTCGCTGACACTGACAGAAGAACAGAAAAGGTTAGTAAGAAACCTCATATTAATGAGGGGGATGTAAGGGGATTCTAGGGGACTAGTGGAAAAGTTCTGAGAAAAAAAAAAAAACGTAAAATAATAAAATGTTAATATTTACCAAATCTGATTCGTAATATCACACTTACCATTTTGGCTTTTATTTGTTTACTAGTTAACATTAATTCTGACCAAGGCCAAAAAGCAATGTTTTTTCAATATTAGGAACATGTATGAACGTAAATAGATGTTGACTTTAAATATCATGGTTCTTTCTACCTGTACCAAAGACAGCAGTGGAAGTAGATGGCCTCTCCATCTGTGAGCTATGTACTGCCTCCATAATGGTGGTTGCTTGTTCCTGACTGGCTTGCTGCTGAGTGGGCTGGACGAAAGCGGTGGTTTGGTTCTGCTGAAGGCTGAGCATAGGCTGTGTGGTCTGTATGTTAGGGCTGGTGGAGCGCACTGATCCGCTGGTGCTGCCAAAGACAGTCACATGCTCCAGGGGACCCTCCATGGACTGCAGAGCTGATGGGACAAACCAATGACAATTTACAAATTATGCATTAATAAAAAATCATAACAGATTTCATTATGCCTGACCTCCAGTCATACCTTCCTGTGTTTCAACCTGTGTGGTGGGCATGACTGTGGCTGTGGGCGTGGTTACAGGACCGGGTGTTACCATTGGGCGAATGCTTGCCCTAGGGGTGGACTTGCTTCCTGCAATTGGTGAAGGCTTGCTGGGTGTGGCAGCGACTGGTGTGGGCTTGATGTTAGCGGTGGGCGGCTCAGATGTACTGGCACTGTTAATAGATGAAATGTCAAAAGGCAATATTGAACATCATGAGACTAAAAGATGCATCCTCTTTAATTTCAGTGCTAAATGGAGCATTACCTTCCTCTGTCAGTAGTAGGTGTGGGTTTGAGAGTGATCTGTCGAGCATCTGATGATCTCTGTGCTTCTTGAACCTGGAAAAGTTCACAAGTACTTTGATCATTTTCTTGCACTTCATCATGTACTTAAATATTTTCCTGAATCCTTAAACTCATAAACAAAGGTCAGGATGTCTCTTGTGAGACACATAACACACAATTAAAAACCAAAACATTAAATAAAATAAAGACACTTTTACATTGTATTTCTACATGTTTCTGTCAGAGTAAACATGGGCAGTGAGTGTAGCATGTGTGGTACTGTACCTTGCTCTGGCCAGGCTCCTGAGCTTCATCTCTCTGTTCTCCGTGTCTCTCCTGTTGCTCACGGAGTTCCCTCAGCTCTCTCTCCTGTCGGCTCAACCGGCCTTCATACTGTGACTTGAGTGCACTCATCCTCACCTCCAGCTCCTCTCTCTGCTGCTTCAGCTCCTCATTCTCTTTAAACAGCTGCTCCTTTGCACCTGAAATACACACATTTAAATTTAAAATAGAGACTTCTATTGTGCCTAAAACAGTGCTTGTCAAACCAAGGGATCTTTATATTGCACAAAGTTTGGGTCTGAAAGATTCTTTTGTTTTTGAAAGGAGTCTTACGCACACCAAAGCTGCATTTATTTTATGAAAAATATAGTAAAAACTGCATTAATGTGAAATTAATACAATTAAAAAAAAAAAAACTTTTCTATTTTAATATTTAAAAATGTAATGCAAATTGTAATGCTGATTGGTGTTCAAGAAACATTTATAATTATCAATGTTGAAAACAGTGCTGCTTAATATTTTTGCTGAAACTATGAATGTATTTTAGAAAGTTCAAAAGAAGAGCATTTACTTAAAATAGAAACTTAAAATAAATAATCTTACTGATCCCAAACTTTTGAATAGTAGTGTGCCATCCAAAACAGGAAGCTGAGGTACGATGTAGCAAAACAGCCCTTTAGTTTACTAATGTTGATTTTAAAAATAAAATTGTGTAAATTGTTTTTGTAAATTGTAATTTTTTTCCCACAAAAAGCATGATTTCAATTTAAACAGTCACATACTGCTAAAGACATTGATCTGTAAATTCCAAAAAAGTATTTGGATCTTTGTCTAGTAAATAACCGTCATGACTAGCTAGGTGGACTAAACTGCTTTGTAAGAAAATCTGTAAAATGAATGTGCTTGCTTGTCATGTGTTCTGGTTTACTAACTGTTGAGCTGGTTGATCTTCTGCTTAGCACCCATGAAAGCTTTTTTGGTCTTCTCCTCTTTATCAGCGATCTGCTGCCGGAGCTGCTCCTCCAGGTTACCCTTCTCCTGTAGCTCTGCTCTCAGACGGTTGAGCTCCGGCTGCACCTGTGCCAGCTGCTCCTGCAGGCTCTTCACCTCCGCTTCACGCTCCTGCAACGTCTGCACCCAGACATCACCACATATATGTTTTGAATACGTCGCTGGCAGACTCATTGAGTTTGATCACCACATCACTTTTATAAAGTCAACACGGACTTCATAAGCAACAATGAAGGAGAATGCAAGAAAACCCTCCTACTCAAACTCTTTTCCACAAAGGCTACTACAGACCAACAAAAACATTCATCTCACTCCATCAAACTAACTTCACACGTCACGGTCTCAAAAGTTAATGAACAAACACTTCATTACTCCCTCACGTCCTGGATTAAATGTTTTATTACCATTTTATAACATGAGCCAAACCAGAGAAGTCCACAATGGCAGTGTTTGTGATTGTATACTGTGTACTTTTACAGCACTGGACTTCCCAGTGAACTGAGGGATTATACAATGCGAGTCTGTAAAAGTAATCATTGAGCGGAAGCTTTAAAGTGTTAGTTCACCCCAAAATTTTTATTCTGTCATTAATTACTCACCCTCATGTTGTTCCACACCCGTTAGACATTCGTTCATCTTCGGAACACAAATTAACATTTTTTAAAATAGTCCATATGACTACTAAAATTAAGGTTGAACCACTGATGTCTTTACTAACTTTCTGGGCCTTGAAAGTAGTAATTTAATTACTGTCAATTGGAAGGTCCAGAGAGCTCTTGGATTTAATAATATTTTAATTTGTGTTCCGAAGATGAACGAAGGACTTACAGGTTTGGAACAACATGAAGGTGGAGTAATTAATGACAGAATTAAAATTTTTGAGTGAACTAACCCATTAATTGAATGATTTGTACGTTGGAGGGTTTCAATAAAGATTTTAATCTAATGCAAACATAAAATTAAACATTTAATTTAGGCTTTCATTCACACATAGACATTGATCAATACACATACAAAGCACATCAAAAATGGAAAACAGAACCTCAAATATGCGTGCATGAGACACAAGAATCAATGAGGTTTGCTCTTGGGTTAAAGTATGGTTGAGCTTCCATTTACCACATTTGATATGCTCTATGTATGTGCATTAATGTTCATATGTTCACAAAATCCTAAATTAATTTTCCTAAATTAAATGTCTTGAAGACTTCTGTTCAGTTTGTATGGATTATTACTACAATGTCTTAATTTTTAGACTCGATTGTCAGAGCAGCACACTAAAGGTCCCGATATACTTCAAATGAAATCGAAGAACAAACTGACGTGACATCATTTCGAACAAAATCAGGCTGAAACAAAGTTCGTTCTGGAAGTTTGAAACAGCTTGCCAAAGCAAACGTTCTAGAAAAGTTCGCTTCGGCTGGTAAACAACTTCGTACTACCATTGGTCCAAATAAGGTAGGTGTACACTGAGGCTCCGCCTTCTTTCACTGAAATCTTTTCCAGTTCATTTCGTTTCTCGAGTCCGTAGAAATCAGACATCCACGAGGGAAAACATGAACACTGGAGAGCTGCTTTATGGTGGAAAAAGAAGCTGTATGTTTGATGAAATGAGACTGACGCAGTTTTTCGTGTTTAATACGGTAAAGCTGCTTGATTTTAAACAATTTATTTTATAAAGTGTTATAACAAATGCGACGGGACTTTACTGGAGTGCCGAATTACACAGCTCATGCAAACAAACATCCACATTACCATGATCAGATGCTGTTCTTATGCTTTATTAAAAAAAATCCTTGCTAGTTTTGTTGTATTCATTTTGTTACTGGGAGGAAAACGCGCAACATTTTTACATATTCATCTCACCGTCAGTCTCAGCACTGTGGGCGGCATCACAAGTTCATTACAGTATATTGCTGCTCATGCATTTCGAACTTCGCTTTACCCCTAAATGAAGAGCGAAAAAGAACTTCACTCGAAGTATATCAGGGCCTTAAGTCTTAAATGAGCACCTTCTGTATGCTGTCCAGCTGAGTTTCCAGCTCTGAGGATCTGTTCTGTGCCTGACTCAATGAACTCTTCAGGTTCTGAATCTCCTGCACAGAGGCCTGACGGTCTTCCTGCTCCTGTGCTGGCTTAGAAGCAGCCTCTGCCACCATCTGTCAGAGAGATGTAACAGACTCAGATTAATTCATTTTCAATGGTTAAATTGGTAAAAAAAAATTTTTTAAATGATAACCATATGCTCTGGTGTACCTTATCATGCTGTTCTTTGAGCTCTTCAAACTGGGTTTTGTAGCGACGGCCTATCTTCTTGACCTGCGTGATGGTTTTGAGTTTCTCCTGGATGTCCAGGGTCTTTGCCTCCAGTTCCTTCTTCAGATTATCCCTTTCAGTGGTGACCTTCCCAAGGCTATCCTGCAGGTTCTGCACCTGGCTCTGAGCTGTAGTGATTGAAGCTTGGCTCCTGTTTGGTAGGTAGAGAATCAAGACCACTATTAAAAACAAACACAAAAAAAACTCACATTTTAAAAAGCTATGATTCAATCAAACTGCACACTGACCTTGCCACCTCATTCTTGAGTTTCCCAGTCTCCTCTGTGAGCTGCTGGATGCGCTTAAGATGGGCTTCCCTCTCAGAATTCAGCTTTTTACTTTCTTCCTGATCGCTGTCCTTCTGCTGACTCAGTAGTTGCTGCACGACCAGTAAAAATCACAGAGTTAGATACTGAGAACAACAATTCTAATCAAGTTTAGTCATGTTTGACTAAATAAAACTGACCTAACAAACTGGTATTTAATAAAATACTCTACATGTTTCATTCGATCTACAGAAGTTCATGCATGAGCAGTGAGAAGCAGAGACCTGTGTGCGGGCCTTCAAACGCTTGACATCATCCTCCAGAAGTTTCTTCTCAGCCTGCAACATGCCACTCTTCTCACTCAACTCAGCATTGGAGTCCAGCAGGGGCTTGATATCTGCTTCCAGCTTACGCATCTACAACATTACATGACAATCAAAATCTGTTAAGTCATTTAAGCAAATATACAATATACACTATAAACTTCTATATTAAAATGTATAATTAAGCTAATCTGACTTTAATCACACCTCACTGACTTTACTAATGGGGGAGAAATGTTTTATAAATAATTTGTTATAAAGGACATAACTTTTTTATACTTAAAAGCCCCCCTCCCAATATCCAAGACATTCTCTAGATTTTTGCCGTCATGACAGCACTGCTTTAATGAACTTTATTTTAAATAACAAGCAATATATTTAATTGATGAAGCATCATTTTTAATTCAATAACTATATTATTGAAAAGATTAATCTTTATTCTAAATTTTTTTCAGCCTTTTAATTTAGAGGAGTTAGTTTTTTTATATATGCATTAAAAATAATTTATTAATTGAAAGACTTTTCAGTTATCCAGCAGCCCTCAAATAGGCCCAGGACACAAGTTGAGAACTAGTGTTCTATCAAGTCGTGCAGCTTAGCGACCTGATGTAAAGTCTCTAATTATCTATAAACAATTACCTTGTTTTATGAAATTACATTAATTACCAATAACGTCAGATGATCACTTTTGCTAATGAATAAGAGAGGAAATAGTCTTAATGAGTGATGTACACAGTGTAATCTTAAGGTCTTGCCTTGGCCTTAGTCTGCTGTAGTTCATGCTCCAGTCTGTTCTTCTCATTCTTCAGCATCTTGTTGGTCTCAGTCAGAGCACTCATATTCTCCATCCGCTTCATCATGTCTTCCTGCTGTGTCAAGGTCTTTGTTGTCACCTGTAGATAGAGATGTTAACTTTTTGACGTTAAATGCTTTCTCCTTTGCCAACTAAATATAGAAAATGGTTTGAAAACATTTTTAATGACCTGTAGCTTTTCTCTCTCTGCACTCAGGCTGTCCTGTAATTCCTTCAGCTCTCCCTCTAGGTACACCATGCGCTGTTTATAGCGCAGGGTCTCCACCTCAGCCACTTCCAACCGGGTCTCGGCAATCTCCTTCTCACGCCGTACAAACCTGTTGGGAATGAGAGGCCATACCATTACCATCCCTTTCTTGTATAGTACTTTAAGGCATTTTAACAGCATGCCGTGATTCAGAGGGGTCAAGTTGCCAAGGAGTTTTACCTGAGGATGTCCAGAATCTGCTCATGAGACTTGCCCTCCTCATTCAGAGAGATGTTCAGACTGCTATCTATAGCGGTCTGCTTCTGGGTGGAGGCAGTGATCTTGCTGCTCAGGTTCTCCATCTGCTCATGGAGCATGGTATTCTGCTTCTGCAATTCCTCAGCTCTCTTCTGCTCTTTAGAAAGTTCATCCTGAGGAGAAAAATATAGGAAGACAATTAAGTTAATAGCTCTAAAAAGGATAGTCCACCCCAAAATTAAAATTCTATTATCCTTTACTCATTCTAAACCTGTGTGACTTACTTTTTTCTGTGTAACTAAAAAAAATGTTTTGAAGAATGCTGATAATTAATTAGTTTCGGATCCCATTGACTTCTATTGTATGGACATTAACACAACTGAAGTCAGTGGGAACTTCTAATATAATCTTTTGTGTTCAGCAGAAAAAATAATTGCATACAGGTTTGGAACGAGATGAGGGCGAGTAAATAATGACAATTTTCATTTTTGGTTTGACTATTCCTTTAAATAAATGACCAATAATTCACTTCAGTGGTTTACCAAACATTGCAATGATTATTCATGCATATAAAGTCAAGGCTAAATATAGCTGAAAGCAGCAATTAAGGGGTCAAGCACATAAATGGCATGATGAGTTATGCAAGCATGTCTGGGAGCATTAGACCAACTGAAGCAATGAGTAATTTATGACATTTTTAGTCAAAATGGTTTAAAAAGCATAAATACAAATGATCAGTAATGTGATTTAAATGCTTATGGATAGAAACCTTGACCAAATATGGAATAATTGGCATGATTGTTCTGAGTATGACTCAAGGAATCTATTGAGACCACTTTCATTAAATTAGGTAAAAATTAATCAAAAGCTATTAGCAATTTGATTTTTAAATAAATTTTGACCACAAGTTGGCACTGTTATGAAACTTCAGAGTACCTTCAGGGCAGGGTCCAGAGTCGCATAACACAGAGTTTTTGTAATGATACGCTTATGGGTTCATAAAATAAAGCATTTTACACCAAAATCCAAAATGATCAATGCCCAAAATGGCAGTTATGGGTAAACTTTGCATTATTCGGCTTCGAATGCCCCAGTGAATCTGTTGTGATTTTTTTGGCAAACTGTTCAGAGGTTAAATAAAAATATCCATTTTTCATATCTCCTGCCTTGTAGGTGGAGCATGCTTGTGATGACATGCACCAAGATTCGAATTTGAGTTCAAGTTGGCTGGGATTGAGTTAAAGACTCCAAATTTGTTGTGGTTAATGTTAAGACTGTCCTCTATTTTTTCATAGCTTTCCCACAAGCGGTTCTATGCGCTGCCGGAAGGAAGAATGACTTATCAACGGATACAGTGGGTGCGCCTATGCATAATCGCTGCTTGGCTAATAAAAATTTATTTAATTTATAATGGCCAGTGAGGCTCTCTAAAATCATTATGCATCAGCCAGTTCCTTTTTACATTCTTCTGCCTTCGCAAACCACAAGACCTCACCCTCAGTCTCTTCTCTTGCTGTTCCCAGTTTGTGCGACCCTGATGCAGTTCAGATTCAGCTTTCTGAGCCTTATCCTCTAGCTGCTTCAGGTTCTGTGCTGACAACTGTCCTTGTTTCTTGGCTGTCTGAAGGGCTTCCACATCCGCAGCGTGCAGCATGAGCTCTCGCTCATATTTATTCTGAGCCTCTGCAGCCAGCTTAGCCTTGGGCCAGAAATAAGACACAAGTGAATAAACATCCAAGAAAATAAGTGGGTAGCTCTGTGAAGAAGCAATCCTGTTTTGATCGAGGAGTGTCATGCCCACCTGTAGTTTGCTGTCCTGTGTGGCTCTCTGCTCCTGGGCCACCGCTGCCGCAGCTCTCTGCAGGGCATCCTGCAGCTCCGTCTGCATGTCTGTCACACTTCTTTTCAGTTCCTTCACCTGTTGTGCAGCCAAAAGGAGTTTCTTAATAACTTTACAACACATAACAGCAACAAAAACTTGATGTGCCATCCGTGTGCATTTCTTACCCGCTCTTCAACGCTCTCTACAGCTTTCATCTTCTCCTGCTGGAGCTCCAGCTTTTCCTTTTCTGCTTCCAGCAGCCGGGCTTCCAGCTGCTGGTTCAACTCGCGTGCCGTCTTCAGCTGGCTGTCAATGGATGTCCGTGCCTGCTCAGCCAACTTGAAGTGAAAAATAGGACAAATTTTAGTACGGTGGCCACTTGGGACTTGCATTAAAATCAATTGATCAGGTTTAAGCAGATTATTACCTGCTTCTCTTTGTTAACAGAATCCTCCAAGCTGAGCACCATGGATCTATACTGTTCTACGTTGGTGGTGGTGTTCTTCAAACGCTCCTTCAGGTCAGAATTCTGTTCTTCAGCCTGCTGTAGACGTGCTTGAAGCTCATCTACCTCTTGCTGAGGAACGCCAGGAGCTGAAACTGCACATAACAGGAACAATATTGTCTTTTACAGCACTGGAAATTATACAACACTCACTACTCCATCCTCTAATTTCTATGTTTACCTCTAGGTAACGTCCTGACGGGCTGTTTAGGTGCGGTGCCAAGGCTCTCGTTGTTCAGTTGCTGTCTCATGGAGGTGGCCTGCTGTTCAGCAGTTCTTAGCAGCTCTTTAGTTTTCTGATGTAGTGCAGTCTGTGCCTCCAACTGCTTCTTAACCTCCAGCAGCTGAGCCTAGCCAATAGAAATGAGAATTTTTACAAAAAGATTTTAAGGTGTAGACAGGTCCACTTGTGGGGCTGTAGAGGTTTGAAAAATCAAGCTGTAAAACCACCATAATAAAAATGAAGTCAATTTATGAGCTTACGTCTTGGTTGCGTTCCAGCGCGTGTCTCTGTTCCACTGCCTGTTCCAGTTTCTTCTTTAACTGGATAATCTCTTTCTCCAGATGCTGGATATGGTTATTGTAACGCTGCTTGGTCTCAGTCTCAGAGCGCTCCGTCATAAGCTGTGATATGAGGAAATTAACAATAAGGCCAAAGAGAAAAATGCTTTGACAAAGTTGTTTGGGATACATAAACAGGCTGTACCTGAATGGATTTGAGGTTGGTGAGCAGGAGATTCTGGCCCCGCTGCTCGGTCAGGACAGACTCCTTCTCCTGGGACAGTCTGTTCTCCACCTGCTTCAGAATGTCTCGTTCCTTACGGATATTCTCAACGCGCAACTGGTAAAGAAAAAAAAAAAAAGAAAATGTAATATCAAATATTAGTTTGCTGATGGTCTATATAGTATTTAACTTTCTCTCACCTCAGCCATGGTTAGTTTCTCATTGGCCTCCCTCAGATCTTGAGTCATTGTGTGAATGATCTGCTCATGTCTCTGATGAGTGGCACTCATCTTTTGATTCTTCTCCCTCAAGGCTTCAATCTCTCGTCGAAAGCCATTCACATTCTCCTGAAGCATTTCATACCTGCCATAGAGCAATTCAGTTTTTAAAAATTCAATCCTCTTCAAATCATGTGTTGGAATTTGAATTAAATGAGCCATACAAAAAATTTCAATTTGTAAATTCAATTTATATTCTTAGACACCATTACAAAAAGTACCGCATTTTGAAAAAATTTAAAGTTAGATAGGGCAGATTCTTCACTAGGCTTAGCATTAGTTTAGGTTAAACAGTTTGTAAGCGTCATATTCTAATCACTGAACACATGCAGAACACTTTTGGTAGAGGTCTAATGTCCTTGCATTATTCAGCAAGTCCACACAAATGCGCTCATAATTGCCTTAAAGTAGCATTTGTTGCCTCTGAATGTTGTTTTAGAATGTTCCAAGATATGGAGGAATTCAGGTGAGGAAAAGAAAATCATGTCTATTCTCAGAACAAACCCAAAACAAAGGCAACAGAACTATAATAAAGGCTATTTACATTAGTATGTTTAAACTAAAGGATTGATTTATACTTTATACGCTACCACACATATGAAGAACAGACATGCCAACTAGTTACAGTCAGACCTGATGTAGACTAATATTGAAGTGAATTGATATCGTCTTGGTCTGCAACATGATTTACGTAACGTAATGTGAAAACAAGTGGAGTAGTCTCAAATCTGTGGCTGATCTTGATTATAATATTTTGTGAAAAATGTTTATATGTTCTGTGTGTGAAATGTTGATCGTAAATAAAGATAAAAGCCACATGCAACAAACTATTTACATGTAATTGAGGCTGGACTGTTCAGGTTAAAGTGAGGCAAAAACATTAAAATAACTTAAATTCAGATTGCCTGCAAACAGATATTTCAGAAAAGTTGTGCTCACCGTTTAAATGCAAACTCCAGCTGAGAGGAAAGTTTAGCCTTTTGTGAAAGCAGGTCAGACACTTGACCACGAAGCCTCTCAATCTGTTCGTTCAGAAGTTTGTCGTTTTCTGCCTTCTCCTTTTTATATGTTATGAAGGCATCATTAAGCTACAAGGTAAAACATGCAGTTTAATGGTTAATATTAAATGTCCAAATGAGATTGAGTCATTTTACAAGGAACAGTTAACCCAAGTGTGAAAATTGGCAATTTACTTTATGAACTTTTTGTAATTCCAAACTTTTAACATTTGCAACAAAAAAGAGCAGTCTAGCCAAAAGTTTATGCTGCTCTTTTCCATTCAACAAAACATGCAGGTTTGGAAGAAAATGACATTTTCATTTTTTGAATGAGCTTTGATGAACTAACTCATTAAAGAAGAGAAGCAAGGCAAGTAAATCTGTCTAACCTGTTTAAGTGCTGCTTTAGCCTGAGTTGCCTGGACAGATTCTGAAGCCACAGACCTCAGAGGTGTAGATCTGGTGGACATAGGTCCTGCCCTACTGGGAGTAGTGGACTGAGATGCAGCCTCTGAACCTGTACACAACCACAGGCAAATGAGTTAAGACTTATTTGAACATTTGGATCAGAAGCCGATAAAAAGGAGAGGCCATTTGGTATTAGGGTAAATTTTCACCCTGTGGTGGAAGCTCGACTCCGGCTGTCTGCAACAGAATACGATACATGTCTCTTTGTCGGATGGCAGAGTCAGCCAGCAGCTTCTGGTGGTTTTGCTGTTCTTTGATCTGCTCCAGTTCCTTCTGAACCTTCTCCAGACTCTGTTCCAACTCTGTTTGTCTGAAAGAGCAGATACAGATTTTTTTAACTGACCTTCATAGTGTCACTCAAGAATGGCACGGCAATGTACGCAAGACTTCTGGCAGATTTTCTTCAAGATGAAATGTGTGTATTTATTCCTGTGGTACATATGCCTCTCCCAAGATCACAAGGCCAGTACCTGGCAGTCTTAGCCTGGTTCTGGTCCCTCTCTGTCTGCTCCTCCAGGTCTCTGATCTGGGCCAGAAGGTTCTGGTTTTGCTGCTGAAGCTCTTGGACGCTGCGGAAGGCCACCTGCCGCGAGCCCTGGACCTCAGAGCTGCTGCTAACAGCCGAGCTCAAGTCCTCACGCACCACCTGATTCCCACGCGCCTCCTCCACCTCCACCAGCAGCAAACTTACCTGAACCATGAAAAAATAAATTGCATGTAGATTTTGTGATCAGAATTACTGTGATGTCCGAAGCTGAATCTAGGCGTTTCATCTCAATGTTTATTATAAAAGGCTTACCTGTTCAGACATGTCTGCTAGCTGTCTCTTTGATCTCTGATTATCTCTCTCTAGCCCTAAAGCTCTCTTATTGGCTTCATCTGTCACCTTCTGCAGCCGATGGACTTCCTGATATGGAGAAAAGACACAGATTAGCGGCTACTGATTGACCACAATGTTTTTTCTCTTTAAAGACTGTCTCAAAAATGTGCAAACCTTCATAGCTTGCTCTAGTTTGGCACAGAGGCTAGTCATGGACTTCTGCATGTTCTCATATTCCTCTCTCTGGCGTTTCAGGATGGGAGCTTTGGTCTCTACCTCCAGAACTATCTCATCCAAAACCTTGTTCACACGCTTGCTCTCAAGTTTCTCCAGGTGCAGCTGGTCTTGCGCCTCCACAAAGGCATTATACAGCTGAGATAAAATACAGAAAAGTTATTTTAAGATAAACATTACATATTGCTAAAATCATCATGCTAATGGAAAACAAAGTGTCACAAAATGAGATGGATACCTCCATTAGCTTCATGCCCGGTTTAACAATCTTGGCCACTGCAGCAGCAGTTGGCGAGAGGTTTGTCAGCTCCTCTTCTGTGAGAGCTGGAACACCTTTTGAAGGACATAAATTCAAATTGAAATCTTGCACAATGATATGATTCAACCAAAAATTTGGCACAAACACATGAAAAGTATAATCCAAGTAGTAGACTGAAAAGATTCAGCCTAAAAGCAAAACTGACACAAACTCAGACCGTTTTTTTGCATATCCGTGTATTACCTCTCCTCTTAAATTCTGCTAGGCGTGTGTTGGTGTTCTCCAGCTCTTTCTCTAGATTCCTGACCTTCTCACGTAGATCAGACTCTGCTTTCTCCCTCACACCCTGCAGCTCTGACAGCTTCTTCTCTGTGCCTTTATTTGCTGTTGAGGGAAGAGTCATTTACACTCAGCACAACATTCACAGTGAGGCAATGAGAGAACAACTTGTAAACACTCAAAACAAAACAATGACAATGGATGCGTTCAGAAGAGCATACTATGATACCATTGATGTTACTACTGTATTTGTATACTGTGCACAGATTTTGTGCCTGCAATACCTGGATGGCCTTCTAAATTTTCCAAAATGTGCAGTATACAATAGTAGACACTATGCTATGTATTATATCCTGCAATACAATGTGCTCAATCTTCCTTTTCCATTGTAATGACTGAATCAGAAAACATATCTGCTACAATTTTAACCATCACAAAAAAATTGACACGACAAAAAAGAAATTAGGTAGACATTTGAAGAAAATGTGATATTTTGTATAATCACTGGAAAGATAAAAATATACAGTAAGAAAGGAAATTAATTTAATTTATTTATTATTTTAGAATTTTATTTCATTTATTAAACATTTACACATTTGGCAGCCTCTCAAGTTATACGTTTTAGCAAACATTTATTTGAATCCATGAGCTTAGCATTGCTAGCAGCATGTTCCAATGTTTGAGCTACAGAAATTAATTAAATAAATATTAAAGAATTTTAGCTTGCAAGAAAACTTAAGTCAGCCATTTATTCTCAACAAGAAATGTTTAGAGGGAAAATCATTACAAGGAACTGTTCAAACCTTCCATCGCCTCCTTCAGCAATTTGTTGAGCTCTTCAACAGCTCTGTTCAATTCAGCATTCTTGGTTTCGGAATCTGCTGCTGCATCCTGCGAAAAAAAAAAAAAAAGAGATTCAGATTTTAAATCATACCACACATTAACGCTGAATGCAGCACAACAAATATCAACATTTACTGACCTTGTATAAATTAGAGAGTTTGAGGTTAGCATTCAGCTCATTGCGGTACTTTTCCTCCATGGAGGCCCGTTGTTCTTTAGCCTAAAAATATAAGTCAAACAACACACCTTAATTACATATCCCTTCTATGTCAAGGGGTAGAGCAAACAAGAATAAGCTGATGGTGAACCTCTTTGAGTTTGTTCATCAGATCCTCAGTACTCTTCTGCATGTTGTCATTGTTTTTCTTGAGTGTGTTCACTTGGTCCTGAAGTCTGGTCACCTGATTATGACATATATATGTGACTGATGCAGATAGGTCGTCTTATAAAAATACAGCCTATGTATAAATAAACTATGTATATGTACACCATGTATAAATACGAGTCTCAAAAACTCCTCGCACCTCTTCCTTCTTGGTCTCTAAAGAACACTTGAGCTCGAGGATCTCTTTGCCCTTGTCTCTGGATACTGTGTACAGCTCGTCTGTCTTACTCTTCAGCTCTGAATTCAGCCATGTGTTCTGGTTCTGGAGAAGCTCCTTTTCTTGCTCCATTCGCTTCTCACGATGCTGATGAGAAAGTAACACAGTAAATCATTTAAATAATCAAATCAAAATTTTCCATTTAAATGGTCAGATATATTAATTCATCAGAAACCAAATAACACCGAGTGACTGGTTACCTGAATGGAAACCTCAGATGACTGAAGTTCATCTAGTTTAAGCTGGAGCTCCATCTTGATTGTGCTGGTCTCTGTGAGTTTGTCATTGAGACGTTTGAGATCCTCTGTATATTGACCATAAGAAACATGTTAGGAATTACACATTAAAGGGATAGTTCAGCCAAAAATGAAAATTCTGTCAAATTCAGATATTTTGAAAAATATGGGTAACCAAACAGTTAATGGGCCCCATTGATTACCAGAATTCTTCAAAATATCTTTTGTGTTCAGCAGAAGAAAGAAATTCATACAGGTTTGGAGCAACTTGAGGGCGAGTAAATGACAGAATTATCATTTTTTGGTGAACGATCCCTTTTAAAGTACTTGTACTTTGGTACCAACTCAGCTGCAAAAAACAACGGATATGTTCAGAAAAGAATACTACGACAATATATGGCAGGATATAGTATGCATACTGTGCACAGTGGCCCATTACACTTCCCAAAGTGTGCAGTACACATCATGTGTTATTATATCCCACAATGCCACGTGCTCTTTTTTTCCAGTGTGATGACTGAATCAGAATTTCTTCTTGACAATTTATTTGAGATGACAAAAAAAAGACTAGACATTTGCAAAAATGGTAAACTTTGAATAAAATAAATATCTGAAAAATTAAGTAACACTACACTACACGTGAACAATTAACTTGAATTTATTTCCGACTGACAGTTTAGATGAACAGCATTAAACAATATGTAATTAAAATTAATGAATAAACCTACACAGTTAATGGCTACAATCCACTTTTATAAAGAACTCTGATCAATCGGATATTAGTTTTATCTACAGTATTAAATTGAACAGAATTGAAAAATCATGTGCAAAGTTATGAAAACAGTCCTATTTAGTTAATGACATAAAACTCCATTGTCAACAACAACCTTGATCACTGACGTAAATAATAGTGCCATACCACTGAGGTTTTCCACTTCTTGAGATCTCTTCTCAAGCATTCGCGTGAGATCTCTGTTTTCTGCCTCAATTTCATATTTGGCTCTTGGCGGCGTACTCTGAAATGCAAAAATATTAACGTCATTTTTTAAATGCTTAATTTTTTCAGGCCCGTCTGAATCATGACAGGTGAGAAACTCAGATAGTTACCTCTTGCGTTGTTCCCTGCTCTTCCTCTATATCTTTCAACTTCTTAAGTTCCTCGGCTTTAAAAAAGCAGAAGATCACATGTTATAGACTAGGGCAGCTCAGCGCCAATACAAACCATATATAAAAACAGAATAAAAGCATAGTACTCACTGAGACGGCCGTTCTCCTCCTTAATACTGTGATACTCTTTACTTTGGGACAAGAACTGCTCCTGGCTCTCAGCTAACTTCTTCTCAAGATTAAAGTACTGTTGCTCTGTTGTTTACAAACAAACATTTGGAATATGTTTCACTGGGACAATTCATAACAACAGCTCTTCTGACACTTCATTTATGATTAGGACGGCTGATTTAGAAATAAAATAAAACAAGATAAGTGAATTAATTATGATTTTTGGATTTACAAGCAAGGCTTTAGACGCTCTCTTTATTTCAATATCAAGAGGACTGTCACGCATATTGTTAAAGTGTTAAAAGAACAGACAAACGTGAGCCAAACATTTTCTTTGGTCTGCCACTTCATCTCAGTATTAGTTAAGCTAACTCTTTATGCCAAACACTAAAGTAGACTCGGTCTACTTGCTAACTCAGTTTATTTATCCAGAAGATTAAGAAGCCTATTCAGAATTTCCCAGACAACTTTTTCTTCATCTGTATAAACGCGTTTAATGCCCAAACATGCTATATAGTCAGGTAATAAACTACTTTATAAGACACACACAGCTGTTGAATGACTTTCTGGCTCGCCTGCTACCGTTACTTACCGCAGTCTGCTTTATACCGCTCGTGCTCTGATTTCAGTGAGTCTATTTCCGTCTGCTGCTCTGACAGAACCTTCTCGAGCTTGTTCTGAATGGCTTTCGGCAGTTTGTTTATCTCAGTTCTCTCCAGCGTTTGCTGAAGAAGTGCCGCCATCTCTCCAGCTCACTGCAGCCGTTAGCATTAGCTGCCCTTACGTCATATGTGAGCGATAGAGACTCAAGCCGCAAAGCAGCACGGACCCGCAGACGTGTTATCCAATCAGGTCTCTTCAATTGCGTTGCGTGTGTTTGATGCGACGACGTGTCACGCACACGTCTAGGTTCCACTGAGAACTCATCAGCTGTGTGAATGATCAGGTACGTTTACAGGCTTTGCTTTGCAGCACTTTCAGAAACATAATTGTCATATTGTATGTTTCGTAAAAGAGCATTATTCTCAGTGTATTTTTAAAGAAGTTTACTCTTACAAATGTATTACTTTTAGGTTTCATTCAAGACGTTCAACTACTTCTATATTTTTGAAATTAAGCTGTAGAAACAGGGATTTCTGGAGCAATAATAACAATAGTATTAAGTTTTCATTCTGTAATTACACAGTTTGGTGTGATGCATAAATTAAACAATGTTATTTCTTGGTGTTTTGTTGTTGTTTTATCTTTTAGACAAAATGGTATAGCATTTTAATGTTGCTCCTTTATGGGCTATCGGCCATAAGATGAAAATTATTTCACACAATGTTTTTTTTTCTTTATTTACCTTCATTGAGATGTTTGACACTGATTTATTGATTCATTTGTACTGGTATGGGTAATAATGATAATAGTAACAGTAATACTTTCCCTTAATATATATATATATATATATATATATATATATATATATATATATATATAAAATTAAAATATAAATAATATATAAATATATATTATATAATATATTTCCCTTAATAATAATATTATTTTGTATCTCTTTGAGAAGTGTAACATATGTTTGGTGGTCATTGTAACGTTGCAACTTGCAAGCAGGTTAATATGGCACAATATTGATTTTTTTTTTTTTTTTTTTTTTACGTTTACAGACAGAATGGGAAGGAGTTACTTTGTAGACGAGGCTGTGGAGGAATATCTTGGTGGTATTCGTGCAGATCCGGGATCATGTGCGACTGGACTCCTGGCTGGTCAAGTCAGGAAACTTAACTAACTTATATTTAATTATGTCAGTTCACAAAACTATTTTTCCTAACATTTGCTTTTTACAGTCCTCTCCTCAGAGAGATTTTGTGGTGCTGGCCGTGCTGACTCCTCACAGGGAGAGTGAGGGGCAGCTGAAGTCTTCTAGAGGGGGCAGCCCACTGGATGACATTGATGTGGAATGGGTCACAGAACATGCCAGGCAGGTAGGTATCCTGAGTGACTTTGAAATGTTTTTACGGTCTAGTTGTACAGGTAAGGATTTTGATCTTCTCTATTCTAGGTGTCCCGCATGTTACCGGGAGGTCTTTGTGTTCTTGGCCTGTTTTTAGTAACCCCACCTGAACTCTCCAAAGATGCCCAAAACACGTTAAAAAGGGTACAGTCATTGATGTATTCGTCTGTTTGTTTGCGAATGTATATTTTTTAGAATAAGCTTGTTTTTTTTAGTAATTTTTTTTTTTTAATTACTTTTATTTTAGGTTATTTTAAAATACATTTTAGTTAAATTAATTATACGAATGTTATTATACTACTTCATTGACTGGAAAATTGACTGGACCACATTTTATCATTTTAACTTTTTTTGTAGGCCATCATAACTTCATCCCTTTTTTTTGTACTGCTCTCTTTACATAGCTTATATTTGCCATGGATAAATGCATAGGTAAGGGAAGATTGTGGGAACTGACAGAAGAGGATGTGACTGATCGAGTCACCCTGCACATCTGCTCCAAAACAAAGAAGTATCCTGCACACTACGTCATTACATAATTTCCTCCATGATCAATAAGCATCACCCGCTATGAATGACCTCAAAAGTTTGCATGATCCTTGACTTAAAATGCACAGAACTGTCTGCAAAACGCTTGATGTAAAAGATCCAAAGGTGAGAGACATTTTTGGGTGTAAAAACTTGGAATAGTGTGGTACAGAGTATTGTATTTTGCTGTGCTTAATGATTTATAGAGTTCGGCCAAGCCAGCAGACTGGAAGTATCAGACAGATGTCTCGTCATCCTGGCCCATGTTGACCTGCTCTGTTGAGGTGGATCTGCAGATCCCTTTGACTGGATCTTCCTCTGATAACACAGACAAGAGCATTAAGGTGAGACAGAAGACAGATGAGGTATATGATGGGGTATGATGGAAATATATGACATACAAGACAGTGTTTAATTTGTAAAGGATTTTGTGCAAAATGTAGGTTTGACAAAGAATATAAGCAGCTTGTACAGGTTGTGAATTTTATCTTCCTTCACCCCCCTTGTCCAGGATGTTCTTAAGAGGTGGGGTAAACAGATTGAGGCTGGTAACTGTCTCATAAGTGGCAGACAGGCATTAGATGACTCTGAACTCATCTCAGGACAGGTAAAAATGTAATTCTGTCATACCGATTCAACATTGGGTAAAGACTAGAAGGGATACAGCTACAGCCCCTGGGTGTGCGCACATCAATATTGTGTCATTTATATTCATGTATTTAATTTAATAACTGTATTTGCAGTATTGTGAGGTTGGGGATGTTAATAAAACACAGTTTGATTAGTAGCACATTTACTTTACTGTTATTTATCCTGAGATTTTGCCTCACTTCCGGCCGTAGCTGCATCCCTTCTAGACACAACATTTGAGATGAAGTAGATATTTTGTTCTTTCAGAAAAAGAACCTAAAGACTGCCCATCGTCAGACACTCCCAGCCCGGATCCTCGTCTCAGATGTGAGCTCATCCTAATCTTACTTTATAATACCGAACATTGTCAAAGGGGAATATATTTGTGTGTAGTCAAGGTTATAATAAGAATATCAATGTGACAGGAGCAGCCAGAACTGGATGAGCGGTGCAGTGCACTGGTTCAGCTGTGCAGTGGTTCCATGAGGGTTCGAGGGGTGGTTCACTGCAGGGCCTACATCCACAACAACAAACCCAAAGCCAGACATGCAGCACAGGTCATTAAAGCCTATTCTCAATGCTTTATGCTTAAGGATGCTTTGCGCAACATTTGGGTTGCATATATAAATAAATATATAAAGGTTGTGATGCCTTAATTCATTTCACCTAGCATTTAAAACGATTTATTTCTTATTGTTTTGTGATTTATTTATGTAGACAAAATAATTTTAATATTAGCTATTTTTTAGTTATCAGCCATAACATGAACATCATTTCACACAATATTTGTCATGATCAAAAACTTGACTAAATACACTTTTATATTTGTTTGTTATTTACTGTGTTTGAAAAGACTGATACTGAATTGATTTCTCTTTTGCACTGGTAGGCCATTAAGAGAGACATCATAAACACGGTTTCCAACAGAGTGGAGATGTTTCTAGAAGATCTTTTAATAAGTGAAGGGAGTCACAAAGGTACAGTGGTCCGTCATGTCTTACATGTGATGTGATGTTGAAAGGGAAAGTCAACTCCAAAATGAACATTCTGTCATCATTTACTCACCTTTGTGTCGCTCCAGGACTATATGACTTTCTTTCTTCTGTAGAACATAAAATATATTTTGAAGAATGTTGGGAACAAAGTGCAGTTTCGCTTCCCTTTGATTTACAATGTATTTTTGACAATTTGAGTAAATGTCAGTTTTAATTTTTAAGGTGAAATATCCATTGAAGTTCCACAACAAACATTTACAAACATCAAACTGACCACTAGGTGGCAGTAGCACGCCACCCTTTGCCTTTGGGTTTTGTACATCATACAGAAATAAATTTATTCCTAATTCAAGACATGGTTTCCCATATTGTTTCTCTAGGTCTGTGCACTGGGCAGCAGGCTCTTCCTCGGCGTGTGTTTGCCCCGATGCCCTTCTCCGGCCTGTCTGTGTGTGACTACATGTTCCCAGATGAAAGTACTGCTGATGTTGCTGAGCGTCTGAAAGAGATGTTGGACTGGGAAACACCAGAAGAGGACATAGATATTAGTCTGGAAAACAATCAATGTACGTTTCCTATATTCAGTATGAGGCTTTAGGGTGGGGGTTCTCAACTCAAGATTCACTTTCTTGCAGTTGAGCTCCAATCTTGATCAAACTCATCTGCCTTTAACTTTCTTGTAATTCTGAAGGAATATTGCCATAGCAGCTGGAATGGTGTTTAAAAAGGGAAAGACCTTGGTTGTGCCTGAAATTGCTCCCTATATCCGTAAATGGGGTACTATTTGAGGGGACAGGCATTTGTAGAGGTGTCCGAAACCATGCACTCATTCAATCCCACAATGCACCGCAACAATGAGCATACCACCGATGTATGCTCAACAGCTACAGAATACCCACGATGCACTGTGAGTGTCGCGCGCCAAATGAATTCCTGTATCTGACCAGAAGATGGCGCCTGCAGCTGATTCATTCATTTATCCATTTTCCAAACAGCTGGTCCAATGTGGCTACAGCGTAATATCATGCAGGTATACATCCCTTTTTAATTGTTTATTAAATTGATTAATTAATTTTTCTACATAGTTTCCATGACAGAGTTCAAGATAAATCTTTTCATTACTACTGGAGCTGCCAATTTGCTAAGTTTTAAATAATTCTTAAACAGCAAGCACAAACTATGCTAAAGCGGCAGCACTTCTAGCACAGTGACCAAATTCACTCACTTGTTTACATTCGCTCCCTCAAGTGAACTATATTTGTGGACTAATATAGGTAACAGTCAATGAGTGTATAGGGGGCGATTTCGGACACAGTCCTTGATTAACTTGTTCAGGAATGTGTTTTTAGGCTTGACGCAAAACTCTGCAGAAAATTGGACCTGGAAGGTTAAAGTTAAGAACCCCTGCTTTTGGGATTAATTAATTCTCTCATTTTATTTGAGTGTCTCATAAAGTTGCTCTATTGTATTAGTTTGTTTCACCTCTAGGCTTTTCCAAATGGGCCTCAGATCTGCCACTAGGGTATAGTGCAATGTAGAGCAAGTTGCTGGGCTTTATGAATGACTAACCACAAGTATTGAATGGACTTTATGGTTAAACAGTTAAGAATGTGTATATGTATCTGATTTACAGAATGCTAAGTGATAAACCTTTTCAAAAGCTCAGCCCTCTTGTGGCACACCCAGCCTCATTCCACTCAATAATAGCTAGCTACACCTTGCTTCTTGTTCTAACCAGTTTAAACCCACAAATGTCTTTTCATGTATAGGTAAATGGAAAAGCAGTAATATGTTTAACCACAGGCTATAGAATATCTGATCCCTTGTAATAACAGGCCGTTTGGGAATTTTGGATTATCATCTCTATGACAACACAAGTTGGAAACCTTGGAAAGAGGAGATTATTTTCCTCCCTTTTTTTCCTTCTGGATTCATTTCTGTCTCGTCAGTGCCTACAATACCTAGTTATAGAATTTTTACATGTTTGTGCATGTTTTTTTTTTTCTCAGTATTTCCCCCTGAATTGGAGATAACTGACAGCCACAGAGATGATTCTAGTAAACATGTCCTCTCAGAAGATCAAGTTGAAGATCCCAAAATTCACAAAGCCCCTCACTATTATGCTGGTAAGTGCCTAATAATATTCATAATTATTAATATAAATATGAAATCACTCTCTATTTCTTAGAATAATAATTGTATTAATACAATAAATCATTCTCTTTGTATCATAATATTAAATGGGGCTCAACAATATAGCTAAAGATAATGATACATTCCTTAATGATGCATTACAGTGTGAGTGACTCCATGTCGTCTGTTAGTTGGGCAGATGTGACCATATTCTTCCTGTTGTGATTTCTATAAACATCCTCATATTCCCATTTTGGCCCATTTCCACATACCTGATTTTTTTTCTCTCTCTCTCTCTGTCTCTCTCTCTCTCTGTCTCTCTCTCTCTCTCTCTCTCTCTCTCTCTGTCTCTCTCTCTCTCTCTGTCTCTCTCTCTCTCACACACAGGTGTGGCAGCAGCAGCAACCATTGCTCTTCTTGCCACAGCCACATCTCTGCTGTATTTCAGTGAGTGACAGTGGAAATGGCAAATATGT
This sequence comes from Opsariichthys bidens, assembly GCA_037194245.1. Taxonomy (NCBI): domain Eukaryota; kingdom Metazoa; phylum Chordata; class Actinopteri; order Cypriniformes; family Xenocyprididae; genus Opsariichthys; species Opsariichthys bidens. Next base: position 7,432,530 of record CM074295.1, read on the forward strand.
TTAAAAATGTACAAGTGAGTGTGTATGTTTGTATAATATACTGTTAAATCATAAATATAAATAAATTTGGATTATAATACTATTATAGGATTATTATAATGTATTTTACATTACAACAATTCTTTCTAATAAACAGGTTTGGCTGTTTGAGTAAAGACTCATCTCAATGTTACACTATATAACAACAATCTAGAGAATTATGTGCCTAACACCTAAAGTCTGACCTTACTGATGCCCACTGATTGGTTTATTATTTTGCCATTGTTTTGAAATTAAATGTTCAGCAAACGCACCAGCATCAGTGAGATCATGTCAGGTTTGATGTTTGATGATGGGCTTTGTTCATGATTTTGTTCAAATCATTTCTCTACAAATTATTGCCACAAAGTTGGAAAAACGCAGTCCTTTTTGTGACAAAGCACTGTGATTTGATTTATACTAGAATAACTGTAATAGACCAATCCGTTAATTCATAGTAGTGTATAGTGTACATCAAAATATATATTTTAAATATGTTAATTAGCTAATAACATATCAGTTACCTTTCAATATGATTTTATTCCTCCCTGAGAGGGGTATAAGATTTCGGGCATGTTTTCTCTTGTGCAACCTTAATAACAGATCAAAAGAAAAAATTTAACTGTCCTTATCCAACTTTGAAGAATGTTTGTGGCTTTTCCAGTGATTTATTATTGTGCCATATGTCATGTCATTATCAAACCAGTTTCTTTTGGCTTCTGTAACGGCTCAGCATTAAAGGCTGATGTATTAAATTAAACTGAATGGAAAATACCCTCGGCATGAAGTGTGTGTGTGTGTGTGTGTGTGTGTGTGTGTGTGATGATGCATGCTAATGACACTCCTTATTCTAAATCAACTTTTCAGATGGAGGACCCCCTGGTAGTGCATACCTTATGATTTTTACCTTGCAAATCCATTAAAATAAATACATTTTAATGTGGCAGGGACAGTGATTCATTTAGGTGAACTAAGTTTTGATTTTAGTTAACATTTTATTTTTGTTTACATTTTTTTAATTCATTTTGTTCGTAGTTTAAGATCAAACCATAATTTGAGTTGTACCCCCTTTAAACAAACAAACAAACAAAAAAACTGTTCTAAAGTACCAAAATCATTGTGTGTATCCTTAAGAGTCATTTAGTTTTCACATTTATACGCTGACTTAAACTCACATTTACCTGCACCTCCAAACGAGCACTTGCATATGAATGCTCACCCTCACACACAGTAATCCTTTGACTGTGTGATGTTTGAGTTAGTCGGGTACATGTCAGGGCACGTTTTTGTAACACAAATCCAGTTGTATAGTCATGATGACATAAAAGAGCAAGGAGTGTTTTTTGGCTTTTTTGCGGTCATATTAAACAGTCACCCCGGTTCATTTAGTGGACCGTGACAACAAATGAAATCACACATTTCATGATATCATCATTTATTCTTTAAGCAGATAGCGGCTCAATACAAAATAGATGACAAGTACAGTGTCATTGTGTGACAATTTGACTTTCATACCAAATCGCTCTGTGTAACAAGCCTAAGCTAACTTAAAAAAGATGGCTTCTCCCATTCTCTGCAAGTCAGAGTTCCCACAATCATGGGAAACCTGTAAATTTCAGGAGAGTTTAATTTCTGTGATGAATATGCACACCTTTCAAAAATTTTGGGATCAGTAAGATTTCAAAAATGTTTTTGAAAGAGATCCTTCAGAAATTTGGATCTCAAGAAATATTTCTTGTTGAAAACAGTTGTGCTACTTAATACGGAAACAATGATAGATTTTTTTTTCAGGATTCTTTGATGAATTAAAACTTCAAAAGAACAACATTTATTTGAAATAGAAATGTTTTGTAACGTTATAATATTTTTACTGTCACTTCTGATTAATTTAATGCATCCTTGATGAACAAAAGTATTAATGTCTTACAAAATAGACCACAAACTTTTGAACGTTAGAGAATATTACTATTAATTCCCTCCAATATAAAATATTCCGTCAGCTTCTTCACAAACCATAACAATGTGCAATTTGTGATTTAAAAAATGATCATTTTGGGGCCATTTCTGCCATTGAGACAAATAGTCTAAGAAGAAACTGGATCAGGAAAGGACCTCAGTTCGGGACTCAAACTTGGGTCACTTTCAGCGAATTGGTCTAACTGGTCCAAATGATTCATGAGTGAATTGATCTGAATTTAAGTGGTCATATACAGTGATCAAACTGGAAAGCCATGACTCAAAAGTCATTGAAACTCATTGAAACAAAATGTGGGAACCCTGGGAAATGAAACAAGCATGACTGTGTGCCTTTGATATCACTATGAAGTATTTAACTGTAAATGGTGTGTTTGTCAATGCCTTGAGGTGTGCGTGTTTGTTGGAGTCATGGACCAGCAGTCACAGAGTCATTACTCAATCTATCTCTGAAACAAGTCTGACAGGTCGACTAATGCAATTCACTTCCACCATTTAAATTTCCTTGTTTACTCCACATCAGGATTCTCTTCCTCATCAGGGCAGGCTGCAATCTCTTTCTCTGGCAACAGACCGTATTCATTTAGGAAGTTCTCCACATCCATGGCGAAGAACTCCTCATTCAAGTGCTTAGTAATGCACAGGAAGTTGCCCAGAAGCTCTCCAGCCTTGTACACCAGCAGGGCGGGCAGAACGTCATCTGAAAAACGCTCGCCCGCCCCAGTGGCAGAGGCTTTGATTCGGCAGAATTTGACGGAGGAATACTCTGCCGCCAGGCAGGTCAAGCAGTTGTTGAGTGCATCACAACCTGTGATCCCGTCATCATAGATGTGCACCACCACTAGGGTCAGACGGTGCTCTTTTTCGATGACATCCAGGAAGGCCTCCCCGTTATCCAACTCAAACACAGCATCAAACTTGGGCCCGAAACTCAGGCGCTCGTGCATCTCCTGCATGCACTGCTTGCGATACTTACGCAGACAACTTTCGTCTTCTTCTTGGATCATCTCGTATTCCTGAACGCTCATCTGTGTGTGGTCAGACACAGCAAAATGTTAATAAACATTATAAAACTCTTACATTGCCAGTCAGCAATCTGGACACACAAAACCATTTAACATATAGAATGAGTAGCTATATGTACAAACGTTTGACTGGTAAGATATAATGATGGAATTAAAATTATTTCCTCATTTTGTTGTGAACGTTGTATAGATGTCAGTTGGGGATTTTTCACAGTACCTTGCGGCCGAGCTTTTCCCGAGTGTCCTCATTGGTTTTGGGGTTGGACATCTGTCTGAGAAGCTCTCTTTTGTTGGGAGGGATGCTTTCATGGTCCTCACTCTCAAGTTTGAATTTCCTCCAGTCATGGATCACGCCTTTGGGCCCTAAGTTGCGAAAGTGTTTTGTCATGAAGACCTCAGCATGTCTTAGGCAAATCATACCATAATGAGGGAAATTTCCAGTATTATCTCATTACAGTATAATGAATAGATGTTAGTGGGTTGTGTTCTGCAATCAGTGTGATTACTGTAATTTGGATATTTCTTTGTTTCATTAATTAGTAAATCTTTTAAAGTCTTTTTTCACCTGTTTGTGTTGCTGGAAGTTCCTCAATTTCTGGTGAACCTGACATGATTCCTCTATGGAGACCTGATGATAGATATAACAGATCTTATGAGACATTTGTTTGTGGATTCAGTTTAAAGGGGATATATGTACAATTCAGAAACACTTGTTATCAGCAACACCGGCGGTCGTTAAATGAACTTCAGCCAGCAACTTATTGCTCATGCTAGCACTCATGTACATGTAACATAGAGACTGAATGTGATTCAAGGTCCCAATACAGGCCTACTTAAAGCGAATACTCAGTGAAGTAAAAAAGTTGGAAATACCTTTGCAGTGATATACTTTTAACAAACACAGTGACACCACCATGCTGCTGAGAGTGATGCTTCTCAATAACAAAACGTGCAACAAAAATGGCAGCATCAGGAAAACAGCAGTTAAGAAAGCATCTGATCATAGTGATGTGGATATGTCTGCTCAAGTTCTGCATTTCACCGGAAACATGTTGACAGATGAGGTTATTTCAATTACTCTCTTATGGTAGTTTGATTATCAAGTATATTTGATACTATAGTCTATACCTGAGACTATATTTTGAATCAATCCCTTTTCTTTGCATGATACATTGGCATTACGATACAGAATGCTCGTTCAACATTATCCTGAACATTGTATAAGCATTCGTTTCATATGCCTTTGAAAATCCTTTTGATTTTTCCGGCAAAACTCCCGGAGTCCTTCACAGAAAAATCAGTCAAAGGCTTTCATCAACAATTAAGGAAGTCAGGGAAGGTCTCGTTTTTAAAGTTTCATTACAAGCTGTTCACACATTGGCAATAAATAAGCAAGCATACACTTTTACATATAACTTCTTTAAGAATGGGAAAAATTATCAGAAGGTGTTGCTTCATCTGAATATGCCCATTTTATGCAACATCCTCTAACAAAACATGCTGAAGTAGTTGACATTTCCTCTCTCCTTTTTATCTTTCCAGTCCATATGAAATGAACAAACGGATGAGATCATTTAAGTTTACAGTCGTTTACAAGTGTAGTCATTCTGATGTAATTTAGCATGCAAACTAGATTTTATTTCTGCTGCATGAGTTCATGACACTGTCAGAGTATGTTACAATGATCCAGGTTGAGGTGGAATTAGCAGATTACTCTCTTATAGATGATGGATTAGATCACAATCAGATTATATTGTTGTGAGTAATGAGTTTGTGTTAGAAAGTGTCCACAATGTTTTCTTGTATGTAAATGTGCAATCTAAGACTGATCCCATGGCAGCTGTACTAATGCTACACATGTACATCTAAGTAAGTTGAAAAACAGCATGTAAATGAGAGCGTACAATCGAATCGCTTTCTCAGAGCGATTCCAACATGAATTTGAGCAGCTGGCTTAAAGAAATGTGCTGACCAGCTACTACACTGGATGCTGCAAACAAGACGCACTCAGAAATACGTCAGAAGTAATCTTGTTCAATCCGATTCATTGCTTTGTCATCCCTCTATTTTACTTAGAATTTTCACTCCCATCAACAAATTCCTTCATCAAAAGTGTTAGTTGCAGTATTCATGCAAGTAAGTCTAAGGCCTATGCATAATTTAAGCTGGTTTTGCAGTAGACCAGAACACCTAAAAAATCAATCATTGCATTTTACTTATTATAAAAAGTTATTAGAAATATATTGTACACCAAGTTATTTTTATTTATTTATTATTTTAGAAAATTCTCCTGTCTGAACCTCATAACGTGTTTTTTTTCTCTCAAATATGAATGTTTTGTGCATCCTGCATATATATACACTCTTTAAAACATCTGTAAAAATAAGGTACAATATACTGTATTAATTTAACTGAGTTTTCCATTAACCAGAGGAAGCATTAGAGAAATATCATTCTTACCTGACCGTTTGCTGTGCTCTCTTTGCTGTCTCTAGCTCTTTGTCTCAGATAATAATGTCTCTGTTTGCATGGACATCATGGCTACGTCTCGGTAATAATTTGGTGTGATGTAATAGGATTACAGCTGAGGAATTAAACCAGCATGTCACAGAGAGAGATAAACAGACAAAATACAGGTCCCACATTATTACAATAAGCCCCTGACACTTTCCATACACTGTAAACAGCCCAGCCTCTGTTTTGTCAGGTCACACTCTTGAAATGCTGTATTTACCTAAAGTAGACAGTTTGAGTTTGCTTTTGTAAAGCTATATAAAGTTTAAGCACTTTGCACCTCATATGTTGTTGGGTCTGTTATTGGCCCATTAATGCATTGTGGCTGCATAGAAAATACCCATAATCCCTTGCACTTTAATAATTTATTTTTGTGTGTTTGAGGAATTGCGAGGATGTGTACATTTTAGTCGTCCTTTTGAATGAAAGGATAAAGTATAAAGTATAAAGAAATTACACTTTTTGTTGAGAGCAAGCAGTGCGTGGCCTACTTAGAGGTCAAATATTCACCCTGCATCCTTTGAGTAAGAATCAGAACTGGTGAGTTTGTGTCCATGAGAACACAATCAGCCGCTGTGATTTCTCTATGTGGAATCGTGTCCCAAATGAACGAAAAATTGAAAGTACTGGATATATTCTAAGAATATTCAAAGATCTAAATTAATACATAAGCAATAACCAATAGTTATGATTAATTCCTAGTTGTAAACACAATTTAATAGTCTAAATTTAATAATCATTGAAAATGGAGCGCAGCTAAAGTAAAGTTGAAACTATATTCTAAAAATTGAGTGAACTTCACAGGGGTGCTGAAAAGGCATACACGCATTATACCTTCACCCAAGCCGTTGGATTCCGTTTCGCTGGGCTGACGGGTGGTCATCATTACACTTTCTTAGAATAGACCCTAATGGAAGCATAGAGGGAAAACAGCATCGGGCCAAGAATATACCCCTGAGGAACTCCACAAGGAGGGCTGACGGAGACACAAAGACCAGAACATATACCAAACAGATACCAAAACAGTGGTCCAACAGAGAGATCACAATATTAGGATCAATGGTGTCAAATGCAGCTGTGAGGTCTAAAAGCATAAGAATGGCAGAATCTCCAGAATCTGTGACCAATAAGAGTTTGTTTAAAAAAAAAAAAAAACTTGTAAAAGTACAAGGCTTTAAATCCAGACTGAAATACCTCTAAAATTCAGTGTAAATCCAAAAAAAGATTATTTTAGAAAGAAATGGAAGTTTAGAAATAGGTCGGAAATTGGAGAAAATCAAGGTGTCTAGATTGTTTGTTGTTGTTGTTTTTATTAATGGTTGTACAACTGCATGTTTAAAGTCCAGTTTTACAACACCTGAGGTCAGACTGCTATTTATAATTCCTAGAATTATTGGCCCAATAGTTTCACAAAATTGTTTTAAAAAATGTGGAGGGATTACATCTGTGGGGCAGGAGGAAGGTTTCATTTGAACAATGACATTTTAATGTGATTCATGATGACGAAGGAAGGCTCGTTATTTTTAATTAACTTTCTTACAGTTCAACACAAAGTCAATAAATTCTTTCCTAACACATACAATCCAACAGGCAGCTCTCCAGAGCAATCAGCATGCATGAGTCTCTCCAATTTCCTCTTTCCAGGTGGCTTTTAACCGGTCTCTCCATGCCAGTTACTGAAACAAGACACAGGTGTTTGTCATTTTGCACTTGACCTACTCTCCCGTCTCTCTCCTGCTGCAGACCTTGCTGAAACCCACCCCCCTTGCCCCCTGTCCAATGCATCAGTCTGCTGCAAAAAAGGGAGAGAAAATTCAGGAGAGTGTAATAGTGGCCCACCCCACATAGACCAGCCTTTACCTGCGTGAAAGTCAGCTGACACAACTCCGTCTACTGGACTGGATCTGGTGCTTCCTTTTAGTGAGGTCAGTCAGCTGGTGAGGTCCAAATAATTAGGCACAACCCTTCTGTAATATCCTGCTATTTATCTTGGGCACTTTGCAACTTCTGCCATTTTACTAATTTGCTAATTTGGGGACACACCTGCCTGTGGCCCAAAGACCAAATACCTCGCTTCCATATGCCCAACAGCCCTCTTCTTCGGGTTGGCCGTCAGTCTGGCCGCTCTCAGGACAGCACGCAGGTGCTCCATATGTTGCGGAATCCTGTCCATGAGATGTTGAAAAGTGGCTGGTGCCCCGAACAACCTGAAAGGAAGCGAAACAAATTCGTGAATGAACAAACCAATTCAGCCTTGGAAACTGCCCTTTGCTAGCTTCTACAACTAGAAAACTAGAGATAGTTGTCTTTAGTGGATTGACATACCTCTTATAGTTTGTTTCAGAGATCGTGAAGCAGTTTAGCTAGAAGTTGGGAGACACGAAACCCACAAGTCAGTTCTGTTCATCCAGGACTTCACAACTGATCCTGCATTCTGACCAGGATCCATACGAACAGTCTGAATGCTGCAGTGTCACCACTTTTTATGCTGGGTCCATCAATCAGGAGAGCAATGCTTTGAAGTGGAAGTTGATGGGGTTACCCATATAGAGTTCTGTTAGAGCCTGCATGGTATAACTGTAAGGGTACCTGCTGTTACTATAGGAGTCAGCAATGAGCAATGCTTCCTCAAGCTTCAAGTGGTCCACCAATATCTGGAACTTAGAGCACCCTGTAGCATCAGTGCGCAAGAGACTGTCAAGAGCTACCTTTAACCTGGCAAACTCATGTGGATCCGCTTTAGTGAAGTCAGGAATGGTAGGGGTTGGACCACGATAAGTGTACTCTTGACTGGGTGGCGATGAGTAACGATAAGGCACGAATGGTCTCTGATGCCTAGAGGTAGGGCTGTAATAGCATGTGGATGGCTTGGGTGTTGGTAGCGTTCATCAACATGCTCAGCCTTCTGGGGTGTTGCTGCACGTTCAGGCGATGACAAAGATGATGTGGATGGATCATCTATTCTGTCACATTGACGATCTGCTTGACTTGTCCTCACTGCGTTTGTGTGAACTGTAGCATCGGTAATCTCCTCACTATGTATGGACATTATGTCAATTAGGAAGTTGCTCAATCTGGCTCAGGACCATGTAAACTTTTGTTAAGCTCTTAGGTGCTAATTAATACCCAGGGACAACCACCAAAGATTGTCTGGTCGGAACTATTAAGTGATGTCTGTTTAGGAGGATCTAGAGGCCCTCCTTCATACTACAGTAACCTTAATAAAACTTTAATACATTAGCTCACCCATGAATGTGAGTCCCGTCGGATTGCTTTACATCGGCTGTGGAAGTGAAAACGACATCTCCCAATGATTCTACGCTCATTCATGGCGTCATCAAGCAACGCATTTGTTATTGTTTTGAAAAAGCAACCTCTCCGAAACTACATACTGTGCCTTTAAGTGTTTCTGACAATGTTTTATTTAAAAAATAATTATGTCATTATAGTGTGATTAGTGTCCTTTTGGTTTGTTCAATTATTAAATGTATTTACTGACCAGTAAACAGTTTTGAGTTTAGAGGATTTCAGAACCATGCAGTTTCTTAATTATTACTGTATTTGTTTCAAGCAATTTATTCAGCCCCCTATTTAACTTTCAACAAATACATAATTTCTTACTGTACTTGCTCATGATTATGGTCGATTTAACTTATAATGTTTGAGTGAACAACCTAACTTGCAAAAACTTTTTACACTCAGGGTCATTACCAAAATATTTTAATGTATAATTAAAGGCCTAAAGTAGTTTTACTTTTAGATTAATGTAGCATGAAATGCCACATCAAGTGGTAATTTTGAAATTATCTCTTGAAACATACTCTTTCGGTGTGGAATTGCTTAATCCAGGCCTGGAAAATTCATGGAAATGTCTATTTTGAATATAAATGCTGTCAGGGGGAAAAAAAGAAAAAAGAAAAGAAATTGCTTCATAAATTAATTTATTTTCCGTATCCAGTAATTATGAATTACTGAAAATGGTCTGGGATCTCTGTGTAATTTGAAAATGTGTGATAATCTTCATATTCTCTATTTTATTGCAGTCGCTGGCGATTCCATATAGCTGGTGTTACCTTTTGACACTTCTGGCATTATGACACTTGTGTTGGGTTAGAAAGACTTGATGTACAGACTGATATCCCCTCCTGTCTGCACATGACTTTTGGAGGCGATTCTAACATGTTGATTCATGTCATTTCTTTTGAGCTTTGCTTTCTCGTCTCAGTTGTATTCCACCTTACTTTACATTCCCTCACATATTGCAATGGGACTGAAAAGAGGAGTAAATTATAAAGAAAAAAAACAGAGAAGAAAACAGAAACTCTATTTAGCAAAGACATGTTTTTCATCCATCACTAGATGGTGGTAAAACCCAAATGTTTTAAAGGTTTGAAAAACTCTTTGCTTGACCTGTAGAGGCAGCAGAGAGATATCCCCACACCTATTGATGTGAAATTAGCAAACTTTATCTGTTCGGGGCAATCTGCCAACCAGTTGTTCACACAGTCTTTTCTTTGGCGTTTTTCTGATCCGTTAACACCCTTTGCTGACATACTTTGAGGGCTGGGAACTGTGTAGTATTACACATTGTTTTGCTTTTTCTTCTGATCCTTTGATAAGACTATTCAGTAAACCTTTATACCTTAATGATTTGTATAGATCACAGCTCTGCACTCTTAGCCTCTCTCTGCCTCAACTTCATGAGGTGCATGCTGAGATAAACTTCCAAAAACTCTACTGAAGGAGTTCACATGTATGATGAACACTTGTTGACCGCTTTTGCTCCACTATGCAATCAAAAATGCTCTCAGCCATTTAATACAATATAGTAAAATACTTTTTTGTCAAGAAATTCATATTTATTTTTGTGAAATTAATTTTAAGCAAAATGTAGGCCATTACTTCATGAGATGCATAAATTCAGTAAAATGTCTAAACCTTAGTCTAATAGTGTGCGTATGAAAATTAAGCACATTCAATTGTCAAATTTAAAAAGGTAGCAGCTGTGGTTCTCAATGATTTATAAATGTATAAAATGTTTTAATAACAAATGTGAGCTAAAAAAAAAAAAACCCTGCTTTGTACCTCAAAACTTATAACCACCATAATAATGCTGGTGGGACAATAGAAAGACAAATGACAAGTACATATATTGTCTTGTTGAATATAATATTTATTTTCACCGTAAAATTGGTTATTTAGACTTTTATATTTTACAGTAAAAGTCCTGTTAAATCTATCATCATTTTTCACTATATCTGGTTATGCACAAATTAGTTTTTTCTGTGGCAATTTTACACTATTTTTCTTATGTTAATTATTTTTACGGTGCGCATGAGCTTCTTAAATTGCAGAAAAATCTTCAGATTACTGATAGCTCTAAATGACTTTTTGTATTATGTACACTACACTGTTTAAAATTTTGTGGCCAATAGGTTTAATACTTTTACTCAGCAAGGATGCATTAAGTTGATCAAAGGTAACCGTAAAGACTTGTTTACAATGTTATAGAAGAATTTGTATTTCAAATAATTTTTTCAGCTTTCTATTTATCAAATAAAAAGCTTCAAAGTTACCACAAAAAAGTTAAGCACAACTTTTTTGAACATTGATAATAATAATAAATCTTTCTTTAGCTTAAAATCAACATAATGATTTCTAAACTATTATAAGACACTAAAGACTAGTCTTTTAAATGTGTATAGTTCATCTAAAGTTCAGATCTTCTCGCTCATACAAGCTGACCTTTCTGAAAGTAATCTACCCTCCTCCACAACAGTGTCTTAGTGCCTGGCACAGCATAGCCAAAGGAGCCAGCCAGCCTGTTGTGTAAGAAGTAAAAGTTTTGAGGAAGCATGAATCTCCACTCTTACAACATACCCAGAAGGAACGCTTGCTCTCTACTTTTTGCTCTCCTTTTTTTTTTTAACACAGAGGCGACAGCACATGTGTTTATTTCCCTTGCTGACCTCATATGGTTTTATCATAACCTGCATAGGAAATGACACAACTCAGTGCTGGATTGTCTGGAATGCTTATTTTTGTATGAGTTCAGAGGGTGTAGGCCTGTCTACTTTCATCTTCCAATCACATCTTCCAATCCAATCACAGTCAGAAACAGGAGACATCCATCTAACACATGTAACACATTTTTTATAACAGGTAAGTATTATTATCTGGTTTAAAAAAAAATGTCACAGAAAATCTAATAATCAGTGAACATTACTGGTTTTCTGTCATTATCTTCTGTTGGACACTGACTTGCCATAGAAACAGTAAAAAGTTTGGAAAATATTACATAGGCAGCGTGCAGAGGAAATGTGAATGAGCAGGTGGTGCAAGTCAGTGCATGAATGTTTGTGATTGTATAAGCACCTCATATCTTCCATTAAAATGCTAGTTGGTGCATTCCATTAAATTCTCTGTGTATATTTGTAACGTTGGGTGAAACTAAACTCAAATTTCAGAGAAAGTTTATTAAAAAAATGACAAAAATACAAATAACTTGGGGGCCGTTTATACCACACGTTTAGTTTTCAACTAAAAACGGAAAACTTTTTATTTGGGCATTCGTTTTCACAACAGTGGTATTTTGGGGACCTGAAAACGCAAAGGACACTTCGCGAATTTGTGAAAAATGTGAGGCTATGTGCATGCGTATTACATGTAGAGGTGTGTAGTGTTTCTTTACAAAGTGGTATCGCTATCTACTGGCCTGGCATGGACAAGACAGGGGTTTTAGTCACTTTCCTGGATCCGTGTGAACGGATCGTTTTGAAAATGTTGTCACCTGTACACAAAAACCGCAAAGAAAAAGCTTTTTTGTGTTTAGTACATTGTTGTTTTGTAAACTTACCCTAAGAAAACAAGGAAGACTAGAAGAAAGAACTAGACCTGACAATAAACACAGGAAACTGGGGATTCATAAATCAAAGACTAATTAACAGAGAAAACTACACAGGACTACATGTGGCACAGGTACAAAACAGGGCAAAATGTAACGTAAAAGTCAAACATAAAAACATAACAAAACCCAAGGTGGGAATAAGTGACACTGAAATTCTGCAAATTTCTTAATTTTTTATATTATTATTGTTTTTGAGTAAGGTGGCTATTTGGTTGTGATAAGAATAAATACAAGTTGCATTACTATACATTACATTAATATAGTAATACATTACTAACAAAAAGAACCAGCCTAGAGCAGCATGGAAACTCACAGGCAGCCAGGAAAGATGTTGACTCTGGCTCTGGACTCTTATTTTTTTTTTAAACTTGTTGGATGATGACCAGAGCTTTCCCAGAAATGTCGTAAAAACCACTACATGAGGAATTCTCATATAATACTTTCAGTTAGTGATAGCTGAAGAGCATTGCCTACTACTCCCTTTATTAGTATTCTAGCATAGGCTATTACTCTGTTGTCCCTTAAATTTCACCTGCAGGTCAGATCTCTTTACTTCCTCCAATCTTATGAGCTCATAATGATGGTGGCTTATATGGCGTAAAGTATTTTTTCTGAGTAACAATTATTTGTTATATTATTACTTTTTAGGCATATGCACAATGTGTGGCGAGTGAAGGACTGCATGGATAGTCTCTAGTCTAGGCATATATAAAATTTGTGTTTTGAGAATGCCATAGTTTGTTGTAGGCTTCTCAAAAATTTTGCAGTGCATGTGTGCACAACAGAGAGACCCTGAGCTAACAGAACAGATTGTCAAGGTTTAACAGGAAACCCTGCCTACTGTCCGAGATCGGTCAGGCTGTCTGCATTGAGAGCATTGACATTGATATGTATGCAATTTCCCACGGAAACCATCCCGTCATGTCTAAAATACACTTGCACAAACTTATAATATAGCTAGCTAAATACTGGCTGACAGGGGTGGGGTGGGTGAGTTGTATGATATCTTTATATGATATATAAGTGTTAAAACCAACCCCTTGCATATAACAGTTTCAAATGAGGTTTCAAAGAAGTTGAGGTCAGTCAGATCAGTTGTGAAGATGTTGAAATGTTGGTGAGGATTCTGAGACTGCAACAATGGGAACTTTTTTCTTGTCTGCATGGAGCCTTTTGGCACATTCAAAGCTAAAGGAAGTGTGGGTAAAATGTGCCTTATGCACTTTCTGGGCCCACAAAGCCTGCACTCCAGGGTTAGCAACATTCATTTGTCACCATTGTGACTCTGATTGGGAATTTTCACACATTGACTCACACAAACATTGACAGCTTGTGGTTGTTGTTTTTTATATCTATACATGTTCTTTACACAGGTACACTGGATTTGAATGTTCATTAAGCCTAAATAAAATTCAGGAAGTTTGTTATTTACAGTACACACACTTCTAGAGGATTTAAGTTGTGGTCAGTCACAGAAAGAGAGACATTGTATTGTTTATTGTTTCAATAAACCTGTTTATGAAGCATGTTGTCAAAATGTTACAACTTACCCCAAGACTATTGCCTCACCATCATGGGACTCCATTTCCCATAACACACTGCCTGGACTTATCAGCCATGATTACATTCATCTGTAATTCATTTACTTGTAAGTGTCTGCCTATATAAACCTGTTTTTTTTCAGTCATTCATCTGTAGGTGTTGTATGTCTGTAGTTACTGTATTTCTGAGCATTTGTACCTTGTTTCTCCCGTGTCTTGGTGTAACACAGTTCTTAAGTACGGGAAGAAGGAGGTGGGAACCAGCAAACATTCAACATAACTTTAATCAAATAAATAAACCAACAATAAACCGAAAGTAAAATGGCGGCAGTTCCTCATGGCGACTGCTGCACACACAAACATAATTAAACACAACATAAAATCCAGGCCTGGCCCTCTCTCGTCCTTCACTGTAGTCTCTCCTCTTTTATGCTTCCGGAGCTCCTCCATGCGAGATACGAGACCGGTGCAGCACTCAGCTTGTGCCGTTCCCTCACGACTCTCACCCGCCCTGCCCCTCACACTTGGTTTTTCGGTTTCATTGCATTACCTCTGGTTTTCACTGTTTTTGTCTTTACCCCATGGACTTTATCTTTGTTTGGATTGTTCACCTGTGTTTTGATCTTTGCCTGGCTTTTGGGTTACGATTTGGATTGCCTCTTAATAAATACTGCGTTTGGATCCTCAACTATTCGTGCCTTTGAGCAGTACGTTTAAGAAGACCTAGACAACAATGGATCCAGCAGTACGTCTCGCCCAACTTCGTCAGGGAACTCGTAAAGGAGGACCACACTTCCTAGGTATTGCCAATTTCACTAACCCCCAAGACTATGTGTTCATTGACTTTGGTTATGGACTCAACAACCCGTTGCAATCCACAATGTTCCGTGATGGTCATTGAGGATCACTGAGCTCCTAGACTTTGCCCTCCAGCAAACTGGATCCTCCTTCACTGTTGGGGACATTGAGGAGGACTCTTCCCCTAAACACTTTTTGGGGGAGGGCTCCATGCATCAAGCTCTGATGGCCACAGAATTTGGCCCAACTTGGTCACCAGCATGTCCTGTTTCAATGATTCCCAATCCTGTGTTTTACGTATCTTCCTGTCCTGTGGTTCCCATACCAAAGTCTGTTCACAACATGGCCGTCACCCCAGAGTCTCTTCTCGTGATGGCCGCCCCACCAGAGTCTCCAGCCTTCACAGATGCCTCACCATAGTCTTCAGCCATCATGGACGCCACATCTGTGTTCCCGGTCGTCATGAACGTGCCGCATGAAGCCATTAAGGCAACCCCAAGGTTTGAGATTGGCCTCAAGTATATAAGACTGACGTCGGTACGAGTATCTGGCATTTCAGTGGTAATATTAAGCGCATGGGTTTCTGAAGTGGTTCCACTGTCTCTACTGGCTCAGCCATGGGGCTCTCAAAGCCCGTCTGAACTGTTTTGGTTGTCGTCTGCTCTGCCGTGGGCGTCTTCAAGCCCATCTGCGCTGCTGTGGTGGTCTTCAATCCTGTCTGCAAGGCCACCTGCTCTGCCCTGGCCGCCTGCTCTGCCTCAGTCTTCATGCCCTCTTCCACTTCATGGACCTGGTCTTCATCCCACCCTCTGTTCTGCTATTTGAACCTGTTTTTTTAATTCACTCATTGCTAGGTCTTGTATGTCTGTAGTTACTGCATTTCTGAGTATCTGTACCTTGTTTCTCCCATGTCTTGGTTTTTCAGTCTCATTGCATTACCTCTGGTTTTCTCTTTTTGGCTGTACCCTGGACTTTATCTTTGTTTGGATTGCTCCCTTGTGTTTTGACCTTTGCCTGACTTTTGGTTTACGATTGTGGATTAACCCTTAAAAAAATACTGAGTTTGGATCCTCAACCATTTATGCCTCGAGGCAGTTAATTACAGTAAGACGAACACATTTTTGGGAGAAGGATTTATTGATGAAAATGGTGCTTCATAAAATGATTTGGTTGTGAACACCTCTTTGTGTATCGGCATCCTGTTCCTGCAGAGCCCTTAAAGGGTCCTTCCACACCAAACAATGAGAATTACACTGAAGAGAAGATATTGTTGAATCAAATTTTTGTTTTTATGCACAAAGATTCTAGTCGCTTCATAAAATTAAGGTTGAACCACTGCAGTCACATCGATTTTTAACAATGTTTTTAGTACCTTTCTGGTGTGGCGTCTGGATTGGATTGCCGATGGTCAATTCATTTTTAGGTATTTAGAAAAGCTTTTAACCCTTTGACTCGCATGAGTAAATCTTAGTCGGCTCCGAATGTCCTGGCCAAGTGACATTTTAAGTGGCGAGGTGTGAGGCAAGGCAGGACCTCTTCGGAAGTCTCCCTGACTTCAAAAGATACTAATCAGCTCACACCAAATTCTTTCCCCCACACAAGACCAGGGACAAGGAGTCCATGCACACACATAGAGTCATTCATCAAAATATGAATATTCCCAAGTGTTTTTCCTCTGCTTTTCTTTTTGTATGCATGTCTATATTACTCCCACTTAGTTACATCTTGTAGTTGTGTTAGTTTCACTGTAAAATGCTTATATTTAAATGTAAGAATGTTCATGCCCTAAAGAGAGTCCGAAACATATGATTCTTGGATGCAAAACATTCCTTTGTGAATTTCAGTTTTTTTTTTTTCATTTCTAGATATTGGTGTTATATCGTGATAATATGCATTATTCTACTTCTGAGGTACTTTGGAGGAAAAAGAACCCACTTTAAGCACCTCTGTAGATAATGCAAATTAGGCCATAAAAAGAAACAAAGGAAAGTTCTCCCTCTAAAAGTCCATGTTCCCTATTGGCCTGTACAGCCAGAATGGGTGTGACTGGAGTTATCTTTATAACACCTAAACACAAGCTTATCCATGCTCAGTCGCTTCATCCTAGACGAGACATCCTTACTCTTTTATTTTCCGGCATTTTACAAACAGTTAATTCCATTTTGAAATTCCCGCTGAAGAATCACCTGAGAAAGAAACCAATAGAAACTCCAGCTCCACGCACGGATGTTTGAACGGCATTCACCACAGCACAAAGTACAAATGCAAGTATCTGAATTAATTTCGATGCGCTTTAACTTTATTGTCTGAAGTGATTTCGTTGCTGGCTCTCAAAAGGTTGAACTGTTTGTAATCTTGCTTTCTTTGATCAACTCTTCCTTTCTTTCCTTTCGTTATTTTATTGTATGCTCTGCTTAGATTTAGTTGTATGTATTCGTGTATATATATCATATATTCATATATTAAACACCTTGTATTCACACAATTCATTGTCTCTGGGTAACTCATACATGAACTAAGCCACTTTAACGTTGATTTCACTAGCTATATGCTTTTTAAGTGCTAGAATAAGTTTCCTTTTCGTGGCCAGAGAAGAAAACTTCCTTTCGAGAATTGATAAGAAAATCGGACTGATAGTTTTGCTGGACAAAACAAACCAGTCTTTCTAAATTAATTCTAAACCTAGAAATAATTTTAGACCATATATGTGCATGATTAATTATAATTCGTTGTAATTGATTATCTATATATACCTAATTCCCTTCGTGGTTGATTCATATTCACAATTAGTCAGAACCTGTTGTGATTCAGTTCTGAATATATTTCATCCATTTGAGCAAATTACTGCATATATGGTGGAAAATGCGGGCATGATTAAACAAAGGTTATGAGCTTAAACCACTGTCAACCTAAAAGTGCGCATTTGATAATTCCAGTGAGAATACGACATTTGGGTCACTAGTTGCTGGTTTGTTTAAATGCAGATAGAGTGAGGACTTGAATTGACATCTCTACTGTAACTGAAAGAGTCTTGACACATTTTAACATATGTTCATATGGTATCAGTGCAAAGTTAATCTGACTTTAGTGAAGAAACCCTAATTTCAGTATTAAAGCGTAAGTCTGTTTTGACGAAGGAATCTCAACTCAGCGGCATGTAAACTGTACCAAAATTGATTATTCTGCGTTGGTTGAATTGAATCCCAATTGCAGTATTGCTTAACCTGTTTCTAATGAAGGAATCTCAGTACAATGTAAATGTAGATTTGGGCGATGCTCCCCGTTCTACAGTGTAAAGGCCCCAGAAATTATAGTTAGAGTGATGCCATTCATCTAAACTTTGGCTGCATCTACAAGCAAAGCTACCTTGTGACCAAAACTGTGTTTCACTCGCTGAAAGGAACATCAGTGTTCATGCATTAGACTGACGTAACTATGTATGCTTAAACAAGCTTTGACTTACAGAAAATCTGTTTAATGACTCCTCAAACAAGTACAAGAAGTTGTTTAAAGTAGAGAGAAGAGATTACATGTGTAAAATTTGCAAATGCCAAACCATATTTGCATTTTACTGAATTTAATATCAAGTTTTGAAAATCTGAAAGTATAAGAGCCACATTTTAATGTTATGCATAACTCTTTTAAAATGTGCAGACGTTCTTCATGAACTTTTGAATTGCTCTGACTTGCACTGGTTCCCATGACAAGGACTTGTCACAGGAAGTGCTAACTCCTTACCTTGTGGCAGCACATTGTAAACAAACCAGCCGAGATGGCTAAGCTAACAGTAGCGGTTAGCATCATCTACTTGGAGTCTTTAATTACAGCTGTGTGTATGGATTGTGAAGTGAACTAAACCATTTTACCCTTGTCCCAGTCCTGGATTATGCTTTCTCACGGTCTCTTTCCACACCTCAAATTTTTCTTAGCCAATTTCACCTTCCCGATTTTATGCGTACTCTTTCCTGTACCCTGTCCATCTAAATTTGCAGTTGCTATAATTAAATTAAATTTTAATTACATGTAAACTGCCTAGCTTGAGAAGAATTCCTGTAGCAGTCATCTATTCATTTTTATTATTATTATTACTATTTCTTCAATCCATTTTAATTATTTACATTTTCCCTTCTTGTTCTAGTGTGGTTTCATTTCCTCATAGAACCACAAAAGTAACTAGACATACTAACCTTCTTGATTTTGTTTATTTAAAACAGTTGCTTCATTTTTATGAGCCAACTTCACAAGTAATCTAAACGATTGCTATGGCATAATTATGAGCACCTTTAATAAATATAATATAATAGGAAAGCTCTCCTCTTCTTCTCTCTTTCTCTTTTTCATTTGTTCAGAGATCAAGCCTGTTGTGAGCCATCAGTAAGTTCTGAGAAATAATTTGACCATAAGAATAATCTGTTAATTTACATTACATTTTGTTAACTCTTCACATCAAGTATAATAAGAATCTAGAAGGTTCTTCTCTCATCCATCCCATATGATGTCTTATGCAAATATCTTGCTAGAGAACAAAGGGTTGTAAAAGTTCCCTCCGAAGGAACAAATCCTTATTGGCTCAGTCACCTCCATAGGGTGTGACATCTTCACACATCTTCCTGTACCCTGTCCATCTAAATTTGCAGTTGCTATAATTAAATTAAATTTTACATCTTCACACTTTAAAAATCACAGATTACAAGATCACGTCCCTTTTTATTCTTCTGGTACTGAGGAAACGTTGTGAAGATGACGCTGAGCTAGAAGTTCTGAAGACCCCCGAGTTTGTGCCAGGCTGCGGCCTTGTCTTTGCATTCACCAAAGATCCTCTGAATCCAACTGGTTCTCTCTCATTAAGACACCATCAACAAGATCAACGGAGCCTCTACAAATTGCATCAGGACAGTTTATTTCAAATGGGCGAGACATGCAAGGATCACACTTAGTCTCATTATTTGATACATCAAGTATCCTTACCCCTTTTAAAGAAGGGTGTGTTAGAACTAAACTGATGGTTTGCTCAAGGCTCTTGATCTGTTGACTTTCGAACAATGCTATAACTTGCTTTCCTGTATTCTGCCTCAGCTCTCTTTTTCTCTTGGTACACTGTATGCATGTATGTATGTGTGTGAATGTTAGAGTAGTTTAAGTGTTCAGTCTGGTTAATAAAGTCTTGTGCATGTCACATGCGAAGTTGCCTGTGTTTCATGCTCATATACGGGAGTCCCTAATCATGCAGATTTTGACTACATACTCTAAGTAGTACTGTAGAGTAAGAATGTCATTTCCCATAACCAGGAAATGAACATTTCTTAGAATTATTAAACAATTAACCAAGTGTCCACTGGACAAACAGGCTAATTGACTGTAAAATTGATTTTACTACGTTAAGTTAATTCTATTAACTGATCCAAATATTTATAATTAATTATAATAAGTTATAATTAATTATTCATATTTCTTTTGAGCTAAATTTGCTACACTGGTACCTTTCTTAGTACCGTTAAAAGTGCCTATGGATGAGTCATATACCTCTCGGATTTCATCAAAAATATCTTAATTTGTGTTCTGAAGCTGAATAAGGTCTTACAGGTGTGGAACGACATGAGGTTGAGTGATTAATGGCAGTGATGTCATTTTTAGGTGAACTAAGCCTTCAAAGGAATTTGTCTCTCTTTTCATAAGCATCACAATGAAGATAAGTACAAATTCATGTGTGTATACACCAGAAAACTTTTTTTTTTTTTTACCACAAAACCATGCAATTGTACTAACTGTGCTTTCCTTATGTGTTTTGTGAGTATCTTTCAAAACTTATAATTTGAAGATTTATTGTGGAACGATGTAAAATTGCTTAGATTACAATTATTTTTTGACTGTTGAATGAAAACCGTAGCTTATTCAAAATACTATATACAGTATCTCACAAAAGTGAGTACACCCTTTATATTTCAGGGACAATCCTATAGAAATGAAACTTGGCTATACTTTAGAGTAGTCAATGTGCAGCTTGTATAGCAGTATAGATTTACTGTCTTGTAAAAATAATTCAACATACAGCCATTATTGTCTAAATAACTAGCAAACAGTACATGTTGGAATCCATGTTTCTCTCAATGAAGCACAGCTCCCCAGTACCAGCAGCACATATGCAGCCTCAGACCATGATGCTACCAGCACCATGCTTGACTGTAGGCAAGACACAATTTTCTTGGTGCTCTTCACCATTGCCACACATGCTGGACACCATCTGAGCCAAACAAATTTATTGTAGTCTAATCAGACCACAGGACGTGGTTCCAGTGTGCCAGCATGCCACTCATGTCTCTGTTTTGTTTTGTTTTTTTGGAAGCCAGCTTCTGCACCTGACACACAGCACAGGGATTTAACTTTTTTGACCCTTACAAGGCCTGTTCCGAGTGGAACCTGTCTTGGAAAACCATTTTGTGACCCTGGCCACTGTACTGTAACTCTGTTTCAGGGTGTTACCGATCTTCTTATTGCCTAGGCCATCTTTGTGGACAGTAATAATTGTAATTTTAAAAACCTCAGAGAGTTCTTTGCCATGAGGTGCCATGTTGAACATCCAGTGGTCAGTAAGAGAGAATTATACACAAAGAACCAAATTTTAACTACTTTAATACAAGATATACAAATTTGTATGGTCCTGTTAAGCAGACAAAAACATGAACATGATGACTAGGACATGTGGCTTAAACGCCGTACAGTTACGTGCTGTTATCACTTAGGGTGCGCTCACTTTTGTTGTCAGCTATTTTGACAATAGTGGCTGTATGTTAAGTTATTTTCAGAGGACAGTAAATCTATACTGCTATACAATCAGCACATTGACTACTCTAAAATATATCCAAGTTTAATTTCTATAGTATTGTCCCTTGAAAAGATATACTAAAATGGTTGCTCAATGTGAGAGGTGGACTCACTTTTGTGAGATACTGTAGGTCTACAATACACAGATACACAAATAGTATGTGTGTGTGTGTGTGTGTGTGTATAGACCTATATATATACTGTAATACAATGTAACACAGTACAGTTATTACAAAACAATAACCAACCGATCAATATATCATGTGATGGGTTTTTTTGGGTTTTTTTTTTTTACAAGACTTCTTGTCATATAATGGCTGTACATAATCATCCTCTCTATACAGGTGGTCTGAACTTTCCTTTGTTATCTTTTATCCACAGACATTTCCATTCCCAGTTCTGTGCCTGTTGCGCATCCAAAAAGCACACAGAGACAAAACTCTAATACAGAAATTCCTGCTACATACACACAGACCACCAGGTTTAGTGAATCATTCAGTCTTCTGCAGCTTTTTTGAATATGAGTTTACAAAATCATTATAGTATTATTATAGTGGCTACAGTCAGTTTACAGCAAACCATGAGTCAGTAGGAGAAATGTGTTTAAGGATGATTCTTTTTTTTTCCTTTACAGGAAAGTAAAGAAAACAGTTGGAGCAGCAAAAGAAAATATGTGCATTCCCAGACACCCCATTACTTTTCATCAGCAGCGAAAACGTGAGAAAGTTTGTCATTTGTCTTTAACATCACTATGAGCTCAGTAGTGACAGTAAGAGCTGATATCATCAGTGGAGTTTTGAGTATTACGTCCCACTCAAAATAAATAAACAGCCCTGTGTCCTTAGCAACAGGCCTTGCCTAAGAGATTTAAAAATGTTCCGGTTATGAGCGGAAGTAATATGAAAGTATGGTTAACTTACACCCTTACAAGTACAACACATCCTGTCAATACACACCCACTCACCTGTCCACTGTGGCTGCTTTACTTCAGATGTTTAAGCTTCTCAGGTATTTAACTTTTTATTTCTGAGATCAGAAATAATGAACTGAGAATTTAATTTTAAATTGTGGCAAAGTTACAAAACTTTGGAAAAAGTGCTGTCCACTATCTTATTCTAACTACATGGATTATATGAAAGGAAATGAAGAGGATGTATATAAACCAAAAGGAGATGTGTATACAGGCGCAGAGGTCATTAGACCACTCTGCTTCATATTGCGTCACTCTGTTTTTTTGGTATATAAACAGTGCAGTGGTGATGTACTAATGGAAATTTCCTGTGTTTTTAAACTGAGAAAGTAATATAAACTATATAAATAACAAACTCTCAAATGACCTTATCCAGGTGACCTTAAATAAGGAGCTTCTATTTAGCTTTTTTATAATTTAATAATTTTTCATGATAAATATTATCAATATACACTCAAAAAAATGAAACATTGACTTTATTTAATTTTTTCTTGTCAACAGGTTCCACAAAAATTAATTATGTAAGTTGAAAACAAATATTTCAAGGTTATCTAACTTAATGTGGTTGTTTTAGAGAGAAATAATATTTTTGAGTCAAGCTAAATATTATCACTTATTTTTGCTCAACATGAGATGTTTTACTAACTTAAGTCAGTCAGTTCAAAGTAAACTAATCATTTTACAACAAAACATTCAAATAGGAATAGTATGTTGTACTGACAAAGGCTTAGTAAGTATAGTTGACTTACACGTGAGTTCTAGTGACTAAAAAAGAACTGTAGAGTGTACTTGATAATTACTTTAAATATAATTTGTTACCATTGTTGTGTTTAGCATGCTGAATGTTGAAGTCTGTGTGACACCTCTGGAGTCAATTACTAAATATTATCACAAATTTAGAGGAATTGTACCAACCCACTTAAAAGTTTCACCAACGGTTTATTTGTGTTACTATTAACTTAATAAATAATCATTATTTGGAATAAGATACAAAAATCAAATCATTCATAATTTTACTTCATATTTTAATAATATATTCATATATATATATTACATATATGAATTGCAAATTTAAGTCACATATGTATATATGAACTGTGATTTCTTGTTGCATCTCTACATCAAAACAGAACATAAATGAACTTATAAGAATATAAATGAAGTGGCCAAGCAAAGGAAACACCATCCACCATAATTAGTCCAAAATAAAACATTTTAGGAAAATTAATGTCAATTTATGAAGTCAACTTATGTGATGTTCTCTCAAATTTTTCAGTTGATTTGACAATTTAACATTTAAGATGACTTTGGCAAATCAGTGAATTCAAACAGAGAAAGATAACTGCAGAAGGGGAGGAAATGAGGGAAAAGTCTATTAAGAAAAGCCGCGCCTCAAAACTCTTCTTTTTTTTTTTTTTTCTTTTTTTTTTTGCTTGAAAAAGTGGTACTCAAATCAATCAATTAATCTTTACTTGGGGTTTATGAGTAAAACAAGACATAGTATGTGAAAAGTACAGATTAGAGATTTGCAATTAAGTTAAGACATTAAGTAAACTTAACTAAAAAATATGAGTTAAAATCACTATTGGATTTTACAGTGAACTAACTTTTGGTCCAAACTGATTCCTCAAAATTTTGTACACTCACTGAGCATTTTATTAACCCCTCTAGGGTCTTTGGGGTCTTTTTGGAGCCCAAACAATGTTTACTAAAATTAAAAACAATGTTGTTTTTGTACAGTGGTTAACATTTTCTAGATCTCCAAATAAAAAAAATTGGAGTTATGTTAGTTTGTTTAAAAAAAAAGACAAATAATATTTTGCAAATAACAGACTATATAACTTAAAATAATTTAAAATTTAAATTTAAAACATACATGATATGTTAAAAACTGAAATTATTAGTTGATACTGGTAATTAAAGGTAAACAGGATACAAACCGAAATTAGCTACTCAGAACTAACAAATGAGATTTGGGGTTTCATCTTCGGGTTTCATGGCAGTTGGGGTCGCACTATACTGCCACCCTCTGGATGTAAGAATTTTTTTACTTAACATAAATGGTTTGTGTTTAGATAACACATTAGGATTTTGTACAGTTAAGTTGAGACATAATTACGTGGACCTTAATAGAAAAAAACATTTCAAGTCAAAAAATTCAATTATTATAAGTAAGCTGAATATAAATATATTATATAAAGTGAACAACCGGCTGTGTTCATTTTTTTTAGTGTAGTTTAAGTGCAAAAAAAAAAATAATAATGTGAATGTCAGAATTTTAATATTGCAAAATACAGCACACATATTTATATTTAAGATTTTTGAATTAAAATATCCAAAAACCACGAGAACAGTGTTATATATTTTGTTGACTTGTGTAACATCACAGATGTTTCCAAGAATGTTTAAATCCAGAGAAACAAGAAATTTTAACCAGGACACAGACTTTGTCCGTAGATTCACCTGCTATACTTTACACAATCACAGCAGCGTAGTGAGTGATGTTAATCTTGAAATCTACTTTATCTTGACGATCTGTATGTACTAATGACAGGTCTGTCACTGTGGTGCATTAATCATCAATGCATCATATGGATTGTGGTCTCATATCATTCAAGTGATTGCACAAGTGAACGACGTATACTTTACACAATCTGTATTATTTAAGCAAGGTGAGATTGTCTAGAAAGTGCCGTGTGTCGCCCATCAGTGACGTCATACCTGAGTTATCCTCGATTTCTGGTTTTATTTTGTAGAAACCATGGGACACAACACCAGAGAAGCTTTAATATATTACGTATTATTAGACAAGAGAACAGACAGAAAACTAATACTGTTATATAGCTCAACACATTTAGTCTTGTTTGAATCGTGTTATCTTGATTTTCCATGACTGCATGTTTTCACCATGCCTCAGAGAAAAACGCTTTTGTCAAGTGGCTAACATAGCATACATAGCTAACAAGTGAATGCTCAGAGTAACACTATAACATCATTTTCAATACACTCAAATGTATCTAATATGATAAAACACAGTAGCTTTACCCCACATACACTTGATTGGATCAAGTCGAAGCGGAGACTGTGGCATAATAAAAGTTCCGCTGCTCTCCAGCCATGTTTCGTGCTCGTCTCTCACTAGCAATCGCTCCCACAGCACTCAGTACTGACTGCTTCATACTACATTAACGTTGATAATCTCATCCATGAACATTATATCCGCCCAAGTCCTGTCCCGTTTCTTTTCCATCGGCGGTGAGGTGAAGACGACATCTCCCAAGATTCCACGCTCAATCTCGATGTCATCAAGCTACACCTTTGTTTTGAATAGATGACCTCTAGCTGTGAAAATGTACACAATGTGCCTTTAATGTTGAATCTTACACTTTTCTTTTTTGATTTTACGTCATAATGTTGGTTTGTTTTGTTTGATGTTTTATTTTGTTTCATTTTATTCAAAATCATAAAGCTTTGTGTATTTCAAGGTTTCAATTAGATTCTGAACCCCAGATTGTCAAAGTGGTCTCAGATATTCGGTTGGTTTGGACATTTTGTGACTGAATGATTTGAAAGATGAACCATATGTCTGTCAGCATCCAATTAATTGGCAATTTTTTGTTTGTTTGTTTTTAAAGTATTAAGTATTGTGAAATCTGTCTAGTCTCCTGTCATCATCTGACCTCATATGAGTGAAACTCATCTCCTTGTCAGATGAAACCTGCTGGTGACCTGCAACCGATATGTAAGAATTGTGATATCTCGATAAGACCATACATATGAACTATATTGCATTAACAAAAAAAAAAAAAAAATTGTATTTATGTCTAGACAATGTGCATTCAAATATGTTAACGTCATCCCACACCTTATTAACCGAACTCATTTATGCCAGAATTTTCAAAGCTTGCCTTGTGTTGACAGTTTTATAGCATTAATCATGAGTTGGTCGGAGTTGTGTTCCTGTGATGCCACTATAAAACTAAATGACGTGTAGATTCACCTGTTATACTTTACACAATCACAGCAGCGTAGTGAGTGATGTTACTCTTGAAATCTACTTTATCTTGAAGATCTGAATGTGCTAATGAGGTCTGTCACTGTTTCTCATGTTGTATCACTTCTATGGTGCATTAATCATCAATTCATCATATGTATTGTGGTCTCATATCATTGTGTTTGTGCACAACTGAATGACGTATACTTTACACAATCTGTATTATTTAAGCAAGGTGAGATTGTCCAGAAAGTGTTTACAGTATGTGTGTACGTGTGGTTTGTCTGCTGCCGTGTTGCGATGCATACAACCATCTTTCTAATCACTCACACCTGCAGTCAATAATGTAATGTCAATCATGCTGCATAAATCAGTGTAAACATGCCTGTGGCTTTATCACCTGTCTCTCCAGTTTTGTCATATTAGATGCCCTAAGTGGCTTATCCTGATTCTGTGACAGTAGTTTAAAGTTGATTTGAAATGCTGTGCTAAATTCTTGATTATTGAAGTTCAATTAGTTATTGTATGCAAAATGTAATTAGATATTAACATATGACTAGTTTTGTGTGTTATTTTGAGTTTGGTTAGTTTGAAAATGTATTTATTTATTTTTGGCTATTTTCAAACATAATCTAAATTCTGTAGAGGCTTTTGGAAATAAAATTATTTATTATGCAGTGGTTCTCCACCCGTGGGACCAGAGCCCACTAGGGGCCCTCAAGTTTGTCACAATGTGGTGCAAAAAAAAACAACAACCAAAAAACAACTATTTTAAACAGTCATTAATCACAAATTACTGGAGAGTATACCACCACACAAATCAAAGACAAGAACCAACTAACACAACACAGGGCTATATATTCAAGATATATTCAAGGAGCAAACAAAGGAAGTTAAATGAGGCACAGGTGAAACTAATTAGTAACTGAAACCAACAAGGAGATTAATGAGGCTAAACGGAAAGGAAATAAGAAACACAAAAATACAACAAATGAGACAAAACAGGCATTAAAATAACAACTAAACTTTTATTTTAATGTGTGTGTGTGTGTGTGTGTGTGTGTGTGTGTGTGTGTGTGTGTGTGTGTGTGTGTGTGTGTGTGTGTGTGTGTGTAGAAAAAAAATATAAAAGTATACTTTAAAAGTGATTTTTCAGACTGGAAAAGTCATGTCAATTTACAAATTCTCATAACTCCATTGGCATTTTATATGTTTTCTTCATATACATTTTATAGTAATGCCATATATTTTTAAAAATCCTAACTATTTACTATTTTAGCCTTAAGAGTGCACAAAATTAGTTTAAGCTTAAAATGAAATATATGTAGATGCTGAGATTTAATCATCACTGTCTGAATTTGACCAGTATGTTTTTAACAACAGGACAAAAGACAGTAGTCTTCTCATTCAGTCAGGACTGAACATAAATTTAATGGATCGAACACACTGGAGACTAAGTATTAGCTTGCAGCTGTTCCCATATAACTAACTAACCAGAAAGTTTCTAGCTCTTTCCTGTTTCTTATACAACACACGTGTAGTGAGCATGTGGGTTTTGTAACCTAAACTGCATCTGTGATTTGTAACCCCAGTTGACCTTTGTGATTGATGAGTAGAAACCCAAGCCTTCGAGATTTTTGCTCTTACTTTCCCTTAGACTAAACATCCATTTTACTTTCCACTGTCACTCAGGTAATTTGTCTCACCACACCAATGAATAAGACATTTTTCAGCAGGTTTTTTTGGCATGTTGGTGCTCGTAGAGCCTTTCCTGAAGTTCTCTGTAACACCCAGAGAATTGTCTCAACACAATAGGAGCCCAGTTTCACTAATTAACATTTTATTCTTTTTAGTTTATTGTGGGCAGACACACTTTGAATGCAGTGCAATGAACTTTTTTTCATGCCTGTTTTAATATGTTTCTGCCTGAGCTTTTCCTTCTTTTCAAGTATAATAATGTAAAAGTTCCACCCTTTCATTTCACTAACTTCAGATTATCCCTCATATATGAGAAGCCATGAAGAATATTTTTAGTCAAATTCTATTATATTTAAGCTACCCACATCTAACCAATGTATTTCTGCACAATTCTCTTTATCTACATCTCAAAAAGAAATCTTTCCCCCTCACAGAGAACCAGTGGTCTTCTGCATTTGAACTTTGCCTGTTGTCTGGGAAAAGTAAACTGTAATATCTTTTTTTTTTTTTTTTCTTCCAGTTAGCACATTTAAGGAACTAACCTACTTTCTCAGTAGAGCTGCCATGGGAAAAATTTCCCTGCCTTTACTATAAATGAACACATTCCCGCACGTCAGCATGTTCAGTTTGCTGTGTAATTTTCCAGCTTGATTGTTATGGAGCTTGACAGTGTATGTTGACTCAGGTCAATACGGTGGTGTTATTTTGTCTGGGTTCATTGAAGTCAGTATGCATCACATCATGCAAAATCAGTGCGGAAGTTGGATTTGCAGTCACTACTTGCTTCACTGATTCACTGTTTTTTTTTTCCTTTTCTCCCGTGCAGCCTCATTTAAAGCAAACATACCACTTTGCAAGTTCAGAGAGTTCAACAGTTTTCCTGAAAAGACTTTTAGTTAAAGTAATGTAAGGTTTAGCTGTTACAGCAATTACAGGGCCAAGCACACAGTGGATGAAACATAACTTTAGCACAACCCAATGAATCAGAGTACAGTAGAACAATTATTTTATGATAATCTGTACTCCTCAGAATGCATATGCATCCAATAAAGTATCCGTCCAATAAATTTTGTAAAGCACGCTTTCTTAAGGTTGCAAAAAATTTGTAGGACACTTTTAAACATACTACTGTTCAAAAATTTGGGTCAGTAAGATGTTTTTGGCAGCAGTCTTTCATGCTCAGTACAGCTGCATTTATTTGATCAAAAAACAGATAATTGTGACATATTATTATTTTATTACTATTTTAATATCTCAAAATGTACTTTATTACTGTGATGGTAGAGCTGAATTTTCAGCATCATTACTCCAGTCTTCAGTGTTGCATGATTCTTCAGAAATCATTCTAAAATGCTGATTTGCTGCTCAAGAAACATTTCTTATTATTATCAATGTTGAAAACAGTTGTGCTGTTTAATATTTTCTATAGGCACCATGATGCATTGTTTCTATTCTGATGAATAGAAGTTCAGAACAGCATTTATTTGAAATAGAAATGTTTAATAAAATCATGCCAGTGAAAGTATGAAAATATTCATTTCTTAAAAATGTTTATTTTATTTTAGTTATATCCTAAACAAACCAGTGTGTTTTTGTATACTTCCTTTATATGCTTAATCTACAGACCAGAGTTTTGAATGGCAGTGTATATATTTCTATGCATATGAGTAGATATATTTTAATTGTGCGAGTTAGAATAATTGCCGGAAAAATGGACACAAAACATATTAACAAAAAATAAAAAAGTTTTATTCAAGAAATACACATTACTGTCAACAGTAATATGGATTGTGATTTGAAATGTGAATGTCCAATTTTCAGAAACAAACACCCAAGTAACACAAAAGCAATCGAGAACACCATGTGACTTTTTTTTTTCAAGTATGTGTAAAAAGGAATATTACAATGCATGTTGCAAGTCAGTAACAATGTAAAAAATCAGCAATAAATACATCATTGAAATAAATTATTAAAATAAATAAATACGCAAATAGATAAATTAAATATGACATCAAGTATCATGGTGAAAGCAATGAGACCTTCAAAATCTTTTAGAACTCTGAACTCCGCTCGTTCAGGACAACCGTTGGATTAACATTATTTTGTGTGGAGTGCACTGAGCTTGAATTCATGTCTTCTGAGCTCTGAAATTTCACATCAGGCACCTGAAAGGACACCATCGGACAGGGCCCATTGATATTCAAGCACACCAGCTTCTTCAGTGAGGCTGTGTTAACAATATCGAATCCAACTTTCCCACCGAATGTGCTGGGCATCCAATATTCAGGAGAACAAATAGCATTTCCCAGAAGCCCTTTGAGAGAGTAGGGGGCTCCCATCTCCACCATAGTCTCCCCAAATACAGCATTGGGTCTGGGTTTCTCCACAAGAAGGCCAGGATACAGCTCAACCGCATCTACGTGACCATACAGCTTCTTCAGTTCGTCTGCCAGCTCCTTGTCTCCTGTTTACCATACAAAAAAGTTACAATTGAAAAACAGGTGTATTCTCATTTCTAAATCTGTATAAAAAGAGTTCTTTGTCAATTTTTGCCATATTTTAGGCACTAAGAATGACAACCTATATTAATGTACGAACCAACGGATGATAACATTTTGTTTGTTCTAAGCGCACAACAGTTGCATGGTCTGCTGTTATAAATGTACAAGCGCTTTAAAGTCACGTGGATTCAGATTGGCTGTCAATGTATTGTTCATCATCTCTGTCTTCTGTCACTATCGTTATTATTGTAGTGTAGACTTCGTATTCTCATAGAATTAGAATGATTATCAATACTTTTTAGTTATAGTTCTCAGCTTTGGTGTGAACGGGCCTATGGGATTCACGGTTTGTCTTACCTGTCATCTCCTCAAAGGATGAGTAGGGCTTCATGCTGAAGCGTTTTCTGTAGGCATTGAAAGACTGGTAGCGCATCTGTCTGGAATGCTCCAGAGCATTAACAGCCACTCCCTGAACTGAAGCCGGCAGGTTGCGTCCACCAGCTACCTGTTCACACAAAAAAATGAAAGAAATTAGCAAAAGCAGTAAAGTGAAGACAAAGAGATGGAGAGATGCACTCTCGTGTCGTTCCAAACCTGTATGACGTTTTTCTTCTCCAGAACACAAAAGACGATATTTTGAAGAACTTTTTGGTCCTCACAATGAAAGTCACTCACTTTCATTATATGGACAAAAGAAATGATTGAAATGAAATGATTTTACAAAATATCTTCTTTTGTGTTCCACAGAAGAAAGCAGGTTATACAGGTTTTGAACCACAAAAGGCTTCTCTAAGAAGATTCCTTACTGAAACTCACCCTTCCAGCAGTCTGTTTGGTGAAAGACTCCACCAAGTTGCGGATGCCGTGTTCGGTCACTATAGAGTTGTTAAACACAAACTGGCGGTAGCCATAGACCTGACCCTGGATCTGAAAGTTGTCGGGCATCAGCGGGTGCCAGTGATACAGAGTGTTGAATTCGGCTGCAATGCGGTTCTGGTACTGGAAGCGTTGATTGAAGAGAAGCTCTGGGTCAAACTTGAGCTTGAAGTTGTAGCCACTCAGATGCTGAACATAGTCCTCAATAACGATTTTGATGGTCTCACCTGGGAGAAAATAAGCAGGAATATTTAATCCCTCCACAAAATTGTGAAGATTAGTAATGTTTTAGATGATGCGACTTTGACTCACCAATCAAGATGAGACGAGTGGTTTGAAAGATTCTCTCGTCATCCCATTCAGGATGCTCTTGCTTCATGATATCACATACACGGTTGTGCTCACGGAGCCAAATGGTAGCGTACATCATCAAACCTGGAACCAGACCGAAGGCTTCATGGCCTACAGCAAATTTATGTTCCTCTGGGACATGAGGTGGATAGTGCATCTCCACCTGGACATCCTTCACCAGTGGAGGGTACACCTCACCATCCACAACCTAAGGGTTAAATACATTTTTCATGAATTTTTGACACATTAAACCAACAATCAATACTTGTGTCCATTTAAAAGCTGTAGTTCCCCTAGATTTGGTCATAATTTACTCATTCTCATGTTGTTCCAAACCTGTGCAGTATGACTTTCTTTATTCTGAGGAACATAAAAGATTTTGAAGAATGTTTTGAATGTCCAATGTTTTTTGGTCCCTACGGACTTTCATTGTATGGACAATGAACGGTTCTTCAAAATGGCATCTTTTGTGTTCCGCAGAAGAATGACAGTCATGCAGGTTTGAAATAATAAGATAAATGATAACAGAAATTTCTTTTGTGGGTGAATTAACTCTTCAAGTGCTGTCTCATTATAGCACAAACCTGATACTTCAGCTTTCCATCTTTAAATAGTCGAAGTTTGTGTTGTCTTTCCAGTGTCTCTCCATAAATATGCCCCAAATCCACCTAAAACATTACAGAACATTTAGAAATTGCATATACACTTTTGATTGTTAGTCAAATTTTCTCTCCAAGTAAAATGGTTCATGATAGAGATTTGAATGCCACTTACTCCATGACCCAAGGCTTTGGTGAAGCCTGGTCCTTTTTTAAAGTCAGACTTGAAGAACTGGTGAGTGAAATGCTGGGCGAAGAAAGCAAACATGAGACTGGATCTCTGTGGATCAGGGATGAACTGTCTCCTCAACAGCACTTTCTCCACCACCTCCTTTGCATTCGGGAGATCAGGCGTAGGGCAGTTCTGAGGCAATGGGGCGAGGGTGCGGGTGTAATAGGATAGGTTAGAATATGCTTCCCAGCTTTTGTAGTTATAATCTGCATTGTACGTCGGCGGACTGTCGACCAAATGGGACCTTGCTGTAAAACAAGAAAAGGCAATAGTTTTACTTTGTGTATTTTTTTTTTAATTACATACAGTTTTAAACATAAAATCAACTTAATTCAACTTACATGTCAAGATATATCTCATTATGCCATCTCTCAGGAAAGAAATGTTGTTGATAATGTCCCAGATCCATTTATAATGCGTTAAAATGTAATGTACTATGTTTGCCGGTGGCTTCAGAGTCGATCTGATAC
This sequence comes from Opsariichthys bidens, assembly GCA_037194245.1. Taxonomy (NCBI): domain Eukaryota; kingdom Metazoa; phylum Chordata; class Actinopteri; order Cypriniformes; family Xenocyprididae; genus Opsariichthys; species Opsariichthys bidens. The sequence continues at coordinate 7,465,820 of CM074295.1, forward strand.
GTGTGAGAAGCTCAGCTGTGAGGCAAGAAAAAACAGTTGAGTGCACACATTTTCTCTGCGTAAAATTTTTATTTGTATATACAATCCATAGCCAGACTTACGGGTAGTGCAGTTTTCACCATAATAACCTGTCCGGGTACAGTCACATTCATAGGCATCAGCGCCCTTGGATAAACACACACCCTGGTTTTGGCAAGGTTGTGTACAGCAAGGGTCGTCTGCAAGAAACAGTCATAAAGAAAAAAGTGAAGATTATTTCCATGCATGATTATAGGTTATTGCATTTGGGTAAAACAATTAAACTGTGAAAGAAGCACGTCAGTCTGACATTGCTATAGCTGAGCTGACTTACATCCTTCACCGGGAAAGATCCAAAAGCTTGAAAGTAGCACCAGGCAAACCAGTCTATTCATTCCAGAAATTTGATCTAGAATGTCTTACACCGAAGCAGAGACGCGTTCTCTTGGAGCTCGTGGAATTCTGTGCGTCTTGATGCGATCCTGCGCCTTTTAACTGCTGGGAAGAAAGCGCTCTTGCGCAATTTACAAAGATGTCAGAGAGAGAGGGGGGGAAAAAGTAAGGTAACGTCAGAAGCCCACTGCATTTTTCCACAGGTTGCGCATTCAACAAGGATTTATATTAAGGAAGATGTTTTCATTATTTATTATTAAATTAATAAAATTGTAGTATTTATTGATATCTGTTGGCATATATATAGAAACACACACACACACACACAAATATTTATATATGTATTCTTATCCTTACAATCCAGATCTGACTTGCCGACTTCCCTTGCCTGTTCCAACATGTCAGAAGCGGTTCACCTTCTTTCACACTACACACATGTATGTATGTGTGTGTGTGTGTGTGTGTGTGTGTGTAGTGTGCCCATATCCGCAGCAGGTATCCAAGGTGAACAGCCTGGTATTATGACATAAACTTTGTGACGTTTCATGAGTCCTCATGTTTAAAATAGCTTTAAAACATACTAAACAATGTTTTATTAAAATGTAAAAATGCAGCATGTTTTCTGTGATGGGTAGAATGTACAGTTTGTACAGTTTAAAAACCATTACACCTATGGAATGTCCTCTCTAAGATAGCAAAACAAACCTGTGTGTGTGTGTGTGTGTGTGTGTGTGTGTGGTGTGTTATAAATCATACAGGAAGAGTTTTCCTCTTTCTCTTTATTTGGAAAATGTAAAAGTGCAGAGAGTTTGTACAGTAGGCTAGCTATAAAAACCATTACGTCTATGCAGAGTCTCCACAAAGACAACAACCACATCAAATGAGGGGGCGGAGAACAGTAGGCTATATTAGTGATTAAAACACACCACGACCTCATGAAATAAAGTCGAGTCACGTACAGGAAGCATGCGTCAGCGGGGAAGTTACACTGTATTTCCTTCTGTCAGTTAAGTCACTCAGTGGAGAAAATACTCATGCATTCCTTGAAAAATCACCTTCACACGTATCACTTTAATTTCACTAAGGAGCACCTACTCACATCGACTGAGGGTGTCTTAGATATACATTCAGATCATTTCCTTCTATTCATCACAATAGAAAAGCAGACATGTGTTTATGTCCTTCCTAAATAAGCCGTATCTATTTCAAGTAAAGAAACTGTTTTATAAACATGGCTTTAGGAGGGAAAAAGGAAAACTCAAGGTAAAGATGAAGACAATATGGGCATTCAATTCCAGCTCATGAGCGCCATCTAGAGCAAATGTCGCTATTACGTTCGTAATCTTGTATGGATTTTGCATTTGAGTATTTTTATGCGTTATAATTGAATTATTATTATTATTATAAATCTCAACTGAAAACATAAACACTACATATAACGACATTTCACATTTACAATATTAGGCCTAAGAGAGAAGAGAAACATAGAAAGACAACGTATAGCCTAATGCTAAAATAATTCCCTGTGTCCATCAGAGTCCTAGTGAAATATGAAGAACTGGGGCGGGGGAAGAGCTTTCGTCCGCCCAAAATGCAACTGATTTTAGCGAATCGATTCGTTTGAATGATTCATTTCTTTGAATCGGTTCAAGAACACTATTCACTCGTCATTTGAGTCAGGTGTTCCCCATTTAACGCTTTCTTGTTTGTGGTTAAATAAATATTTTGTTCAATACTCATATTATCACTGATCATTTCGATTACGTTTTTATTGGTTGTATTTGGAGTACTTTTGTACTGCAGTTTGATGCAGTCAGTCTAATTAGCCCCGTTGCTCCTACTGTTTTTCCAGATAAGATATAACTATGTTTATGCTTCCAACAACACGTCACCTACATATTGTTGTTGTTGTTTTACTTATAAACTATATTCTCCCTTACAGTCCGATGACGCTGTGCAAATCGGTTCAATCGAATCCTCACAATGAACAGTCTCAAGTGAACGATTCATATTCACGACTCATCTTTAGTCCGCCCAGTAAAGCGCATTCTTCTTGGCTTCCTGAAATGACTTTCTTCTCGGAGAGGGTCCAACATCACTGTACCACCAGTTATGGTAAGTTCGTGCATGTTTCATTTCTCTGTCAAATCGAAAACTTTGAGTATACCACGTGTAAATGACTTACGCAACAAAATCCCGCTTCAACAGTTTCTGCCATACTTCTGAGCTGAGAGCGAGCATTTGGGTCTCACTGTGCGTTATTCGATAAGGCAGTATCATGTTTCAACCTCTTGTGGGGTTTTCTTACTCTTTTTATTGTCTAATTTGACAGATGTTTTGACTGTCGTGAAATAACGTGCCTTCTTGAGCTCCAAATTGCTGTCAGAATGTCCTCCATAGACCCCTACCAGTACATCATAGTAAGTCACTTTTTAAGTTTCTAGCGTCATGTCAGTGAGGAACGTTTTAAAGTAGAGCCTGTTTCATTAACATGTATGTATTTAAGTCAGGATCAATTATAGGCACTATAATGTTAACATTTATTTATGTCATAATTTATTTGTGGTTGTTATAAATGTGCATTAACATTTAGACTCTTAAGATGCTGAATTTATGATATCTTCTGTTCTGATTGGGATTCACCTGTTGTCTATTTCCTAGTTCAGTAGTTAAATGAGCTTCCTTCATAGCCTACATAGATTTTACTACATTTTACTGCCTTTTCCACTTTAAATCCTTGCCTTTGTGGGCCTTTTAAATGTGCAGGTTGAGCATCAGTATTCTCATAGATTGAAAGTGATTGTGGTGAGAGCTGAAAATGTGACAAAAGGAGCATTTGGCGATTTATGTGAGTATATATTTATGCAGTCGTCAGGCTTTTTGAAGAAATTCTCATATGAGTGTTCATACTTCAGTGATTGTGTGTTTGTTCACAGTGGACACCCCGGATCCTTATGTGGAACTGTCAATTCCAACCACACCAGAGTCAAGAAAACGAACACGCCACATAAATAATGACATTAACCCAAAGTGGAACGAAACATTCGAATTTATACTGGATCCCAAGCAACCCAGTGTTTTGGAGGTAAGAAATTCAAACTCTAAATTACTAAACTAAACTTAATCAAAAGGATCGTTCCCCCAAAAATGAAAATTCTGTCACCATTTACTCCCGTTCAAGTTGTTCCTAACCTGTATATATTTCTGCTGTACACCAAGGAAGATATTTGGAAGAGTGTTTGTAACCAAGCAGATCTCAGCACCAATTGACTGCCGTAGTATTTTCTCCCCTACTATGGCAGTCAGTGGGGTGTGAGATCTGCTTGGCTGCAAACATTCTTCTAAATATTTCCCTTTGTGTACAGCAGAACAAAGAAATATATACAGGTTTGGAACAACTTGAGGTGGAGTAAACAATGACAGAATTTTCATTTTTGGGTGAACTATCCCTTTAACTAAATCAACAACAGGTGTAGTAACACATAACCAAATCAATGAAAAACCATAGCAACGAACTGGAATATATATATGCATGTATAGATATAGATATATTATAAGCATTTTCTTACTCAGTTTTCTTACACTTTATTGTATTTATTAGATAACAGCGTCAAGTGAATTCTGAAGACAAGTTCTACCAGATTTTTTACCAGACTATTTAATGTGATTAACTACCCCTCTCCAAGGGCCTCCTGTGTAAACTTGAGGGGATGCGACTTCCAAAACATCTCCTAAATATCACCATGACTCCGGCTGGTTAAAAGTTGTTGCAAGCTGAGCAAAGTTAAGTTACTTATATAGTAATATATAGTTATATTAGATATTTAGGGGATGTTTTGGAAGTCAGATCCCCTCAGTGCATCATGGTTTATATATGTCAGTATGGTTTATGCATCTTTATAAAGGTGTTGTATTGCAGTTTAGAAGTATTAGAAAATACATCAGCACTATGTTATAATGCTATTTGAATGCTATCCATTTAGATGACACTGATGGATGCTAATTATGTAATGGATGAAACTCTGGGCACAGCTAAATATTCCCTCTCAAAGCTCAAATTGGGGCAGACAGAGCAAGTGACCCTCACTATCGGCAAGGTAAAAGCCTAAAGCTAATTTTGGTTTTCAACTTTAGCCTGTTATGAATTACATTCATGCATTAACTTTAACATCATGGTTATTGGATTTAAGTGTCTTGTTGTTTACGATTATTCTCTGATTCTTGCTAGACGACCAAAGTGTTCCTCGACTTGTTCTTAGAAGTGTGGTATGTATGAAGAAATGTTTATTTCTGCACATAGTGGATATTTGTGCTCCCTTTGTGGTGATCGACATATTTTTTTATTATTGCTTTATGCAATAAGAATGAATAAGTGACTGAAAGTGAAACACTTTTGTACAGCTCATCCACAGACTTGCGCTTCAGCATGGCACTGTGTGATCAGGAAAAGCTTTTCATGAAGGCGCGCAGGGACAGAGTTATGCTCGCCATTAAGAAGCTTCTCAAAATGGAAAACCCGCGGTTCCTTCCAGCCTCCCCGAGAGAGGTAAAGTCAAAACTACACAAACTGCCTCATGAACCATGCTACACTAAATTGTGTGGCTAGTGTCAGAGATCCTGTGCGATTGCAGTTCTATTTGTGCTCAGGTTCCCACTATCGCCATTGTGGGCTCTGGAGGGGGTTTCCGTGCAATGGTGGGCTTCTCTGGTGTGATGAAGGCTCTGTATGAATCTGGAGTTCTTGACTGTGCAACGTACACAGCAGGACTTTCTGGATCAACGTGGTCAGTAAAATTCGAATATTCATATGTTTGCTTTAAAACCGGTGCCAAAATCCCATAGACCATTCCGAACACAGCAACAACTGCATAGCGAGCACCACTCACATCAGAAGTGGTGAAAATCTCATAAACGTCCATATTTCCACAGGTATATGTCCACACTGTACTCGCACCCTGAGTTTCCTGCGAAAGGCCCAGGGGATATTAATAAGGAGCTGATGAGCAGGGTCAGCAATAACCCGCTCAAACTGCTTCTGCCCCAAAATGTCAACCGCTACGTCAAAGCACTGTGGAAGAAGAAATCGGCCGGACAGCCTGTCACCTTCACTGATATCTTCGGGATGCTGATAGGAGAGACTCTTATTCCAGCGGTGAGATACTGTGTGCAAGAATGTAAACGGGTTTATTGAGAGTTCTTACTGCAGCAGGACATCAAAAGCAGCATGAACTGCAGTGCACTGTACTCTATTTATACTCTGTTCAAGTACAAAGACTCCTTTGTATGTTGTTTCTCTATTATGCATCCCAATGCAAATTGACCCTTCTCTTTTGGGAAGGATCATCCCTGTAAATCAGGAAGATTTTTCTCAATATAAGAAGGCACGTACTGTTCATAAATTTGGGATTAATAAGGTTTTTATTATTACTACTATTATTATTATTATTATTATAGAAAGAAAGAAAGAAATTCTTTTATTTAGCAAGGAACATTAAATTGATCAAAAATGACAGCAAAGACATTTATAATGTTCTAAAAGATTTCTATTTCAAATAAATCCTTTTCTTTTGAACTTTCTATTCATCAAAGAATCCTAAAAAAAAACGTATCACGGTTGAACAGTCGTGCATCAGCAAAACTGTGCGCTTGATATTCTGCATTTATGTTGCTTATCTGTTGACTGCAGTAAGATAGTTTTGAATCATTTTCTCGGATCACTGGTAACGTTGTTCATGTGAATTTTTCTCAATTGAATGATTTTACTACTTTCAGAAATTCTGTATTTAAAGAGTTTACAGCATGTGCTGATGTATAGATGCAGCTTAAACACTGATAATGGATCAGTGTAAGTGTGCCTGATATGCATGATGACTAAGTGATATTTTAGGAAAACTATGTTGCTTGAACTATATTGCTATCTATATTGCTCGAATGTATCTAAAGGAAAAAGAGGTATCTCCTTCCTCTATGGGGGCTGGAGATTGTAACTTTATGTATACAGTGTATAGTATACTAAAGCCGTTCAATGGCTTAATGTGAGGAAACATCCTGTCTGGCTAGCACAGTCTTGAACTTCTCATTTTGTGTTCCATGTAAAAAAGAAGGTCATACCAGTTCTCAGCAACATGAGGGTGTGTAAATGATGAAAAGACTTTCATTTTATAAATGCACTGTTCCTTTAAGTATTAGGGTTTCTGCGGGGCTTCAAAGGTCTTATACAGTTTTAATTTGCCCTTAAAAAGGTCTTAAATCAGAGCAGAAAGTCTTAAATTAAATTCATGAAGTTGTGGCATTAAATGTTACATACACTGCAAAAAAATGAATATCTTCCTCAGTATTTTCCCCCTGATTTTCCAATACAAATATCTAAGCATCTTTGATTTGCTTGAGATGCAAATGTAAAATGATGTCTTTTTGAAAAAATAACAAAATTAAGTGAGTTTGTTTAAACTTGCTTGTTTCACAGAAAACAAGACTTTATATTTTGTCATTCTTCATTTCAAGCAAATGTATTCTGATTTAAGAGTCTTTAAATGGAAAACAAGACAAAAATCACAAAGAACATCACTTTTTTTGCAGTGCGATCAGAAGCTACAGTAAAAGTTTCATATTTTAGTGGTTGGGAGCAGAGCGATTCAAGCTACTTTTGGTTTTGAAAAATGAATTAAAAAGTAATGTATATCTCATTGCAACTGTTGCATGCAACTCATTGTGTTTCTCCCTAGACATTTACATTTAGAGAACAGATTGACGTATTGTTTTCTCTTCGGTTGATTAAAAAGGTCTTTACCTTAAAAAAGTATTAAAAAATATGCAGAAGCCCTGAGGTACCAAGCTTTTAGAGAACGCTATGTAAAAAAGGCATTGTTAATTTAAAGTTTTCTCAACACAGATGCTGTGAACACCTAAAGAAATTGATCATTAAGCTTACTTTGTGTGTTTTTGTGTGTTTTGCACAGAGAATGGACACAAAACTGAGCGCTTTGCAGGGAAAAATTAATGAAGGTCAAAGCCCGATGCCTCTCTTCACCTGTCTTCACGTCAAGCCTGATGTCTCTGAGCTCATGTTTGCTGGTAAGGAGACAATTCACATTAAATGGCCTGCAAATACCAGCAAATGACTTTGTATTGCATTGTCTGTTATTTATTGCTGTGTGAATGTAAAATTATTATCAAAATGAAATGAGAAAAGACTGTCAATACTTGTTTTGATAAACGTACAAAATAGTCAAAATTTGTATGACACCTTGTCCTAGCCTCCATGGAAGCAATCGATTTGTTTATATTTGCTTAATGCTGTGGAAAACATGCAAATATTTGTTATGGAGCCTAATGATTGACCCACTGTGAAGTCTGACTGAAATTCCACAGCTCCTCCCACAAGTGTAGACACACTATTTTTAGAGGTTTGTCGCTGTGTGAGTGGGTTGTTTTCTGTTGAATGGGATCAGACCATGTGACTAAGCAAGTGATAGTTAAGTGGAAGTATTTGTCAGGCACTGTCTTTGCATGTCATTTTTACTTAATAGTAATTGTGTTTTTTTCCTTTCTTAATCAGACTGGGTGGAGTTCAGCCCATATGAAATTGGAATGGCAAAATATGGCACCTTTATGCCTCCAGGGCTTTTTGGCAGCAAGTTCTTCATGGGCAGTGTGGTGAAACAATATGAGGAAAACCCCTTACATTTCCTTATGGGTAAGACTGGGACTGCTCTGAACTTCAACAGAAGTGGTTTGCTCATTCAGACCTCTAAATGCAAATGACAACAGTACAGTCACTCATGTACTTTACAATTACTCATACTTCCCATCGGTTTTATTGAATATTCCTGATATTAGTTAAGCAACATGGGAACTATCATAATGATTTAATTTGCTGTTAGTTTGGTCATTTAGATAGCTAAAGACAGTATTGCAGCCTTAAGACAAATGAACCACTTCAGTACCAATCGACCCTTTGCTGGCAGTTTGATTGACAGATGATCTAACCAATCATAACCCTGAATCCGACATTTTGTCCGACAAAGCAGTCAGGGGAGTTAGTAGATTAACGTTGGTGAACTTGAACTTGAAAAATTGTGTGTACTCACTTCTTTCTGTGCCTTTCTCTGTCTTTCTGAAACAAAATTCCTTCTGATGTCCACTCATAAATGAAGAGATGGTCGGTTCACGAGCCGCTTGAAGAAGCTATAGCGATCCGTCACGACACATTAAAGAGCCACTATACGGCATTTATAGTTTAAATTTCCTTATTTTTTAATATTATGTTTTTAAATATTTTTTAATAATAATAAAATTATAATATTTTAAATATGAAACTGTTTCATATCAAAAGTAACCTGCTCCGTCTTGTCTGTCGACGCGTTGTCAGTGTCCTCTTTGCTCCACGATGTATTTTTGCCATGTATTTTGCACTCAGCGTGAGAACATGATGTGTGGCGAGAGAGCGCATGGCTTGTCGGACATAGCGATAGTAACTAAAGGGGGCGGGTCTTTGCGAGGGGTCAATTTGACGATTTGTTTGCATCACTAAAAAGTTCATAGAAGTTTCTATGTAGCATTTTTTTTATTTTATTAAAATTATTTTAGTAAAAATATATGTACACTACCGTTCAAATGTTTTGAGTCAGTATGATATTTTTTAAAGATATTAATAGTTTTATCCAACAATAAGGACACATTTAATTCATCAAAAATGGCAGTAAAGACATTTATAATATTAAAAAAGATCTATTTAAAAAAAAAAAAAAACCCATGCTGTTCTTTTGAGCTTCATTATCATCATTCAACATTGATAATAAGTCGTTCTTGCATATTAGAATGAATTCAGAAGAATCATGTGACACTGGAGTAATGATGCTGAAAATTCAGCTTTACAACACAGGAATAAATTACATTTATATATATATATATATATATATATATATATAAATAAAAATTTTATGTATACATAAAAATATTTACTTTCAGTTGTAATAATATTTCACAATATTACCATTTTCACTGTATTTTTGATCAAATAAATGTAGCATTTGTGAGCATAAGAGATTTCTGTTTAAAAACATTTAAAAAATCTTACCGACCCCAAACTTTTGAACCATAGTGTATTTAAATAAAGTTTGTTACAATAGTTCATATAAGTGAAAATGATTAAATTGTCATTGATCTTTGTGAGCAGCTGTTTAGTTGAAATGATGGTATCTGTTTAAAAAAAAATGTCTGTTAAAAGCGAACACATGAATCCTGGAATACATGTCATCAAAAGGCCGAAAAATTCTGAGATATAATCATGTTCTTCATACTTTGATTCTCGCTATGAGCAACTCTTTTAAATGTATCTTATTTTGAATCAAGTTCACTAATCTTGCACAATCATCTTGCCCCTTATGCAGTATGAGTATGAGCTGTATATATCCAGGGCCTTACGCAGGGTTTCACAATTAATGAGGTCACAAAGTAGAGTTTGCTAGGGGTGTTCAGGGGCATGCAATTAATGTCAATTAATATCAATGAAATTGTCTCGCTCATGGATGTGTGAATCCACTACGAAGCATCAGCATTGCACTTTCACGTTGTACTTTGCATCCACTGCTGTTGGCAAACAAGTAAGGGACAGAGAGAGTTTTTAGCTTTATTTTCATTTCAAATCCTCACAAAACTATGTAGCTGTATAGATGTTATTATTGCAAACAAGGTCATGCACTCAGTCCTGTTTCGGAAAACACCATAAAAGTTTCTTTGGAGAGAGTGAAACATTTGAAAATGATTTTGTTAATTAAATATAAGCGAATAAAATGAACTGAGGACAACAATGACTCAAAAAAGGACTATCCGCACTTTCTGAAGTGATTAACATTTTGGATTTGCAGGATGTCCATAAACAGTTTACATTGCAATATTAAAATCTAGAAAGAAACCTGTTGACTGTAGATTTTAGTGCGCTGTTGGTTGTGATTGGCTTAGACCCTGGCATGTTTTCAGTAATTTTTCAATTGTCCATTTTTAATTAACTTTTTTTAAATACGTTGCAGCATGCTTTATTCGAATTTATATATTATCTTGAAACAGATGGCTATTATATTATGCCTGTAACAGTTTTTTTGTGGAATACTTGTTAAGATTCATATCTCATCTTGGATCAGATTATATACCCAACAGTTGGATTCACAAGTTATAAATAGTTTATCAGAGTACACTGCGGTAACTGATTTTGTCGGGATTTTTTCTACTTGAGCTAACACATAAAATGAATTCTGTTTATTTAGCCTCCTTAATAATAAGTTTATTAATATTAAGTACTAGTTAAAGTTTAAAAAAAAATAATAGTTTAAAAATGATCACATGCTAGACAGTGAGAGTGCACATGTACATTCATTATTAATCTTAAACCTGATGAAAAAGGCATTGTTAATGTTTCTCGTCTCGTCACATCGACAGTTATGAATCACATAATTTATAGCCTCTATTTTCAATTAAAAATAGCAAATTTAAACAAAAGTTGATTTCTTTGCATCCCTAAACGTTTATGTTGGAAATTTAACAATTCTATTGTAAAACAGCTGACAAATATTAAATGTTGAGTTTATCTTGAACTTTATGAACATTTATGGAAGCGTCACACTAGAATTTGTGATCAGCATTCTGCAGTGAACATAAAGCCTGCCTACTTTAATTTGATTGGTCATTTCAAACGTTTTGCCATCGATGAGCGACGTTTGACCGCTGACAGCTCGGATGAGAAGGTCGGTTAACTTTGGCCGCCGTCTTAGGAGGATCGCCCTCTGCTACTTATACTGAAATTAATAGTGAAACCTACATAGCTTTTGTTTTGTTTTTGCCTTGAATTTAAATATTCACAGTCTTCGTCATATCAGCTTCTTCAGCTGTCACACGGTAGAAATGTCCAAATAAAAATGTGTTCCACAAGCTGATAGAAGCCGATCTGTTTCTTTGTTTTAATGTTGTCATTTTAAGTATTCACTTTCCCATATGGCCACGGATTGTGGGACACACATTCAGGGGACGGACACTGACACACTATTTTTTTATATATTTATTTCAACAATTGACAACCAAAATCAAATCAAATCTCTAGAAGCTTGTGAACAGTTTTGCAGTGGCTGCCTGCAAGTTATGGCAATTCACAAGCGGAGTGAGAGTCATACTCGCAAAGGTTAATAATTCAACCAAACAAAATACACAACTTTCAGAAACTTTCATTATTTTATTGAGTGATTGGCAGTGGGTTTAATCAGTGACATTATAACTAGATTTACTACCCAACGTCTTCTCGCCATCTCCTCACCCTGCTTTCCTTGGTGTTTTTACACGTAGAAAGCGCAAAAGACGTATTACATTGTACAGTTTTCTCCCTGGATGTTGATGCGAGTTACTGTGGCTGTTCTCGATGCAGCAGGAACGACCTACAACGGCGACATTTTTCATAATCACGACGAAATTCAAAATACTACCCTAAACTCACTAGCAGAAAGGTTACGCGATCCTCCTAATACGCCTTGGAGAAATACCGGGCACTTCGATGGTGGGTACGGCCCTGCCTGTGTCAGAATATATAATCCGTCATAATCCTGTTCCACTTAAAGGTATTGTTTGCTGTAGTCTGTAAAGTGTTTGATGCAAGTGTATGTGCTGCAGGTGTATGGGGGAGTGCTTTCTCCATCCTCTTTAACCGCGTTCTGGGGGTGAAGGAGACAACCAGCAGTAGCACAATGGAAGAGGAGCTGGGTGAGTAAGATTGTTGCTCTTACTCTTCTAGCTGTCAGAGCCAAAGAACTTGATGAGAGGGACAAACTGCATCATATTTCAAGAGAACACAGATGTAGGACTAGCTAGATTGTTGTCATATCAGCAAGTTTGTATTCTTGTAACATTCTAAAATGTGCCATTACTAGTTCTTCTAGTGCAAGCGTACAGTTGACACACATGAGTGCACAGTGTTGGCGTGGAAATGATAAGATTAACACAGCGATCTACACACTATTGCTGTGTGACCTTAGCCAAACCCCCTGCAAATATTCAAAGTTGAAGTAAAGCAACATATAACTCTAACAGATGAGTTTGTTTGGTAGGTTTATGTTAATAAACAAATAAATAAAGTTGTGATAAAATAAAATTTGAAGACTTTTTGGACCGTTCCACCACACTCTCATTACTGTAATCGAGTTATTAATTCTGCACAACAAATACTATCATGATGTACACTTGTTTTTTATAGAGTAGGCTATTAATAATCATGGAACTAGTGCAAAAAACTTTAATGTTCATAAAAAATGTGATTCTTCTAGACAAAATTGAAATGCCTTTCGGTGAGGTTCACCCAGGACGGGGAAAGAAGGAGGCTGTGTGGGTAATACTGTTTGTGTATTCTGTTTTTCAGAGCAAATTAAGCCAGAGCATATTGTGGGTGATGATTCAGCAGATAATGACGAGGAAACTCAAAGAGGTGAGAAGGAACTCGTTACTCTCTTCTATTTTCGATCTCAGAGACATGCTCAGTTCAGTTCAGGGCTCATAAATAAGGCCTGGTCTGGGGTGTGTAAGAGTTTTGGGCCTGTTTACAGGACTGCCGTTTAATGTCGCATCATTATATCCTGTGTTTATTCATCATGTACATGTTTTTATGCCTGAAACATTTTGTTTTGTGTGATGTGCTGAACATTGTTTTCTTCCTTTATTTCTATCTATCTATCTATGAAAACATTATCTAATAGTCTAAAATGTATTTATTTATTAATAACCAAGGTAACGTTTACTAAACAGTCTAGCATTTTGTCTATTTATTTAAATTATTTACTATGGTATTTATTAATTTATTAAGGTAACATCATATAACTCTTTAATGTTTTGTTTATTTATTTGTTTGTTTGTTACCATGGTAGCATTATCTAACTAGTGGTGAGGGAGTCGGGCTTGTAACCTGCAGGTTGCCGGTTCGATTCCCACTCCGGCAGGAATTGAAGGTGGGGATTGTGAATGAACAGCACTCTCTCCACCTTCGATACCATGACTAAGGTGCCCTTGAGCAAGGCACCTAACCCCTAATTGCTCCCCGGGCTGGAGCAATAGCTGCCCACTGCTCCGGATGTGTGTTCACTGTGTGTGTGTGTGTGTGTGTGTGTGTGTGTGCATTTGTTCACTACTCACTGCTGTGTGTGTGCACTTGGACGGGTTAAATGCAGAGCACCAATTTCGAGTAAGGGTCACCATACTTGACAATACGTCACAACTTAACTTTACATTTGGTTGCATTTTCAGCTATTATTGGCAAAAAAAAAAACTTTGTAGTGTTAAAAAAAATAAATGTATAGTTACATAAAGCTATATAAGTATGCCTATAGCTTGCTGATGTTACAAAAACATTTTTTTTGTTTTTGGTTGAGTGAAAATATTGGCATAGTAGGTCAAAATCTGGAAAGAAATGAGCAAGAGAATCATTGTTTGTTTCTTTTTCTCTTTGTTCTAGGAGGCACGGAGTCCTCAGAAGCAGAAGATGAGCGGCAGCGTCATGCCCAGGCTAGCTGGGTTCAGCGCATGTTGACCTCCATAATGGGGGACAGCACCCTGTTCACCACACGTGAGGGCCGCGCCGGCAAGGTGCACAATTTCATGTTGGGACTCAACCTGAACTCTTCCCTGCCCTTCTCTCCCTTCAGTGGCCTCATGAGCCAAACCTCTGTGGATGAGGAGGTTGATGCAGTTACAGGTACTATTTAATCATTTATCTGCCACTTTTGTGAAAATTTACAAGCAGTTTTATGCAGAGAATGGCCAAATATGAGGATCCCCCTGCAAGGACCTGCTTCCTAAAATAGAAAGTGTATGAGATATTATTATAGACTGTGATATTATAAAAGTGTGATATTATAAAGACATTTGTTTGGTGTAAAATAATTGGTTTGTATATTATCATTACATTAAGTGAAGAGAAGGAATTAAATATTATCTGGAAACTTTATCTTTTGTAATATTAGGGCCAGATTTACTACCAGTTTGCGGCAGCACAAACCCTCTTTTGGGGGTACTACTGTCAGGATTTACCAGAAACACGCAATGACAAATTAGCGCTAATAAGGTGTGGACAGGTTATTTTTGCAGCTGAACTTATTGCATATGCATTCGTAGGAGTTTCTCTATCAGATGCAAAATTTATGGGAGAAGAGTATTTAAATGAATCATGCAAGGTGATGAATGAATCATACTAAGGTTTGCACTAGTAAATTTACTAGTATTTGTGCTATTATTTAAGGCTGAGAAAAGCATATCTTAAACTAGAGGCTAATTTGCGCTGCTCTTAGTAGATTGCTTTGGTAATTATGGAAATAACAGTACATCCAACGGCTAATTTGCTGTGTTCTTTAAAGCACGTTGTCAATAGATCATGCTAATTTAGTAAATATGGCCCTAATTGTACAAACCCAAAGAGAAACATTTTAAATTCAATTCAAATTTATTTATATAGTGCTTTTATAAAGATTATTGCTTTAAAACCCCCTTGTAAAACAGAAAGCGCATTGTGAAAGTTGCATTGCAAGAGAAAGATAAAAACTTTGAAATTAACTGAGAAATATTTGTTCACAAAATATGCAGTTTTTTATTTACTGTTGGTTCGACAATAAGTTGGCAATAGAAATTAATAAATATATCTATATAGTCTTGATTATTAAAAGCACAATGAACAAACTTTTTTTTTTTAAATGTTGCTGAGTTGTTGTTTTTTTATGTTTGGGCTATATGCTATATAGCTATATGTTTTACAACCCATTTTGTTAACCCGACTAAAACTACAACCAACCGTAAAGTGCCTGGCTCAAAGGAACAATAGTGAAAACTCAAGGGTCATCCTTCGCAAGATTTAAACCTTCAACGGTTTGGTCCAGAATTTTACTCTGTGATTTTCTTAGTGCCGGAAACCTCTACTTAACTGAGTCTTGTGAAGTATGCGGTTAAAAGAAATGGGTGTGACAGACTGTAGGTGGAACAATAAGCTGAAATCTGGTCAGGTGCCACAGGACTTGATGATGGCTTTCAAACATTATTTGGTTCCTGAGTGGGAGGACGTCAGTTAGTCAGCTCAAAACTTCTTACATCTAAGAAATACCAACACACCCACTGCAGATTAACTTTTCTCCCAGGGGTTAAATACACAGAAATACCTCAACATATCACACCGGAAGCATCTTGGACACACGCATGTTTTGAGTTTTGAGCGTGCAAGTTCTCTGTTGAGTGAAGGCGCAGTCTCACTTGATAATTACTGATAATAATAGCACTGCATGACTCTGTGGCTCAGCAGTAGTCGACTTCCTGTTGAAATTTGAGTGTGAGAAAAAAAGATACGCTATAAGAATTTGTACAGTTGCATAAATGATGACATTGTTGCAAAACCTGCACCATAGAATATTCATTACTCACAAACTAGGTGAACGTTATTGATGACATCCTGTAATTCCTTTACAAACCACAATGGTAACATTTAAATGAATCTTTCCTGCAGATCCTGATGAGTTTGAGCGAATCTATGAACCACTAGATGTGAAGAGTAAAAAAATCCATGTGGTGGACAGCGGCCTGACCTTTAACCTTCCCTATCCTATCATTCTGCGACCTCAGAGAGGAGTTGACCTAATCATTTCCTTTGACTTCTCAGCCAGGCCCAGTGACTCCAGCCCGCCATTTAAAGTAAGTGTCTGGCCTGAGGCTTGTGCGTGACATGTACATATAAAGAATATGGATTTATCCAAATGTGGATTTACACCAGAAGAGTTTAGATAAACCAGGAATTGTCACACAATGCAGATTGTGGTGTCAGTAAAAAGGAGGTAGACAGAGAAATATTTCTATCATTTTCATCAATTAAATAACAACAACAAAAAAATCTTTCTTACCCCCAAATGAGTGTAACTGTCGTCTAATTGTGTCCTTGTTTGTCTGTGTTAGGAATTACTGCTGGCTGAAAAATGGGCCCGTATGAATAAGCTGCCGTTCCCCAAGATCGATTCTAAAGTATTTGACCGAGAGGGTCTGAAAGAGTGCTATGTGTTCAAACCCAATAAAGGAGAAAAGAACTGCCCCACCGTCATTCATTTCGTCTTGGCCAACATCAACTTTCGGAACTTTAAAGCCCCAGGTGAGAGCATGTCATTATAATGCTATACATGTATTTGAACAACCAGTCAGTAAATACTATTCTTGTAGTTTTAAGTTTCACTAACTTTATGCATTTTTACATTTTTTTTTAAGTATAACAGAAAGAGTTCTCATATCCTTTCAAGTCAGACATGACCTGTGGTTGAGTTAGCAAGAGAGTCAGTCCAACTGATTCAAGGAGTGAGTTGTGGGACTGATTCAGTCCAATGATTCAGACTCTGTGGAAAGAAATTGGTACCTTTATTCAGCATTGATGCATTAAATTGGTCCAAAGTGACAATAAGGACATATATAATTTTTTTTTTTAATCCCCATTTTAGGGACATGCATGACTACTCGACAGCAATAGAGTATGTGAACTTAATCAAATGTAAAATAATATAAAATAAAATGTGTTCAAGTTCAAGTCGAGTAGTCATGCATGTCCCTAAAATGGGGATTTAAATATATATATATATATATATACAACACATAAAAATAACCCTAGTCTGTTGTATACATTTATGACATTTAAAAAAAAGAGTTTGTTTGTTTACAGAGATGTGTTTTTTTTAATAATTAATCAAATGTAAAATAATATAAAATAAAATGTGTTCAATTATTTAAAAAAAGCATTAAGTTGTCTCTTTGTAAACAAACAAACAAACTCTTTTTTTAAAATGTCATAAATTGTATACAACAGACAAGGGTTATTTTTATTTGTTCTGTATATATATATATATATATATATATATATATATATAAGCATATAATATGAATTATATAAAATAATAATATATAATCAATTAATGATCTGTCTAATATTGTCTTACAATGTAATAATTATCTGTCTGCCAAGCTCTGATAAACATTATTACAGATTACAAATTAAAAATCAATTTCATACATACCATATCGGCTTCAGGGGAGGTCTGGGGTAACAGTAATGTTACTCTGGGTCTTTTGTGCTGACTTGGTTGTCACCGGCATGCTAGTCAGACAATCCACAGTTCTCTATATTCATCATTAGTTGCTGGACAGAGCCTCTGATAACTTTTTCCCCATTCAGCTCTACATTTACTTTAGAGAGCCTCTTCATGCGCACTGCTATGTCTGTGTGTTCAGTGCACAGGCTCATGGCAGGATTGAGCACGAAGGATTGAGGCCACACCCTACCAACCAGTGCCAGAGTTTAATTGCCCAAAATAAAAAAAATCAAATCACTAATTTGATTTCATTTTAGCTTCAGTATTTTTACAGTACAGTATTGTCAGCACGGTTGCCGGCAAGTTACTGAATTGTAATTGTACTGAAATTCAATTTACAGTACATTATATGAGTACTGTAATTCAACATTACAACATTTGTAACATCAAGTTACACTAAATGAAATGCTGAAAAGTTGCTGAAATAATCAGCATTCAGAAATTTTATTTCAGTTAATGTTTCTTTTTCAAGTAACGAAAATGTTTTTTTATAGATTGAGTTTTAGTAAACTATTTTAACACTGAATATAATAATATAATAACAATTCTTTTAATTTGTAATAATATTTTACAATATTACTGTGTTTGCTATATTTTGCAGCTTTGGTGAGCATAACAGACTTTGTTTAAAAACCCCAAACTTTTGAACAGTAGTGTATAAAGAGGGGTACACATGCTGGGATTCTTTTAAGATGAAAAGAAATGTTATTGTTCAATCAAATCCGATTCTGCACTACTTTTAGGTCACTAATCACAATTTGTAGTATGGGTCATGTGAACTGTGGTCAGATTTAATAATTCTCTTTTCTGTTTTCTTGAAGGAGTTCCTAGAGATTCAGACAGGGATATAGAATTTGGTGACTTCGACATATTTGACGATCCAGCCTCTCCCTACTCTACTTTCAACTTCAAATACTCTAACCAGGCCTTCAAGAGGCTTCATGACCTCATGGAGTTCAACACGCTCAACAACATTGAGGTCAGTTCTACTCTGATTCAAACACCTTCACTGCAAGTAGTGTTTGTTTGGTATTCATTTTACATGACTCCGTTTTGTTTTGTAGGTCATAAAAGAAGCTATTAAAGACAGCATTCTGCGGAGACGCGAGAACCCATCATGCTGTTCGGTTTCCCTTTCTCTCAATGAAATTGAAAACAAGAAGTTCCTGAAACGAGACACCAGCATTGGAAAGTGATACACCTAACAGATAGCTGTACAAACAGCTATACGCAAAAGCCTTGACTTGTGAGCAGGCATCGGTCCACTTCTTGATGAGAATCAGTGATTGGACTGACCTTATTGCAGGGTCCTTTTTTATGTTGCGTTCCAGAGAATATTGAATTTTCCCAACTCCTATTTGAAAACAACCAATAATTAAGTTCCAAAATCAGGCACATGTCAGGAAACACGATTCCTTGCTGCGCATCAGTATCCACGGATCTTTGGTAACGTTAAATTTGTAAGGAACACTGTATCGAATCCAACCTTTAGTTTAAACTGATAATCGTTTGTTTTCCACAATGAATCCAGTCATGCAGCAGGCTCTTTTACCACTCAGTCCGGCTGAGGGCGCGTGTTCCGGCGGGAAAGTGATGCCAATGCATACCCTCTATATCAATTAGACTAAAATAATAACACATACTAAATAAATGAATCCTGGTACTAACCCTGACTTCAATGAGAAGCACTCTTTGATATTATTTCCAAGATGACGGCAAATAAAGCGACATTTACTTGGTTATTTTAAAGTAGAGGTAGAATTTTCAGATCCGGGTGTTCTGGAATGATCTAAAGGTGGGAACTGGACAATTTCAATTCAAGCTATGTCACCTCTGACATCTGGAATGCAGAATCAGAAATAATGTTACTTTTTTTCTTTTTTTTTATGTAAATTCTGTGGAATAGATTTGAATATGTTAAAAATGTATTAACTGATCTGAGAGCTGAGGGTACTGCACTCTTATTGGTCAGTAAAAACTTGTCAGATCAGCCAAAATATTTAATAAACAAGCACTCAATGGGCAGGGGACACGAAAAACCTTTTTCTTTTTTATGTGAACTTCATTCCAAAATGATTTATGAGTCATGTGGTCAAATTCTCCACACCTTTATCGTTAACATGCTTACTATTCTGGCTGTGTGCTTCTCTACGGAGCCAAATACTGGCAGCTTTGTTTTCACTTGACATTTACGCAGAGAATACTGTTCTGAGAGTAATTTATGGTCTCAGTGGTGGCTTGAGTCTCAAGACATGGTGCTCCTTATGTGATTAGAAAACAATTTATGTTCTCCGTTCATTTCTAGTGTGACGCACACGCGACCATTAGATGGTGGATGAAAAGCCCTGCCTTCAAGATAGGATTCATCTCATAATTCATCGCAAAATATTCATTGCTTAGGAACTGGAAATAACTGCTTTTATTTATTTTGCTGACAAATGTTGTCTCCTGCCCAAGGGGTGAAAGGAAGTGTGTGAAATGCCATCTCACATCTCCCACGCAGGACTCCACCTCTTTGTGAGGTGTCAGGAACAATGACATGATGGGACATGTTGTGAAAATCTCCTCATTTCCTGTTTGTATCAGATATTTGAGGCAAATTATGGAACATACAATATCTAACTTCCCGCATAGTCATTCCTCTGGTTTACGTACTTTGAGTAAAGCGTACACACGGTTATTTATTTGTATGCTTAATGTTTAAAGTCTTTTTAATGTTTCAAAATTCATTTTAATATTTGTACATTTCAAAATCAAACACTTGAAATAAATGTCAATGGGAATAAAGCCATTAAAGTAGATCACGTAGGTCATTCATAAAACTGAACTTGGGTCAGTAGGATAAAGGTGGAAGGTACAAATACTGGAAAGACTGGTTATGTGGTAAAAATAGACCTTAAGTGTTAGAGTGCACTTTAAACCAACCCAAAATAAATATCATCCTGTTCACATTCCTTGCTGCTTGTGGTCTGTTTGGTTGGGTTTGTATGAACCTGATTATGATGTTGCAAACATCACAACTGTCAGATCCTTTGAAAGTGGAGATGCTGTATATTTGTATAATTCATGTATACACAACAGAATTATGAGTGTACTTTTAAGTGATGGTACTAGCCCGTGTAGTGTAGTGATGTGCATAAAAATAATAAAAGGATATTCATACCAAATGAAAATGACTCCTAAAATGTTACTTCAAAATATGGGAATACTGTGATTTCACTAATAGTTTATAGCCCATGCCATTTTCTAAACATGTAACTCATTTGTCAGTCCTTTAAACAAAACAAAAGTAAAACTTTTCTGTGGAAATCACTCAAGTGGTTTTATATATATAGTTTCGGCAAAAAGGCACCTCATTTGAGGAAATGTCTAGTTGCTGGGAAAAACTGTAGTTGTTTGGAATTTCCGGAAAGTACTGTCCAGTAAACTGAATTTAAAAATGCAAATACTCACAACTAAAAAGCAACGTATGGTTAATAATAATAATAATCATCTCTAATAAGAAAATCTATGGGATATTGTGAAGAGTAAGATGCGATATGCCAGACCCAACAATGCAGAAGAGCTAAAGGCCACTATCAGAGCAACCTGGGCTCTCATAACACCTGAGCAGTGCCACAGACTGATCGACTCCATGCCACGCTGCATTGTTGCAGTAATTCAGACAAAAGGAGCCCCAAGTAAGTACTGAGTGCTGTACATGCTCATACTTTTCATGTTCAAAAAAAAGTATTTTTTTATTTATTTGTGTTGGTCTTAAGTAATATTCTAATTTTCTGAGATACTGAATTTGGGATTTTCCGTAGTTGTCAGTTATAATCATCAAAATTAAAAGAAACAAACATTTGAAATATATCAGTCTGTGTGTAATGAATGAATATAATATACAAGTTTCACTTTTTGAATGGAATTAGTGAAATAAATCAGCTTTTTGATGATATTCTAATTATATGACCAGCACCTGTAGATTGGTAGAACATTTTGCTAATCAAATTGATCAACTTTAGAAACGCATTCATTTAGCCTATATCGCCGTCTGCTGGACTGCTGGAGAAATCACAATGACTCAATATTAATTCATGTCTGACTAAAGAACAGTAACACATTTAGTGTTTAAACTGCTTTAAAAAATTACAATATTTTAAATATGAAACTGTTTCATACGTTGCCAGTGTCCTCTTTGCTCCGCGATGTGTTTTTCACCGCATGAGAACATGATGTGTGGCGTGAGAGAGCATGAGTTGGGGGTGGGTTTTGCGAAGGGTCAATTATTTGTAAGACAATTAATTGCTAGTGTTCATGACAGCCATAAGTAAATTTTCAACATTTCTACTCATTTCCATAGCCTGAAAAAAAAAATTTTATTCCCCTAATATTTTTAAGCTTTTCCGTGACCATAGAACGCCTGTAAATTCGACTTCAACCATGTAATGTGTCAAACTGGCAGACTTATAATGTAATGAATCCAAACAGGTGCCGTATAGAGCTGTGGTAACACATCACATCATAGTAACACTATATGTAGTGGTGGACAACATTATTAAGAATTAAAATGAGTTAACTACATTCAATTCACTGACTGAAACTAAAAAGAAAGTGGTCAAAAGAAGCAAAAAAAAGGTTAGGGAGTATTAAATTGGAAATGGATTTGTTTTACATAGCTGTAAAAGCCTACACTTTCAAAGGCCTTTTCAAAAACCGTCTAACTCAGTTGTAAAAGAGTACGAAATAGTTATTATAAAGTTTTTATTTTTTACGCTAAATGTGAAAATGTTCTCTCTCTCTCTCTCTGATTCTAATCCATAATAATTAGATAGATAGATAGATAGATAGATAGATAGATAGATAGATAGATAGATAGATAGATAGATAGATAGATAGATAGATAGATAGATCCACTGAGATGTCCTTCTGCTTTATAAATCATAATCATCAAAAAGTTTTACAGTTACTTTCTCCCTCTCTCTCTCTCTCTCTCTCTCTCTCTCTCTCTCTCTCTCTCTCTCAGTATAATAACTAAGTAAAATTAATTAAAAAATTTTTTTAAAAGTTGGTGCCGTCTAGAGTTGGCCATGAGATGACACGTGTAGGTGTTATTTCAGGTCACAAACACTAGGGGCCTTTCTATGCGGAAGTCAACAAGCATCGAGCTGCTTCCTGAAAGTGCTGGGACTATTCTCCTTAAACTAGCATTTTCTGATTGATCGATCGAACCAGCCATGTCGAAGAACACCGTGTCCGATCGATTCAGAAGGGTTGACATAGATGAGTACGACGAAAACAAATTTGTCGACGAGGAGGACGGCGGAGAAAATCAGATCGGTCCGGATGAGGCTGAGGTGGATTCTCTCATCAGATCATATCCTTTCAGCTCCATTACTTGTATGGTTTCTTTTCAAAGATTTCTTGCTTGCTTGTATGGCATTGCGATTTGTCGTTTTCTAAAAACACTTAATGTGTAGGCGTTAAGTTTCTACAGTTGATTATTTTTGTACTCTCGTCCAGACATGGGTGTGGTAGTCAGTCACTTCATTCATTTAAGACATGCACATTTCACATTGTCATCACAAGTTTGCATTGCGGATCCAACTCTTCCGAGTCTTTTAAACCCGGTAAATTGCGGTTACAGTGTTTGAAGAGTGTTGCACATAAAGCTGTACCTTATAGATGTGGTAATTACTTAGAACGGGGTTGCTGTAGAAACACTTCCGGATGCCACCGACTTCCGTGTGCAAGATTGAAATCTGAGGGTGCTTTTTAATTCTTTATAAATTATAAAATGTATATTAATATTATTTTATCATTTTTATTTATATTCATATATGTTAATTATAAAATATAATTTCCCACAAATTATAATAGTTGAATAATGAAAACTATAATCGAATGAGTCGTGTTAATTAAGAGTGAATGTTATTCGTGAGTAGATGTGATTTCAGGCGTCCTACGGTGCTTTCCTTAGTGCCTGATACAGGTAACCTGATGGGGGCTTTGCAGGCAGTACTGAAGAATCCACCCATCAACACCAAGAACCAGAATGTGAAGGTGAGTAAAAGCTAAATCACTCTGAATTGTCATCGCACACGGTTTCACAGACAAGGCTCAAGCTAGTTCCAGACTAAAATGCAAAGCTGTGTCCGAAACCGCCCACTCGTTCACTCATTCACTAACCCCTATATAGTACATGGCAGTTGAGTGCACTATATCAGCAAAGAGTGAACGAAAACGAGTGAGCGAATTTGGACGCTGACGTTAATAGCACGCGCCAGACAGCGCAGACAATTTCGTCATTAACATTTCCTATACCCATCTGTAATATGTCCTGAATTGTATATTACTGTTTATTTGTCATGTTTATTGAGCATAAAGAGAGAATAAAAACACCTGTGTCATGCTATTTAGTAAATTTATATTTAAAAATAACAGAACAAAAACACTACACTGTCACATTTGTTTATAAAAAATATAATGGTAAATAAATACAATATAAACAACAGTATACAATGTACAACAGTTCACTAACATATGAGAAAAAGCGACCAAATTATCATATGATAACAAGTATATATATTATGATATAAATCTGTATCATTTCGCTTCAAAATATCTTTACAAAGATGTTCTAATTCATAAAAAATTACACTTGCATTTGTAGACGTTGCCGCTTCCCGTATTGCCGTCCGCCATATTTATTTTTCTTTCGCGCTCGATCGTCTTATCGCGTTGGATTTTGGGTAACGGCGCTTTAACGAGTGTACATCGAATTTACACTCAAAATCAGAGAGCATTGTGGGTAAAAGTAGTGAACGAATGTAGGGAATGAAGTCGTTCACTCAGAATTCAGACAGCACTACAACATGGTCGACACCCGATATAGTGCACTATATAGTGGATAGGGAGCGGTTTCAGACACAGCTCAAGTTTGAGCAGTTTTAACTGAAAGCAACTTCACATTGTTTTGTCTCAAAATGCACAGTAGTGTTTTTTTTCCAAGGCACCTTTATAAAAGCTACTCACTCCGGGCTTAATCTGCACTCTTTCTGTTCAAATAGACCTTTAAGTCTTGAAGTTATACTTAGAAGTTGTTGAGGTCCCCTAGCGGGTTGAGAACCACAGCTCTATACGGCACCTGTTTGGATTCATTACATTATAAGTCTGCCAGTTTTACACATTACATGGTTGAAGTCGAATTTACAGGCGTTCTATGGTCACGGAAAACCTTAAAAATATTAGGGGAATTTAAAAAAAAAAATTTCAGGCCATGGAAATGAGTAGAAATGTTGAAAATGTACTTATGGCTGTCATGAACACTAGCAATTAATTGTCTTACAAATAATTGACCCTTCGCAAAACCCGCCCCCAACTCATGCTCTCTCACGCCACACATCATGTTCTCATGCGGTGAAAAACACATCGCGGAGCAAAGAGGACACTGGCAACGTATGGAACAGTTTCATATTTAAAATATTGTACTTTTTTTAAAGCAGTTTAAACACTAAATACCGTATAGTGGCTCTTTAATGTGTCGTGACAGATCCTTCAAACGGCTCGTGAACCGATCATCTCTTCATACTAGTTCATTTATAGCATTAAACAAACATGAATATACATCAGAAGGAATGTTGTTTCAACTGCGGAAAGACGTGAGAACAAACAATACTTCCAGTTAACCAACGTTAATCTACTATAGGCTACTCCCTGACGGCTTTGTAGGATAAGATGGCCGATTCGGCGTTATGATTGGTTAGATCGCCTGTCAATCAAACTGTTTGCGACGGGTCAATTGCAATGTACAAATGAATTGGCTGTTACAGTGTTTCCTTAATGCCCATACATCTTGAGATAGATTTTTTTCGCAATGTAACTCAAAATACAATTCTTTTAATGCTAAAACCCAAATATTGGGTAGAAAGACATTAATAAAGTAATATATCAATGTCAATGCCAGTTTTATTTATATAAGACCATTAAAAACAACATATATCGACTAATGTGCTGTGCTTCACAAATACAAAACCTAAGATAATGATGATAAATTATAATGCATGTATAGTAAAAAATAATAAAAGCAAAGATTATAGTATGTATTATTGATAAATATAATTCATTCTTTTAATTCTTGTTTTTAGGTATGTAAAATAATACGCTTTTCATGGCATTTCTATATTTACTTAAAATTCTCTTGTTTGAGTGGCCATACAAGATTGGAGGTGTATAATCATCTCAAATGAATGGATTACTGATTCATTAATTTTGAAGGATAGTTCATCGTGTGTGTGTGTGTGTGTGTGTGTGCAGGACCGGGCCGAGGGCCTCGTGTTGAAAGTGCTCAGTTCTTTCAAGGCTAGCGATATAGAAAAGGCTGTTCAGTCTCTGGATAAGGCTGGAGTCGATCTGCTCATGAAGTACATCTACAAGGGCTTTGAAAAACCCTCTGACAACAGTAGTGCCATCCTGCTTCAGTGGCATGAAAAGGTAAACACATTTTTTTAAAGGAAAAATGATAACAATGATAATTCTGGCTATATTCACTCTCCCTCTCTGTCCATATAGGCCCTCTCAGCAGGCGGCGTGGGCTCTATAGTCAGAGTGCTCACGGCCAGGAAGACCGTTTAATGTTCAGTACCTCAGCACCGTTGGCGGAGGGACTGGCTGGCACAAGCCCTCGTGGTCTGGTTTCTGCCCACACTGCCAAACTGTGGAGGATGTCCAGTCACTCACCTCTCATCTTTTTTTAAAACGATCAAAAGTCCCATTTGGATTTGTTGCAGTGAAGATAAGCACCTTGGATCTATGTTAACGGAATGGTGATGAGGAAATGTTCTTGTTGACCTCAGTAGATATTAAGCACAGACATTTTAGCTATTATCAAAGGAAACTTCTCTTTTCACGTCCACTTCACGTACTTCACATTCTCATACCTGTCCCTGTGTAAAGTCTCAACCGAACAGAACAGAACAAACCGTACATTTAATCACATGACTAAATCATTACATAGTCATGTGATAGTTTTTTGTTTTGCTTAAAGGAGTAGTTGTCCCCGAAATGAAAAATTCCATCAGTATTTACTTCCTCTCATCTCATTCCAAACCTGTACTTTCTGTCTTCTGTTGAACGCAAAAGAGGATTTTTGAAGAACGTTTAGGTCATTCCAAAACTGTTTTCTTTCGTGTTGCACAGTAGAAAGAAACTCGTACAGGTTTTAACCAAATTGAGGGTGAATAAATGATGACGGCATTTTTATTTTTGGCTGAAGCTTTAGGAAGGTGATCAAGCTTTAGTTTGTGGAGGAAGTTCTTTTTACACTCTATTTCTCATCTGCTTCCGTTTAAGCGTAATCAGAGCTGGTCTATTGAACATGCCAACATCAGTATTTTCTTTTTTCCTTCTTTCCATGCACTGCATAATATATTAGTTCAGATTTGGTTGTTGAATCTATCCTCGTTTGAATGCCTGTGCTTTCAAGAGGGAGATTTCCGGCTGAATTTGTGATCAGAGTGCTTATTTTCCTCTACAACCCTTTCAGTAATTCACGCAATTCCATCATCAGTAATTCAGTTTCCATCATCTTTTTGGTTTCATATCACACTGGGATCACGTTTTAAGACAAAAAAGGGAATAACTTTTCTTAAGTTGCCAAAAAGGTTTTTATTGTCATAATTGTTGATTAATATTAATGTTTTTGTACTCTTTACAAAAACAATGATCCTAGTTTTTTTTTTTTTATATATATATAACGCTGAGTATTATTCGAATTGTCCAACAAAAGCTTATGTATATTTTGATCCATCATTTTTGAACTGTTAACAATCGTAGAACATGATTAACATTATTTCTTAACTTTGAACTCAGACTTTATGTCAGGTGCTGATGATTTTCCTAACCTCTGAGACGCAGGAGTGTTTGTGTAGTCTCACAATTCCCACCGCACAGAAGCAAGCGTTCGAGCTGCAATGGAGAATTTTGCTTCCACTGTGGTCCACTTATTTTTGCCATACTTGGAGCCATACGTAAATGAGGCAAGGAAGTCACCCCTTGTTTATTTACGGCTTTAAGTGAATGTTGAGTTTGCATCACGCCAGTCAATCATTTGAAAAATTATGAACTAGTTTACCAACTGCCTTATAAAATGTTCCTTTTATATTGTATGGTTCTTTTGAAAAATAAATGAAATGAATACTGTTGTGTTTCTGTGTTATTCTTAAACCAAAACCATATGCACATTTTTGATAACAAAACTTATTTTGTTTCAGCAAAATTTCTCATTTTAAAATCTAAATAGACTTAAAAACAAAACTAATAAATGATGCAATTTAAAAACTAAAATTTAAATGAAAACTAAAAATTCAAAATATTAAGAACTAATATAACTACTATATCTCAATAACACTGATGTGTGTAAATAAAAATATTTAATCTCGTCAATATAAGTGCACACAATATATAAAATTGTGGCTTCTAATGTAGCGTGCAATATGTTGGAAGCATCTTTAAAATTAAAATAATACAATTTGAAAAAAATAGTATAAATCACAGTTTGCAGAGAACACTAAGTACTGCTGAGGTAGAAAAGCATCCACGTCTGCAAACCTAGATTAAAAAGGGTCATATCGCACTTTCAAAACAAAGACGTGTATCTTTTAAATAAAGTTACGTTTTTACATTTTCGATATTCATGTTGCATAACAGTTCTACAGGACTTTCTACACTAATATTTTTGCTGCTATAAACGTATTAGATGCTACAGACATCACAGTGTTTACAACGAGACTCGAGTTTATAGTGTCATCGCACTCAGTTTTTCATAGCAATCACAAGGGGGCGCTGTTTTCTCTGCACTAACGTGCTTCTGTGTGCTTTATTCATGCAAAGACTCATATCATCTCGTATAAACGTGCAAATGTGGGTCACAAGACGTAGCATCATGTAACAAGTTCAAAGATCAGTGAAACTGTATGTGGAGTGAATATCTTTGGAAATACAGATAATGAAGTTAAAGATTGATGGGTTTGTGATTTCATGGGAATTAATCACTCTGTCCTTATTCTAGGTCATTGATCTAAAGCAATAAAGGCATAACATGTTTATTTTGATTTCTTAGTAACTAGTGCATCTATAAATAATGTAGAGAGAAGAGGTTTTAAATATGGTATTTCTGAAGTCTTATATAAGACTGAGAACCAGAGCAGGAGTGGGTGGAAAAGTATGAATTAAATATACAGTCTTACAAAATACAGAATAACATGCTGCTGTTT
Organism: Opsariichthys bidens; assembly: GCA_037194245.1. NCBI lineage: Eukaryota > Metazoa > Chordata > Actinopteri > Cypriniformes > Xenocyprididae > Opsariichthys > Opsariichthys bidens. Next base: position 7,494,618 of record CM074295.1, read on the forward strand.
GCCTTAAAATGCAATCCAAATGATAAAAAAACCATGGTTTTAAACAAAAAGATGGAAACTTTGCAGTCTGTTCCCAAAAAGAAGACCAGATTGAATATTTAATCACAAACATATATTGATTTCAGGCATGAATAACAGGACAACTTCTTTGTTGTTAATAGCAATTGCTATTTAAATTGTAAAATTGTTTCACAATATTACTGTTTTTCTGTATTTTGGATCAAAGCCTTTGTGAGCAGAAGAATACAGCAAAAATAGTAGTATTGAAATAGTTTTACAATTTAAAATAACTGTTTTCTATTTGAATATATTTTAAAATGCAATTTTCTGCATCATCATGCCAGTCTTCAGTGTCACATGATCTTTCAGAAATCATTCTATTATGCTGATTAGTATTACAGTTGTGTAATTTGTTTTTCAGGTTTATTTGATGAATGGAAAGTTCAAAAGAACAGCATTTATCTGAAATAAAAAGCTATCTATTTATATATATATATATATATACATATATATATATATATATATATATATATATATATATATATATATATATATATATATATATATATATATATATATATCCAAAATACAGCAAAAACAGTGATATATATTATTACAACTGACAATTGTAAAATGCTCATTTACAACATACCTCAGTGAAATCAATATGGACAATAAAAACAATGACTCTGCCTTTCTTTACATTTTCTAATGGCACATTAGGCATATTTTACATATATCTATATGTAACATTTATTACATTAATTTAAATTAATGCAAATAGCCTGAATACATCATTGCTTCCAAACAAACACATAAAAATTGTTAGAGAGTTTTTATAAATAAATATATGACTATCATAATACTGCCACAGCTGAATTTAATTAGAGTAATGAAACACTAAAATACTAAAAATTAAATAAATTACTAAAATAAAACTAGCTCATTCCTGAGTATTGAGAAGTCTTGATTATAGAAGTGTGGCTCAAAAATCAAAATCTGAGAAACTCTGAGAAAGGTGTATGTCCGTAGACCTCCATATGAGTAATCTTGGGTCACCTGTCAGAAGCAGCAGAGGGGCTTTATTAGCCCATTGTGTTGTACAAGTGAATTGCCATTGTTTTCTAACATGCAGTGTTAAGTGTGTGTGGCAGTTGCTATGGAGACATAAGCGCACTGCATCTTCACTCAATTATAGCCTACTACTAAACTTAAATGGCTTGTGTAACCAAAACACTTCTTACTGGTTCCCTGCTAACAAAGTAAGAGGCAATGTACAGTCAGCTTATCGTTATTGCAGAATAAACCTATAGGGTGAAACGCGCCTTCCTAAACTATAAAAACAGTACAATAAAAAAAAAGAAAACAGTAAGATGATGTATTTGGGTGTAGTCTTGGGGGTAGTCGTGGCCTAATGGTGAGGGAGTCGGGCTTGTAACCTGAAGGTTGCTAGTTTGATTCCCACGCTGGCAGGAATTAAAGGTGGGGATTGTGAATGAACAGCACTCTCTCCACCTTTGATACCATGACTAAGGTGCCCTTGAGCAATTGCTCCCAATAAGGGCAACTTCTCACTTGCAAGTTGCTTTGGATAAAAGCGTCTGCAAAATGTAAACTGTAAAATATGACTTTTATCTATTATTTTACTAAAATATAATAATAAAATAAAATGTAATTAAATGTGGAGAGCAGTTTGTTTCCGGTGGCCAGAAACATACACACTATCCTGTGATAAAGTATTTGGCGAACATTAAACAACTTTAATCAATAAATAAACAAACAACAAAATGAAAGTAAAATGGCAGCAGCCACCCACACAAACATAATTAAACACAACATAAAATCCAGGCCTGGTCCTCTCTTGTCCTTCACTGTAGTCGCTCCTCCTTTTATGCTTCCGGAGCTCCTCCGTGAGAGATACGAGACCGGTGTAGCGCGCAGCTGACGCTCATCACCATCTGCGCCTCCGGCCTCGCGCCGTAAAGACTAAGGGATACAGCTACGGCCACTTGGCATGCGCACATTAATTTTGCGTTGTTTAATGTATATTTATTTAATTTAATAACTGTTTTTGCAGTATTGTAAGGGTAGGTTTAGGGTCGGGGTAGGGGTAGATGTTAATAAAACACAATTTGATAAGTAGCACATTTAATTTACTGTTATTTTATCCTGTGGTTTTGCCTCACTTCCGGCCGTAGCTGTATCCCTTCTAGACACGACCGTCTCGCGCTGTTCTCTCAAGGCTCTCGCCACACCCTGCTCTTCACAGTATTATTATCAGTCATATATTCCTTGACCCTTTTTTTAAAATCTTCCTCTCTATCACACAGTGATAGGAGCCTATATTCAATAATAACTGCAAATAAAAACATTAATCTTATGAATAGTGTATCTGCAGACTGTATCATCAGTGATGTGAGCTTAGTGACTTAGTATGTTGTCAAACACGGTGTCAGCTGAGTGCGTTATGTAACCCACGCTCAGCTGAACAAGTTTGCATAGAGAGATCCGTAGACAGAAGGCAGGAGGAAGCATGTCTGTCTTATTCATGTTTCTTTTTCTAAGTGGCTGGAAACCATGGAGAAAGCAGGGTGAGGTGGAGGCGCTTCAGTTGTGCCAATGACGAGACTGTTACATAATACGGATCTCCACAGAGGAAATGGAACCAAATGCAAAATGACATCACAGGAAACATGACATTTATATACTTCTAACAGTTTTGTGCAGCAAAACTCCTTGTAGTCTTCTTTATTGGCCATATTGTTTGTATTTGTTAAACTGCATGTTCATTTTGACCTGAAAGCATTTACTAACATAAACCTTGATATTTTTTAACAGAAGCAAGAAGAGAGAGGGAGAGAGAGAGAGAGAGAGAGAGGAGAGAGAGAGAGAGAGAGAGAGAGAGAAAGTAACTGTAAAACTTTTTGATGATTATGATTTATAAAGCAGAAGGACATCTCAGTGGATCTATCTATCTATCTAATTATTATGGATTAGAATCAAGAGATATGAACGATACAACAACACTATCATAAAATCCCCTAAAATATTGATGTAAGCAGTGTCTGGTATAGGGGAATTTACAGTTAAAGACCCAAAAACCAGATATGATGAATGAAAACCCGGAGTCAGAGTTTAAAAAAATAAATTGAAGAAAATTTTACTGATGAATACTTTGCAGTTTCATCAGCAGAAGTCAGCTTCAAAACTCAAAAGGAGTTCGTCGGCCTCTCCATTCCGGGACACAAGAGACATTTTCAAAGTGGGGGGCAAACTGTAAGCAAAAGCCCAGATAGTAAGACCAAATTTCCAGATATCGGACATTACTTCAGGCTCATCAGGCATTGTCTGATCATTAACCTCCTATAAGCACTGGGACCATTTTGGGAAGTTCCACCTGGATTTGCCTTACCCAAATTGAAAAGCTTAAATACAAAATGTAGGTGTCATTTTACAGGAAACCCTTCGAGGTTACATAAAGCACTGCTTAAAGTTATAAAAAAAATTATAGAATTAAATAAATTATAAAATTATATATTGTCTGTGCTGTATTAAACAAAACAAAAAAGCTGCACTTTCTGATTTTGATCAGCTTTATTCTTTCAGGAGACAGAAAACTATAAATTATAAAACATATGTGGTCTGTTACAATTTAGAACGGGATCCTCATCCTCTAGAACTATATAATTCCTTAAGTGCATCATTTCTGCCTTCTGGTGTTGTGGTGCCAGCTGTGGCTTCTCATTAATATTCAACAGAAACTGAAACAAAAAAAATCACTGTTTATACACACAGTTTTGCACTGTAATAATATCTATTTTACAATATCAAATTTACTGAAATGACAAATTTGTTCAAGTTACCACTGCAGCCTTGCCATATAATAAAATAGTCCTCCTGACATTGAAGTGTCAAATTTCTCGATTTCTGAATGGACGGTTGCCTTGATTGACATATGTCCCCGCAAACGCTGACTTCCGGGCATGATTTAAACACCATTGATATTTCCTCAGAAAACGCTAACACCCTTTGATCGATGGTTTGGTGATGGCATGTTTCTCAGTTCTTGAGCGCATTTCCTGTTCTGTATATACGTGACGAAAAAAAACTATTATTTACAAAAGAAAGCTCACAGAGGCATGACAATTGTCTCATTTGAAAGAAAATAACCTAAGCTAAAAGATGATATAGAGCATCAAAATTGCGGGTTCATGACCCCTGTGCCCCTTGTCAACGGCACGCCTGCTTCAGTGCATTCACGTTTCCACAGCAATTATACTCTAACATAGTCCACTAACTACATCATTACTTGTGGTTGAATGATTCTGATTGGCTAATAAAATTAGACCCTGGACCCTGGATTTAGGCACATGGTGACTTTCAAGGTCATGGAAAGGCACCGACTGGTCTCAAGCAGAATTCCAGTTTTCCATCAGTAACAGTTCAAGACCTGCACAAAACACCAGCACAAATTCACAGCTTTAACAAAACAGTGAGAGGTACAGACAATATTCATCATTATTTTCTTGTGAACATGAAATAAATACAGGTAACAAACGTTGAAGAAGTCATTCAAATAATTTAATAAATAGAAGGATGAATATTGATTAATAACTTGATTATAAATTGCTCCAAAGACATATATTGCAGAGGATTCCAGAATACAACCCCTCACTGGACACATCTGTTCTGCATGAATGAATAGCACTGTGTTCTGGTTGCTGGGTGGGTGGCGGAGGGGGGAGGGAGAACGGGGCTACTGTGATTAAAGTGAATAATGCTTGGTGATATTCAGCCAATGATGCTCACTGCATATTCACACAGGCGTTCCATTCAACGCGTTTCTTATCCTATAGATCCAGATATAATACAATTCATATTTCTTGCAACATGTATTCTGTTAGGTGTAATTATAAGCAAGTAGGAGATGAGCGCCATTATTGATTATTTGCCCCTCCCACACTGCTACTGTGTCCTCGTCATCAGTGACGCAGCATTGTTAAGCGCGCGCTCTTCGGTGTCATTTGGTACATCTCGTTAACGGCGGTTCTTCTGACGGATAATCACTCTTTTTCTAAGTAGATATGATGTTCATGATCTTAAACAGACAAAGGAAATCGGTAAGACGTTTTTTCTCATGCTGTGTTTTTAAAATGAAAGCGTTTTGGATGGTCGGGGGGAAGGTTAAAGTGGTGTTAAAGTTATTCGAGCTAGTGAAGTGACTAGAACAATCCTGTTTTGAGAAAAGGCCACTTTTAGTAAGTTATCTGTTCGCTGTTTTGCCCTACAATGTGAATTTCGGGTGAGGAACATATAAAAATCCAGTTGTATGTTATTATAAACGGTTGTTTTGGTGAATGTGCACAAAAGACTCGGTTCCTGCTCTTGACTCGACCTCACAGATCCGAATAATAGCACTTTAACAGACCAGTTTAACACCATGTTGTGTCCGATTTCGATTTCTAGTTCACTTAAAAATGAAAATGGCAGATGTTAGGCAAAATGTTGTTGACAAACAGCCTCAGTCACCATTCGCTTCCGTTGAATGGCAAAACGATGCAATGAAATTGAATGGTGACTGAGGCTCTCGTTCTGCCTAAATCTGATTTTTCACATAAATGTCATATCTCAGTAAGTATGAAGTATCTTGTCTTTGTCATATGAGCCGCCACCTTGCTTCTGACCTGTAATATGATGTTTATATTGCACCTGTTTTGAATGTAATCTTATGAGAGGTCACGTGTGTTTGTTTCGGCGGTACTGGTTTAATCTAGAAAGCTCAGTTCCTCCTCGCTCTCCGGGTCGCGTGTCTCTCGCGCCTTGAACAAACATCAAACCCGGAAATATAAAACTCCACTGAATTAATGTTAGTTACGCAGTTGTGGTTTTGTTTTTCCTGGCTCTTTTTGTTTATGGTCATTAAATGTAATGTATCAGGTTTAGAAAGTATATTACATTTTAAACTCTTTTTTTTTTTTTTTTTTTCCTTCTAAATAATGTTGCAGTTGTTTAACCTATAGTTTTTAAAGGCAATAATATGACCCGAGAATATTAATACGAACCAAAAATACTGGTTGACTTATCCAAGTTGGTGGTTACAATTTTGGTAAACCCTTTCAGGGTTTCCACAGCCTTGGGAAAATATCAGGGTGATTTAATTGGGATTTTCCAAGCTTGGAAAAGAAGGGGGACTTTTTATAATTGATACAAAGTTTTCTACAGCTGTAAAATATTTATAGTTGAAAGTGAAGTATTACAGAAGTCTGAAACTACTGGAAACCTCAGTGATGAAAAGGTGTGTGAAAGCCTGACTACATTAAACTGAACAAAATGGTCGGTAATGTCTCTTATGCTCAGCAAGGCTGTTTTAATCAAAAGCACAGTAAAAAACAAAACAAAAACAATACAATTTTTTAAAAAGTTTCCTATTTAATGATTTGTATTTTATTCCTGTGATGCAAAGCTACATTTTCAGCATCATTACTCCAGTCTTCAGTGTCACATGATCCTTCAGAAATCATTCTAACATGCCGATTTGCTGCTCAAGAATCATTTCTTCTTATTTGCTGTAGTTAAATTGTCATGGTTGAATTCAGTGTGTTTCTCTTTCACTTCTTTAGGTCATCATGCACAATCAAGGTTGTAGAACTTGTATTCTTTAACCTGCTGAGTGACATTGGCCACGATTGGTGCAGCCACTGTTTCTTCTGTTGAAAGGTCTACTAAAGTTCCTTAGAGCAAGACTGTTCTTCTGTTGCACCTGTTTGGTAGGTGTGTCTCTTAACCAGACTTCCATGGAATCTGTGTCCGCAGACTTTTGCAATCTGTGAGGATTTCTGTAGAATTTCAGGGTGCTTCTCCACATCAGCACTTTCGGTTCTTTTGGATGATGTGAACGCTGTTTTCAGAACACATCAGCAAACCATACTCGCTAAGGTTTGCTGCTGATATAAATCCAATCCTAATAATTTGTGGAAGTGATCTATGAAACGGTAAAACTGTGCTTGTTCTCACTCACTTTCCTGACAAGCATGACTGACGTACTGCAAGCAGATAGAATGTATAATTTCTGCTCACCTTTAGCAGAAATGGACACTCGCGTTCTTTAGAGCATTTGCGCTGCGGTAGATGGACACAAGTGCCATTATGTACTGGCGCTTTGAAAACCAATCCAAAGGTCCAAAAATATAAAGGAGAGGGGAGCAACACCGTATTTTGCTGCCTTCTTAAGTGTCATTGTTACAAAGCAAACAGCTGCTACTTCGATGTGAATGCGCCACGGTTCAGACCCAAATAATATAATGTTAACACAGTCCAGTGGGGTAGGGGTAGCAATCGAATTTTTGTTCGGACTAGGCAATCGAACCAAGTGTGGAAAGCACCCTCAGAGAATTCTTCCCGTCCCCCCACTCCTTACATGTTCATATATTAAATATTTAGCTACGTATGCCCTCATCTCTCAATGTAAGTGTAGTACTCTCAGCTCAGTTTAACACAAACCATGTTTAAATCCACATACACGGATATCCCCACACAGACATTGCAGAAGATGTGGTACAAAACTGCACAGATTTCATGTGGGCCTTCTCATCAAGTATTTGTAAATACTAAAAGAGCAGTTTTCATTTTGCTGTCTTTACCTCCATCCACCTTGACTTTGATAGATCCATCAAAATGACTCCCAACGGATATTTAATATTTGAAGATGAGAGTTTCCTTGATTCTACTGTGGCTAAGATGAATGCTTTGCGTAAAAGTGGCCAGTTTTGTGATGTCAGACTGTTGGTAAGACCTTCCTTGTGATACTGTACGCTTGTATACAAAAACTATACTACTGTTCAAAAATTTGGGGTCAGTTAGACTCTTTTTGTTTTTTGAACAAACTTCTCAAGGTTGCATTCATTTGATCACAACTTCTGTAAATATTGTGTATATTATTATTATAATTATCACAATTTAAAATAACTTTATTTTAAAGTGTAATTAATTCCTTTGATGGTAAAGCTGAATTTTCAACATCATTACTGCAGTCTTCAGTGTCACGTGATCTTTCAGAAATCATTTTATTCTGATTTGATGTTTCAAGAAAACTTTCTCAATGTTGAAAAGTTGTGCAGCTTAATTTTATTTATTTTCCAAGATTATTAGATGAATACAAAATTTAAAAGAACAGTGTTTAGGTCACCATATATCTTTTGTAACTTTTTAAATGTCTTTACTATCACCTCTGATCAATTTAATGTAGAGTTTAATGATTCTAGAGAAATTGGGAATCACTTTTTTTTTTTTCCTTTTTTTTTTTACTTTTTGTTTAAAATGGAGATTGTTCCGCGATTCTGAATAGGCAACTAAACAAAGTAACGGGCAATTTACTGGAGGTTCTGACAAAATGTTAATTGCTGCACTCTGTTTAAACATGGTTCATTTTGATGAATTAAAAAATGATTGATTCAATGACTCATTCATAAAGACTTAACTTGTTTTAAATCTGGATGAATAAGTGTTTTTGAACAAATCTCTCGAATGAACGATTCGGAAAAAAAATATTCAACACATGTCGCCAACTACTAGTGTAACGATGTAATTGATATCGTTTTTATTTAAAGCGTCGTTACTTTCAAAAAGTGATTCCCTCTATTTTTAGCGCTACCGTAGACGGTGTTTGTATCCAACTATACACTTTTATCCCAGAATTTCTGTGAAAATTTGAGTTATTGTAACAGAATTAATAAATTCTTTGTTGTTAAAGTGTTTATGAAACTGTTTCATACCATGACAATGGCTCTCTGTGGCTAAGCAGCAGCACCAATCCAGATTTGAATGTTTGTCAAAAGTTTAGAACTAGCTGAACCGTTGTCATTTAGGAATAAGATCGCATGGGTGTTTGAATCGAGATTGCAATCTTTTAACGATTAACATGTGCAGGTCTAATTTAAATCATCCTTGTTGAATAAATATTCTTTTCTTTCAAAAAGTATCTTACTGACCCCAAACTTTTGTATAATGCTCTCTACCCACTCACAACATTCTTTAAAATGGTTCTTCTGCAGGTCTGTGGACATGAGCTGATGGCTCATAAGGCTGTGCTGGCTTGCTGCAGTCCTTGCCTCTTTGAAATCTTCAATGCCGACTCTGAGCCACAGGGTGGGATTTCACTGGTTAAATTCGATGACCTCAACCCTGATGCTGTGGAGATCTTGCTGAACTATGCCTACACAGCGCAGTACATATAATCACATGGCATTTTGAACTTTATATTACACATTTATAATGTCAAGGACATAGTGGTTTCATATATCCCCATATTCTCCTGTTGACAGACTGAAGGCGGATAAAGATCTGGTCAGAGATGTGTATTCTGCAGCAAAGAAGCTCAAATTGGAGAGGGTCAAACAAGTATGTACAGGCATTTACATGGTCAGAATTCTCTAAACTATACACTACAGTACTGTTCCCTGATATTCTGAATCCTGTTTTGCAGATCTGCGGAGATTACCTGCTATCAAAAATAGACTCCCTAAGTGCCATTTCATACCGCAACTTTGCTAGTAGCATGGCTGATGGGCGACTTCTGGGCAAGATTGATGGATATATCCAGGAACATCTTCAGGAAATCTCAGAACAGGATGATTTCCTTAAACTTCCTCGTTTAAAAGTATATCTATCTATATATGTAATATAATATAAATTTAAATACTACCTAAGTTTGTTTGTATAATTCCATTCATAACTGTGTCTTATATAGCTGGAGGTTATGCTAGAGGAGAACCTGAACTTGCCTGGTAATGGCAAACTGTACTCAAAGGTGATAAGCTGGGTGCAGCGCAGTCTGTGGAAGAATGGAGATCCCCTGGAGAAACTAATGGAAGAGGTCAGTATTATGGCTTTATATGTACCCTTTCCTTTCACTTTGCTCATGTCTCCTGAATTTCTGTTCTAAGGTTGACTCAGGTTCCCCCCCACTTCCCCTGCCCCCATAGTTTTGCCTTTAACCTTGTAAGTTTTGCAGTACGTGCTCCTCAAAAATACTGAAAAACTGAACTGTTTTCCAGGTGAGCCGAATAAATTATGTCTGATATTTTATTTTATTTTTTTTCTTCCCCTTCGCTTTCTTTCCCTTGAATGCATTGACCTGAATTTTCTTTGTGACTTAACGTTTTCTCCCCAACAGGGCTTTTAGGACTATTATTAATTTGATTCTAATGGCTGGTCCTCCCCATTGATCTCCCCATATCTCCTGTAGGTTTAGTATACACATCAACAGCAGATTTGTCCAGCCCTGAAGAAGAATGCAAGATCCCAACCATCAGTGGTACTAAGTCAACCTACCAAAAGTCATGTGCTTCCATCTGTGCAGTGTTCCTGAGAGCGTTGCAGCTTTTTTCCAATCCCACTGTGCAGCGATCATTTGTTTAGATAGTTCTTTGACCCAAAGCAAAGTTACTTGTAGTAAGAATGATCTCTCCTTCCAGCAATTTCTACAATCACAGTGACTGTAGACATGTAAAAGGTCATGGCTCCCTCAAGGTCCAGGCAGCACACAGTTGTCGAGGACCTCCCTCATAGCAGCTGACTCCACTGCTTCAAGGAACAAGGCAGAACATTGCTTTGTTCTTGTTATGGAAACACCCACATGGGTCTTGTTGGTGTTTTGTTGTTGCAGGTGCAAACGCTGTACTACTCAGCAGATCACACATTGCATGATGGGAGCCTGCTTGAGGGGCAGGCAGAGGTCTGCAGCTCTGAGGATGACCACATCCAGTTTGTGCAGGTACATGACTGGTTTTCAGTCCTCCCCTCCAGTGCCCTGCCTTCTCTGCTGTAGAATAGCATGGCTCCCATTTGATAATGTTTCAGGTGGTTTGCACTAAAGGCATATCTGTAAATGACCCCTTTAAAAAAAGACCCCTTAAATGGTGGTATTGGCACTGGATGGAATGGGTTTAGCCTTTGGCCCCAAGTCTGTATGCATGCAGTAGAGATAGGGGGTGACGTTTGGGCAGGTTTAGAGCTGCCTGGTTTGGTTTTGCAGAAGAAGCCTCCTCGAGAGAGGGACGAGATGAGCTCAGGCGCCTCTGGCAGCCTCTCTCCCTCCATCAGCCAGTTCAACAAGCACGAATGGAAGTACATCGCATCAGAGAAGACCACCAGTAAGTATTTAGGGCTTCACCTATCTCTTTTCTTTCATATTAGAAATTTCCATAGCTATTAATGCAGGATAACTATGTTTCCTGGATCGAGAAATGAAGTTGAACGTGATTTCCATGCTTAAAGTGATGAAGATGTCTATAGTGGAATATTTCTTTTTACTCTGCTCTAAAATTTCCCATTTGTGAATTTGATTTAATTTATTTATTTTTCTAAAATTAATAAATATCCTGGGTATTTGTTGGTCACAAAAAGTGAGAACCCTGTTTTTAATGTGTAAATTAACTAGATGTCTTTTGCAGACAATTCATACCTGTGTCTGGCTGTTCTGAGAGGCATGCTGTGTGTGATCTCCCTGCATGGCCGCACCAGTCCTCATACTTCTCCATCTGCTACACCATGTGTACTAAAGAGCCCCAGCTTTGAGGCTCAATCAGAAGATCTGCAGGAGAAGCTGTTGAAGCCCATGCATTATGCTCGCTCGGGTCTGGGAACCGCTGAATTGGACAGCAAGCTCATTGCTGCAGGTATGAAAATGGGCTACTTTCCCATAGACTGGAGTGAGACCATAGACACTTGAGTCTCTTGAGCTCTCGCAATCTGTCTCTTTCGCTTTACTAGTTACAACACCAAATAAACAAGAATAAACATCAGAAGGTATGTTGAAAGATGCAGTATAACTTACTGAAATCCATATTGTCAAGTGATCGCTCAATCAGTGCTTCATCAGCAGAAAGGTGTCAATAAAACTGCTTATAAACAATCTCACATTTACCTCAGAAAAGCTGTTCAAAGACTCCTTAGTCGGCAAGAAAAATTAACTTGGAACTTTTTATTAAATGTATGCACTTTGTGTAGTCATTGTATTTTTATTTAACCTGTTCTTCAATATTGAATGCATGTTTGAATAAAATCAGTTTAATGGCACCCACCATTTTTAAACGGTGTTATTAATAAAAAACTAGTAGAAACATAAATGTCATTAAACGTCCTTATGTGTAAGTTCCTGTGAATTTGCAGCTCTGATATTTAAATCTATTTTCTTTTTTCTTCATTAGACCAGCACATACACTAATGTCATGTAGGCCTTTTCATGTCATTCATGCCAATTTTGCAAAACAGTTTTGCAGAGTGTTGATACTGGTGGAGCTGGAGGAGGACAAATGCAAAAATGAAAGAACCACATAGCATGATACAAATGGTCATAGATGGAAACTGGAGCAAGTCACAGGTTTGAAGATGTGATGTATATATATTATACTATTATCTGTCCAGGTGGCTACAACAGAGAAGAGTGCTTAAGGACCGTGGAGTGTTATGACCCAAAGAAGGACTGCTGGACTTTCATCGCTCCCATGCGCACTCCACGAGCTCGCTTCCAAATGGCTGTGCTAATGGTAAAGACAGAGTACGGTTTCCAGTCCTAAAGTAGATTTGCTGCATCTGCCATTAGAGCTGAATGAATGGTTTTTCTCTCAGGGTGAGCTGTATGTTATGGGTGGCTCCAACGGTCACTCAGATGAGCTGAGCTGTGGAGAGATGTACAACCCCAAGGCTGATGAGTGGATTCAAGTACCTGAGCTCCGCACCAACCGTTGCAATGCAGGTATGCATCAACTCTTTGCAGTGCAAATAAATATGTTTTTCTTTGTGCTCTTTTTATCACACGCATACAAACACACATTTGCTTTGTTCTGCTGTCATTGTTTGCTACTTGTGAGCAAACCTTTACTTGTGAGTTAAAGTTTTGAGTTCAAGTTCAGCTACACTTCCGTAAGTTCCGTCTTCAGTATGGTCTGCGGGCGGGGTGTGCAGCCTAATTTTGGAGACCATGCGGACAGTTCGCATTCCTAGAAAAGGCTCACAGCCAAAAGAGTATACTTTGAAAGTCTTGCGAATTCAACTGTGCGCGAGATGCAGCGAACCACTGAAAATTAATCAAAGAAATGCCAAAAATCAGCCTAATTAATCGGCTGGCCAATCAACATTAGGGTTGGGAAGTTTGATTAAATTTGAGTTAAACTACAGTTCAAGAGTCTTTAATGTTTTTGAAAGAAGTCTATTATGCTCACCAATGCTGCATTCATTTCTTCAAAAAGTACAGTAAAGACAGTAATACTATAGTATTAGTATTTCTGTCTTTACTGTGTTTTGGATCAAATGAATGCAGCATTGGTTATTTGTACTTGACGTGCTTCAATATTCAATGTATAAATCTGTTTTATGACAGCCACCATTTAGACTAAATGTTAGGCCTGTATATAAAACGAGCAGAAACACAATTGTCAATTTCTGTTATAAAAATTTCCTTGTGTAATTTGTTAGTAGCTTACAAATCAGTTCATTTTAACCTTTAATATTATAATGATGTACCAACTGTGGTTCACTGTGTAGTTTAGAGCATTACTTGATTTAGTAGAGATATTTTCTTTGAGGAAATTTGCCATGCACTGTACCTGATAGGCCCCAAATGAATCCATATTGAATAAGAGTTAATCAAATCTAAATAAAATCGCAAGCTGCTAAAACAAAATCGAATCCAATTATGAAATTTATCAATGCCCATGCCTATTGTCAATTTTTTTTTTTTTTTTTTTTTGTTGTCGGAGTGCACCAGAATGCATCATTTTCATGTTAAAATAACAGAAAAATTGCCCCCAGACTCTCCTACAATAATTTAGTTTGGTCTGATTTTTTTTACCTATTTTGAATTTGCAGGTATTAAAGAGACTGCATATTATCTAAAGGGTGGGGAAAATAAAATTAAACTAATGTATATCGCCAGTACTAGAAGTGACCTCTCAAACAGTAGGTGTTCTCATTAAGGTGAGGATAATCTCTCTTGGTTATTCTCAGGTGTGTGTTCCTTGCAAAACAAGCTTTTTGTGGTGGGTGGATCTGATCCCTGTGGCCGAAAGGGCTTGAAGAATTGTGACTCCTTTGACCCAGTGGCAAAAATGTGGACCAGCTGCGCACCCCTCAACATCAGTATGTCAATTCAATTGTATGTTTTGTTTTGTATTGTACAAACAACATGAATCTCTGGTTTACTATTGTCCTTCTTCTGTGTTTAGGGAGGCACCAGGCGGCAGTGTGCGAGCTAAATGGATTTGTATACGTGATTGGTGGCGCCGAGTCCTGGAACTGCTTAAACTCTGTAGAGCGCTACAACCCTGAAAACAACACATGGACCCTCGTGGCCCCCATGAACGTGGCCCGTCGTGGAGCTGGTGTGTCTGTGTATGAAGGTAAATGGAAACTTGTTGAAAAAGGAGGTATATAGATGGCCATCTAGTCCAGCGGGGTTATAAATTCTCACTGATTGGAAAATGACTTGGTTAAAATCATGTTCTGAATTTAACAAGCTTAAGTTATTTCCAGGGAAGCTCTTTGTGGTTGGAGGATTTGATGGCTCTCGCGCTCTGCGCTGTGTGGAGGTCTATGACCCAGCCAAGAACGAGTGGAGGATGTTGGGCAGCATGATGTCAGCACGAAGCAACGCTGGGCTGGCTGTGTTGAACGGTGTGCTCTGTGCTGTCGGGGGCTTTGATGGCAATGAATTTCTCAACACCATGGAGGCGTACGACCCAGAGAAGAATGTGTGGAGCCCGTTTATAGAGGCGTTAATTAAGAACTGAAGGGTGTCAGGATCCCGTGCTCTGTCTGACACATTATGCGATGTGATTGTTTTATTGATGATCATCTGTTTGTTTAGGTGCTGAGAAGAGAGGACTCTGATAGATGCTCATATAGGGTTGCCCAAAGCAACATAAAGCTTTTGCATATTGCATAATTACTATGTAAATATATTTCTTTCTCACATACTTTTTTTTTTTTTTTTTTTTTTCTTCTCACTATCAAAGCCTGTACCTGGAGCAATATGGAGACGGTAAAGTTAATGTAATGAACAGGTTTATTAGATTGTTATAATTTGAACTGTGGAAAAGATTCACGACTTGCTGCAGTCAGACGCAGTGCTTATGAATGATTTGACGATAGCCTTGATTGTTGAAGATGCTATCTATATATGTATAGAGGAAAGTCTTAGACCAGAGAATAATTAGCTAAAGCTGATCTTAAATGGAGCCATACAGCTTCAGTGGAATTGTATCTTTAGCCTTTTTATAGCATTTTTATACAACTTATCTAAATGTCTAATATGTAAACCTGACAAGCATGCATCTCAGTTATGAATGAATCTGCCACAGGCTTGTTTTTATCTAGGTGTTTATGTCTGCTTTATGCTGAAGAAGCCAATGATAATGCCATTTAACACCAATTGAAGTCGCATTCATTTAATACCTTGTTGGACCTGATTTGTAAATGATTTTGTTTTACTTTTGGTACAAAAACGGTGCAAAAATTAATAAACCATTTCAACTTGTAGTAGATTGAGTGTCTTAACATTCATCCTTGCTTTTTTTTTTTTTTTTAAATAATGGTTCTGAAGAGTAAAACATTAAAGACAAATCAGTTTGATCTGTTAAGACCATCTGCATTGAGGGTCTTAATGGAAATATTTACCTTGATCCTTTTAATGATACATCCAAATTTTGAAGACGTTTAAAAAAAAAAAATCATCTAGTAATGACTGGAAAGGATATTCATTTTTTTTATCTTAAATGTGTGTGAACCCTGTACAGTGCAATGGCGATTGGGTATCATGTCAAAATCACTTCCATGCAGATTACATGCTGAATTAAGAGGATTAGGCTCTGGAGTAATAGAGGGAAAGTGCCTGAGTGAAATTAGTGTAAAATGTTTACTTGGCAGTTGGCCTACAGGGCACAATTGTCATGACCTAGTCATGAAGTCCCTGATCCCTGTTGTAATATTAGGGTAGTCCACTGTAGATAAATGGGTCAGGCAATGTCACTGTGAGATGAGGGGACTTAAGAGTGAACAGATCCTTTTGAAGTTTCCACATATATATACAAGTCAGGGAAGGATATTGACCGAGGTCCTTGGATTCAATCAGACATTTCAAGAAACTTTTTAGATCCTACTTTGTTACTTCTGTACTAATCTTAAAATAAAATGCTTCTGAAATTACTGAAAAGGAGGCCATATGACCCAGCGTTATTTTAGAATCATTGAGCATAGTTTATTAATATTTTGAATGTATATTTTCTGTTTTTATTTCAATTTTAATTCAAGCTTTAGTCATTTTTTATAGTTAAGTTTTCGCTAATAATAACTTGTATAAACAGATGTATAGTTTTCATATACATTTATATTCTCTCGTATTTAGTGGTTAAACATTTTGACTCTAACTAAAAATGTCCAAAAGCTCCAATCCTCGAATGTTCATGTCATGCACTCCACTGCTTTGGTCCTGTAAAATAAATTTTCATTTGAATAGCTCAATACAACTCTGGTTGGAGTAATATTTAGAAAACCACAGGATGTAGTGACTCACAAAGACACCACACCTTACTGCCAAAGTGCATGAACTGCATTCTACACTATTCAACATTGAAATTGTATATTTTCTATTTTATAATCTGAAAAATGTAATAAAAATCACCAGTATTTTGATTTCTAAGTAACAAAATGAGGTTTGCAGTAGTGTAAAAAGCAAATAAAATGGCACTCCAAACCCTCTCAGTGCTGTTTGGTTTTGTATGAGAGGGGATTATGTAAGAGCCATGCCATTGTACATAGTTGTGGTCTCCAACATAAAACAGGCTGTGCCTGCGAGCACAGCTTTTACAGACCCTTTAACATAACATAAAATGCCTCAAATGCTTTGCTTTTACCGACACTGCTATTTAGAGGCTTGTTTTTTATCGCCAGGATGTATGTGCTGGCAGTTAGCCCAAAAACAGGTGAGTGATAAACAGGAAATGACACATCGTAGAGTTCGTAGCCTGCAAAGTCAAACTCTAGAAGATGTGAAGTTAATTGTTCACCTCATAGACATAATAAATACATAGACGCCCCATTCGCCGCTTTGGAACGTTGCAGCGATACGTCAACGCGTCCGCCATATTGCTGAGGGCAAGACTGAACCGTAAACAAATGCATGTGAACTAGCGAGCTGTGGTTTTTCTGGATAAAAACGAAACCAGCGTTTACATTTATCAACCGATTTCAGTGTTTTATGAAGTACGTGGTGTACGAAAAGTTATATCCCGAGTTACTTAAAACCTCGATAGCAGACTTTAAAAAAATATTTATTTTAATAGTCAAAGCTCAGACTTGTCCCGTATTTGGCTGCTTTATTCTTGGATAAGAACTGTGAAGACGCCCAGAATGAGATCATTTAAATTTTCACATGAAATGAAAAAAAAAGATTTCTTATCTTCTTATCAGAAAGGCATTTTCTGTCTTTTTCTGGTGTTTAGAATTGACCACCATTGTGAAAATGAAGCAAATCGTCAAATACAAATCAAACACCTTCCCTTCTTATTGCTACTTCGCACTGTCTCCTCAACTCTTTGTCTCTAAGAAACCTTCAATGTGTGAGAAAAATAAGCTAGCCAACTAACTAACATTACAATAATTCACAAAATATCAGTCACCAAACCGAAACGAGTGCTTGTCTTAAAAGTCGGTTTTAAGAAGATAAAGATGTGTTTTTATTTTAGTTTATAAAATAAGATAATAGACACTAAAACTATAATGTAAACTCATGTCTAAACTTTCACAGCTAATTAGCGACATCGCTAGCTATTTTCTGACTGACTCCAGTGGTCAATCAACTACTACCAACATAATTATATAATGACCAAATACAACCCGAAACAAAGGTTCAGCCTTACCTGTGAAAGCTTATTCCCCGAGACCTGTATTCAATTGTGTGGTGATTTATACAGCCTCAAGCAGCACATGAAAAGGCATTTTTCTCTATTCCAGTTATGAGCGTTATGGGAACGTTGACCTGCACAATATGGCGGCGCGTTGACGTACGAGCCAGAGACCAATGGGGCGTCTATGTATTTTATTATGTCTATGGTTCACCTCTCCTCGCCTTAACAGCTCTTGAAGGGTTTCCTCAGCTCTATAGAGTTCATTTGTTCCTTCCAGTCTAAACCACACTTTATCTTTCTCCCAACAAACACATTTACGTTGTGGCAACGTTCCATTTTTACTGTGGCAACGTTGACTGTCTACGTGCTCGCAACATTGTAGCAACGTTGAATTGTAAGACGCTAAAGGGCTGTAGCAACGTTGTTGCGCGACATTCAGCAACTGCAAGACGACGTTCCGACCACATTTATTTTTTATACCAGATTATAAATATTATATTACCTTTTCTGCTTCTTATTATTTTTTTGTGGTCAATCTCTTAATACTCATACACAAGATGAACATGTAACACTTTTTTTAAATACTGTTAATCATTAATTGTTATTTTTAATGTAAAACCAGCTATGAAACTTTAAAGAGGAAAAATGCCATACAAGTTCATATAATCCAACTTTATTAAAACATTGCATACATATAATTACACTACAAAAGAAGGGGGGAAAAAACGTTAATATAGAGTATATTAATTATATTAAGCTCAAATATAATAACGATATCTGAATAGGCCTTCTGAAAGTAATATAATGAACTTAGCATTAACTTACACCAAACCCGATCGCAAACGACTCGGTATGTGAATCATCAGCTATTCTGTCCACTCAGTGTATTCAGTTTATTAGCAGAACAAATAAATCTCACATTAGACATGAAAATTGAAGGTTTTGTTTGGATATTTACATATCTTATTTATCTAAAAGAGAAGAAGAATAACGGCCCAACGGCTGTTCAAATTTAAAATGCGCTTCGGAACAGTGACGAGAACATGTTGTACAATGGTTGTCCATACAGCCTAAGCACAACCTTCAGCGATGGTCCTGAACCGTGGTTGAATGGCAACATTGTGACAGCACAGTAACAACCTTAACGACACAATGTAGAACCAACAACCTTTTAGCCATGTTGTTACAACGTTGCTAAAAGGTTGGCTACGTTGAGGCAACGTTCTGTGTTTGTTGGGCTGTAGATACCTATCTGTCCCATATTATATTCTTTCAGGAACGCTACTTCAGTATGCTATCAGTCCCTACCCGGCTATCAACTTTTGGTTCCCAGTTTATGTTTTAATATATATATATATATATATTTTTTTTAACTTTGCTACTCATTTGGAGAGTTATACTGAAACAAAGGACAACTATGGTCACGTTATTTGCATCATGTGACCTTCCATAGTTCTTGAGGCCTAACCATGCAGCTCCACCCTCAAGCAGAGCTATTTGAGGACAGAAGTGTGTTGTTACCAATAATTACATTTGCTAGGAATCAGAGCAAACTAGACAAACTACCTGTATCACCGGCAGCCCTGATTTACCAAACCATTACAGTACTTTTCCAGAGCTCTGCTGAAATGTGAGTGAATGATTAGCTGAATAATTCATTTACAATATAATGAATCATCCAGTGCTCTATTAAGAGGTTTGTCAGAGGTGAAGGAAGCTGGACACAATTGTATGAGGAGGAAAGGGGGAAAGAAGGCATTGTATTTTTGTCAGTAAGCAGAAAATGTCCGCCAGCTGCATTTCTTGTTTATTGTATCTGACACAGGACGTTATTCCATGTAAATATGTGCCAAGTTACACGGATCTCTTTTTTTTCAGCGTCTCGAGCATGAGCGGCACGTTTATAAATTTAAAAATAAGTTTTTAAAAGGCAGGGTTTGTAGAACGTCTTTTAGCTCGACACGCCGTCGAATAACTACGACTAAAATGTTTTAATAATCGTATTAAATGAGTATGTTTTCCAGCTGATGATGAACGATGAAAACATTGACAAGTTTAAAGAGTTCGAGCATTTAAAGCGGCATGTGCTTAGAAAAAAAAAGTTTGTTTGTGCACATCAATTTACATTTACATTACATTTAGTCATTTAGCAGACGCTTTTATCCAAAGCGACCTACAAGTGAGGAAAACAAACAAGCGATTCTTCATGAATTGGCAAATAGACACAGGAAGTGCTCACAAATACAAGTTTCATACATTGCTCAGTACCATAAGCTAGAGTAGGAAGGGAAAAGGGAAGGAAAGGGTTTTTTTTTTTATGAGGGGATCAAGTGTTCACGGAAGAGATGACACTATATCAATCAATAATCAATATTGTTACATTATCATTATAGTGCTTTTTGTGAATGCGCCTTAACCTTCAAGTGAATAGTAAAGTCCATACTACAATTGACCCTTCGCACAGTTTGATTGACAGGCGTTCTAACCGATCATAACCACGAATCCGCCATTTTGTCAAAGCAGTCAGGGGAGTTGGTAGATTAACTTTGGTGAACTTGAACTTGAAAAATCGTGTACTCACGTCTTTCTGTGCTTGAAACAACATTCCTTCTGATGTCCATTCATGTTTAATTGATGCTATAAATGAACTAGTATGAAGAGATGATCGATTCACGAGCCGATTGAAGGAGCTACAGCGATCTGTCACGACACATTAAACAGCCACTATACGGTATTTATTGTTTAAACTTCTTTACAAAAAATTGATATATTAAATATGAAACTGTTTCATATGTCTCTCAACATATTGTCAGTGTCCTCTTTGCTCCAGGATGTATTTTTCACTATGTGAGAACATGTGTGGCGTGAGAGTGCATGGCTTGTCGGTGCAAAGCAACAGTAACAGGTCTTTGCGAAGGGTCAATTATAACGATAATGACTCGATTTTTTTTTTTTTTTTTTTTTAATTTTAAGAATGTAGGGTCAAAAACTCCATTGTGTGAATTTAGTTGGTTATGTAGCATGGCTCACAGTCCCAGAAGGCAATTTATTATGCAGCGTGTGGTTTTAGTTCCGATGAATCCTCTTTGCTCAAGCTGTAAAGCATCAACATCCCATGGGTGAAAAAAAGTCCTTCTGGGACTCATTACTTTGACTGTCCAGAGAGTAGAAGTGGAGAACATTTGTTCTAATAGATGTCTATGTCGAAATTCAGAAGTAACATGAATATAGCTGGAATAGAATGCTTCCTTCATGGACATACAATAGACATAAATATTCTGAAGAATTTCCATGCCAGTTAATGTATAACAAATGGGTTACTGGAATCGGGGAATATATATTCTTTGTTTAAAGACTTATTTAGATTATTATTCAAATGTTTAACTAATAGAACATACAGAATGATAGCTAAATGAAATTAGAATGTAGTAGAATATAGAATGAATGGTAATAATGTAACGTTTAGGTTGAACTAGTCGTTAACTCTTTCAGTTTTCTTTTTATGATGTGATTCAAACAAATACTTTAAGAATTTTCCCTGAATGTGAAAGTATCAGGTTAAAAAGCATTTAATGTGTCACATCTGTGTTAGAAAATATTTCTGTCTGAACGTCATAAATCATATCTACACGCTGACATAAGGATAGATAAGCGCTCAGATTTCCTTTAAAAGGACTTTGTGTATGTGTGGTGCATGAGAACTGGCTTCAGGCTGTCATGTGATCTATAGTGAACACAGCGTGGAGATTCTCTGATTTAGGAAGTCAAAAAACACCTTAGCAACAGCACACCGACAATTGTCCCAAATGTCCGAATGGTGGCATGGTGCCCAGGTGCTCAGATTTGGCCCAAGAGTTTCTATAACCCCCTAAACAAAGGAAGGATGTGTTGGAAGCGTTCACACACAGAGCACCAATCACAACACAGCACATTTTGTACTTTTATCTCATTGGCTGAGCAGGCTTGATTCAGAACAGAGTGAAACTTTATTAAACAACAACAAAAAGGTTTTGTGGTATAAACATGAAGAACATGTGCTTACCGAGAACATTTGCAAATGATAAACTAAACAGTCGGTCCAGGAACATGATGATAAAATACTAGAAGATAGATGGCAGCAGATGCGGGCAGGGAAGGTTTAATATAGAGTGAATATTTCATCAGTTGTGGTGTGTAGATGGACTGTGATAAAGCACTTCCAGAAGTCTATATATATATATATATATAGATAGCAAAACACACACACACTATATAGATAGATAGATAGATAGATAGATAGATAGATAGATAGATAGAAAAACACACACACATATATATATATGTATGTATATGTGTGTGTGTATATATATATATATATATATATATGTATATGTATGTGTGTGTTGAAACCTCTATATATGTATTGAAACATACACACACATATTTATATATATATATATATATATATATAAAATGTGTGTGTGTGTGTGTGTTTCAATATATATATATAAAATGTGTGTGTGTGTGTGTGTGTTTCAATATATATATAATTAATTATGTGTGTATATATATATGTGTGTGTGTGTGTGTGTGTATATATATATATATTATATATATATATATATATATATATATATATATATATATATATATATGTATATATATATATGTATATGTATATATGTGTGCTTCAGGAAAAGAAAACTTCTGGAAGTGCTTTATCACAGTCCATCCGCTTTGACTATATATTATTCAGAAAATCTATTAATATTTATTATAAATTTCCCCAGAAATTCCCAAAGATCAGGCAGAGAAGGATATGTATGGGCTATAAACATAAAAATGAAAAGGAATATATAGATATTGAAGAAAATTGTATATACAAATGTACGAATTTATAGTTATTAGACTTGCATACTAAGTCTATATATTGTTGCTAAATCATGTACTGTACAGCTGGAACACTGTATTGATCAATCAGCATCCAGGACCGCCGAAAGGATCCGCTTCATAATATTATTCTGCATATTAGATGAGTCATGGTCATAAGTGTCTGGGTCATTCTGTCATCTCAACCAGAAGAAATTTTTGATTTTGTTAATAATATAAACATAATAGTGACGACAGCCAAAATATTAAATGCACCAGATATAATCCATTATTTTGTAGAGGCGGTCAAATATCAGTTTTCACCTGAGATTTCGAGCCAAATTAGAGGGGTGTAAAAATTACTTTAGAAACATGGCTGCATCATTGTTTTATTTTTACACAAAGAATGGTAGGTCTATTATTTAAATCTAATGACTTTAGCAATCTTTGTTTCATTATATGATTACATTATGTTGGATTTCTAGTTTCAGTGTTATTTGTTCTTCAGACATTGTTCTTTAAACACAATAACTATATCAGCTAGTTTGAACCATTGAAAATCGGTAGAATTCAACAATTTGAACATGGAGCTGCATTGAGATCCCCATATCTATGGGACTGAACTACATAGGGCCTTGAAAATAAAGATTTCAAAAGGAAAGTTTATTAAGAATGAGAACCTAGAAGGATTTTAAGATATCTTGAATACGTTTAGAGTTACAGGCATTCGAACCTTGGAAAAGGAACATTTGTGGCAGAAGTATGTTCTATGCAATCGAGTTAAAAGAAAAACATGACATAAATATCTAGTTTAAACATTATTTGTTCTTCAGATATTCCTCTTTAAAAGGAAAAAAAGTATCAGCTATATGAAAAGTGACCCACATTTGGTTTTTGACCACTGAAAATGTGTACAGTTTACTCATGGAGCCACATTAAGAGCTCCATATCTTTGGTATTGAACCATCGAGGGCCTTTAAAATGAAGATACCAAAAGGAAACATTGGATATTAAGATATCTTCAATACTTCTTGAGTTGCAGTCATGCAAACTTGAGACAAAAAAGTCCTTTTTGAACAGTTACCATCAGCATATAATGACAAAAAAGATTGTTAAAATCAACATATTTTACTAATAGACATTCCAATCTCTGTGTAAAAAATGAAACAAGGATGCCTCCATCTTTCTAAAGTCAGTTTTACCCCCTCTGCAAAATTGTGGATTTTATGTGACATTTAATCATTTGTGTTTTATCACTATTTATGTTTGTATTTATACAGAAAAAAATGTACAAAATCAAAAATTTGAGGCAGGGAAGTTTCCGACATTTGGTTGATTTGACACGGGATGACTGATCTGGACACCGAAAAACACCATACAGGTCATTTAAAAAACGTGAACTTTGCTGCTATAATTGCTTCTGCTCTTCTAAATGTTTTCCACTGGATGCTCGGACATTGCACAGGAACTGTTTTTGACTGCAAAAGAGTGTTAAAGAAGAAGACCTGAATTGAATAAATCTGTTTTACAGTTTGTCAGCATATGGAGGCTTTAATCACAGAGAGGGAATGCAGGTCCTGGTCCTCACTGTGGGTCAAAGCATGAATATGTGATTGTTCAGTGCAGTGCATGTGGAACCAGCCCAAGAATGTTCTCATCCTGCCCTCAACTCTCCAAACGCACGCTTCCACCGAGAGAAAACAGTTGAAATAAGTTAAGTTGTGACTGCCAGGAAATATCTGCACAATGTTGCCATCTGCAAACCATCGAGTGGCAGGCGGCATCAAACCACGAGCGCTGATGACGTAACAACTGATTATTGACCAGCTTAAAAGCTCAGAACAGTTTAAAATGAACATCAACAGCATTAATAGATTTTCTAATCTCATGCTCATATCTCTGTTTATGACAGCTGTGAGCATCAGATGAACTAACAACACAAGCAAACACATAAGCCGATGCCAACATCTACTATGCGGACATTTATGCTTCTGATGATGGAGAATTAAACAGACTCTTGCAGTCTCTGTCAAACGTTAACCCGAAGGGTCCACAGAGATCATTTTAGATCTGTGAAAATGCCAGAATGCTTAAGGTTATATGGGCATGCGGTCAGGGGCTTTTACAAATGCATGGCCCATCTTTTGATGTGGGAGGCTGCAGCTCTCAGCCCTTTCAAGGCAGCAGGGTGTGAGCGGCCCCTGCTATGACCCCGACCGCATTAAGTTCAAGACCGCCCTGAGAGCGCTTGTAAAAACACATTTCTGAGACTGCAGTTAGGGGCAGCTGCCTCCTCGCTGTGAGCCTGTAAAATCCATTCTGAATGGCCGCATGTCAACCTATGCAGAACGGACACGAACAGACTGAATCTCTTTTCTTGACATAAATGACTGGTCGGTCACCCGAGGTGGTTTTAATAGGCTGCTTAGGAAATATCACAGTCTCTTAAACTTCAAGATGTAGGGACAGAGAAGATAAAGAGATATTTGTAAATCAGTCCATTATTCAGATGTTTCATGGTGTACTCGAAAATTATTTCAGCACTGTGGCATTGAATTTCATTGCATTAGAAAATAAAATATCTATCTAAGTGATCCTAGATCTTTTCTCAGACTTCAAACGTCTCTCCAACAACTTGGTCTCAAAGTGATTTTTGTTCAATTTTACATGAGAAGCACAGGTTGATTTGCTTGTGATTGTTATCTTTCTTTAAAATAAATGCCACTTGATTTGATACTTTGATATTTATTTATTCATTTTACCCAAAAAGGAAAATTCTGTCATCATTTACTCACCCTCATGTTGTTCCAAACCGGTATGACTTTTTCTCTTCTGTGGAACAAGAAGACAACATTTTCATAAATACTACTTGGGGTCAATATATGTGCACAAGAGTATGAACAAAATGCATTTATGAGCCTTGAGGTACAGGCAGCTGTGATGATGTTTTTAACCTTCTCGTCCTCTTCGTTTAGGGGTCACACTTGGCTCCTTCGTGGTCGAAAGTAACCGAAGCCTAGAAATGTAACTTTTTTTTTTTGATCAACTGATCAAATTGATTTTTGATCAATAACATTTTAATTTAATTATTATTTAAAATTTTGATTAGTATTTTATGATATTATGCAATATGTATACAATTTTTATTAGCTGTTTTTCCTCTTTGAAAATGATACACTTTAAAAAAAAAAGTTTTTATTTTTTAAAAAGCAGTATTCCATGTTAAAATAGAGAAAATGGGTTGATTAGTGTCATCTGGTGGGTGTAAAAAATGAAAAACGTACGTAATGCCATGGTGTAACCACTAGATTCATATACATTTCTATAGGAAGTGGCATAAACACCTATTTTTATTAAGTTGTGGATTTGGATTTATAATTAGACATTCTTAAAGACTAATTTTTGTCAAGGATTTTGATTTTTTTTTTTACATGTTGATTTGAAGTGTCAGCTTTTGCATTAAGTTTGAGATGCTACTCACTGCAGAGCCATAACCTCCAGTTCCCCCCTCTCTGACCTAGTGTGGACATGATGGGTGGAGCTGTATCCCCCAACCACACCCTAACCCCAACCTTAACCCTATCTCTCCACCCATTAAACAGGTTAAGCTCCGCCCTTGAGCTCCAGAGAAGTCTGCTGCAAGCACCACTTGTTAAGTTTACTACACTCAAACCTGAACACAGAGGAGGACATTTTGTTACAAGTAACATCAAAATTCAATAAAAAAAGTAACAAAAATAAATGGGTATGTTTTATCACAACTTGTTATTTTTAACAAATATCAAAATTAATATCCATTTTCGCGCTGTACATTATGATGTTATGCCTAAATTCTTTTTTTAAGCGACTAAATTGTTTTAATTTTAGACAAAATTGTAAAAAATAATAATAATAATACTTGATTATTGGCTGTAACATGAAAATTGTTTTATTGAATTGGCCAGAATTTTATTGGTTCATCCTTAATTGATATAATAGGAGTGTGGGACACATCACCTTACTGTACAAATATTTGCAAACATTTTCTGCTTTAAACTTAATCATGGTAACACTTTCAGGTTCATTAGTTAAACATTAGTTAACAAAGTGCCTATGAGCAATACATTTGTTACTGTATTTACTAATCTTCGTTAACGTTAATGAAAATACAGTTCTTCATAGTTTGTTCATGTTAGTTCACAGTGCATTAACTAATGTTTACACGATTTTAATAATGCATTAGTAAATATTGAAATTAACATTAACAAAGATGTGCATTTCATTATTAGTTCATGTTAACTAATAAATATATACTATATTAATATGATATATATATATATTGTATTGCAATATTAACACTTACTGTAAAGTGTAGCCTTAATCATTTATTATTTGTATTGTATGATTTTACACCATGGCATATTCTTTTTTTCAATTGTGTCAATTGTCATAGCATTAAATGACGAGCACTAGCGCCATCTGCTGGGGATAAGATGTTGCTACTCCACTATCCTGAAGAACTTCTTTTAAAAAAGCTATTGCATAACACCAGCATTTGCATACATTTTTTTATTTATTTTCCAAACAAAGAACGCTGTATACATTTCTTCCCCAAACAACAACATGAACTCAAATGTATGCCAAGGATGTCAAACTAAAAGTACTTCATGCTCTAAAAATTTTTTTTTTCATGTTTTGGATGAAGCGTCTATGAAATGCAACTATCAAAAACTGGGTCCAAATGTACAACTGCCAACTTATGTTTTTGTCAATATACATTTTCCAGGTAGTTACTCTATAAAGTGATGTAGTATGTACAATCCCGAAACATCTGACGACCAACACAGTAGTACAGACCAGTGACATGACAGTGTCATGTGAACTAAGCCATCACATTGTACTGGTACACAGTGGCAAGATGCAGTCATGTTGGTGAACAAATGTTGCTGCTACAGGAGTGGTGTGTCAGAAAATGCACTTAAAATCTCTTACAGTTCTGCGAACGTCATTGGTCAAGTCTGATATTAAAGGACAGCGCCATTGGCTCTGAAAGCCACCTTCCGACAGAATCTCTCATGAAGCACTCAGTACGATTTCCTCATGCCGTTACCGTTGCGATATCCATTTTGACTAAAATTTTGGCGCGTTGAAGGCAACGTCTGAGTCCTCTTGACTCAAAAAGGACTCAACATGTAACAATGAAATGATTGTGTCAACTGAAAGGGTGAGAAAAAAAAACAAATCCACACTGGTTTGACTTCCATGGCCCTCCCACCCAATTCCCAATGATCGACCCTGGTCTCGTTCCCATACAAAAAGACAATAAAAATACAAATCAAAGCAGCCACAGTTATTGAGGAGCCAGGGCTCCAGAGACTATTTTACTCCAGATGAGGAGGAACAGTGAGAAAAAGAAAAAAAAAAGGAGAAACAGGGAGAGATAAGAGAGGATGAACCATCAGTCTGTCACGGGTCAGCTTGGACCCTCGTGTCTCACAGGATTCATTTGTGCTCCTTCGTTGGGGCGAAGTACAACTCCATGGGCTTGTTGACTTTCCAGTACTTCTCGCTCACCAGCTCCAGGGAGAAGGAGCCGTTCAGGACCTGTGCGGGGAAAAGGGAAACTGTCATACTGAAGAAATGCACATATGACATGTTTATAAAAATAGGAGTCAAATGGTATTCATAGTTTTCATGTGATGTATTGCCTGTATTTAGTGTGCCTTATCAATAAGGTGTAAACTAGGGCTGGGACAACACATCGAATCTCGATTCACGACGCAAAGAATCTGGAGTGATTCTGATATTTCCAGATGTATCGCGATTCTCTTTCGAGTCACTTTTAAGCTCAGTTTTTAAAAAGCAGATGCCACTACTATACATACTTTAGAAACACTTGTACACTGCCTGCTTCCAGTTCCTTTACCCACACTACTTAAACCTAAAATAATCATTAATGAAGTTCGGGAAGTTGGAAGCGAATTACAAATCTCGGACCATAAAACATTCTGAGCTGAGGTGCAAGTATATTTAACCACTTGCATGACTCAGCCGAACGCACGAGCACTGTCCAGCAGTCTTCTTTGTGAGCATTTGAGTGTGTGTAAAACTAAGCTCAGAATCGATTCAATCTAGAAAATATCAGGACTGATCCAGATCCATTGTGTCAATCGAGAATCGATGTATTGTCCCAGCCCAAATGTATACTGAATTTGTTTTTTTAACATCACTGTCTTTAAAAGGGACAGTTCACCCAAAAATTGTGTCATTTACTCACCCTCATGTTGCCCAAAATCGGTATGAGTTTCTTTCGTCTGTTGAACAAAGAAGATATTTTATAGAATGTTTGTAACCAGACAGTCGACTTCCATAGTATTTTTTTTCCAACTAGGGAAGTCAATGAGTGCTGTCAACTGTTTGGTTACACATATTCTTTAAAATATCTTCTTTCATGTTCAACAGAAGGAAGAAACTTGTATGGGTTTGGAGTAATGACAAAATTTTGGGGTGAATTATCCCTTCAAGCCACGAGAAGCATTTTTCACGTGAAATATTGTGTTGGGTGCCGTATACGGATCACAAGCCCGAAACTGTTCTTTTTTTGTTTGTTTGATTTTTAAGGGGGGGATCTAAATAGTCACAGCTTGAAAGAAGAAGATGGAAAATTGGCCGGGCTGTGCTGCAGTTCTAGAGAAGTTTTGCCCTCCAGGTCACATGACTGAAAACTATTAATTAACTGCATTAATTGAAAATTGGTGTAACATCCAAGCAGCGGCATCAGATGTTAAATGTTTATCATAGCATTTCTCAAAATACTTCTAATTTAATTGCTTGACCATATTGTGCCGTCTTAGATGTCTTTAGTAGTAGAAGTGGCACCAAACTCACTGTGAACTGGTTGTTCGCTGTAGGGATGTAGATGGTGTACTGTTTTTCACTAGCTGCCTCTACATTGATGGGGCTTCCTTCTCCGTTCTTGCGCATTTCCTCCAGAGCCAATCTGACAGCCAAGTATTTGGAGAGGTGGTCCACTGTGGCGTTCCCCGAAGTCTTGATGTACCTGGAAATAAATTCCACATTCAAGTTCGAAATAAATAAAATGAACAACAACAAATTAGTCAAGCAAAACTAATTAACTACATGTATGTTGGTGAATAGATTTACAGAGATGTCCCACCTTGTCTGTGCAGCGTCTTCTTTCTCCATCAACGTTGGGTGAGGGCGGAACACCAGCTCAATCTCGCTGGCCCCGTCCAGCGCCAGGTCTCCTCCTCCGTTTTCAGTGGCATTGTCCATGTCCAGTCCCGAGTCGTCAGAAGTTTTGGTTCGTTTGATGCTGGGCCCGGCCTCTTGGTTACTGTGCACTGATGCATTGCTGCAGTGTGAGCTGTCCCCATTGTCCTCCGCCCCGCTGCCATTTTCGATCTGGTGCTTCTTCCCCCGCTGCAGTCTATAGCGCCCCAGGTGGTGGAAGTGGGAACACCGTAACAAAAACAGATGAATTAAAAAAAAATAAAACCGCAAAATTACCATTAGATAATCAGTCCCGTTCACACCAAGAACAATAAAGATATAGCTCTAAAAATCGAACAGCAGTCCACACCACAACTATGGCAATACAAGTACAGAGAAATTATATAGTCGGAATCACTTTTAGAATGATTTTGTTACAGCTGATGAACAATAAATACAGTGACAGCCAATCAGAATTCATCCGACTTTAAAGAGCTCGAGCATTTAAAGCGACAGGGGACAAAACTGCAGCGGGCGCTTTGAATAAATCGAACGTTATCATCCACTGGTGTGGACCCAAATATAGTTATCGACTCGTAGAGTCTATTAACTGAAAAACATAATATCCAGTGAAGTTACAGTTGGTTTCGGCACATGATGGCAGAAAATAAAATGTATGGCAAAACTAAAAACAGCAAGCTAAAGCTTTGTGTCAATTCCTGAATTCACAGAAATAAATTTCCACATGGATATATATCAGCCATCTAACCTGTTCATAGCCTGAATTTTTAGGCCCTCTTCAATACTGTGGCTGAGCGCCTGCTGGTTGTTGTGCTTGCTGATGCGGGCCAACACTCTCTCCTGGTGGGCTTCGTACTCGTCTCTGCTGGGGTAGATCTTACTGATCAGGGCGTCAAAGTTGGGGTCTGGACGGAGGGAGCGCTTAGACACCAGCTTCTTCCTGCATGTTGGACACTCCTTATTCCTGTGAACCAGAGAAAATATGAAAATTGCAAAGTGACAGAGCAAATATACAGTTTAAAATCAGCATGAAACCATATTTCTCTTCCCTATGTTTCTGAAATTAAAAAAAAAGAAAAGTATGGTGTGATTACGGGTTGGGTATCGTTTGAATTTTAAGGATTCTGATTCTTAGCGATTCCTAATTTCGATTCCAATAATTGGCACTATCATGTATTCTTTCACGTCACAAACAAAATTTAATAAATCTGAGTACATGAATCCTATGAGTAACACAAACCCACCCCGATCTGAGTGCAGTGATGATGCAGTCGGCACAGAAGCGGTGCAGGCACTCCTTGGTGGTCATGGTGTTCTTCAGCATGTCCAGACAGATAGGACACATGAGCTCACTGTGTAAGCTGCGCGGGGACACGGCGATCTCCAGACCATCCGTGATGGCCTCCTAGTGGAGCACAACACCACAGAAGCTGCATTGAGGGTCTAAAACTGAACTATATATACCAAAACTGCTTCTCCAAAGGCTTTCATTAACACATGGGTTTTTAATCTTTTGAGTGCCACAGACCCCTATATGATAATCCTCATGTGAGGGACCCCAATCCTAAATTTCAAAAAGACTCCCATCTTTTAAAAACACCCATTTTAAACACTGAAAAATGAATCCTTTTAAGTTACAATTTTATATATATTTTTCTACTCACTATAGCAATGTACTGTTAATTGTATTGTTTTTAGTTTTTATCCAATTTTAATGAATAAAAAATGTATATATTTATTTTAATCCAATTTAATTTTCTCTAGACTTTTCCATGGACTCCTATGCGTCGCCCTGGACCCCAGTTAGAAAACCCATGTGCTAGGATACTGTCAGAATCACGCTCGAGAAACCTAAATATACAATATTTGGCATATGAATTTTCTTACCTGTGGAGTTCTCTGTAATTCATAGAGGCTAAGCTCCCACGTCTTGCTGAGGGGTTGAACCCCATTCGTCTGGACTGTCTGTGTCATATTCATACACTGTGACTCCTTCACCTCTGCGAAGAGAACATTACTGACATATTGTGCAGAAAATATGAAAGTCTGATATGATGAGAGACATATTCAAAACAATAACCGCATGTTTTATGTCAAAATTCATGCATGATGAATTATTAAAAACCTCTCGAACGCAATCATTTTAGGACAAGGACAGCAAAGTCGTTTTCATCCCGATCATCTCTGACAACTGACATCTGAGGGATGTTATGGTCTGATGACGCTGGTTTAAGCCGAAAGCTAGCGCGTGATTACGTCCGTTAAACTCTACGCATGTTTACTTCCATCAAAAACTCTGCAGTTTTCTGTTTCGCTTTAGATCATCATCATACTACAATAAACAATTCATCTGTCTAACCCTGCAGTCACAGAGCTAGCAGGCTAAAATTAGCTTCTGGAGGCACTTATAACTCTTTGTGTCAATGAATAGACAAAGCACCTTCCTGTACGAACAAAGTGTCTTTTGAATGACTGTGTCTGCTCTCCAGCAACGGACGGAGTAAAAACAAAACAAAATAAACGGAAGAGAAAAAAAATAAGGCGGAAAGGTTTTATCTCCTGCGCTGTCATGAAAACGTAGTGCTAACGGCTAACTCTCTCTGCTAATCCAGATGCTGTTTTTACAAGCTCCATTAAACCAACTTTGATCCCAGTGTCGGCGACAGTGTGACACATAAAACCTTTTGCCCTAATGAAAACATCAATCTCGACAGCTAGGGAAAAAAATCTTTCTGTTAAAACGGAGCTGTTTACATACTTACATTTCAATGTTGTGAACACTCTCTCTCTCCTGCCAGCGCGTTCTGCTCAGCTCAATATGGCGGATTCCGTTGGGCCCAAATGAAATCTGGGAAATGTAGTGTTTTTCCAAAAACAGTCAGTTTCGCAGTCATCCACTTCAATAACGAGCAAAACGACGATATGAAAATACATAGTTTCTTTTTCTTTCCTTTTCTGTATATGTTCAATTGCATAAACTACGCGTCATGTTCTTAGCATATGTATATAATAATGTTTAACGAAAATGGAAAAAACTAAACTACAGTTTTTTCTGTGTATGCTAGTCCAGCCACCCGTCCAAGCTGTTTCCTGAGACGCTCGGATACAATACACGACCCTATAAGGATAAACGGTGAAGATGACCACCGGTTGTGACCACGATAGCTTGAGTTTTAACGTGATTAGCCTTTAAAAAAATTAAAATAGATTGTTAACAAGATGGCGTACAACTTGGTTTATTTGAATAGCATTATAAGGTAGAACAAAACTATGAAAGTCCATTTCCGCCACATAAGAAAAATACGTAATGCTTTTGTAAATAATGATGACATAAAAAGTCACAAATATGAGATACTAAGTCGTAAGTTTGAGATACGTGGTTTCACAGACGGGTTTAGACTAAGACAGGATTAGGCCTTAGTTTAATTAGGACATTGCTTTTATAAACGTTCCATTAAAAAACAAAAAACGGTATGTATCTTGACATAAAACAATATTGGCAAAAAAAAAAAAAAACTATTTATTTTATATTTAAAGATGTGCCAGTGCAAGGTGCTTTCAGTTAAAACAGCTCAAACATGCATTTTAGCACTGCAACTGAAGAAAACACGTATAGTGATGCATAATTAGGCTAATCATTATCAAAAAATTGTTTTTCTTCTTATGTGGAAATGGGCTTCCATCTACAAAACATATTGCAAAACTTAACTTTAAAAAACTTAACTGCAAACTGTGCCTCTAGGGGGGAGTAGAGTAATAAAATACGCCTTTTGGTTAACCTGTAAACTTCTTTCTCTTTCTTTCTTTTTTAAGGAGGATTCATTCTGAGTAACAAATTGCATGTGTAAGTCTTTGCACATCATTTTGCTCTTCTTTTTTTAATTGTAAGTAATTTCAACTAGATTACGCTGAATTCATGTTTATTTTCTTCGTTTTGTACTTTGTAGACGGTCCCTAGACTCAGAGTAATCGAGGCTGATTAAAAGAAATATAAACTGCGATGTAAGTTTTATTCCACGTTCTAAAACTATTCAAATAAAACAATTTTTATGTCATCTTGCCAAATCATTAATCCATTGATGTTTCGATTTTTTTTTTTTTTTTTCAAAATAACATCTTCACGGGTAAAATACAAAGTTGTTGGAGATACATTAAAATTATTTGTAGCCTAACTACATTTAATAAACAAACAAAACAGTCTAACGTAAATAAAAAGCCCTATAAAAATGACTAAAATATTGTTCGTATGTTGACAGAGCTGAGAGGATAAGCGGGCGGCGCTGCAGTTTGAGGAAGTTTGAGATGCTGGAGTCACAGTTTATTTGCGCTCGTCATTATCTGACAGTCAAAACAGCCGCTGCGCTTTAGAACACAGTCGGACTAACGGGAAAAAATCCTCCGCTCCGGACCGGGACAAGCCGCACTGCACAATGGGAGCATCCTCTTCCAGTCTGTTGGACGAGAGTAAAATAAGCTACATACGAGGTAAACGGATTTCCATGTTCTCGAAAGTCTATATAGCCTACAAAACGGTTGTAGATTTTTTATGTTTAAAGTTTAGATTAATGAGCATAACTGAATGGGACTTGGTCTCGTGTACTCTTTATTTATCCATTTTGGATTTTATTTTAAATGAAAATTCAGCGTCTTACCCCCAAATCAATATTGTAGTTATTGTTGGCAACTTAACTCCAAGAATAACCTCAACTTTACTGAAACACATCAGATACGCATTTGACTGGCCTATAGCGCAGGAAATGTCATCGGTTTCATGCCGTGCACAGTTTACCACACGCCCACCACACCTTTAACCCCACCTATCATCAGTTACCCCACAACCGAATGTCATGCAAGAGCTCATTTTAATAATCTATGTCACATACATAAATACAAAGTTATGAACCTTGAGAAAGAGTGCTGTTGTTCTGAAAATCTGCATGTTTTTGATTTGACTCTAGGTGCAAATTTAGCTTAACTTTAGACACATATACACATAATAACCTTTAACTATGTGTACATATATACGTTTCCGCCAACTGAAAAAGAAAGGGAAGATTATTGTGACTTTTTATCTCAGAATTCTGACTTTTTTTCTCAGAATTGTGAGATTAAAAAGTCAGAATTGTGAGATATAAAGTCAGAATTGTGAGACATAAAGTCAGAATTCTGAGTTATAAAGTCAGAATTGTGAGATATAAAGTCAGAATTGTGAGACATAAAGTCAGAATTCTGAGTTATAAAGTCAGAATTGTGAGACATAAAGTCAGAATTCTGAGTTATAAAGTCAGAATTGTGAGATATAAAGTCAGAATTCTGAGTTATAAAGTCAGAATTGTGAGACATAAAGTCAGAATTCTGAGTTATAAAGTCAGAATTGTGAGATATAAAGTCAGAATTGTGAGACACAAAGTCAGAATTGTGAGACATAAAGTCAGAATTGTGAGACATATAGTCAGAATTGTGAGACAAAGTCAGAATTCTGAGTTATAAAGTCAGAATTCTGAGTTATAAAGTCAGAATTGTGAGACATAAAGTCAGAATTGTGAGATATAAAGTCAGAATTGTGAGACATAAAGTCAGAATTGTGAGATATAAAGTCAGAATTCTGAGTTATAAAGTCAGAATTGTGAGATATAAAGTCCGAATTGTGAGACATAAAGTCAGAATTCTGAGTTATAAAGTCAGAATTGTGAGATATAAAGTCAGAATTGTGAGACATAAAGTCAGAATTCTGAGATATAAAGTCAGAATTGTGAGACATAAAGTCAGAATTGTGAGATATAAAGTCAGAATTCTGAGTTATAAAGTCAGAATTGTGAGACATAAAGTCAGAATTCTGAGTTATAAAGTCAGAATTGTGAGACATAAAGTCAGAATTGTGAGACATAAAGTCAGAATTGTGAGATATAAAGTCAGAATTCTGAGTTATAAAGTCAGAATTGTGAGACATAAAGTCAGAATTGTGAGACATAAAGTCAGAATTGTGAGATATAAAGTCAGAATTGTGAGACACAAAGTCAGAATTGTGAGACATATAGTCAGAATTGTGAGATATAAAGTCAGAATTGTGAGATATAAAGTCAGAATTCTGAGATATAAAGTCAGAATTCTGAGATAAAAAGTCACAATAATCTTATTTTTTTTCAGTGGCGGAAATGGGCTTCCATACATATACACGTACTTGTGTGCACGTTTTAACATTATATTTAAAAAGAAACACCTGCATGATATTACATTTAATTAATTTCTGTAATGACTCTTCCCTTGAACCTTAACCCACCACGAAACATGTCCCTATCCTTACCCGTATGCCACTTAAATAGCAGCAAAATAGTTTTGCAATATACAAAATGAACATGTATGTGCACAACTATTTTTTTTGACCTAAGCTCAAAGTAGTTTAAGACACCTAATATAAAGTGGCATCGTAACTTAAAATGTATGTAACATGGAGACTGTAATGCAAAGTGTTACTACAATTCCAGATTCAGTTATGCATTCTACGGCTCTTTTGCAGCGCTATCGGAATCGCTGATATACTGCCTTTGTGAATGCTCTGAAGTGTGTATGTGATTTCACTGGAATGTCACACATTCTGAGCGCATATACTGCAGAGAATGGGTTTCCTTCCCCTGATGGGGAGCACAGCTGTTTCTGCATAATGGGGATTGTTTTGCTCTTATTTCATCTGGCCAGCAGTGAGCAGGAAGTATTGGACCAGAGTGGAAACTCATTCCAACATTCACTTCTCTTTATTGTTCAGTCTATTCAACCCCATTTGTTTGCTTACTAAAAGGAATGAGAATGCTGAATAAAAAGGTTCGCGTTGCCTAAATTCTGCATAAGTTAAAGAACTTGCATGCGAGATTCAGTTTATAAGAAAAGTGTAATTTAATAAATTGCACATTACAGAAATTATAATGTCCCAGGTTGCAGTGATATTAAGTACACCTAATGCAGCCGGACAGATAAATTGACTATGATCAAAGCAGAATGAAACACTATTATAAAGCGGACATATAGTGACATCACATTCATGTGGTTCAACTTGTAATCTAATAGCAGAATAGGAGTTTAGGTTATAAACTGAAACAGAAAGGGCTTCAGTCTTGGAGTGAATACCGCCCTTGTGCTCCAAAAACTCAAGTTATTTGCCACGTCCTCTTGGCTTTTTTTTTTTTTTGGGCCCTGGCATGTATTTGCTCAGTGCTGTCCAATGTATACACTTGCAGGTTAAATGAGGACTCGGATCTCTTCAGGGGTTTATGCTGTCGTTAGAACGCTGCATGTTTGATTACATTTGTTTTCTGTCCCATAACAGTTATTTACTTGCTATTAAACAGTCATCATGTAGACAAAAACATAAAAAATAAGCATAAAACAGTATAGGGGTGTGGGCTGACGTAACAGATGGTAAAAATCAAAACAACTCCAGCATATAAAAGCTGCGCAGAATGTGTCCTTAATTATGATGCGCTATTCACCACTCCCTCCTCCACTAAACTCCTAAATGATGTCATGGGTTTTTGGCAATAGCTAGGATTGATTTAGCTGAGAGGGGCCTGATGTGCTCTGGACTCTCCTTCATATGCTATAAAGTGACCCATATGCTGCTGCTTAGCACAACTGTGAAAGCCAAAAATGTTTTGTTTAGCTTGTTTGTTTCCATAAGTGGTAATACTTTTTATTCATTCTTAGTTAATGATATCGTCCATTAAATATTATTAACAGATAGAACTTTTGATTTTAATAAAGTATTAGTAAGTATTGAAAGTAATATTCACTAAGTTTAATAAACGCTTCAGAAGGTTATATCATTGTTCATATTAACTATAATGCTAACAAATGGATATTGTAAAGTGTTTGCCAAAAGAAAAGCATACACTGTTTTTAGCATTTAAAGGCACGCAGTAATGATTAGTGCTTCTGCAGGTGTGTAACATGTACATCCAATCAGTGCATCATTTTAATATGAAATATGACTGACCAGGTAATTATACATTTACACTCCTAAAAATAAAGCTTCTACAAGGCTATTTTTGCAAAAATGCCATATAGAAGAACCATTTTGGGTTCCCAAAGAACCTTTCGATGAACAATTCATAAAATAATTATTTTTTAGTGTGAAGAACATTTAAATAATCTAAAAAACAAAACAAAACGGTCCATTATAAAGAAACTATCGTGCAATGGAAAGATTACATGGATGTTAAAGGTAAAGAAGCTTTATTTTTAAGAGTTGTAAAATTTCTATGGTTATGTATAATTATCACCTGTCAGTCATTGTGTTTGTCTTGTATTTAAACTCCCTGATATGTTCAGCCCCTTGTCGATTCTCGAATATGATTTATGTGGCTTGTGTTGGATTGTTTTGCTCCAAATCTCCTGCATATTTGTTTAGTTTATTAATAAAGACTGTTTATTTTGGATTGTCCTTCTTCCTCGTGCTATCAGTACAGCTATCTTTTCAACTTTAGAATGTCATCCTATAATAAAGTCAATGTATTAGTCACATAAAAAGATTAAGCACAGTATTACATTTTTAAAAAAAAAATGGAGAGTCTGAACTGTTGACTGTTCAAATATCCAACATTTGACATCACCAGATTAATAGATGAAGTAATGCTGATGAGATGCAGTTGGAATCCAGTTTGTGTTGCTGTTTAGTCTTCACAATATTAATCCACATATATCATACTGTTTAATGATGGTATTACTTTAAGTGGATCTTGTGTTCTGGTGGTCTCAGCACAGTTTTAATACCACCATATTCTGTTCCCACTGAGGTATGATGGTACCTTGCCGAGTTATTTAACTTGGGCAAATTCCTCTAAAAGGAATCAGTTGACACAATCATTCTGTTTTTCAGCTGTTACTTGTCCTCTTGCCTTTTTAATGCCAGCAACTCTGGCATTAGTTGATAATTGTGCAAATGTAAAATCTGGATCCACTTACCTAATGCAGTTGTTTGAGTGCTTGAAGGAACCAACTGAGCTTCACATCGAATGTCCTTTGGCACTTACCCCGAGCCCTTCATTTAAAGTTGTAGTGAGGCTCTAGGGGAATGGTCATAGTTCACACTGTTCTTTACTTGCCATGTGGGAGGAAGATGTGTAGGGAATTCCTTGACAGAAACATTCACTTTTCACCCGTTCCATATGGTGAGGTTCAACATTTTTCAGCATTTCCCACTTGAATACAATTGTGTCCAAACACCTTGAAGACATGCAGATCGCCTTATCACCATCTTTATTAGAACACATTCCTACCACATACTGCAGAACTTTGCTTACAAATTAAGTACAGAAACGGACAAGAATTGATTCATTTAAAGAAAATAAATAGGGTGCACCAATAAACACCTTTTTGTAAGAAAAAGTCAACGAAACTAGCCACCAGGGGTGTCCAATCCTGCTCCTGGAGAGCCACTGTCCTGCAGAGTTTAGTTCCAACTTACCACAAAACACCTGCCTGGAAGTTTCATGTAAGCCTAAAAACCTTGATTAGTTGGTTCAGGTGTGTTTAACTGGGGTTGGAGCTAAACTCTGCAGGACAGTGGCTCTCCAGGAGCAGGATTGGACACCCCTGCTTGCCACCAAGGTGATTTTCACAGTGTTGCAAGGTGGTTGATAGATGGTTTTTCAATACATAAATGTTTTTGCTTGGCAGTTTGCGAGTGATTGCTAGGGCATCGGTAGGTGGTTTATATGGATTTATATATAGTTTTTAGGATGCTCTGCATGTTTGAATGGGAATTCTAGGTGGATTTTTAGCTTCTAGTTTCTATATGTTTATGTGTTTATTTATGGTCCTCAGGGTGTTAACTCAGGCATTGCTAAGGTGTTCCTTCCATCCGTCCATCCACCCAACCACGCACCCACCCATCCATCCATATCCATCCATATCCATCCATCTCCATCCATCCCCATCCATCCAAACCGTTTTCCTCTGTAGGGTCGCAGGGCTGCTGGAGCCTATGCTGTGGTGTTTTTTATGGTGTTCAAGGTATTTTCTTGGGCCTTGATATATGCTAAAATGTTGTAGGTGATTGCTAAGGGTTTTCTGGGTGGTTATTGTTCCAAGACAAAAGAGCCCACCTAAGTCTTTACGTTAGGTCCTTCCTTCAGTGTAAATCTAAAAGATTATTTTTCCATGTTTATAAACTTCCACGCAGGTGAAAATCATAAATTTAATCGTTTAGAAACATAATGACACACCTCTTCTTGACAAGCCAAATATTTTGAGGTATCATTCATATATGCAGAAACAGTGTTGGACAAGACGTTAAGAGGTTTTGAAAAAACGTCTCTGGTGTGTTTCTGCTGTTGGAGGAGTATTAGTCTATCATTTTGATTCTGAAAGGAGGAATGAGAGAAAACCTCCAGTGGAAATGAGCTCAAAAGGCTCTGACTCACACCCTCACAGATTCATTTCATGATTAGTCACACACTGACATACTCAAACAAAACTGCTCCATATGTCACTCTGTCACATCTTCACCACACTTTCATTCTGAACTGATGAAGGTTTGTACCACAGCCTCAACACCTTGTTTCTAAAGGGAGTTAACAGAACACCATAACAATTTGAGTGAATAGTTGAATTGAAATTTGTCTTTGGTATTTAGTATTTGAAATGTCTCTCTTTTGCTTTAATGAACTGTTGACCTCAGACCTGATGATGATGTTCTTCAGCGTGGTTTGAGATGATCCAAAGTGTATCTTGTATTGTTCATTTGCATTATTCAGTGTGGCCCCAAACTTGTCTTACTGAGTGACCAGCTTGCCACATTGCAGTTTGGATTCAAAACAATTAAGGACTGAAGCAACTTCCTCATGAGCCCACATTGATAGAATAATGTTGTCCCTTCAAGACCTTCTCACTTTTTCTGGACCACACGCTAATTTTCAGTGTGGAATGGAGGGACATTGGAGAGAGAAAGAGAAAGAAAGCGCTACAATCTGATATGTTACTTATGGCGCTGTATTTGTTTTGGGGTGTTTCATGCTTCAGATCTCTTCTGCAGGCCAAGAGGTGATGGGAAAAGCAGGCTCTCTGCTGGTCATCCAAACTACTGGACTTATAACTCTGCTCTTATACTTTTAAACAAGCGTTAGGCAAGTGGTGTGGCCAGTAAAACATTGTAAAATGAATTTAAACAAGACAATAAAGTGTAATTAGTTGTAAAACTAAAATTGTATTCCAAGCTATTTGGGCTGCATGCTCACTTTTAAATATAAAGGTTCCAAAAGAGGGTTTTCACAGAGATGTCATATTCGGTTCCCCAATGAACCTTTCAGTGGTCCATTTTATATATATACATATATATATATATATATATATATATATATATATATATATGATAACCTTTTCCCACCATTTTGCAATGGAAAGGTTCAGTGGATGTTCTTCATGGAACCATCAGTGCTAATATAGAACCTTTATTTTTATGGGTTGTAGAAATATTTCCTACACCTTTTAACTTAAGCCATTTTAGGTACTCAAAATTATATTTTCAGCTGGTTCTGCCAAAACGTTGTTGCACGGCACTGAGAAAGCAACAGTTCAATGCAAACACTCAGTATGCTTAAAAATTCTGCATTTTACCGTCATTTTTATCGGTTGGTTGTCCTGCTACATAAATGTCATGTATTGGCAGCATCTCAGGCTGACAGCTATGAAATGTAGGACATTTTGAAATATGTCCATGAAGAAAAACTTTTACCAGTCCCTCTGTGACATCTGTAGATAGAGAATGGAAAGTGCTATTCTTTCCATTTTCTGTTTCAGATGGTAGTTTAAATCATTGGCCACATCTGAGGTGTAACGTTTCTGCTGAACCTTTCGCTTGATTTCACAGCTGCCTCGGAAGTTAGCTGCGCTTGTGTTTGCAGGAAATGACTTCATAAATAACAAATATGACATTGATGATTTATTCTACATTTAGACTTTGTTAGCAAATAATTGTGCAACCACAAGCAGCCAATGCAGTGAGGTTTTCTCATGTAGCTTTAGGTCGCATGATTGTGTGTTTGATATATTGTTTCAGATCAAAGTTTTGGTTGCCCAAAAGAGATTTGACATAAGGGTGGGTTACACTTGCCTTTCTTTCTCGCCGCTCTTTCCTGCATCAAAGGAGTACACATATGTAGGGCAATGGATAAGGGACATATAAAACAACAAAACTGAAGTCCCAGACACTATCCTTTGTCAGGATATCATGATCAGGGGAGAAACTGCAAGGGGGCTATTTAAAACCCTGTTTGTGTGTGGAGAGAAGAAGGGCGGTTTAAGACTTAAGTTATCGTACAGATGTGCACATAGCCATTCTGCTGTCCGCAAAACAGTTGAGAAAACACTCTGTATTTATGAATCGACATGGGAGACCCACAGATCTGCTTAACTCATCATTGGACACAATACATTTCATGTTCTGTTTATCATTGACCATCTGCCCCCTTATTTGTTGTTTGTCTGTTTATACATGTTGACATTAAGAAATATATAGTTTGAGGTCAGTGAGTTTTTTTTCCTGAAAAAAAACAACAACAAGGACATTAATGAAAAATTACAACTTTCTATTAATGAAAAATCCTAAAAATAAATAAATAAAATATCCTAATCCTAATGTTGTTTCCACAAAAATATTAAGCGTCTCTCTTTTCACCGTTAATAATGATAAGAAATGGTTTTGGAGCACCAAATCAGCATATTAGAATGATTTCAGAAGGATCATGTGACACTGAAGACGTGTAATGATGCTGAAAATGCAAATGACATTTGTTCTTTTAAAGTATAATAATATTTCACATACAAATAATTGCAGCCTTGGTGAGAATAAGAGACTTTCAAAAATATAAAAAAAAACTTGCTGACCCTAAACTTTTGAACAGTAGTGTATATGTATAAATACATATAAACCTCAATACATATTTTACATTTTTCTCTCTGTTTCCTTAACAGTTGAGGATTTATCTGCATCAATACATCCTGCAATTACAAGAGGCCTGTAATAGCACTGATTATATTTAATTACACCAATTACCAAGAAAGGCCCTCTGCCAGATTCTATCATCACTAGTAGCTGTTTGAAATCTCAGTCCACTTGCAGTCATATGAAAGGATGCCGAGAACAAACATAGACATTGTGTGTGTATTTGAAGATGTGCAGTAGATTTTTCCTCATTTGAATGCACTTCTACTCTCTTGTACCTCTTCATGTTTCAAGCCTGTGGAAGAATCAGTGAATTTGGACAGTGTGGTACAATATAAAAAAGTGCAGCACTATTAGTATCAACTGAACAATGGTATAGTACATGGTTAGGGAGGTGTTGTGGTATGTTATTTATAGCTTCTGTGTCTTTTAGAAGGTAAAATTTGCTGAGTTGTCCAAGATTTACAACGGCCATGCTCTTAGCACTAGCGTACTTTTTTGACTATCCTTGTGAGGACCAAATGTCCTCACTTATATTGTGAAATACTTTCACAACCCACTAGTGAGGACATTGACTGGTCCTCACTAGTTAAAATGGCTTATAAATCAACCAAAATAAGTTTTTATACAAATCTAGTCTTTTGTACATGTTTCTGCATGTGAGTAAGGGTTGAGTTAGGTGATAGAAAATATCATTGACGTGGTTTAAAATCAGTGGAAGTCTATGCAATGTCCGCACTAAGATAGCAAAACAAACTTGTGTGTGTGTGTGTGTGTGTGTGTGTGTGAGTCCTTACAGGAAACCACTATCTCATCTCTCTGCCCTCCTCAGAGCAGTTGTCTATTCTTTCACTCACTTAATTCAACTCAGCTCGTGTCAGTCCAGTTTGTACAGCACCTTTAAAAACAACTTTACATCAAAGACCCTGAACTCTTAATAATAAGGAAAACTCCTTTAAGAATAATTTTATATGGATAAAAGAAATGAGCCTCAAATAAGGAAATAATCAGAATTTCTATTTTAAAATAACTGATTTTGAGTTCCATTTTGTATTTTTACTTTAATGTACCATTTATTAAAGCTAACTATATGTATGATCAAGTGCTTTTTAAACATTTATTCCAAAATAATAACTATAAGAATGCAGTAACATGAGCATTTTTTTATACTTATCTTATTTTCTGATCATCAGTCATCAAAGCTTGTTATATTTGTACTGAGTTTATAATGGGCCGTGAGAATCAAAAGAAGGAATTGATTTTAGATTTTTTTATAATATTACATCCAACTTTACTCCTTTTTAACTCAGGAATTGTCACTCCAAGAAAAACAGAATATTCTGGTTGTCCCGTCTATCTTCATATTATGAAATTCTTAAATTAAATTAATAATCAACCCAAAATTAAGAATTAAGTAATTTTATAAGAATCTGTTCAGCACAACAACAGTTTATCTTTTTTTAAAGCTCCAAAACAAGACAACAAAGGACCATACAGTTTTGCTCAGAATTATTGGCACCCTTGGTAAATATGATCAAAGATGACTGTAAAAATAGATTGTTTATCCTTTTGATCTTTAATTAATAAAATTAGCAAAATTCTAACCTTTCATTGAAGGAAAAGAATTGAAAGTTTCACATTATGAAATAAATATTTTTCTCCAAAACATGTTGGACACAATTTTTGGCACCCCTAGAATTTTTTTTATGAGTGAAATACTCTGAAGTATATTCCCATTCATATTCACATTTTTCAGCACACCAGGGGGATCATGAACATGAAATTGTCCAGCCATGACTTCCTACTACAGGAGTCTAAACAAGA
The DNA here is from genome assembly GCA_037194245.1 of Opsariichthys bidens. Classification (NCBI taxonomy): domain Eukaryota; kingdom Metazoa; phylum Chordata; class Actinopteri; order Cypriniformes; family Xenocyprididae; genus Opsariichthys; species Opsariichthys bidens. The sequence continues at coordinate 7,539,357 of CM074295.1, forward strand.
GGAAACACAAAGGCCAAATTCCCATAATCATCCATCACAATGGGTAAAAGCAAAAATATGGCACTGATGTGAAGCAAAAGATTGTTGAACTTCACAAAATAGAAAGTGGCTTTAAGAAAATAGCTAAAGCATTGAAAATCCCAATAATTAAAAAGTTTCAATCAACTGAAGATGTTTCAAATCTGCCTGGAAGAGGATCACAGCCGGAGAATTGCAGAGATTAGTTGAGTCTTGAGTCTCAGAAAACCTAAAAAAAAATAAAAAAAAGATCAAACAGCACCTACATCCCCACAAGTTGTTCAGGAGGGTTTCAAGAAAAATCCTCTGGTCTCATCCCTAAACAATCTCCAGCATATTCAGTTGTCAGACAAGACTGGAACTTCAAATGGGACCGGCTTCTATGGTCATATGAAACTAAAAAAAGAGCTTTTTGGCAGCAAACCCACCAGATGGGTTTGGTGCACACAGGGATAAAAAGTACCCCATGCCCACGTTTAAATATGCTGCTGGATTTTGTATGTTGTGGGCCTATTTTTCAGAGGTCCTGGACAATTTATTCAGGTTTTTAAGTAATGTCTTGAACAACTCCACATGATGATGACAAGGTGCCAAAAAGTTTTATCAGGTGAGATCAGTGATGGTTACTTGATACATCAGGCTCACAATGAATCTTTACTGATAAATATATTGTTCCACTTAGACCTCTGATTAACACTCATTGTGCAGAGAAGGCGGCACACTGTTTCCCCTAGTTTACACGCAACCATCGTGTTGTCAACGTGTGGGGCAGGGCTTTTTCTATAATTCATTTCCTATAATTCTCCTATCATGTTCTGTGAACATTTTAACACAGCGATCACAAAAACAGACAGGAAAAATCAAATATAGTTGATGAATTATGTATATGATGTGTGTCATGATGAACTGTATGTCTTTCTCCACCAACTTTTCATGAAGCATTTCTAAGGATACTGATTTGTAGAAGGCAGCTGTCTGACTCTGAGATGGCAAACTGGAACATGGTTTGTGTAACATTAGCAACACAAAGGCTAATCATATCAATTACCGTTATGTGTCCGGTGGGTACAAGTTTACAATGACTCTCTAGTAGTTACTAGAGAGTTACTAGCCTGTAACTCATGTTTCTTACTGATCCAAGTAATTAGTAATTCCTTGTGGTAATACTTCAGTCATTACTAGTGGGTTACCATGAGCTTTACTTTAGAATTAATTATACATTATGCATTATTATGTACATAGTTCTCTGGGAGGTTTGACAAAAAAAGTTACTGATTAGCTAATGGTGAACTCAACTGAGCACTAGTACTTACTAATTTATTAATCAGAGTTTCTTGTTAGTTAATAGTAGTTACTAGAGTGTTAATAATGAATTACTCATTTGTTTCTGTTTAGTTATTAATGAAGGATCAGTAAAGTGTTACAGTCCAGAGTAGTGGAGAGCGATACAAAAAAACATATTACCATTCTGATACATCGACTTGTAGACGACCCTGTCTAATGTGCACTGTAAATGAAGTATTATTCAGCCACTGCCAGTGGCCAAGCAGAACTCCATCCAGACAATCAGAATTCTATACTTTTTACTCCTTGGCAGAAAATAATATTTCCAAGTAAAATCAAAGGATATTTTCCCTTAAAATCTTGGAAATTGGAATTCAAGCCCAAGAGTTGTTGCAAATAATTTAGGTTGCACAGTGGAATAGTGCAATGGACTCAGGCCTGCAGTCTGTGTCATGTCATATTGGCAGTGCAGTGAAGTGGTAAAGATGGCACAATCTTCTGGAATGAGTCACTGTCTGTAAACTCCCTCAGAGAAGAGAACAATAATATGTATGATCTGTATTAACTTTGACAACTGTCACGAATCAAAGCACATGAAAAGTACATATTGTGATTATATATCGTTATTGTAAAGTACAATTTCTTATATTGTTATAACTTTTGTCATATTGCCCATCCCTTGTATTGCATGCTTCAAAAGCTCTTACTGATTATGGAAAAATATACTAACATTACACCACTATTTTTGTATATAAAGATGTGGCAGAATAGTATGAATTTTATGCTAGTATGCTGTTCACAATAAATAGGTGTAAGAAGGTGTTAAATCAACTGTTTTAATTGTTTAAATATTTAAATATTATAAATTAATACTGAAATAAATGTAGTATCATGGTTCATTAGAATTTACTGCCTGGTTCTTGGATCAACAGGGCTGGTGTAATTCTGGTACTAATATTTGGTTAACTTGAAATGTAATATAAAATACCATAGTACACTTAGGATTATAGTACTTTACATGTGCTTTAGTGTGTTAGTCAACATATCAAGATAAGTGTACTTCTTTAAAGCATGACTAAAGATTATTAAAACTTAATTTACTTAAAAGTAAAACTTAATTTGACAAACTTTTTAAAAGCGTACTGAAGTGTCTTAAGAAATAGTCATGAAAGTGTACTCTCTTTAAGTACACTAAAAGGGTTAGTTCACCCAAAACGGAAAATTCTGTCATTAATTACTCAGCCTCATGTCTTTCCAAAGCTGTAAGGCCTTCGTTTATCTTCGGAAACACAAATTAAGATATTTTTGATGAAATCCGAGAGCTTTCTGATCCGCTATAGAAAGCATCATAATTGCCAATTTCAAGGCCCAGAAAGGTAGTGAAGACTTCTTTAAAATAGTCCATGAGACTACAGTGGTTCAACTTTAATTTTATGAAATGACGAGAATACTTTTGTTTTTTTGCGCACAAAAAGTATTCTCGTCGCTTTTTAAAAATTAAGGTCGAATCACTGTAGTCACATGGACTATTTTAACAATGTAACAATGTCTTTACTACTAACAATGTCTGTATGATGTTTTTTGTTTTCTGGGCCTTGAAGGTGGTAATTGCAATGCTTTCTATGGGCGGTCAGAAAGCAAAAATAAAACATTCCGAAGATGAACGAAGGTCTTACGGGTTTGGAACGACATGATGCTGAGCAATTAATGACATTTTTCATTTTTGGGTGTACTAACCCTTTAATATTGTATTATCTTCAAGTACAGATTTGAAGTAAACTACAAGTTAATGGCACTTTTTTCACAAGGGTAATCTGATAATTCATGTGTGTGTAGGCCGGACAGAGGCTGAGCTGAAGAACTTTAGTCCTCATTACAGAAGGCAAAGCTGTGTTGCCTTCTTTTGCCATCTGAAGGATGAGGTGGAGCAGCACAGAGCAGGACAGGCCCAGCTCCTCAAACAGAAGGTGAGAGCATATATATTACCGATTACATCGAGTGCGCTCTCACTCACAGTGTTAGTGTTATCTGATTTATGACGTTATGTGTCTTACTCTCAGTGATTCTCGTATGTTTCACTTCAAGGAACCTCCGCAGGCCTCAGAAGTCCTGTACAAGGACAGCATGCCTTACTTTGATGACAACAGAAAGTGGAGAGAGAGATTTGTCGTGGTCCGCGCTGACTATAGCCTAGAGCTACATGATAGCCAGGAGGTCTGTAAATGTTATCTTTGATCATTGTCATGCAAAAGTCACTTTTTATGATAGAACATGCTCATGATTCTGTAATATTTTGTGCATCCAGTCTTATACAAAGGGAACCCCTGCACGCTACAAACTCCTGCCAACAGGAGGTGCTGTGTTGACCTCCGAGGAGAAATACACTGCCATCGTAGACAAGGCCTTTCCTGATCCTAATGGTGAGTGTTTCTCTAGTTTTACATTCTGAACTCTCTTTTCCTGTTGGAGTTTTTGGCTGCGTCCGAAATCGCACACTCTTTTTTGAATTAAGAAATTACTTTGCGACTGCTAAAAAAGTACATTCTACATATGTAGATATATATAGATAGGTATAGATACATAGATAGATATGTAGAATCTACTTACGTACATGTAGTATGAATGTGTGACAAAAAACCGGCCAAAACTTTAACTGTCAAAATAATGTGATAGAATTGTATTCATTAATTTAGATGTAGTCTAATCTGGCAACACTGGTACTACATTCGCCATGTTGTCATTATCGTGTGACCTACTGTACCAGCATCAGTTGTGTCACTTCACTGCCATTCACAAATCCTCTCCTGTGACCTCATGGGATAGTAAAGTGTCCGTCGTATGCACACTTCAGAATCTCACCAGAAGAAGTAGGTCATCCGGGGTACTTTTTGAGTACTGTGAATTCGGACATTCTTCATTTGTCACATACTTTTTCACCCACTATATAGTAGGGAAGTATGGGATTTTGAATGGAGCCTTTGTGTGTTGTTCAGGTTCTAAGGAAGAGCCCTCCGTTCCTGTGGTGGCGGTTCCCGGTCCACTTCCTGTATACCTGAGACTGCCTTATAGACGAGATTCGTACTTCTGTTTCCAGCAGGAGGAGAAGCGGGCCCGCTTTGTCTCAATCCTGAACGACTGCATTCGTCATCAGAACCAAGGTAACAGATCAGACCTCTCAGAGTGCACTTTTGTTTTGTGTTGTGGCATATTAAATTCATGACTTATACCCACTGGGAAATATTTAATTCCTACAGAATTTCTGTTTACTCAATTTGAAAGTACTTCTTGAGTTCATTCTGACTAATTGTCTGTACAGCCACCCAAAATCAAGCCCACATGTTATATTACAGTAGCGAGGCTGATCAGAGGATACCTCAAGCTGCTCTGCTCTCTCACCAGTTTACTAATGTTTTCTGTGGTGGTCATGGTGATACACTAATAATATCCAGAATTGCAAAGCTCTCTTCCTGCGCACTTGTCGCTTAGCGGTTACACAGCCTCTGCAGGGCATGAAGCTGTGTGCAATAATCTTCTACTTCGTCATACTAACCCTTTTCAAGAATGCACAGGAACTTATGCACAGAAGCTCAAATCAGTGACATTTACATTAACAATACAAATGAACCAACTCACTAAAACGAATCGTCTTCCCAATCCTACTTATGTGTTTGAAGTGGGTGTGTTATTGTTACCTTATCTACAATACAGTGTGTCATTAAAAGTAGAAAAGTAGCGCTTTGTCGTGCTGTGTGGAAAAGTAAAATGTAGTTGCGTTAGTGGTGTTGTTGCATTTAATTAGCACCTCCTCAACAGTGAAAGTGAGATTGATTATCCCTTATTTAACAGTACAAGTCATTTATGATGGGTTTCTCAGTTTCCTCTTTTCATCTTAGCCTTGGATCATCATAATTCCAAGCCATTTCTGTGTCTTGTTCATTTTCCCTTTCCTTTTCATAAACCAGAAAAGAGAAGTTTCTGAGAGGCGCTCACATGATTCTTCATTACACAATCAATTCATCTGACAAAACTATTCTCTTCTCTCTATCTGCAGATTATCTGAAGAGTACGGCCTGTGAAGTGCAGGCTTTCCTGAAGGCCATTCACTTCTACAGGCAGGAGAAGGGCCACTATGAATCATGGGATATGCTGATGGGCCGTGACTGTGAGGTGGGCTTCCTTTGCACCATATTACTCACAAGCATGTTTTGAATGAGTTCCCGAAAAGCAGATGCCACTTCTTTTGAATGAAACAGATGAGTCATGGTTTTCTTTTGATGTAGTGGCCACAGAGATGAACAAATAGTCTGACTTGGGTGGACGTCATAGTGTGGTCAGCAGACTGGTGCAGTCAGAGGCTCAGTATGGACAGAGCGACTGGTCAAGGATTTAGGAGTGTCATGCTGTTAACATCCCATTTGTGGATCATTGGACTGTCATTTCATGCTTGACTGAAAGTTAAATATGTGCCTACATGTTCATGTTTTACAATATGATAGATGCATAATTTATTTGGATTTATTTGGATGCAAATGTATGACATGAGTGTAGAACAAATCTAATCGTGAGTGCCTTAGAAACATTTTTGTTCCTTATGCCAAAATTCCTCTTGTAATCTCCTGTTGTTATGAAATCTTGAGATCACATCAGGGTCTTTCACAGGATGTCCTGTAGCCACTCAAGGAAACACCTCTGCCTTCCTCTAACTATTGTTGGGACCCTAATTTGGTGGACAAGGTGTTGTTGTGTAAGAGAACTGAAAACAGACATGAAAAAATAGGCTATTTTTTGACAATCAGTCACTATCACAAAACAAATCCTGAGAAGATGATCGGGACCAACACAATAGAAATAGGTTTCTTGAGCACAAAAGGCAGAATATTAGCATCATTTAGAATCGTAAAAATCAAAAAGTATTTATGATTTGTAAAGCATATTTAGTGACACTCGATGACAATTGTTTTTGCCTGACCAGTACATCCACATAGGACTCAACTGCCACATCCGATAGACTGATTCACTGCTGTGACATTACACTAGTGATTCAACACTTTAACTGCTCCTCCATGAGTCGACACCATGTGGATATTTTTGTGTCTGTGACTCAGTCCGGTATCATTGCAACTCTCATTCTACCATGGGCTTCCGTAGTGACTCGCTTTGGCTATCTGCAGGTGCTGGCTAACCTGGTGATGGATGAGCTGCTGCCCTCACTGCAGACAGAGCTGTTGCCCAAACTGAAGGGAAAGAAGCAAGAGAGGAAGAGGGTGTGGTTTGCGGTCAGTAACATCAGCCTGCTCCTCACATCTATTCTTAGAACTTTGACACACTATGTGTTGAATGTCACAGTCAGGCAACATTTTGGCTGGTTCTGAATATATAAATCCATTGTTTTTCTGGCCTTCACACAATCCAAAACAATAAAAGTTTTTTTTCTCTTTCCGACTGTACCAGTTGGATGAGGTCACTGCTCTATAAAAGGACTTTTTGCCATTAGGCTACGTGTATACAAAGGCAGCTTTATGTTCATAATGAAGTGGCCACATTTAGGATGTTACTGTGTTTTCAATTTTTTCCCTTGTGTGGTTAGACAGTGGAAGCAACCTATGAGCTTGTACATCAACAACTGCGAGAAGGATTGGAGAGTTTGAAAAAGGAGTGCAGAGATGCCAACAAACAGCAGGAGGCGCTCATCCGCTCAGACATGGACCAGATTATCAACTCACAAACATTCCTGGAAACTAAATTGCAAGGTATGGACAGACAATCAGCGTATCATCCCTGTATACAATGTTCAGTTCCCTAATTGAGTAGTAAGATACTTTAAAAAAAATTAATACTTCAGCAAGGAGGCATAAAATTGATTAGAAGTGACAGTAAAGACATTTATAAAAAAAAATCTATTTGATGTAAAAGCTGTTCTATTGAACTTTCTATTTGAAAAAATCATGAGTCATGGTTTTCACAAAAATATTAACATACAACATGCAGCAAACACACAACACAACAATTCATTGTTGATTATAATAAGAAATGTTTCTTGAGCAGCAATTCATATTTGAGTGATTTCTGAAGGATCATGTGACACTGAAGACTGGAGTAATGATGCTGAAAATTTGCCATTACAGGAATCAATGACAATTTAAAACAGATTATTTCATTTTTTTTATAATATTGTCAGTATTATGATAATTTATAACAATAAAAACAAAACAGACTTCTTTCAAAACATAAAAAAAATCTTAGTAACCCAAAACTTTTGAAAGAAGAGTATATACAGTATAGAATAATGTAGCATTTAAAAAAAATTACGTAAAAAATTGTCCATCATAATACAAAAAATCATATTAACCTATTGTATTTCAAGTGAGAGCAATATAGTTTATTTAATATTTAGTAATGTTAGTGAATCATTTTCTCCTTTATATGCTACGGTCTCTTTTTGCTGTCATGAATAATGTGTTTAAAGCAAAATAATAATTGGCAACTACATTATAATTCTGTGAAATGAGTTATATTTTTTGCTAATGCAGTTAATGACAAAGAAATAATTTTCATTAAATTCTTTAAAGATACAGCTTTTCAATTTAGTCATACAATTTCATAGTTTTGCAAAGGCCCCAGACCTCTTCACCATAATAGCTATTAGCCACCAATGAATGTGTAAACAAATGGCCACCTTCAACCAGGCGCTTACTAAATTAAATATGACCATATTTTGATTAATGCATTTGAATATTTTTATGCATGTAAATGCAGTCACCAACACATACCAAATCTATCTTCATGTTGTAACTCACCCTTTTGACTGACTTACTGTTTGTGTTAAGCTTTAGTATCAGAGCCAGCCATGAAATACTGCTCCGAGAGCGTGGCTCCATTCCTGACCTCTATCCTGGAGGAGCTGATGGGTCCGGTCAGCGCAGGCTTCCAGGCCGTGAGGCTGCTTTTGGAAGACGAGCTGACCCGAGTCTGCAAGGATTTCCCTGAGGGGGGAGTCAAAGAGGAACTTCAGAGCGTAAGAGAGTGTAGAACATTTAGAAATATGTCGCAATATGGCTTTCTGGCATTCATGTTCTTAAAATGAATAATTATCTGCTGATTTCAACATTTCCTGGCCAAGGCTATTGCACAGCACTTGAAGGAAATCAGGTCAGTTTTTCCTTTGAGAGAGTGGAGAGTGAAGTGATAGACAGCAGAGCTGACGTGATTAGATCATGCTGGAATAACTATCATCTGAAGTCATGAACACTCTCAGACTCCCCTGAGTTCTCATGAGTCATGCCTGTCCGTTTGAAGGCTCTGCAGCAGGTGGGTCGCGACCGGATGGAGGACTGTTACCAGCATGTGAATGTCCTGAAGGAACAGCTCCAGGAACTCCGCAACCGCTTCAAGTTCTCCAACTCCACTCGAGTAGTTCACTGCACCCAGAATCAAATGCAGCAGGTGTGTTTCCATGCTCTTGATGGGGCTTTTAGACGTTTTATGTCGATGTAATGAAATACTTCATCAGACCTTCTGACTCAAGTATAATTGGAAGTATAAATCTTTTTCAGAAGATTTGTAGTGAATATAAACTACTGGAATCATATTTGTCATATAGACTGCTCCACCAAAAATTAAGTCAGTGGAGAGCATTGCCTCATCTTGTCATGAACTTTGGTTCCCCCTACAGGCCAAAGGAATATAAATGAACTGTGGCATGGCTGTTGTTTTTTGTTCCGCTCTTTTCAGTTGATGGAGAATGCAGTGTACACTTTTGAGCTCCTGCTTCAGTCTGCCTTAAAGGATAAACCTGACAAACAGGCCTCAGTCATGGAGAAAGCCAAGCTCCGTGTCCTCAAGGTTGGCTTTGCCCACATTTACAAAGTGTATACATGAATAATTCTAATATAATGTGACATAATCATTATTGAAACTTTTGCTTTTGCCTTTAGCAATTTGACTATGACAGCAGCACAGTAAGAAAGAAGATATTCCAGGACGCCCTGGTTGACATAACCCTGCCAGCCATCAAGAGAAACCTTGCCCCCGACTGCAAAACTGTACGCACTATTCATCTCTTGACGAGTTTGTTAAAAAAAAAAAAAAAAAAATCCCCTATTGTTGTAGTTGTGATGTGGACTCTGCTATTCTATTATATTTAGAACGATTTTTAGAACTTTATGGTCATCATTATAGTTCTGCTTCGTGTGAACGGACCTTCAAACTGCGAATCAAACTACACTGGCTGCGCTGTATGTATTTGAATTGTTCAGAAGAACTGACTCTCATTAGAGTCATTTGTTTGAGAATCTTTCTTCACAGGTTGCACTGTGCGTGTTTGTATCTCTGAAAAGAACTGACTAATTAGAGATATTCATTTGGGAATCAGACAACACCGGCTGCACTGTGTGCTTGATTCTGTGAAAAATGGTTCATTAGAGTCATTCATTTGGGAATTTATTCTGCTGTCAGGAAATTACCTTGTACAGTATTCTGTCCGCATAGGCAGAAGAATACGTAACTATTAACGGAACCATGGCATTTAAAAAAAAAAAAATTTTTTTTATGGAACTGATTCTGAATAAGAACCAGTTCTTGGTTCCCAACCCTTATGATGACCTCGGTAACGGAGAATATGTTTATATGCTGTGTTTGTACCAATTAAAGCATTTTTCGGTGAGCCTGTTCAGAATCATGATTTTGTTTGATATTAGGCTCCTGATCAAATACTGGGGTGATTCAAATTATTTTCAGTTGGTTTTGTTTGAATGTTGACTGTTTTTTCTCTCTCTTTGGCAGGAGCTTCAGAATTTTGAACAATTCATCTTTGCAGATTACACAAATTTTGTTCAAGTGGATAATATCTATGAGGACATACTACTCAACCTTTTGAATAATGAAGTCAACAAAGGTAAGCTGTTTTAGCTGCTCGTTTTGAGTGTCTAGAGACATATTAGTGACTTCAGAATACTCAACATCTACCCATTGCTCCATATGTTTGCTGTACAGTGGTGAGAGAGGCGGCCAGTCTGAAGAAGAACAACTTGTTTGCGGACAGTACTGACCTGCAGTGTGTTAGTCAAAGCAGCCTGGCTGACAGCCGTACGCCGCCCCTCTCTGCCCCTTCCAGCCCACCCCAAGTGCTGGCCTCTGTGGCTCTCTCTCAACAGAGAGAGCACAAGATCTCCTTCCCATCAGGAGGAACCGCCAGTGAAGACACCCTCCAGACGCATGATACTTCAGTCATTCCTACAGTGAAGATTACAGTATCTTCTCCAGAATCTGTGGAACCTAAATCACTGTTCAGTGTTGCTGAAAGCCAGCCAGATGTTCCGCCAACATTACCTAATAACTCATCTCCCATTGTAGAGGTCGCAGAGACCGATGTTTCCTCAACCAAACCCGAAACCATCATATGTGCAGAGGATTCATCTTCTCCACAACCAGAGACACCCTCCAGAGTGAAGGATGATGACGTTACAGAGGAATCTTCTGTTAGCTCACACCATGCAGTCTGTCTCAACTCAACAGCTGCAGAACGGCCTGTTCCTCTCTCCGATGCCTGTGAAACCGTAAATGTGGAGGCAGAGGAGGACAGTAAAGATGCAAGTACACCACAGTGTGAAATCAAAGAGGAATGTGTCCATACTGTCCAACCTGACGCTAGACTGACGATCAGTGCAGAAGTTCTCACAGATGTACGTGACACTGATGTGGACGCCAGTGTTTCCGAAGAGCACAGTGTGGACAACAAAGTGTGTGAGGCAGAGCCATCTAGTGATGAGAATAGTAATGAAACGCAAGACAGTCCTGCAGTGGATGCTTCTCCTGCTCATGACTCTGTTCCTGATGGTCCGGTAGGGGGAGCTGTTGCTTTAACATCAGAGCTGGAGAACCATGTCGGCATTGTGAACACAGATTCACCAGAGGAGACCGCTGACAGTGTGGAGGCTATCAGAAATCTCATCATGGAGGTCATCGAGGTAGAGGACTAACTTGTGCCCCCCCCCCCCCAATTCTATATATATATATATATATATATATATATATATATATATATATAAATAAATGTTACATCATAATCTATTTTGTATTATTAATCTAATTATTAACATTTAAAGTCTGACTTTTTGTAAAATACTTTGACTTGCATAGCAACCAAGTGCTAATGTAAACAGAATCCAGTTTTTTTAAACACTTTATATCATATTAACACAATGGTTGTTTGTACCTGCACAGTTTTTAAAAAATGTTGGACCATTTTTATTTGTTTTTTTAAAACAACGTGAAGCTATTAAAATTACATGACAAAAACTAGAAACTCTAAATTTTTAGATGGTACACAAATGTTTTTAGTGGACTAATTTATTCACGTGCTGTGCTGACCTGTACAGACAACTCATTCTTTATATATTAAATAACAGGGGATCATGCTGATTACTAAACAATTATTTTTTACCATGCTGTAGATTTTCTAAAAATGAGACGCAGTACCTTTGTACATATGATTATCACAGAGAGTCTGTTAAATAAATTTCCACGAAACAAAATCAGTGCATTGTTTTATTTCTTCTGTTTGCATTTAAGGACGATTCACATTAATTTGTCGAACTCCCAGGATCATTATAGCAGCAAAGGCCAAGATGTTAGGAGGCACATTTTGTGTCTGGAAATACAGAGCGGTCCTGAATTCATTGTGATAAATTAAAACTAAATGACAGTACTCGAAATCTAGACTTAAAAATGAACAGACATGCTACAGCACAATCAGAAACATAATCTAGTTAAAACGATTACATAAAATTGTAACAGGCAGCATTTAGCACCTTACTTAGTGTTATAAGACTCTTTTCACAGCAATGAATCCTGGACATGGTTAGGTAGTTATTTCATAAATATCTCTCTAAGAGGAATGTCTACTTACTTGTATATGCTATCTGACAGACACAGCGAATACTTTTGTTATACATGACAAGTAGTGCAAGATATTTTCTATAAAGTGAGTGATGCTACATCTTTATGAAGCGCGAAATGCAGTTTATGGTCATTGGGTTTATGAGAATTGGCTATATAATAATCCATTTACTGGCCGAAAGTACATTATATGTCAAGATAAAATAGTCAATTACTAACATTTTAGCTGATAATAATTTAAATATGAAGTGTGAACCTATTTAATCCAGTTCAGTGATGATACTTAACATTAAAGTGCACTCGCCAAAACCTAAAAAAACAAAAATAAAATGTATAAATAAATGAAGACTATTCTGAAGCTAAACTGTAACTTTGTCATTAGTAAGTCAGTTGTTTCATTGGTGGTATGTGGAGCATGCAGCACATTATACTTTACCTGTATGTGTGTCTCTCTCTCTAAAGATCAAAGTCCTGAACCCAAATTCTGCCCGCTGAACTACAGCGCTTTATATCTTTCATAAATAATATTAATACATTGTATAAGATAATGTAACGCATTACATAACGTAATAAAGCTTAGCAGATTTGTGTACATTCAAAAAGTCAGAAAAAACAATGAACTAAACATGAATATAAAATATATAACACATTTTATATTCATATTTGAATGTACGTGAACTACTAATTTGCTTGTTTATTAATCATTTAAAGTTGTTGAAAAGCATCACCAAGCATTTCACTGGGGTCTCGCCGTTCAATCTGCCTTTAAATCCAAGGGTGGGCTCGCATTTTGTGGAAAAGACTGGTTGCTTCACAGCGTTTGAGTTTTTGAGGAGATAAAAATCGTCTTGCAGCGAACTGTTGCGCAGTGCCTCTATCTGCTGGATCCGTACCCGTGGAAGAACGGCTCATCAGGACGAAAGCCGTAGGCAGTGGCAGGACGTCCTTCGGCTCCATTACTGAGGAAAGAGATTTGAATCGAGTGAGCGTAAACTCTGATGATCATGTTGCCTTTAAGAGTCACTAGATGGCCTTCTTCCATACATCAGGAGAGACCATATCATGTGCATATAGAAAAATCAATTTGTTAGATTCTGTATGCCAGTGCTGTACTACACATGAATTCATTAAGCTTGAACGTTTTTGTTCATTTAAATATGTAATATAAATTATATACTATAAATACAGCACAATATTTTATATATTTCACATGTAATTTCTATGAAAATTGCTATCTGGCTGGAATGAGAATGAGTTTTGATAGTTTAAAGCATCAAATAGAATAATTTCCATAAAAACCAGCACTATACATTTTGTACTATAAAAATGTTCTTATGAAATAATAATGGTATAATTTATTCAGCCCTTACATTTCAGTAGTACAAACTATTATTACTATTATATTTTTGGTAAAAACAAAATGTTTAATCTTTAATGAAATGTATATATATTCTCATATATATGGATGTTATTTAAAATAAATTTCATTTTGGTGGTGGTAGCGGTCCAAGCACACTGGATACATTTCATAACCACCAATAATGCTTAATTGTTACTATTACGTTAAATGACAAGTGAACAAAGCGAATATAATAAATGAATGCTTTAACAATATAAAGCCTCACAATCACAGAACAACAAAACGAAGACTGGCTCATCTTGTCTATAATGATATGAACAACCAGATATGTAAAAAAAAGAAAAAGAAAAAAAAAAGTTATACAAGTGTAAAATGAAAACTGCAATCTATATGTAAAACATTTACCTGCTGTCCGTAATACAGTTCGGGATGCATATTATCCCATGAAAGACTGCCAAATGCCAAAATTTCAATTCCATAAGCTCTGCATGCCAATGTAAGCCATACCTCCTACAGTACACGAGCCTCCCATACTGTATACCATTGCCCACCGGCAGCGTGCAATACAGGCTAAATGTAGTGTCAAGTTTCCAAATGATTTGTTTTCATAAAATATTTAAGTGAATTCAAAATATTCCTAAAACTTACATTATTCATGTAAAATATGTTTTTAATAAAAACAAAGCAACTAACTAAGATTGAATAAAAACAACAACAGTGATGTTTCATTTTTGAGTGTTCTGGATGTGCTGAAGGAAGGGGAGCAAAACAGCAGAGGTGTGACACGTTCCTGTCCTTCTCGCACCTCGTCAAGAATTTTACACTCATTCAGGGTGAACAGAGCCAGAAAAGTGCTGCGGTTCTAGAAACAAATTGGCCACTGGCTCTGTCTGCTTCCCTTTAAACTAACAGTTTCAGGCTTACGGCCTTTAAAATATGAGCTGTTTGCTTTGCCCCTATGTGCCCACATTACATTGTGTTGTTTTTAGCCTCATATGACCTCCAGTAATCAAATACAGCTAGCTCCTCTTAGCACCCCGACTCTCACACACTCTGCTGTCTAAAATATGTCTTTTTCCTATTGGCCTGCCAGATCTGTCAGGCTGAATTTGAACAGCGGGTAAGAGGGATTCATGCACGGATCGACGCCACCTGTAGGTGCTCTGAGCCTCTCGTTTTCGACTCCAACACCTAAATTTTACCTCCTCGCTTGGGCTTTCCTTGAAAGCAAGTTCTTTAGCAAGAAATACAAGAGCTTGGGATAAACATCTGCGGAGGGAGAATTTATAATGGAGAGTTATCAGGGTTAGTTTTGTGCTTCAAATTAGTATCACGACAAAAATGACACTACGAACTCAGATAAGAAAATTACTTTTAATTTATTTGATGATTTATCCCCGTCCTGCAACCGACCCGGCCTATGATCCATAGCGAGCACATTCTAGTCCAATAATGAGGCAGCCCGTCACCTCTTCCTGCATGGGGCTTCAAAACGGGGCAATAAAAGCTGAGTGGGGGTGGGATTGACAGCTCATAGGGAGACAGGTCGGCCCTGACGTTCTGGGGGGAAATGGCCAAAGGTGCCCGTAAAAAAAGACCCCTTTAACCAGACATTGTTTCATGGCTCAGAAGAGTGTGTTTGCACAGGAAACGGGTCTCGGCACTTTTATAAAAGGACGTTTCTCCTCCTTTTTTCCCCAAGTTGTTCTCCAGCCCGTGCTTTGATCTCCCGTTCCTGTCACATCTCCAGTTACATGCCTCTACCTTGGCTGTGTCAAATCAACAGCAGCCTTTTTTCCCCCTTCCTTTGCCTGATTGCGTCTCCACATCCCTGTTTTCTATTTTCCTCCTGCCTTCTCGTCCAAGCTCCCTAAGGCTTTAGGGACACGCAGCGCCGCATTGCTCGAATAAAGGCGGATTTGTCAGCCTGATGTGTGCACACAAAAGACACGCACACAGAACTGGTTTTCCTCTGAGATGTCAGAAGCCCATCTGCAGACAGTGTGTCCAGCTCATGCTCAGAGTGACCAGTTTAAGCTTGATTCAGCACATTGTCTCTAGGAATCAACAGGGCTCTGGTGATTATTATATTGGTATGTAGGACACAATATAATAATGTTGCAATGTATAATTATTCAAAACGATAATATATTGTGATTAGGACTGTCAAAATTAATGTGCTAACACAGGCGTTTAATTTTTTTTTGGTTTAACACCAAAAACGTTGGTGTTTTTTTAACGGAATTAACTTTCTTTTCCTTCATCCAAAATGCCCATTTTGTCAAGTATTCTCAATAACATAGTCTCAAATGAGTCAAAGTCTTAAATGAACGTAAAGAGTTGTGAGGAAATGGGATGCGTGTCAGATCCACGTCAGGTATTAAAGTGACAGCAGCCTAATAAACCTGCTGGAGTTAGTCATTATTGTTAATCAGGAAACAACAAAAAAGTGAAAATCACACATTACTTTTGACTGAATCACTTTTATAGCTTTAATAAAAGTGTACATAATTTATGCAGTGAAGTCAGTGAAGTAACTTTATTCAATTTCTGTATATTTCCAAGCTGTTCAATCAAATATTTAAATTATACTGTCTTTATGTTGTTTCTACACTAATTTGAAGATTAATTTGGAGAAATGTGAAATTATTAAAATATTAAAATATATTTTAAAACTTTAATGTTAGGTGTGATTACTCACGATTAATCAGAATTTTTTTTTGTTGATAGCACTAATTGTGATTCACACTTTTACACATTTGTTTCTCTTTCATCTGCATTGGATTTTGGTACTTTGAAATGCAGTGTATATTATGTATATATATTATATATAAACTTAATAAGTGTATGTTATATATACACTCTACAGTTTTATTTATTATTTGATGCTTTTTTCCAAAGCAACATAAATTGCATTCAAGGTTTATCTACAATAATTAAATAATGTAACGTCACTTTACACACACACTCTAGTTGATAAAAGTTGATAAGACTTCTATGTTAATGAAAGAAGTTTCATATGCTCACCTAGGCTACATTTATTTGATCAAAAATACAGTAATAATGTGAAATATTCATTTTAAATGTTTTTTTTAAATATATTTTAAACTCATGTAATTTATTCCTGTGATGGTAAAGCTTAATTTTTTAGCATCATTACTCCTTCAGAAATATGCTGATTTGCATAAGCTAATATGCTGAATCTTTACCCCAAACTTTTGATTGTTAGTTTCTGTAACAAAAATGTTTCACTATTGTCATCTGATAATCTTCTCATTAATGTTACTACAAGAAAATAAATATTTTGCTGGTAATTATTAAATTCAGCCATATAGTATGAAGAATGCAAATGACTATAATTAGCAAACTATCTGGATTTCATTTATAAATAAATTAAAGAATTAAACTGTAAGAATTATTCGATGTAAACATCCATTTTCGATACCGATAGTATTTTAGTGACACACAACACTTGATGGGAATCAAGAGTGAATCAAATACATGTCTTGTGAAGTCAAACCACTCCGATAGGCCTGCGTTCACACAAATCATTTCACAAGCGTCTTAAGTCAAGACTGAGACTCTATTTGATTATTATGGTAACCTCTGTCACTCAGAGCTGCCCACTCAAATTAAACCATTCATCCCAGGACCCTAATGTTGCCCCCCACCCCTCGGTGTATATTTGAAATGTATCACTTTACAAAAGAGCCGCCAGAGAACTTGCCCCTCCATCTGGATCCCCGCCTCTATCCTCACCCACATGACAGCGCGGCGGCACTCAGCGCCCCAGCCGTCAGTCCGCAAAGTGCCCAAATCCCCACCCAGCCAAAACAAACAGGCCAACGAGCGGCACATTCTCCACACAAAGCACACAGCGCATATTAAACATGTCCAGTGAAAGCAATCGTATCAAGTATGCCCTATCAGGGCAAGTTTAGACTACAAGAGTAAGCATGCTCTATATCAGAGTTGCTTATCAAACACAAGTGGTGGATCCATTTCCTCACAGATCAGCTCTTTGGCAGCCTGAGATGGTCA
The DNA here is from genome assembly GCA_037194245.1 of Opsariichthys bidens. NCBI lineage: Eukaryota > Metazoa > Chordata > Actinopteri > Cypriniformes > Xenocyprididae > Opsariichthys > Opsariichthys bidens. The sequence continues at coordinate 7,556,956 of CM074295.1, forward strand.
ATGTGAGCAGTGGAGTGGATGGAGAGGTACGCATGTGTGTCTGTGTTTGTAGAGGAATGTAGACAATATATTTGACTGCATGGGACTTAAAAGGCATGTTTATTTTTGGGCCATGGAGTGCCACTGACAGAGAGGAAGGCGACGTCAGACAGAGTAATATTACTTTGTACTTTTTTTGAACAGCTGTAATCTCATTCTTCAAATGATTAAACAACTTAGAAATGCCAAAAATACATTTCAAGTGGAAAATTTTAAAATGCTGTCCTCTGAAAACCCCAAATCCAAACTGGTGAACTCAAAGCGATCAACAATATCAATGGCCTGATGGTCTGTGACCAGCGTGAGAAACGGACCTTCACTTGCCCTGCTTTCATTACACTACATATTCGCGATTTTATGCCCTGCCAACCATATCCAAAATATTTGGATTTTTGTGATGCATTAAAGATTGCTGCTGATTAAAATACATCACTGGGGTAATATAATCTGTACTGTAGATGGTTACCATAAGGATGACTTATAAAAGCGCCAAAAGCCTCAGAACTGCTTGAACATTATGTTTCATCGTATGACACTGTTTTGTAGCAAAAGTGTATTCCGAGGTTTGGAATGACATGTGGGTGAGTAAATGACTCTTTATGTTAATGAGCGCTGTTATGATTGGCTAACCTTCATCGTCAAAATGTAAGCCATATGTTAATGTGCTAACGGTTCTGACATTATTAATTTGAGTTCAGTATTTATTTCAAAGGAATGTGATATGTTTCCACGATATGAACCGTATAATAAATATGGCGGTTCGCTGTTCAAACTGTGGTAGCATTATTCTTTTATTTTCTTTGTCAGGATTTCAATTAAAAAACGAATACTCAAAAACTCTTGAAACTTTGCACTCACGTTGGAATCGTTGGCCATCAGGGCCGAGCAAGAGTTGACATAAGGGGGGGGGTCATGGGGAGCTTTTTTTCTATGAATGTGAATAACAGAATAAAGGCATAGATCCAGTTCATTTGTAGTGCACTGACGACATAGTTTCATATAATTAGTTTAATAATTAGGTTACTAAAATTATAAAAAGAGCAAGACAAGTACTTCTGGAGCTCCAAATGATAACATCACACTCATTGACCTATGTCGCTGAGAACAATGTTCTCAGACATAATGACTTGCTTTTATTAGGTATTACATTTAGATATATAAGATATTATCAAAATCTGTCACAGTTTAGATTTTATTTTTTGTTTAAAATGTTGTTGAATCTTCTGCCTCAACTAACAGGGAAGCAGTGTCCAACTGATCCATTGATCTCAGTCCGCCTTGGGTGTGTGCGAATAATACTTTTAAAATGGTACAACCCTAGTCCATTGAATACACTCTATTTGATCCCTCAGAGCCTCATTTTTATTACTGTAAAAAAATAAATAAATATGCCACTACTCTAAATATGGGCTGGTGAGCTGGATGATGACGGCACTGTTTTTAGTTGATTAGACTAATTCGACATTTCATTATTGACGAATTTCACAAAATAAACACTTGAACAGAGTTATTAAACTGAATTGAATCAGCACTGAACTGACTTCAGCTAGTGACACTGCAGTCAACAGTTGAGGTCAAAAGTTTACATGTCCCTTGCAGAATATGCAGAATCCCTTGTTTGACCTGAGCAGATAAACTGAGCTCTGTTCTTCAGAAAAATCGTCCATGTCCTGCAAATTCTTTGATTTTCCAGCATCTTCTGCATATTTGAGCCCTTTCCAACAATGACTGTATGATTTTGAGATCAATCTTTTCACACTGAGGACAACTGAGGGACTCAAACACAACTATTAAAAAAGCTGCAAACATTCACTGATGCTCCAGAAGGAAACACGATGCATTAAGAGCCCGGGGGTGAAAACTTTTGAAGAAGATGATGTGCAAGTTTTTCTTATTTTATTTAAAGATCATATTTTTTCATTTTGTACAGCTACAAAAGATACTTACATGTTTCCCAGAGGACAAAAAAGTACAATTTATCCTGTTCATCCAATTCACATGCAAGTGTATGTAAACTTTTGAACTGTGTTATTTTTATAAATTCAGCCTTTTTTTGTCTTGTTATGTGAAATAGCTTATGCAGGACAGTTCTAAATAAAAAATAACATTCAATTTTCATGATCCTTCTTATTTTGTTCAAATGACTAACATCTCTGCATATTCTGCAAGGGGTGTGTAAACTTTTGGCCTCAACTGTAGAGCTGCTTTACAGCAGATTTGATCTCTATTTGCATCAGTGATTTTCCTGTTTAACACTGTAAGGCTGCTTTGAAACAATCTGTATTGTATAAAACGCTATTATTTAAGAAAACACATTTAAAAAATCCTTTTACATTTGTATTTAATGTGAGAGAAGATGATGAGGGTAACAGCTGGTCACTCACCAGGCGCTGAAGTCTCCATTCTGAGAGTGGAACTGGCTGTAGAAGTCTGGACTGAGGCCGGGGCTCAGGGGGCATCATACCGTCTGTGCACACACACAAAGTATATAGAGCAAACAAACGTATGAGACATCGACCCAGCAGAGCCACTTCCACCCAACAGCTCTTCTCATTTATCTTCCTGACAACCTCTCACTATGACAAGCCTTTGATGACACCAACTCGACGGACGATCAAGCCAAAACACAGCATCGCAACTCTCGTGGAATATCTGAATCTAAAAATAAGGGTTTTAACTTTCCATATCTGTCAGTTTGTGGAACAGGATGTCAATCAAGTCATGTCAGGAGACAAGAAAACAGTGAGTGTCTTTTGTGGTCTCAACCATGTTCTTCTACGGGGTGTTTTGGTGCGTATGTGTGGTTTCTAACCAGTGCTGTAGAAGAGATCAGGCTGCTCTAGGCCGTCCGGGTCGTCTCCATACAGGTATGGCTCTGCATCCTCCATCTGTCTGCTTTCCACCATCTCCAGCCACTGCGAGTTATGCCAGCGAAACTTCTCACTTTGGATCTTCTTTCCCCACTCTTCATCGTACTCCTTTGCAGAACACACACAAACACGTATATTTATTTGCCTGAGATGTGTTAGTCCCCTCTAACCTAAATTATACCACACAGCTGTGCAAATTCATGTTTTTAAGTTGTTAAAACACGGCTGGCACTCAGTATTTCAGCGCCAGCTCTACTTGAATTGCCCATAAGAGATTTCCAGTGAATATCTGAGAGGGTCCCATACACCGTCATGCCTGGCAATCTACCATTTACCGTTGCACAGACTTCTAACACCGTCCGGACCCTCCGCAGCAGATATATTTCATCCCACAATGAGGGCTTCTGTATGAGCAGGTTTTTCCTATAGGCTGTGGCCACTGATGGAGCCACTGAGAAACAGACTCTGGTTTAATCCAGTGAGGTCAGTGATTAAAGGTGCAGAGCCCACAGACTGGGTGGAGTGCCACACACAACACACGGGTCGCCCACAGCCGTACGCTTTCTGCCCAGCCTGCACTTTTGGTGAGATGGGGAATCAGTTGATTTTGTGTTTTTGGATTCTTTTGCCAAAGCATGTCAAGTGTGTCAATCTGTCTACCTCCGTCTTAATGCACCTCTTCCAAAGAAACGGTGATGAATTAGAGCTTTTCTGACAGAAGTGTGACTATATTATTCTTTTTGGCTTATTTTACAGTTATTTACGTATATAACAAATACAATTTAAACAATTTACACAATACACTATGCTCAAAAGTTTTTGCCACAGTAAGATTTTGTGATTTTTGAAAGAAGGCTCATAAGCTCACCAGGGTTGCCTTTAATCAAAAATACAGTAAATATTTTTACAATTATAAAATATTATTACAATTTAAAATAATTGTTCTATTTTAATGTATATATAAACAATATAAATGCACTTCTTGAGTTCAAGGGATAGTTCACCAAATTATTTTTCTAATGTACAATGATGAATTTTACATTCTGACATGATTTGGGTTTATCGTTTGTGTACCATTGGTCCAAGACAAATTTTACCTTTGGGCAACAATATAGTACACTGAACTTGTAAACTTGAAAAGTCATACAGGTTTAGAGTTACAGGGTGTGTAAATGATGACAAATCAAATTTTTGGGTAAACTAACCTGTTAAAAAAATCTAGTTCTCAAATGCTTTTTTGTAACAATTCTAAACTGAAGACAATGAATGAATTTGTTCCTCTCGCACAGGGCAGTGGGAAACACGTCTAGCATCCGTTGCACAGAGCTCACCTCATAAAGAAAGATTATAAAAGTTAACCATCTCTGCTGAGACAAAGTATTAGATGAACCAATACTAACTCATGCTGAGGTTGGGACTTTTTCCAGCATTAGCTCTGAATGGTGAGGCAACAGAGGGGAGGAGGGTGCAGGAGGAGGGCTGCTGGATCTCAGAGCTCAAGGCCAGCTCTCTGTCCCAGAGTCTAAAGGCCCACAGAGGCGTCCTGCCGCCGCCTGCTCCGCTGAATGAAAATATGGATTAATCAGCAGAGGCCCCCTGTGGCAGAACCTGAGTAAATAAGCCCTGTTTCTCTTTTCTTTGCTGTGTCCATTCATCATGTGGACAGCAGTGCAGAACTGCGCGGGAGCCTGGGGCAAGAAGCCTGATTCAAAGCCCAGAGGGCCAGTGAGAATACACACTCACACAAACCGGCACCCACTATTTTAAAGAGTTAGTTCACCCAAAAATGTCCGTCATCATTTACACACCCTCATGTCGTTTCAAACCTGAATGACTTTTTTTCTTTGTAGAACATAAAAGAAGATATTTTGAGAAATGTCTCAGTGTTTTTTTCCTTGTCAATGGCAAGATTCTTCAAAATAATTCGTTTTGTGTTCTGCAGAAGAAAGAAAGGTTTGGAACGCCATGAGGGTGAATTAATGATTACATTTTTGGGCCATCTACTCCTTTACATCCGTTCGAGATTGATTCCCTTAAAAAAAATATTCCTTGATGCAACTAGATACTTTCTCAAAAAAGCAAAAACAAAGTCGTTGCTGACACATGTAGAACAGGGTTGAACCAGCAACCAGATGTTAGTTCACAATGTGCAATTACAAAGACTAAAAAAGAACGTTGTGAACCCTGCTACCATCATATTTTTCCACTGTTAAAATCATCATCTCCTCTCTTTTATCACTGTATGTTTGTCAATAGGAGATCACCTTAAATTATGCTAAAAAACACGAGAATAATGAAGCAGAATTATAAAAAAATATCTCAAAGATGGAAAATTAATTGATATTGAGATGGCACAATGCAATTGATAAACATGATCGTCTGAAAGAATATTTCAAATCAGATAAAACAAAAATCATCTTTAGAAACTGGAAAAAAGTCTGTTTCATATAATGGCCGATGAAAGTGTAAATCTGCATACTTGATACCAACGTCAGCCCAAACTCAAACATGTCAGCCCGCTGAGCCAGAGCTATACATCTGCACTTTCTCTGTCACCACGGATACAAACCAGATCCCACACGCATGCTTTCATGTGGCCGTGGCTTAACGAGCAGGCTAATAAAGTGAATGAAACACTTCCCAAAACAAACCTAGCTCTCAGAGTTCCCCACCAATTACTGCTATCTAATGTCAGTGAGTGAGCATTAACTGCAGAGATTTTATCGGCACTGTAAACACACATGGTCAGCGTTGAGCAAAAACTCACACAGAGGTCTCCGATTCAGATTTGAGTGCAGATGTGTAGTAGGATTGTTTTAGAATACTTACGGCAATAATGTCCAGAGTGTTGTCACACACCTGTCGGATCTCCACATTTTTGTCATGCATTAGGTCGATGAGGTAAGCTGGGGCCTCTTAGAGATACGGTTAAGGATTCATTGATAATTATAGCCTAATAATTGCTGAGTTTAAATCCAATTACCATAATTACAAATCTTCAATCAGTAAAAAAACATTCATGTCTTCATTGGTAACACTTTACAATAAGGTTCATTAGTTAACATGAACTAATTATGAACTGCACTTCTACAGCATTTATTCATCTGTGTTAATGTTAATTTCAACATTTACAAATACATTATTAAAATCTTGTTAGCATTGGTTAATGCACTGTGAACTAACATGAACAAACAATGAACAACTGTATTTTCATTAACTCACGTTAAAGAAGATTAGTAAATACAGTAACAAATGTATTGCCCATGGTTAGATCATGTTAGTTAATACATTAACTAATGTTTAACTAATGAACCTTATTGTAAAGTGTTACCTCTTCATCAAAGTGAACATTGCTGAAATTTTATAATGTCATATAAAAACCTCTATCCAAATTTGTGTTCAATCAATATTACATTTCATTATAGTCAGTGATAACCATAACCTTCTTCATTCTTAAATATTGGGAAGGAGTATTTAAGTTTATTAATGTAAAGGTATCAGTTATAATTATTAATAATACTATTAATAGATCGTATTTAGCAATAAAGCCATGCATGGAGCCATTTTGACCATCGTTGCTATAGAAACTATATGAAGAATAATTAGTTATTGAAAATCTCATTGTAAAATTTCCAAATTGCCATCTTAAAATTACAATAATTTAGACAAATATTTTGCAAAAAAAAACCAACAACACTTTTTGTGGTCTTGGTCTTTAGACTTCTTAAAACCACATAAAAATAGACTTGGTCTGAGCTTGAGTCCATTGGTCTGGGCTCAGACCAATACTCAGAATGTAAAGTTTTGGTCTGGGTCTTATGCAGTCTGTTATTAACCTGGCTGTAGGTCTACCTCAGAGGCATCTGTAAAATGTTTTGTCAGGAAACCCAAAAAAATGTGCTTCATGTTGTAACATAAAACAAATATTATTTAATATGTCTGAATCAACCTGACTACTTTAGGCTGCACAAACATTTTTACTGGTTAGATCAAGAAGAAATAGATTTGTAGGGCACTTTTTATAGTGCAAACAAACCATTTTTTTTATTTTTTTTACAGTCTCCTTTTCTCAAGAAGCTAAAATAAACATGTATCCTTACATGTAGTTGCAGTACCAATCCAACAGTATCAATGTATCAGTGAACACAGGCCAAGCAGCTGTCAAAGACCATTCACAAAACATTTCCTCAAAATAACATACACGGAAAATCAATTTATTGTAACAAGGATACGAGTGTCCTTAATGATGACATCTCTGGTGGCCTGGTGGAAAACCATCTGGTAGAAGACGTAGATGATCTGACACACAAATTCATCGTCTTCCTGTTGAGCTGGAAACAGCAACACAAGCAAACGAAGAACATTACTTTGACCTCGCAAAATAAAACATTTTGCTTCATTTCAAGAAGGCACGCTCATCTCCTTATCACGAGAATATCTGCACATCAGCATTAAGCTGAAATGCAATACGGGAAAAGTAACAAACACGCACACTCTCGAGCAGCTGTGCAGGCATTTCCTATCCAATGGTGCCTGCTCATGCAAGCTGATGTTCAAAAAACCTCCTCCAGTGGATCATGTTTATGTATGAAGGCTCTCGTGAGAAGCCGCCATTTGGGGAGAGTATCAACTTCTTCTTCTGAAACGATACGGAAAGCTCCTATGGAGAACTGTGTGGTTGTAACTGCCCCCTCCTAAATTTAATAAAAGCCTTTATTTCAATTTTGATCTGGCTAGGAATGAACTTGTCCCATGGGATTGAAATTCCTCTTGAAGAATGATAGCAAAGAGGCTTTAGCTGCTCCATGGGAGCAGATACTGAACACCGCTACAGCAAGAAGTTGTACAAGCTTTGCACAAGCTACAAATAACATCACAGAGAACATGTCAACGCCTCTTCAGATGAGAAAGAGCCAATGAACGAGTATACGAACACAAGTGCTGAAATGATATGTATAAATAAAACAATACCCCAAGCATCTGTCAATGTAGCGTTGCCACATAATGCTTATCACAAGGGTAACAAATGTCAGATTTGTTATTGCATCGTGGAGATCAAAGTTACAAATTATTATATGGTATGCAGTGCAAAAACATTTCAGATGTTGAATGTCATGTAATTGAGACCATTATGTCTGGATTACGGTTAACAAAAAGTGGCCAGCTCAAGAGGTTTCTTTTCTTTTTCTCTTTGAGAGGAGCTGTATATGTTGGGACGGTCCCGATCTTAGCCCTCCACCTCCTTGCCCCTTTAAACATTTATTCTTTTCATGGCAAGCAAAGCCCTGCCATCAGGATTTATTGAAATGAGGGCTCACATTGAGCAGAACCAGCAAATCTGATGCATGCCATGAGCCTGGTGCTTTCCTGTTCCTGAAAACACTGTCACTTCCCAGCACGTAATGCATAAAGCGAGAACCAGCCCTTCATGTCCCTAGCAGCCACGGGCTGTTTATTTATTCTAATTTATTCTAATTTAATATTAGTTTAGTCTAAATAAACTCTTCAAAACTCATTCCATCAGATCACATTAGAGAAGACAAAGCATGCCAAATTGAAATCTGGTACTCGAGTGGCTACATACACGCAAAGCAGGGGGGGCAGCTGTCGCAATTCAGCCAAACAAAAGTAGAAATCAAAACACCACTGATCTTTTCCTCTGGAATTTATTTTTATAAAGTGATAATGAAAAAGATTTTTTGTCAAGAGGGTTTGGAGATTCGTTTGTTTCTTTAAGCACTCATGCACTGGCTCAATGGTAAGAAATGTGAGTAAATGTTGGCAGCGCTCTTACCATTTAGCAGCTCAATAAGAGCAGGAATGATGCCGGACTTTGCCAGCATGACTGCACAGGAGTCGTCCATTGACACCGTACCGATCATGATCACCACCTCCAGGATAAGGTCATCCTCTGCGGAACCTGAAACACAGAGGTCAAAGACCAAATCTGGTTTAATATGATGAACAAAAAGGTATATCATACTACTCATAGAAGGAATGCACATGGATGACTTACAACCTTTGCCAAAATGTGTAATATATGCACATATAGCAATATATACAAACACTATATAGATCTACAATTCAGTTGTAACAAATAGATGAGGGTGATGTCAACTCAAAACCTTTTTTGAAACTAATCATGATTGGACTGACAAAAGATACCATACTGCAGGACTGCGTACTGGTTACTGTTTCATATAACATATAAAACATTTATAGCATATTATATAACATAAATATTTTGAATACTACCAATCCACATAACAATTTAACAAAATATGATTCACAATGCAGTATGAAGTATGGGTAAATGACTATTGACATCTAAAACTTTTGGAAAGTTGAAATATCTTTGCAGAGTATCTTGCTATACTCAAACTATTTTAAACAGCATTTTGAAAAATTATACAGTAATACATTTTGTAAGCTAATATTATAAGAGAGATGGCATGACTATTTATACTTTGAAAAAATCATATCAAACCACAGGACCTTTTAAGGAATAAAGGCAAAAGGTGCTTTGTCTGCACAGAATTATGAAAAACTTCTACACTGTACAATCTACAATGCCTTGATGTTAATAAAGAAGGAACAAGGGCATGCTACGTGTCAACTACTCATAACAGTGTAGTGCTGTATTGTAGTACACATACACAGACAGGTACATGTTAGTTTTACCGGGTTTGAGGTGGTCTTTTAGGAAGGGCACCAGGTTGTACTCTTTCAGCAGGAGCTCCCAGTCCAGGTCAGGTATGGTGAGGTTTGCCATTGTACCCAAGCACTCAATAACAAACTCTTCATTGCCCTCCAGCTTGATCTGAGCTGCCAGATCACCCACAAAGTCCTGGAAAGTAAATGACACAAAATATCTCTAGGTGTTTCTAGTAAGACATCATTTGGAACAGAAATTCTAGTACAATTTCAATTTTGCTTAATTTGCCAATCAAAATAACTAAAACAAAAATATAGTTTAATTTTTAAAAACGTTTTAAACTTTAAAAAACATATATATTTTTAGTTTGAAAGTGATTGACTGATATAAAGGTCATTTTAAATGCTAAATGATGCTTTGATATATTCAGTAAGTTTATAAAGTGTAACTTGTGACTCTTCATGGGATGGCAGAAATATTGTATTTACAATGAAGAGCTGTTTCATGGGTCCATCGTGTTGGGAGATGTTCCTGATCATTTTCATCAGTAGCGGGTCCTTCAGTTTGAGTGCTCTTTTCATCAGCATCTTCAATCCATTACCTGCAGATACACAAATAATGAACAGACTTCATGTACTATTTACTACAGAAGAACAACAGCTATCACTGATGTGTGACAGTATGCTATATGACATGTAAACACAGATGTTTGTGACAATGCAGTTAATGTAGTTAATAACAGTGTTGCCTGTCATTCCAGGGGAAATGAGATACAGGCTCTTACCCTCACAGATTATCTGAGCATTAGTCTTGTTAGCAGCCAGGTTGATGCAGAAGGAAATAAGCTCGGTGTCGATTCTCTCTTCACCATGTTCAAAGAGCATTTGCATGAGCTGCTCACACACAACACAAGATAACATTTAAAATTTAAAAATTACTATACCAAAGATATCAACGTACATGTGTTGTACATGAAAACATTGAATCACCACATTAATGGTATAGCAGTGCTTGGCATAAACTGTAGTTGGGAATACTTTAAGGTTTTCCAAACTTCTTGTCTTTACACTGCTTCAAACATGGCACCGAAAGTGTGCATTGACAGACGCACTGTAAACCCTAACGTTCAAAATAATTAACTGACCCTTCGCCGGCAGTTTGATTGACATGTGATCTGACCAATCGTAACCCCGAATCCACCATTTTGTCCGACAAAGTAGTCAGGGGAGTTAGTAGATTAACGTTAGTGTACTTGAAAGATTGCGTGTACTCAAGTCTTTCCACGCTTGAAACAACATTCCATTCATGTTTATTTGATGCTATAAATGAACTAGTGTGAAGAGATTGTTGGTTCAAGAGCCGCTTGAAGGAGCTACAGCGATCTGTCACGACACATGCGGAGACGGACGAGCTTTACAACACCAGTCGGGTGAAGCGTAAATGGAAATAATCATGAAAAAGATTTACAAAGAGCCATTATACAGTATTGATTGTTTAAACTTCTTTAAAAAAATTTACAATACTTTAAATATGACACCGTTTCATCAAAAGTCTTGTCCGTCGATGCATTGTCAGTGTCCTCTTTGCTCCACGATGTATTTTTCACTGCGTGAGAACATGATGTGTGGCGTGAGAGCACATGGCTTGTCGGTCTTTGTGAAGGGTCAATTGGTTTGTATTTAGAGTATTTAGAACTTTCTTTTACTTCTGAGTTCACAAAACTGACACATTTTAAGTAATCTGAATTGTTTCATTGTTTTGAGTTTTATTAACTTGTTTCTTTTAATTTAGACAAACTTAAATTTTATCAAAGCATTGTGTCACCAATTAGAAACGTAGAATTTAATGAATTAGCTAGTTAAAGCTAGCCAAGTTTCCACTAGTATGAAGAGATGATCGCTTCACGAGCCGTTTGAAGGATCGGTCACGACCCATTAAAGAGCCACTATATGGTATTTAGTGTTTAAACTGCTTTAAAAAATTACAATATTTGTTTCATACGTTGCCTCTTTGCTCCGCAATGTATTTTTCACTGTGGGAGAACATGATGTGTGGCGTGAGAGCGCATGAGTTGTCGGGCATTGCAACAGGGGGCGGGTTTTGCGAAGGGTCAATTAAATACAAATTAAAGCCATATTATAACAACCACAACAAGAATAATTAAATCCATGTTATTATTATTATTGTTGTTGTTGCTGCTATTATTGTTGTAAATAGAATTACTTAAGAAGAAGAAGAAGAAGAAGAAGAAGAAGAACTATTTACTACTATAAGAATAATCACAAAGGAACATTAATCTGGGCTGAAACCTGTCTGACATTAAGTACCTGGAAAAGCTTAATGTGACACCTGGAATAGTATATCACAATGAGGCACATGTGTGATTTCCAAGTGTCCTCAGAGAGAGAGAGAGAGAGAGATCACAATAGACCTATATTGAAGCACAATTTAAAACTGAGGAGGATAGCATGTAGAGTATCGTGCAACAACCAGAGGGAAAACAAAAGAAAAGAAATAAATGATGAAGCAGACGTTTCCTGACAGGGAGAATTATTAGTGCTGTCAGTGTTGGCAAAGGGATTGTTATTTGTGATTTTATTCATGAGCCAGAGAGAGTTGAGGCAATATCCCACAGTCCACTTTAATCAGGTCAGCACTGTGGACATGCCAGGCCTATCTTAAGGAGATAACTGGTCAGAAGCCAATGAATTGAGCTTGTGTGGGTGAAGAGAAGAATGAGGAGATGAACAGATGAAGAAAGATGAGCTCCAAAGGCCACAATGGGCACATCCATGGCGTGGGCCGGTTGGATGTAAAACAGTAAGGCACAAACAGACCAACGCAGGCCTGTGAAGAGGCAGCAGTGAGCAATCAGGCCTCTCCCATACTGAGTATCACATAACCTGGTCCCAGGCCTCCAAATCACGCAGTCTAGACTCACTGGCACCTGCTTGCTCCTATTTACCAGCAATGGGAGGCCCTGCCTCGTACCCCTGAGTCATCCCCTCCCTCCCATCTGCGTCTCTGAGCTCTCCATGGTTTCATAGCTCCATAACCCCTGCAAGCATTTCCTCACACACACACACACACACACCTCACAGCTTTGAGTAATTATAGCGAGACCCCTTTGTGGCAGAGGAATGGGTCCAATGCCGGGCCTCTCCTCGCCAGTTCAGAACCCAGAACAGCGAGGCTGTTTGATCTAAATCCTCCCTAACAGAATAGGGTCCAGGCTAACTGCCAGAGCAGACCTGAGGGACACCAGATCTACTGGCAGAAATGGACAGACTGACTTTAGCTATTGATGAAGAGTCAGGGGAATCTCCAAAGAAAGGAAAAAAATAACAAACTAACACACAAAAGAATGGAGGAAAGGACAAAAAAAATGAAACCATGAAAAATAAAATGAATGAAAGATATAGACAAACAAACATAAGAAGGAATAAATGAACAAAAAAATTATTAAAGAATGAACAACTGAACAAAATTAAAAGAACAAGCAAAAGAACAAAAGATCAAACGAATGAAAGAACAAAAAAACACTGAAAGAATGAAAAAAGAACAAACAAAAGGAAGAAAAAAAAAACTAAAGAGCAAAAGACTAAACGAAAGAATGAAAGAATAATCAAATGAATCGAAAGAAAGAAAGACAGAAAGAAAGAAAGAAAAACTTCCCTAAGGAGTCATGCAGCTATTCTGACATCATGCCCCAACCGTCTCCAGGCGGATTGGCGGAACGATTAGGTTGAGGAATTTAACTTTTTTTAACAAGCATCTGGTAGGCATTTTCACCCAATTAGAGAAGACAAGCATTTTAAAGATGACAACGCTCAGGCAGAAGTTGTTTCAGAGAAATTGTACCCAGGCAATTGCTGGTGACCTCACAGAGGCCCCCTCCAATTAAATTAGCTCTGTTATCTCATTAACGCCATGCGAGAGAAAGACAGCACTACAATTATCCCACTTTACAATTCTGTGAGGCGCACACATGAGACATGCATGACACACACAAAAGCAGCAATAACAATAAAATACACTGTGCATGGCGAACTTGCATCAGTAATGGCACTTTAAAACATAAAAATCATTTTGCTCCTAACAGCAAATAAGCAATTAAATGCCTCTGTCACTCTTGGTATTTAACTCTGCATACTTCACAGAACATGCCTGTCAATCAAACAGATCCTAATCATAGATCAAAACCGTATTAGCAGTTGAATTAGCTTTTAAATCAACTACACTTGAATATTTGATACAAGTAACAATATTTTATTTCTGAAATTACTGAAAAAAAACCATCAGATTACAGTAACATGCTACAATGATAAGAGAAGGAAATTATGTCTATGTCCTGTTAAAACCTGTTCATTTCAATTATGTTCGCTTTATTTATTAGTTTTTATCATCACTTAATATTATAACCTTTATATTGGGAAAGTTGTTATCTAATTAATTTAAGAAATAATCAGCAAAATAATTGATTATCAAAAGCCTTAATTAATCTCAATAATCAAAAGTGAATCAAAGTGAAGAAGACACTGACCTGAGGGATGCAGTCAGTATATGCGAACATGGATTTAGATTTGTCATCGACGCTGATGTGGTACAGGATACGCATCGCTATGTGCTTGTGCGTGTCATCGCCTACAGAAAGAAGAAAAGAAAAAAACCTTCAGAGAGATTAACAACGCATGCAAACTTTTAAAGCGCTATCTAAATTGATCAGTCGTGGTCAGTTAGATAATGTATTTATACTGGCTCGTGCTGAGAGCGAGTCATTTATCATAGAGATTGGAGATAAGAGCATGTGGGGTAAGTGATTACGATCCAAACTCATTTCACGGGGGAGAGAGAGCGCAGATACACACGCAGCACAAACACTCACACTTCTCCCTAAAAACACTCTCATTAATAACACTTTATGCCCTCCTCCTCTTCTTCCCTAACGCTGATACTCCCCTGTGAGATAGGAAACACTCGGATAGATCAATGGTATAATCAGTCATTATAAGTCCAACCATGGCAGTGAGGACCCAAGACACCCTAGAATACATTATCACATCGGCGATTAGAAGCAGATGTGACCGTTGGGGAGAAAAAAGTGATGGAAAGCTGAGTAGGTAAAGAAAAGGAGAGAAGAAGTATGCTTAGTTTGTTTAATTGGGGACACAGGAGGAGGCATTTATTTTAGTGCCATTAATAAGTGAAGGCCGTCCTGGGCGGGCCCTCTGTGGCTGGAACACGTGCTTCTAGTTAGTGGCTGCAGACGCAGATGACCCATGTCGCTGCCTCAGCGGAGACGGACGGGCTTTACGACACCAGTCAGGTGAACCGTAAATGGCTGACACGGTGAAAAAACGTGCCGCAATTAAGCCCTTAATCGAGAAAGATTTACACAGCAGCATTTTGATGGGGAGGTGTCATCTGAGCTGGTCAGAAAAAAAGCAGCATGTGATTGGCCTCAAATTACCTAAAATACTGTGGTTGATGCCTGACAAAGACACACAGAAAGCGCTGCTGGATTGTTGCGAACGACTGAAAATGAAAACATACACAAAGAGGAATTATTCTCCTATGACGTGTGGCTGAACTCAAAGTCACTTGGTAAATGTGTTTGGCTTAGCTAGATTTAGGATATCTGATAGAAATGGCCATAATTTAAGTCAAACCTCCATCATCTACACCTGCACCAGCTTTTGCCAAAGCAAGTTTTTGGTTTCAGTGTAACTGTATATTCTTCAGCTTGTAAAGAAAATCATTTAGACGTAGATCACATGTTGGTTTTCAAACTTAAACATTTCAGCATTACTGATTTTCCAGAGCAAATATTTCAAATCCTTGAAAGCAATGGTCTGCTTCTAGTTTGAAGATAAGAGTGTATAATACACATCTAAAGATGACTCTAATTTGAAACCTTACAGATATAATTTGTCCATTAACCTCGCATATACACATTTTATCTCATTTCTTGCTCGGCCAAATGATATAATCCAGTTCATTCTGGGCTTGGATGAAATGTGCTAATCAGGAGTAGGTCCACTAATGTGTGGGTGAGGGTTATTTTTAAGGCCGTCAAAGTTAACGTATTACCGTTCAAAAGTTTGGGGTATGTAAGATTTTTTTAAAGAAATGAATACTTTTATTTAGCATGGATGCATTAAATTGATCAAAAGATATTTATAATGTTTAAAAAAATTTAAATTTCAAATAAATGCTGTTCTTTGAAACTTTCTATTAATCACAACAGTTTCCAAAACAATATGTTTTACTGCTAATATTAAGAAATGTTTCTTGCAAATCAGAATGATTTCTGAAGGATCATGTGACACTGAAGACTGGAGTAATGATGTTGAAAATTCAGCTTTGACATCACAGGAATATATTCAAATAGAAACAGCTGTTGTAATAATTTACAATATTACTGTTTTTACTGTGTGTAAAAAATATTACCGAACCCAAACTTTTGAATGCTAGGGTATAAATATTTTGTATAGTGTTATCATTTCTACGGAGTTTCTCAGTGAGGGTTTCAGGCAATATCTCTTGTAAAACTACTTTGGTATCTGTTGCAAAGTCCTTGGCATTAAAATGTAAAAAACCTTTCTGTGCAATTAAATTACAGTGGAACGATGGTCCAATCTCATTCATATGAAAGGGAAAAGAGTTACCCAGCAGAGCAGTGAGTTTGGGGAGCAAACCCACATGCACCATCTTGGTTCGCAGGCCCGTGTCAAAGGAGAGGTTGTGTAGGAGTCGCAGAGTGACGTTCATCAGGTCTTCGTGTTCGCATGGAATCAGATGAGCCAGCTTCTCCACCGTGTCCATCTCAGCCTATTACAAAAGTGAAGTGCACATAATATATTTTAAAACAGATGTTGAAAGAAACAACTACATACAATTATTTAAATAATCTTTTCTCTTTGAAAGTCACTTAGTCTGGAAAAACAAACAGAATCATCTTCTTTTCTCACTTGTTCCTAGCATCATACAACAGCCAGAATGTTTTGTTCAACATGTGTTTTTATGATCGTACATGATGAAAAATTTTCAAAGCCAATAGTCCATTTCTTTTATCTACAACAAGGATTTGGTTAAGGGATACAGGAATAAAAACAACTGCTGTCTTGATAAATGCACATTCATAGCCAGAGTAGATTGATTCCAGGTGGACTGACAGTGGAGCTGAGTAGGACAAGCTGGACCAGTTTCTGTATAGCAATGACAGAAAAATCCTGATATATCTGACCCCATAAACTTCTAAGACACCTTAAGGATGCAGCTTTATTGCTAAACAAAATGCATCAAGAGTGATTTCATATTTATAGTGATCTCATAGTAATTTATGGAATACAAAACAAATACACAGCATTGTTATGCCTTTCTACGGAGCCCAGCACGTGCAAATAAAATATATATATTGTGAGCACGATTCATTCCCTCGTTTAAAGTAAATATCGCACACAATATAATAATTCATGGCCACATTGTACTAATTTGTTCCCTCATACTGATTTAACTAAAACAAGAGAACAAATTATTAAAAAGGGCATTATTTAGTAAAATTAGGAATAAAATATTATATTATTATAATATTATTATATGTGCACAATTTAGTCAAACAAGAGAGCTGATTATTACATTGTGCGAAAGATTTAGTAAAACGAGGGAATGAATTATTATAACGTGAGAAAGAATTATTATATTGTGCGAAAGATTTAGTAAAACGAGGGAATAAATTATTATATCATGAGAAAGAATTATTATATTGTGCAAAAGATTTAGTAAAACGAGGGAATGAATTATTATATCGTGAGAAAGAATTATTATATTGTGCAAAAGAATTATTATATCGTGCGAAAGAATTATTATATTGTGCGAAAGATTTAGTAAAACAAGGGAACGAATTATTATATCGTGCAAAAGAATTATTATATCGTGCGAAAGAATTATTATATTGTGCGAAAGATTTAGTAAAACGAGGGAACGAATTATTATATCGTGCAAAAGAATTATTATATCGTGCGAAAGAATTATTATATTGTGCGAAAGATTTAGTAAAACGTGGGAACGAATTATTATATTGTGCGAAAGATTTAGTAAAACGAGGGAATGAATTATTATATCGTGAGAAAGAATTATTATATTGTGCGAAAGATTTAGTAAAACGAGGGAACGAATTATTATATCGTGCAAAAGAATTATTATATCGTGCAAAAGAATTATTATATCGTGCGAAAGAATTATTATATTGTGCGAAAGATTTAGTAAAACAAGGGAACGAATTATTATATCGTGCAAAAGAATTATTATATCGTGCGAAAGAATTATTATTTTGTGCGAAAGATTTAGTAAAACGAGGGAACGAATTATTATATCGTGCAAAAGAATTATTATATCGTGCGAAAGAATTATTATATTGTGCGAAAGATTTAGTAAAACGTGGGAACGAATTATTATATCGTGCAAAAGAATTATTATATCGTGCGAAAGATTTAAAAAAACGAGGGAATGAATTATTATATCGTGCGAAAGAATTATTATATTGTGCGAAAGATTTAGTAAAACGAGGGAACGAATTATTATATCGTGCAAAAGAATTATTATATCGTGCGAAAGAATTATTATATTGTGCGAAAGATTTAGTAAAACGTGGGAACGAATTATTATATCGTGCGAAAGAATTATTATATTGTGCGAAAGAATTATTATATCGTGCGAAAGAATTATTATATCGTGCGAAAGAATTATTATATTGTGTGAAAGAATTATTATATTGTGCGAAAGATTTAGTAAAACGAGGGAACGAATTATTATATCGTGCAAAAGAATTATTATATTGTGCGAAAGAATTATTATATTGTGCGAAAGATTTAGTAAAACGAGGAAACGAATTATTATATCGTGCAAAAGAATTATTATATCGTGCGAAAGAATTATTATATTGTGCGAAAGATTTAGTAAAACGAGGGAATGTATTATATTGTGCAAAAGATTTAGTAAAACGAGGAACGAATTATTATATCGTGCAAAAGAATTATTATATTGTGCGAAAGAATTATTATATTGTGCGAAAGATTTAGTTAAACGAGGGAACAAATTATTATATCGTGCGAAAGAATTATTATATCGTGCGAAAGAATTATTATATTGTGCGAAAGAATTATTATATTGTGCGAAAGATTTAGTTAAACGAGGGAACGAATTATTATATCGTGCAAAAGAATTATTATATCGTGCGAAAGAATTATTATATCGTGCGAAAGAATTATTATATTGTGCGAAAGAATTATTATATTGTGCGAAAGATTTAGTAAAACGAGGGAACGAATTATTATATCGTGCAAAAGAATTATTATATTGTGCGAAAGAATTATTATATTGTGCGAAAGATTTAGTTAAACGAGGGAACAAATTATTATATCGTGCAAAAGAATTATTATATCGTGCGAAAGAATTATTATATTGTGCGAAAGATTTAGTTAAACGAGGGAACAAATTATTATATCGTGCGAAAGAATTATTATATCGTGCGAAAGAATTATTATATTGTGCGAAAGAATTATTATATTGTGCGAAAGATTTAGTTAAACGAGGGAACAAATTATTATATCGTGCAAAAGAATTATTATATCGTGCGAAAGAATTATTATATCGTGCGAAAGAATTATTATATTGTGCGAAAGAATTATTATATTGTGCGAAAGATTTAGTAAAACGAGGGAACGAATTATTATATCGTGCAAAAGAATTATTATATCGTGCGAAAGATTTAGTAAAACGAGGGAAGGAATTATTATACAGCGCACACAATTTAGTAAAACGAGGGAACTAATTATTATATCACAAGCACAATTTACTTCGAATGAGGAAAAGAATAAGGAAAATGTGCGGACATATTAGTAAGTTAATTTGTGCCCATAATGTACATATTTTTTCCCTGTGTGTCATGTATAAAATACAGTCAACATACACCCACTAATATATATATGTGAGTGATAGTGAGCGAGTGAGTGTGTATGTGAGTGATAAATAAATGAATAAAAACAATAGAATAAATTAAATAAATAAATACTAATACTACTACTAAATGTTTGAGCGGTTACATATTTTTGAAAGGCTTTAGAATTTTAACTGTTTTATGAGTTTCTTGTTTTGTGTTTTCATGTTTGAAACAGTTTCACTGTACACTGTGAGATCAATATTACAAAAGATAATATATGAGGGCTTTACCATGTCGTTCTTGTTCTCCAAGAAGATGCTAAGCTTTTTGAGGAAGGAGACCACCAGCACCAGAAGCTCCTCGTTCTCCCTCTCTAGAGACTTGACCAGCAGGTGCACAATGTTCTTGTTCCTCATCTTGAGCTCTGTGCGGGTGTCCTCAGACAGGTTCAACAGGAGGTAGAATGCAACTAGAGCGGAGGAAGAGGAACACATAAACAAAGCCTCATGAATGACTCCAACTAAATGACTTCTAAAAATCTTTCACTTCCTGTACAGTACCTCGCAGCAGCTGCTCCTGTTTGACCAGGAGGCTTTGGTATTTCTTAAGGGTTTTCTCGTGGTCCTTCCGAAAGCTCTGGTTGTCAGGGTCTTCATCACGTGGATATGTTAAGGAATAATCTAGATAATTTGACATGTCAATTTAGTGATTCATTTGACTTTTTGATTAAAAAGAGATTGACAAAAAAAGATATAAGCCTTGCTCTTCTTCTCTAACTCATCCTGCCACAGGTCATATTTCTTCAGCTCGTGCTCGATGATGTTCATGGACAGCGCGCCGATCTTGTAGTGCGTGATGAGCCCATGGAACTGAGAGAAACTGCAGGAAGAACACGAGTCGTGAGGGTCTGTCCTCCTCCGACCTCCGCTGGCACATTCAGCCAGACACTAATGTATGCGATACAATCTTAGAACTAGACAATGGCTGGTATGCAGAGACACCGAGACGGACATGCCAGATGAATTTCATACTCTAGTCCTGATTAGTACATAAACAGAACTGAAAGATCGGGCCAAACAACTCATCATACATTTCAAATACATCCTTCAAACGTCAAAGTCAATCTAGCTTGTGGAAAGAAATTTCCACATTAGCCATTTGAAAATGAGAGCCAAGGAAAACCTTCAAATGAGAAAACAGTCTTTCACTGCTCAAGTAAATGCTGACAGCTATCTCAGTGAAAGCAGTAACCTGATCTGCGGCCACTAAAGATGTTTTGAGAACATATCATGGTTTTCTTAAGGCTTTTCAACCTTAAACAAGAGCTTTATCGGAATGATATATGGTGTGCAATCTGACTCTAAAAATAAAAAGAAGGTAGGTAACATTAATCCTACAAAATATCTCTCTACACAGTAAGGTTTTTTTTGTTTTTTTGGCTGCATTTATTTGATCAAAAACACAGTAATGTTGTGAAATATTATTACAATTTTAAATAACTGTTATTTTAACAGATTTTAGTTCTGTGTGTCATGGTTCTGTTGTATTAAAGTGCACGATTTTGGATAATTTAACACAAACGGTATTTAATCCAACAAGTCATACAAAAGAACACACAGGAGATCACAGGAGAAAGCTTAGCAAAAATCACCACATTTAACATAAACAACACCAAACAAGGAACTGAATGAACAGAGCTTAAATACACATGGGAAGCTAATTAACAGAAACTTTCGTTGACACACGTTTGTAACTCCAATCAGTAACCACAGAAACAAACTTGTGGTGTGAAAATGAGAACAAACGAAACAGAAACTAGAATTAAACCAAAAAAGAACATGCATGTTACACTGTGATGACATCAAAGCTGAATGTTCAGCATCATTACTCCAGTCTTCAGTGTCACATGATCCTTCAGAAATCATTCTAACGTGCTGATTTGCTGCTCAAGAAACATTTTTTATTATAATCAATGTTGAAAATGGTTGTACTCCTTCATATTTTTGTGGAAACATAAAAAATGATGCCTTCTTTCTGAAAAAAAGTATTCATTTCTTTAAAATTATAATAATAATAATCTTACTGACCATTAAAATTTTGAACGGTAGCATGCATATTTATCTGTCAGTATGAAGGAAGCCACAGGATGTGTTATTGTGTTCAAAAACAGCTGGACGGATAAGCAACAGAATGACATCTTGATATGCAATGTATTTATAGATCAACACTAGGCTCAATCCAAAAAAGAACAGCACTTAAATGGTGTAACTGACATAATATAGTGTATAGTATATAACTGACAATATAGTCAACAAATAATCAGCCCAAACATCTATGGAGTATATCAATTATACAATATTATCGCTCTAATGTCCCCACAAAACAGAGACTTTCTAGCGATGTCCATAAATCAATTTTAATAGTACATCAAGAACTCATGTTTAATGTGATAGTATCAACTATATTTAAACTTGGCTGTTTAAGTCATTTCAACTTCAATGACATTAAACTGACTTTAAAAAAATCAGTTGTATCTTGTATAACATATAAAAAAAAGTTGGAAATTGCTTTTTTACAGAGTAGATAATACATACATAGATCTGCAATTAGCATTTGAATTACCTGGTGGTCTGGTGTTAGAATTTTTATTAACCATCCTAAAGGTTCTGGGTTTTAATCGCCCTCATATAAGCTTTTCTTCTGATGTTCATCAATGAATTTGTGTGCATTTTGTTTTGTGATTATACCGGAAAAAATAGAGTCACCGCAACTGCATTAAGGGATTGTCACACTTGACTGTAGGAAAACTGTGCACAAGCCAAAAGAGAATGTAAACCTACGCCTACTTTTAATTTCATTTTAATCTCAATCATTTTCACATTGACAAGCACTGTTAAGACGGTTGAGGCAGACCAGACTAAAAATGTAACTTTTAAACCTTTTTGTCATCCTAATAATTTGACCATTTCTAATATCTATGGTGGTTATGGCCCTTTTCTATTCTGTAAAGAACCACAACAAAAATGAATATGGCGGTTGACAAAAAGGGCAAAAAAGCTGTAAAGGAATTGCGTACCTCGAGAAGCAGAAGAAGACGTAGATGATAGTAGTTGCTAACTCCACACTGTGTTTCCAGTCCTCTCTCAGCACCCGGGCCAGAGCTCCAAGTGCAGTCTCTGAAAAACATCAAACACATCACAAACTCACAAACAACTGGATAATGATCGCTGACACATATTTAACTCAAACGCTCCACCAACAAAATCAAACATATATTGCAAGAGAAGTCAAAATTGTTGTGCAGCAGTTTATGACTTTTCATATGTTTATGACAGAGGTTTGTTACAGAATTATAACACTGTTGACAGTGAACTGAGAAAAAAACAATTGGCTAATTTAGTACCATTATGTAGAAGCTCCTCCAGGTTATCAGGGTTACGGGCCAAATGGAGGATCAGAGTGGAGCCTCTGATCTTCTCAGGGATGTTCTCATACAACAGCTCTATGTAATCATCGATTTTATTAATATTGGCCTCCTCATCAATCTGAAAATAAATGGAAATACATCAACTTTAGCTGTCTGTCACAGTTAAAACATTCAGGAGGCTAAATAATAGGACTGTTATGTAAAAAAAAAAAACACTTCAAGGGATATGAACACTTCTATAAAAGGAGGCTGTGAGCTTCACTGATGACTGAATTTCACCATTCAAAGACTGCAAATGACTTTAATTTTATGAGACGCCCCATCAGGGTTAGGTTTATATAAAAATTAGTAAGGAGGATCAGTTTGAATCAGGTTCGAATTAATTGGTAAAAATCACACCGAACAGAATGACTTAGAAATTAGAATCATTAGATTAAAATCAGCAGCATTTGACATTTTTAATTAATCACATGTTTTAACACATTCACTTAGTCAGCCCTAATTACATATAAATTAAAAATGTGTTAGCGTTGGAAACAAGACATACTTCCATTCCTTCAAACGGCAGTAGTTCTCTGGGTTTCAGTGGTTTCTTTTCCTTCTTCTCCGCTATGGACAGACAACATGAAACAACATTCAAATGTCATATAACACTTAAAAAACAAACAAATAAAAGTGCATAGCTCATATAAAAGTACAACTAAATGAAATTTAAAAGAGGGATTTACATTTACTGCTGGGCTTCTTTCGGTTCTGTAAATACAGCAGCAGATGCTCCACCTCTGCCAGTTTTGATGGATGAATGATTTTACACTCTTCCACCACCTTCCTGGCCAGGGAGGAAATATCAGTGCTCGCATTCAGACTCCTTAGCCGGATGCTAAAAACAAACATGGACACAAGTGTAAAATGAAATGTAACAAAAAGAGTAGAGAAAGTGTGTGCATCTGCTTACATTTTCTGGCACTCCTTCTTTTCCTCATGCCTGGCATTGCCTGACTCCCCTAAAATGGATGCTTCCACCTCATAGTACACCACTAGAGCCTTTTCTGTAGGATGCACATCTATATCACCAATCCTACATTTCCTAATAGACACAGAAGAGATCAAGATTGGATGTGACGGTGAGTTGAAACAGCGCAAACCCGGTGTCATGGGTGAAGCTTACTCGGGACGCGCCCAAAACACTACATTAATGTGCAGATGATGAGCAGCCCCTGGCCTCCTCACAACGGGATGGCAACAGTAGGCCACGCCCATCTGCAAGCGAACGGATCTATTTGACCCAGATTTACACTGTCTATTGAAATTAGAAGGAACTAATTCGCTTGAAAAATAACCAGCGGGAGAAAACACAGATTAATAATATTTCATATACACATTTTACATGCCGTGTCTCCACCTTGATATATGGACATAGTCGGAACTAAAATTACGCGATATACGTTTAAGTTAAATGTAATGGTTACCGCTGCAAATACTGCGAATCGTCCGGCTGCATTTTATTCCGTTCATGTGAAAGCGCGAGACGTCGGTTTGGCTGCTCTTCAGACTGTTGTTGACATGAATGAGAATCAAAGCATCGTTCATCCGCACAGGACTGATCCGCTATAACAGTCACATCTGATGGGTCGAGGAGGAACACAAGCGTGAAGTGACCGCGGTCGCCATCTGTAGGGCGGGAGGAAAATGAGAGGAGAGATGCTATGGAGTTGGCAGATGACTATGTGTATAGTGTTATGGTTAATTTTCAGTTTCCTCACTTTTTCAAAATTGCATCGTTTGAATTAAAACGTAAGAAGTTAATAATATGCTGTTTTTACCCACATGTCATTTGATCTTCTACCCTGGAGTCACTCTTATAGAAGACACATGCGTGCTTGCTTCACTGATTCACTCATTCAAATGAATGGCAAATAATTTAAAAAAAAATAATTTTGTCAAAATATTTATACAGTAAGTTGAGCAAATGTAACATTTCCATTAGACAACAAACATGTATTTCTTCATTAGAAAGAATCATGGGATTGTAGTATGTATATTATTTATTTACATTTGTGATATGGTAGGGAAGATAATAAAATGTATGCATAAATGAAAGCAGTTAGGCTACACTCTCCAGAGAATATAAATACCTCTAAAAGTGTGACTTGAGAGAAAAAAATAATAATTAATTAAGAAAAATATAGAAAAAAATATAATGATTAATTCAATCGAAGAGTGTAGGATAGATTCATAAAATAAACTTTTTGATCATTTTCTTGTGTGTCGTGTTGAATGTGCTGGACACTTGGCTATGGTCGCCAGTGTGTTTGTCCTGGCTTGTCTTATGATTGGATTTATATTCAGTGAGTTAGTGATTCATCTGTTTGGTATTGCTGATTTTAGCTGCAGAATTCATTTCCTGCTAATTCATCCAGCACTTCTCTGCAGACAAGAGAACATGAAAGAAAACAAGACAACTTGTTTTATTATCCAAAACAGGATGATAGATTTGTTTGTTCTGGCGATTAATCCAAACCCTTAGGTCAATTTTTAGAAAAAAAGAACTTTTTCTTTTTCAGAACAGAGGAGTTTCCCTGTTACAGTTTCACAACAAGTTTTGCTCTATTTGCGTAGAGGACAGTGTTTATAATATCTTCTTATCAATATAAAAATATGCTATATAACACCAGCCATTCATAGACTTTTACGCTGACGATCAGTTCTAAATTTCAGCCGTCAACACCATAGATTGTGTTACATTTTAAAAGACAGAGAGAATCCATAATGTTTGGGAATAGTGAAAACAATATCAACAGCATTGGGTGGCCTATATATAGTGGCATTACTAAACTCAGCGGCCTAGCACAGGGCAGCGGATATACTCTCTGCATGAGTTCCCACGGATTCAGTCTGGTGACCTTTACCAGTTATACTATACTATAATGATCTACTCTGGCTCACACTTGTGAGTCATAGCGTTACCCAAACCAGTTTACCATAATTAAATGTTTTCATTTCTCACAATGAATCATCCAGTTGGATTCACTGACCAGTCAGCCCTTGAAACCTAGAGTTTATAGAGATATTTTCAGGTTTAACGTTGCACTCATGTGAAACTTTTTTTTCAGAGCCGTACTATTAATGATTTCACTGGCTGCTCGTGTTGTTGAGGATTCACCATTAATAATGCTATAACAACAAACAGGGTGCCCGCTCTGCTTGCGGTAGTTTGCAATTGCACATTTTTGTCCCACCACGAAACACGACGCTCATTTTCCCAGCCCACCCTGCAAACCACCCTCTGACACATTAGAGCCGTCTAGCACGCACTGCAGCAGTAACAGCAAAGTAAAACAGTAATCTAACTAATTTGAAACATTTTGTGGTGATTTACAGGCAAAGCTGTGAAATATGACTTTAATAATGGTTACAAATGTCTCCACTGCTGTCTGTGTGAGAAACGCAGAAGGGCTCGGGAGCTTATGAAAAAGGCTGGCCCGTTTGGCATATTTCTGGCAGCACATTTGTTATCAATGAAATGTGAAAATGTGGTGTGGCTGGTTATTGCAGACTGAACTGTTGATGAAGTTGCTGTCCTGTGGTTCTGTTGTAATTGAGCTGAAGGTACTTTCATGTGTCAGACTGTGGGATGTGTGTGGTGCCAGTGGGCTGACTGGATTGGTGCTGCCCTACATTTACGAGCCAGCTTGTTTGTTTCAGTACTTCATAACTGTGATTTTACTGTTGACAATCTGCGTCAATAAGGTATTTAGCTATATTTAGTGATTTTACTGTTATGGCAGATTGAAAAAACATTGGTATACTGATCCTAAATGGAAAACGTTTTTATTAAAACAGAGCAACTTAATTATATTGGCTGAACTTGTTAAAATTGTACTCAGAACATTTCTCAAACTACTGTGTGACCTTCGGGGTCATTACACTCACTTCAGAAGTCATTACACTTCAGAAGCTACTTTGACTCTCGTTTGGTTCCCTCTCATGTTTTATGCACATGCCTTGAACGACCCGTGGGTGAGCGACCTGCCACGTCTGACACCAATAATATGCATAAGGTAACAGAACAAAATGGGATCAAACACTTGAGCCCTCGTACTACACCGTCACACAAAACATTTATACCATCAATTTAGAATGTCTCTATTGTAATCGCTGTTGAAATTTAAGTCTTCGAAGGACACATTTTACGGTAACATCCTGAGATGGATACTTCTGAAAATAATTAAATGAAGGACTGCTTAGCATGGAGGCTCCCCTTGAGCATTATAACCATCTTGGCCACGTTCATAAATAATCAGACGAAAAAACACGACTGCCGATCATAGTTCTGTGTGCAGATTTATGTCTGCGCTGATGTGGAATGAAGATGGTAAGAGTTTCACAATGTTCGCCTGCTCCAGAAAGAGTTAAGGAATGTTGTTCATTGTCACATGGTGTGGGAGAAGACAGGCAATACTCAACAGCCCCCCCCCCCCCCCCACACACACACACACACCCCTCCCTACCAGGCGCACATCTTGCCCGCAGATGTGGTGATACCACAAACACTTCAAAGTGCCTCCCCTCAGACCAACTGATATTCTGACGCCAACTGTAAATGTCCTGGACACGCAGAGTGGAAAATATGAAACCTTTGAAATGGCTCTGGAGGAACTCCTTGAGAAAAAGAAGCACTTCCATTGTGACTATGGAAAAGTTAGAACAAAAGAGTTTTTCTATCTGAAGAGTCATTGTATGTGAAGAGAATTACGCCTCTGTTGCAGAAAAATAACATTGCCTCTTAGTATTTGCAGGGATAAAAATTGTCTTGGACATGCAAGCTGTTTTGGGTTATGTAATGGTGAGTCAAATGCTTTTGTACAATAATGTTCAAAAGCTTTGGGTCTCTTTCGCTCACCAGGTCGCATTGATTTGTTCAAATATACAGTAATAATGTGAAATATTATTACTAAAGTAACTGCTTTTCATTTTAATATATTGTAAAATGTAATTTATTCCTGTGTTGGTAAAGATGAATTTTCAGCATCATTACTCAGTCTTCAGTGTCACATGGCACTTTAGAAATCATTCTAATATGACGATTTGCTGCTCAAGAAACATTTCTTATTATTATTGATGTAGAAAACAGTTGTGCTGCTTAAACATTTTGTGATGCAGTTTTTCAAGATTTTTTGATAAATACAAAGTTCAAAAGAGCAGCATTTAAATGAAATAGAAATCTTTTGTAACAGTATAAATGTCTCTCACAAAGTCTCTATTGTCACTTTTAATTCAATTAAAGCATCCTTGCTGAATAAAAGTATTAATTCAAGGAAATGAACGGTAATATACATTATGGCTACCATATAAATGGTAAATGGACATAAAATGATTATTTATGCTGAAGTAAATGAAACATTTTTAATGAAACTAAACTACAGCAAATTATGAAATTAAATCAAATCAGATTCAATTCAGTTCAATTATTAAATCCCAGCACACTGTTTTATTTCTCCTAAATGTTTTATTAGTCACCTCTAGACACAATATTACCTCTTTAAAGGTCCTCATGCAGCAACACTCTGACCTCAGCCAGAAAACAGCAACAGGAGAGGCCAAGAGCTCTAATTGTGCACAACCGCACCGCAAACCATGCAGAAAGTTCAGCATATTCAGTTCATCCGAGTACCGAATTATGTCTTAGTCTGTAGTCTAGACAGACAGTCATCTTCCAGATATTCCAATGGTCAGGACTGCATAAAGTTGAGCCTATAAGACAATAACAGAGCAACAGACAATATACAGTTTAGAGGTCATTATACAAAAACATTTGAGCAGAGCAAAGCATTCCAGTGAAATGATATAATTCAGTTTATAAACTGTGAGACAATAGATGTGTATGGATCATGTCAGCCCATCTTCAAAAGTGTACAAAAACGTCCAAAACAGCTATGAAGCTATTCAAAGTGAAACACTAAACATGAGGAGATTTCAGCCGTGACTACCAGATCAACAGAAAACATGACAGTAAAACTAGCACATGTTCTTTTAATTTGGCGGGTATAGGAACTCACACCTGATCTTGTTGGGAGATCCAGCAATGATAGATGTGTAAGTTAATAGGGAGCGTGTTTAGAGTGAACGTTATGACACCCCTGAAGTGGCCTGCTGGTATTGTACTGGTTCACAGTTGACAGGCTCAGAGAGTTCAACTCCATATGGAACATATATCACTCAATCTTCCTAACTGCTGTTGCTGCTGCACTTATTAAACTCACTTTAACACATGGCAAGTGGGCTTCACGCTGCAAGTCTCTCGCACACTCTCACACGCTTACTCTTTGTGGTCAGCTCCATATATTTCACAGGCCCTGAATACTGCAGGAGGATTTGATTAGTGTGAGATGCTGAGATCTGTCATCTTTTCAAGCTTAGCCATAAAGACATTTTTCATTTCTCATTGGACTTTACTGACTGAACATTTGGTTGAAAAGACACATTAAACTACCAGCGCTGTTCATAACTATTTGTTGTCCTCTTTTATTTTTCATTTATCTCATGGCAGAGCCATGTATACAGTAACTGTTCATTTCACCCTTTCTTTTTCCTTAAATTTATAGTTTTCTTAAGAATTTTCCCACATCGCTTTTTAACCCCATTGTTATTATCTTTACAGTGTGTACGGTCGCTGAGGAAGCCTCTGGAGCTGAATCAGTTATGGTTATCGTTTCGTTTCCGACTTGAGCAGTCTGTAGACCTATCAGAGTAGAGTAGTCACTTGGAAAGGAGGGGTTTAGAGAGACTGAATCTTCGGACGAGTTGTTTGAGAATCTTTGAAAAATGTGGTGATGTGCATTGCATGTCATAAGAAAAATAAAACCTGTTGTCGGAGACCTCCAAAACAATATTAGGAACCTTTAAAATAGCAAAACAGGGCCACTTTAAACAACCTTAATCAAACAGCATGAGCTTGATGGCTTGTTGTTACTCATTCACACCTCTAAAAATGTAATGTTTGAATTAAAGGAACATTTAATGAACAAGTAATGAGCTTTTCCTGAACCATATACTGATTTGTGTCATCATTTAGTCACAGTCATCATATATCAATGGAACGTGAGGAGTATAAATTAATGTCGGTCCGGGACACCTGTGGTTAGAGCAGAAAGCAGTGGTGTTTTATTTGGATCTATTTACAGTCCTCTGAAGCAGAACTTTTAAAAACATGGCATATTATGAAATCTCAGTTTGGGTTAAATGACTCATTTATTAATAGCTGTGGTCCATTTTCACAGCGCCTTCAACAGTTTAAACCACATGCTCAGTGAATCACCGATGAAAATGTGCAAAACAGGATGCAAGACTTTTTTCATAATAAACACCTATAGACATCATGAATAGTCTCATGCTAACATAAAAGCGACACCTCAGCTGTAATGTTTTTGGCTAAAGAAAATGTAACATTGGTGACAAATTGAGGTTAAGGTTGATGACATGAGGCTGAAATTAGACCAGAGTTCACGGGGGACAATAGTCTGTACCAGCTGCTTATTTTCTCATTATCATAAATGATACTCAAAAGAACACATAAACTATTTTAAGCCCAGAGTGAGGGGAGAAATGGGAAAAGTGCAGCCACATATAGTGGGTTGCTGTGTTTGCCAGCACTCTCTTGCTGATGGCAATATTGAAGTAATCTCAACCAGATGTTCATTAATGGCTTTTTAAGAGATCTCAGGGAGCGAGGTGGAGAAGCGGCCCAGATCTGCGCTCTGATCTCAGGCTCGCTTTCGCCTTGCCAAGGGCCCGGAGCTCCACAATAACACACATCATCTGACAGCTCCGCTCCCTAGCAACCGGCCTGTTTACACAGACAACACTCGCCATAGGGAGGCTATTCGCAGGCTTCCCTCGCAAAAACATATCTTTCCCTACAATTATGAAAAATGATGAGTCTAGAGTTTACTGTAAATTGCCAAGCAGACTGGGATTTTCTTCACTGGATGCTTGGCTTCTTATACCTCATAAAAGAGGCTAATGAATGTGACTGATCACATATTACTCATATATTATTTTGTTATAAATGTTTAAAAAAAAGAAACACATTTTAATGGTTTGATGGTAAAGCCTTTAAATTTAGATATTTAATAAAAATTAAATACATTAACCAACTAGATTTCTTTAGTGGTGGAGATTTATTTACTGACACTTTCTGTAAGTTAGCAAAATCATTACGCCAGTAGGTTCAGATTCAAACTGGCTGTGTCCGAAATCGCATAATCTCTTGAGGAGATACTTATGTTGAATAAAATTACATTTGTATTACATTCGCCACATTGTTATTATCATGTGACGTACTAGTGCCGGTTGCATCTCTTCAATGCCATTCTCAAATCTCCCATGGCCTTATGGGATATTAAAGTGTTCATTCCGCAAGAACAACTTGTCATCTGGGTACTTTTTGCCCATCTTTTATGATTACTGTGAATTCTGACATACTTCTTTTGTCACAAACTTTGTTTTGCCTACTCTAAAGTAGGAAAGAATGCAATTTTGGATGCAGCAGTCATTGAATCATTCATTTAACCGATTCATTGAAAAATGCTGATTTTTGAGTCAAACACTGAACTGCAGACTGATCCGTCTATAACATCAAAGTACAGCGAGAGCAATTAGAGAGCAGACGGCTATGAATGCTCATAGATACATAGATGCCTCATTAGCGGCTGTTTCTATGGGCTGCTACACGTATAAGCCACATTGGAATGGTCAAAGCTAGACTGTGAATGCTCGAGAGCAAGTTGACTGTGCATCTGCAAACATAGTTATATGCAAGTGTCAATATCTATATCTGCAATAGACTTCAGCAGATGATTTTCATAGGATTTAATACAAGACGAAGGCATTAGCTGAGATGACATGAAAAGTTACCATAGTTTAAAAACCTGTAAGATTAAGTTAATAGGCCAACATATTGTATAAAAACACAAACCAACACAGTCTTGCCTGTGAAATGTTATCCAATTTCTTCAAGAATTTAAATCTTGGCAGTTTTTACAACCAGAGGCTGCACAATGTTGTAAAACTGCAGTTCCGTAGACTGCCAGTGGAGGAACAGAAATCTCTCAGATTTCATTAAAAAATATTTTGGAATGACATGAGGGTGAGTAAATGATGCTAGAATTTTCACTTTTGGGTGAACAAACACTTTAATTGTAATTAAAACATGATTAAATAGCCTTAATTAGAAGTAATTAAATATTTTTCTCCTTTTATGCATTATAGCAAGTACTACAATTCATTAAATTAATTAAAGATAATATGCAATATAAATCTGACACAAGATCAGTTAAAACCATTTGACTTGATGAGTTTGATACAAGCTCGGAACTTCTGATTTGAAACTAAAGATTTGTAAATGTTTAGAAGCTTGCGAGGCAGTGTTTTGAAAGCACATTAAATGCACAGACTTCCAGCTTTTACTTTGTTTGGAACTATTTTCATTGGCGAAACAAAAAGACACAAAGTTTGGTAATATTGTGTCTAAAATATAAGTTACTCTTTATTATATTCTAGTTTATTGAACTGCTGATTTGATATTTCTGTTGATATATTGTTGTGGATATAACTGACTAATCACTCAGCATACCTTCAGCGAACACTAAGCAGTGCTTCCTACTCTACAAAGACTTTTCTTCAGGTTTCTTCAGAATAGCTGAGCTTTGCACATGTTTACGGGTTTTGCAATACCAGAG
This sequence comes from Opsariichthys bidens, assembly GCA_037194245.1. NCBI lineage: Eukaryota > Metazoa > Chordata > Actinopteri > Cypriniformes > Xenocyprididae > Opsariichthys > Opsariichthys bidens. The sequence continues at coordinate 7,589,627 of CM074295.1, forward strand.
CGCACTTTATTTGCTCCTCATGTGCACAGTCTGCCAGCTCTAGTCTGGTGCTGTTGAGTCACTCTTGATGGTTTTGATCAACAGAACACCATGTACTTCCTTTGTTCCCTAATCCAAACCAAACATGAAAACAACTGAGCATTATTATGTGAGGGATGAGGTTTACATGCATTTAATTACATCTGGGCTTTACAATCTAAATTTAGATCTGCTCAGAATAAAACCCATCGCTTTCCATTTTTCAACAAACACATCCAACCTTAGGCAAATAGCAGATAATTGAACAGAAAAATTGAATTATTAGCATTGCATGATTTGGTTTGTTCGTGAATGACAGTGTGCTATAGAAACACGACAAGTGTTTGCAATTATTTCTGACACAATAAATCAGAAAATTTTGAGATTTCAGGTATTTTTCCTCCATCATTCTGACTATATGTGACACCGCAAACATCCACAACACTGCTCTACTTGGGCAGTATGCCCTACCAATCCTGCCAGGAGGCATTTGTGTCAGAGAGTCATGTTTGATGACAAACTTGAAATGATTTCCATGCTGCCAGAGGCTGATTCAGGCCTCCTTTTGTTCTCCTATTTTGCAATGGGCATTGCAACAATTACGCGACTGTAATGCTAATGGTGGGTTTATAATGGACGTTGTGCTGTTCCCTCCAGACTTGGGATCCCAATAGACTGAGATTAACTAGGCAAACCTCAGCACAGATGGGCAGTTTAGAAGTCCAATTGGTAACAGATGTCAGCCCCCTGAAATGCTGGCTTGAATACCACAGATATATAGGCCCTCGAGGCCATCACAATATTATTGATCAACTACAAAAGCAGCATTTGTTGTCATAGGTCTAATAACACTTAATTATTTCAGAGCTGCATAAAGAATCTTGCAAAACAATGTTCTGAAAGTAAATGAATGGCAAGAGTGCATTTTGATATTCAGTGCACTTCAGGTGTGACAAACTGGGTTGTGTATTTGGGTGAGGCCCAATCGTGTCTAATAAACATATGGGAAAGGATAATAAACCAGGGAGAATGGCTATGAACGTTTGTCCTAAAACCCCTGAGGTGAGCCCCTACACTCAATTACCTCTGTAAACATCCCAGAGCCTACGTTTTTCTCTCTCTTTCTTTCTATATGTGGCTGAGAGACTCACTCAGTTGTAATCAGCCCATATCTGGGCAAGAGTTTATTTACTGGGCCAAAGGAAAACAAAAGAACATTTTGAGCTTGACTAAATAAACTAGCTATTAACCTTGTCATCCACTTAAACTAATGGATTTAGCCAGTGTTTGCTTTTTCTGATCCTTACACAAGAGGTGGCATTTTAATGGTCTTCAATAGGTGAGACAAGCATATGGACGTTGTTGTGGATGTTATACTGCAGTTTCAGCCTAAAGGTGAAGTCATATTAGCAAAATGTCATCGTCAAAAAAGGTCTATTGTCAGCCATGTATAAACTAAAGCACAGCTCACACAGAAGTCACTTACAAACCAAGCAGTTTTCTGTAAATCAACGAAGTGAATATGTGTCATTGATGATGCTATAGATCCTTTTAGTGATACTTCACAATTACGTCACAGGGTTAACTGGAGGCAAAACAAAGGGAAAACTGGAGGCGGCCAATACACACCAGCTAGTTTGTCATCTGTCAATATTTATAGTCAGCTACATATGAAGCTTAAAATGTCATCTTGTTGTGTTTGTTGGGTGCCAGACCTGACAGATTACAGGCTCTAATTTGAAATTTTATTGCCAGACAAAAAAAAAAAAAAAACATTGATGTGGTTAAATGCAATAAAACAAGCAGAATGGACAAAAATGATCATCAAACATTTTTGCATTTGTCAAATTGCGTAAACTTCATATCTAGTAAGGTTAAATTGTTGGAATGAATTATGGTTTGGTTACGTGTCTAAAGATTTCCTATGTCTGCCCACCTAATCACAAATTGCGGAAGAAGTTAAGTGATTCCCCAGGTAACGCTAACTTTTTTAGTATTTTTTCTTTAAGTGTTGGAAGGACCTTGCTCTCCTGATAGTGAAGTGGTGATTGTCAGTGTTCTTCACCTCCATATTGCCATCATCTTTGGAGATGAGCTGGCCGCTAAACCACCCACAAGAAGCAGCGGCAGCCAGTGGGAGGAGAGTCTGGGGACGAGCTTACGCCGAGTCTGTAGTCCGCATACCTCACTTCCCCCTGAGCTACTTGTGATTTTGAACTCTGGATCAAAAAGCTGGCATGGGTCCCTCAGGCCCATGTTTTCTAAATGTGCTTACTAGAGCTGGGTGGTATGACGATATATCGCGTTACCATAGTATAAAATGCCTATCGTTAGAGATTTTGTTATATAGTGTACTGTATATCGCGGTATGTAAATATATAACACTATAGACACTTCAGAGTAATGAAATACATGAATGAGAATATAAAGAGCAGGACATGCATGATGTTAAAAAAAAGTTACAAGCGCAATATTCTGAAAAGGAACTCATAAAGGTGTAAGGTGTTGCTTTCACTAACCACTATCGTCGGATACAGGCTGTGCTGCTGTTCTCATGAGATAGTGTAGCTGCTTGCGCTATCACCTAGCCTATGTCTCAATCATGTTTCTCTGCATTTTGGGCAATGGCGCAGAGTGCAACTGTGAGGGGGTGTCAACATGTTCAGTATCACCAAGGACTAAACCAGCAGGTGTTGACAAGCAGTATCTGAGTTTAGACCCTGCCAAAAACCTCAGGAAGTTTTCTTCAACCCTAGATGTTTAGTTGGTGGTCAGACACATTAGCTGAAGTTAAATCCACTGCTAAGCAGTTTCCAAAGGATAGCACACCCATGTTTGAAACAAATGGGAGGTGGTTCCAGACAAATTGGTGGAAAAGTTCTATTCTGCTGTCACAACAGTGCCAAGCTCAATGGCTACTTTGTAAATATGCGATCTTTTAAAAAAGTATATAAAAGACTCTGTAATGATAATATTGCACCATATATAGGACTGTTCACTTGGTGTGTTTGTGAACCATTTTTGCTTTACAGCAGGACACGTTATCCTGCTGAAAGAGGCCATAGACACTAAGGAATAATGTTTCCATAAGAGGATGTATAGGGTCTGCAACAATGAAAGTGTGAAAGTAACATCCACATGGATGGCAGGACCCAAGGTTTCCCAGCAGAACATTGCCCAAAGCATCACACTGCCTCCACCGGCTTGCCTTTTTCTCATAGTGCATCCTGGTGCTGTGTGTTCCCCAAGTAAGGCACGCACATGCACATGGCCATCCACATGATGTAAAAGAAAATGTGATTCATCAGACAAGGCCACCTCATTCCATTGCTCGTGGTCCAGTTCTGTTGCTCACATGCCCACTGTTGGTGCTTTCAGCATGGGGACCCTGACTGGTCTGCGGCTGTGTAGCCCCATACACAACAATCTGCGATGCACTGTGTATTTTGACACCTTTCTATCAAAACCAGCATTTACTTCTTAAGCAATTTGAGCTAATCTGTTTCATCACACCACACACAGGCTTTGCTCTCCATGTGCATCAATGAGCCTTGGCCGCCCATGACCCTGTTGCTGGTTCACCACTGTTCCTTCCTTGGTCCACGTTTGATAGATACTGACCACTGCAGACTGGGAGCACCCCACAAGAGCTGTAGTTTTGGAGATGCTCTGATGTCGCTATCACAATTTGGCCCTTTTCAAAATTGCTCAAATCCTCACGCTTGCCCATTTTTCCTGCTTCTAACCCAGATAGCAACTTTTGTCGGCTCCTGGACTGCTCCTGTTCGCCAGATTAGGGCCACAAGCAGGCCATACCAATGTCACATATCAGCCGAGAGCAAAAAAATAAACAAGAACTGGATCTTATCTGAGCCACAAAATCTTTATGTATTATTTATAGAATCATCTTTGCATTAACAAGCCTGTTAACAAGCAGAATCACTAAGGAAAGAAGAGAACAAAACGAAAAAAGTCTTTGAAACAAAACTGACTCTCATTGAAATCTTATAACCAAAGAAATAAATAAATAACTGACACTGAAACCCAACCGCCATTCAGATCGTGTTAAGGAGCAAAACCGACCGTCACTGAGATCTCATAACCGGACGAAACTGACCATAATTGAAGTTGTGTAATGGAACAAAACCAACTGTGAATTAAATCTCATTAAGAAAAAAAGCAGACCATCATTAAAATCTCGTTAGGAAACAAAACCAAGTGGTTTGTTCATTGAAATCTACGTCAATTTACGTATTCGTTCCCTCTGTTTACTAAATCATGTGCACAATTTAACAAATCGATTGAACGATTTAGTAAAGCGCATTACTTTCCTTTTTTCCCCTCCATGTCATGTCCTTACATTTCAGCATTCTCTGTTACTGCAAGAGTTAAAAGCCCAACTTATGGAAAAACTAATCACCATTATGGTGACTTCAAATGAAACAAACATGAGCGTTAAACTTCTAAAAGTGAAGAAAACTAATTCTCAATAAGAACTTCTATAGATGAATGACAGAAATAAAGTCAATCTAAATAGTAATATGTGAAGCTGTAAAGCTGTTTGTGGAGTGGTTTAATCCTCCTCTGCTGAGATCTGGAGAGTTTTAATGTCTTTTTTTTATCTTCAACTGATTTCATCTTAAGCTGTGCCTGAGCTCTTGTGTTTCTGTTTGTCTCTTTTTCTGTTCTCTTGTTTCCTTCAGTGAATATGTTTGTTAACAGGCTTGTTAATGCTAAGATGATTCTATAAATAATACATAAAGATTTTGTAGCTCAGATAAGATCCAGTTCTGGTTTATTTCTTTGCTCTTGGCTGACATGTGGCATTGCTATGGCCAGCTTGTGGCTCAGATCTGGCAAACAAGAGTGTTCCGACCAAGTCCCATCATTCCAAGTCGCATGTGGCCCAGATCATCAAACCAAGCTTGGTAGATGTAGGCCGGATCTGGGCTGACATAAAGTTACTGTCTGGGAAAACATCAACTTTGAGGACAAAATGTTCACTTGCAGCCTAATATATCCCACCCACTAACAGATGCCATGATGAAGAGATAATCAGAGTTATTCACTTTCCATGTCCACAATTGTTCTTTTCACAATAATCATTGTCAAAGCCTTTATTTTTCATCACAGCTGTCAAACATTTTTATAAATAGTGATGAGTTTTTTGCACATTTCCCTGGAAAATTTGGACCACTCCTCTCTTGCATAGATCTCCAGGTCCTTGAGGTTGGAAGGCTTCGTTGCCATCTCTCTGGTCTTCAGTTCTTTCCACAAATTCCCAATTTGATTCAGGTCTGGGACCTCATTTCAATAGTGTGCGTACACACAGATTTGAGCATGTGCGTATGTGTTCATGCCAACGCTCATATTTATAAAAACGGTCTTTGATGTGGAACAGTGCTTAGTACCATATCAGGGTCTGAGTAGACATACACACTTTTTCTTGTCTGATTACTGCAATTTTTAGGAAACCTTATATATTCTTGCAGTTTTTCTAAATTAAAAGATTTGGACGATAACTGGTGATCTTTTATATGTAAATGGAATTAATTAGGTGTCATTTACAATACGGATAACCAAAACCATTCAGCTGCGAGCAAGTTCAAGATCATTTGTGATTTATGGATTTCACATCTGAAAGAGAGGCAAACACTCTTTTTCTGTGTGTACTTTCATTCTATGAATCACACCTACGCACATATGAGAAATGATCGTAAGATCAAATTTAGGATGGTTTTTGTGCAACATTTTATAAATGAGGCCCCTGGACTCCAAAAACGTTGATATTGTTCTCTGCCAACCATTTCACTTTTGTTGTGTTTTGGACCGTTATCTTCAGGCCCCAAGTTTTCTGCAGACTGTATCTTACTGTAGACTTCTTTTTTCATGATGCCATTTACTTTTACAGGGCTGCCTGGCCCACTAGCTGAAAAGCACACCAGAAGTATTATGTTCCCACCACTGTGCTTGACTGTGTGGATGGTGCTCTTGGGATTGAATGGTTCTCATTTTTTCTCATAAAAAACAGAAAAAACAAAAACTGCAGTATTGGTTGGTTGCTTGTTGATAATAGTACATGTAAGGTCAATTGTGTTCCATATGCTTTAATCCATAAACTGTGTAAACAATAAATATCAAATGAACATTAATTTACACTGTACAAAAATAACCCAAATTAAACATTTTATTTCAATACCAAAAAAAAAAAAAAAAAATTGTTAAATACAACTCTCAACACCAAATGATGCCATAATGAGGCATTCAGTAAAAACAGTCATGTAGCATTTTGTCAAACTGCATAGCTGTTGATTGGGGGGTGGGGGTGGGGGGGTAACTACCACATTAATTACTTTACATTGCCAACAATGATTAAATCAACAACATTTGGTCATTTTCAAGATCTCAGTTAAGGTTGGCTGACCCTTCTGAAAGTACTCTTAACCTCCTTACAAACAGCAACCTCCCTCAATGGCCTGTCAAACATGTCTTCACCCCGGTCACATTGGCATAAATATAATACATATATGACTCTCCAGATTGGACATGCTGAATATTTTGCATTCTATTGAGATCGCTACTGTTTGAAATACAATATGCAGGGATTCTGGCTGAACTCTGGGTGTGCTTGAGTGCTTTTGGTTTGGAAAGGGGGTTCTGTGACTTAAGACCAGTGGGAACAAGATATGGATAGGGGCACTGGGGTTTTGACAGTTTCTACAGCTGACCATGACTTTAGTTTAATTGTGTCTGAGTAAGTGTATTTGGGGCTAGATCAAGAAACCTGGCTTTTGTACAGGAAATGGAGATATATTGCTGCTAATGGTAATTGAAAACATGAGGGAAGTCTCTGATGGTAACAAACTCCCTGAAGAATGTTCAGCTTCCACTAACTGGTTCGCTCAATCCATTCTTGAATGACAGTCCTAAGGCCAAACACATAAAACTCATGAAAGCCCTGTGTTTAAACACGTTTATATAACAGTTAGTTCTGGTCTTCAAATTTGATTCTCCAGGCACTGATATAGAGTGCTGCAGTGATGACATATTTTTGTTGGCCAAACCGGAAGTTACATCACCCTGGTGAATTTTTTTCCATTGGCTTTTAGATTATTGCACAAAACAAGCTCTGTGACCAGCAGGTTTCTGATTCTTGCGTTTTAAGCATCATGATCTTCTTCAAAAAATTATCAACTTTTATGAATTTTAAAGCCTAAATGCAATCGGCAGAATTAAAAAGGTAAACATTGGCTACATGAACTACATTACAGACACATGATCATTAAAGTTTTAGGTCACCCAAAAATTTTATTTCTGTCATCAATTACTCACCCTTGTGTCGTTCCACACCCGCAAGACCTTGTTCATCTTCGGTCACAAATTAAGATATTTTGATGAAATTCGAGAGATTTTTTAATCCTCCACTGAAAGCAACGAACGTACCACATTCAAGGTTCATAAAAGTAAAAACATCATTAAAATAGTCAACATGACTACAATGGTTCAATTTTAATATTACAAAGCAACGAAAATACTATTTGTGTGCAAAAACAAACGGCTCAGTATTGGCCAGCTCCTGCGTCAACAGAAACTTCTGGGATTTCATCACAATACCTTGATTTGTGTTCCTATGATGAACGAAGGTCTTACGGATGTGGAATGACATGAGGGTGACTACTTAACGACAGAAATTTCATTAAGTACTCAATTTGCAGAGCTCTCTGAAGCTCAAGGGTGAAGCTTAACCTGTTTAATGGGTGGAGAGATAGGGTTATGGATAGGGTTAGGGTGTGGTTGGGGGATACAGCTCCACCCATCATGTCCACACTAGGTCGAGAGGGGGGGAAGCTGGAGCCTCTCATTTCCTGTGCATGAGTACTTCACTTATTGTGCCTGACAACATTTCGCATGTAAAAGTCATGTGTATTCTCTGCTGTCTGCATCAACATAAAACTTAGGCTTTGCGTAATCTTTTGAAATATTAAATCATTCAGTAATGTAAACAACTGTTATACGCATATCGCGAACACCCGTCAATCAAACTGTTTGCGAAGGGTCAGTTGTGCTGTTTGTCTTAAAATGTACTTGGAAGGACAACTGTATTGCTTGTGTGAAATTGCTTAATTATTCCTTGTATTTTTGTTACTTCAATCCAATGTAAATTACAAAAAAAGAAGCACACATCATTCATAAAACTTTCTGTCTTTCATGCTCTTACACATCTGTCTATTACTAGTCAGTGCCACCAAGCCCAGCAGGGGTTTCTCCAAGCAGGCCAGGAGCTGGAACGAACGCTGTGCACCCTGCTCTGGGTCTCAGCATCCCAAACTCACTGCAGATGTGGAGAGCTGCAAGGTCAGGACTGGAAATTAAAGAACAAATTCAGAACAGGAGTAAGGGAGCCCAGTGGTGGTTAGGAAGAGGGACACGTCCTCCATAGTAAGGTCGGGGTTGTCCAGAGAGCATGTGGCGTAACACACATGAGAGACATTTGCAAGTACATCCATACATTTTGTCTTTGCCTTTATTTATCTTACCTTTTCTCCTGACTGGGTAGTGCAAGATCTTTTAAAATGTCAAAGCTGACAGCTAAAAGGACCTCTGAACTTGGGCTGCTCTGTTCATGGAGCTGGCTTGATTTTCTTTAACCTCTTGTCTCAGAGAATACCCGACTGGCAATTTCCTGTCCATAAATCAGTTTCATGCTCAACATTAGATGGATTTGATAACTATAAAATGTTTGCCTAAAAAAAACCTATCAAAGAACATGTGTTTAAAATGGTTTGTATGATTTGTAATGCAATTCACGGTTCGTAAATTTGCTTTTATTTGCTGCTGCACGTATGATGAAACGGAATTAAGTCATTATGTAATTTTCAGGTTTAGGACATATTACTCAAATTTCAAATGTGATGAATGACAATTTAAAAATGATACATTAAATCCAATCGTAAAATGTGTGTTCTTTCTGCAGGAGGCAGCTCTGATAAGTTCATAAATTTACTTTTAATGTTTCAGTGTAATCTGCAACAATTTCGACAAGTTTTCAGATTCCCAAGAATGTAGAACTGCTTCTGTTAGAAAGCAATAAGGCTTTAACGCTGAGCTTCCAGTCTATGCTGTCCTCTGTGCTTGCACTGCACAAATCTAAAATATTTTGAAACCTAATTTCCTGTTTCCTGCTCGAATCCTTTCTGCTGCCATGCCAACATTCGCCTCAGGCTCTCTAGTGCTTGCATCCCATCATATTGGTTGAAGAGTTGGCTGCCAATTTGTTTGAGTTAATGGGTGATAGTCGATGAAAATACTCTCTGAAGTCCTGCTAGCGTTGGCAAGCGGAGGAGGAATAACAAGCTGCCTTTGTGTCTGAGAGTTTAGAAGTTTAATGTTTAGAAACTTCAGCAGCACTCGCGGCATCAGCGCATTGATTTATTTCTTATTTGTGTGTTTCAGGGTTGGTTCACCCAGTATAAATAAACCTAAAGAGTGAAATGTGGCTTATACATATCCTGGTCATGAAACAAAGCTTATTTTTGATTAAGTGCTCTCAAATGTTCATTAGCTGAGATTCAAAGGCTCATTCAGAAATGTTACAGTATGTTGAAATTAGGCGGTTCATTAGTGCTCAGTGTATCAATCTTAGTACCACCCTTGATGAAAAATAAAACTATGTTTTGTTGATCTTAACAATGTTTTTATCATTATTATAATTTTTTATGTACACTGCTGTTTAAAAGTTTGGGATCAGGATTTTTTTAAAGAAATGAATACTTTATTCAGCAAGGATGAATTGGTGAAAAGTGACAGCAAAGACTTTTATAATGATACAAAAGATTTCTATTCAAATAAATGCTATTCTTTTTCTATTCATCAAAGAATATATCATGGTTTTCACAAACATTTCACGCAGCACCACTATTTTCAACATTGATGGTAATAATAAATGTTTCTTGAGCATCAAATCAGCATATTAGAATGATTTCTGAAGGATCATGAGTAATGATGGCTTTGCTGTCACATGAATAAATGACATTTTAAATTATATTCAAATAGAAAACATGAAAACATCATAAAAATCATATCGACCCCAAACATTTGACCTGTAATTTGTAACGATCGTCAGTTGAAGTGCCCGCTATACCACCAGAGGGCACTTCAACATGTACTCAACACCACGCACTCACTCACTCACTCACTCACTCATTCATTCAGACTACATTTCTCATAAACCCCTTACCTATCACTGATCACCTCACCAGCTGCAGCTCATTATCAGGACTATATTAACACACTGCACACACACACCATTGTGAGGTCTTGTTATGACTTTTGATTGCATTGCTGAGCGTTTCATTCCTGTCATGTTTTGATCCTGTCTGTTTCTGCCATTCTTGATTGTTCTCTGCCTGCCTTTGGACCCATTGCTTTGTTTACTGGACTGTGTTAACTTGCTGCCTGTCTCAACATTGTTGCCTGCCCACCTACTACGATTCTGTCTATCCTCCTCCATAGCCGTTTGCTGTTGTTAAACTATTGCCTGTTTGACCATCCCTTAGATAAATAAAGCCTGCATTTGGATTTCATCCGCCGACTCGTCATTACATAGTGTGTATTGCAATGAGAGTCTTTCTCACCCATGTGATGTCACTTCTAAGCTGATGCTAAATATAGTCAGAATATTGTCACTTTTCAATTTTTTAATCTTGTCAATCCAAATAATTAAATAGTACAGTCTTTCTTTGCTAATATCCCGTATTTGCTTCTTCTCAATGTGCCACAACAAATTGATTTGACATTTGTCCTCAGGCATCGTTTTGTAAAAAATATATATAGCTTTATGTATTTGGCCTAAATTTGCATTTTGTCTTGACATACTAGTAATGCATTCAGTCTTAGAAACACAATTATCATATTTATATTGATGGGCCCCCTCCACCTTTTGCAGCACATGTGTTTTCTATCTGAGCCCTTCATCGTTACAGCACAGTCTGGCACAGAGAAATTCCTCATATTGTGACTAACGGTCATTGCGTTTTCAGGAAACTTTATGAGATATTAATAGGTAACGCTGTGAAGTTGAACCATGGGTGTCAGACTTTTCCAATGTTCCAATGCACACATTCACTTTCCCAAATCCACGTCAACTGTCTCACATCTCTGCTTGCGTTACATGCTTCTCTCCTGAAACCATAAGCCTCTGATTTCAGAGCTTGCTGATTAAATCAGAGTTTAATAGACAAATAAGGGAAAATTGGATTAGTGTTACAATCTGCACAGTCATTTTACATCTGTGTTTGGGAAAAGATGAAGCAGACTAACACAACTCCTATCACGGCCTATGATCGCAATTCTCTTTGAGGACCTGCAATGGCCCAACCATTGGCCCATCACTCAATAACTGGGCTAATGGCCTAACACTTCCCATTAATAAATGACTACTTCTCCTGGCCTCTCGCTCCTTCAGAGGTGATATTCATCACTGCTCTTAATTTTGTTTATCTTTTCATGCTCTCTCCCCTCAGCGATGGCCATCAATTAGCCACTCTGGCCTTCCTCTTCGTGGCTTCAGCCTGTCGGCCGGCAGGGTCAAAGGGTTAATATAAGAATGAGCCTAATTTCTAAACAGCTTTAAGTCCCAAGAGGTCCCTGGAATGTGAAGAGGTGGTGCTTAAATTCTGCTCTCCAGGCCAAGACAATCAATATATCATGAACTAAGCAGTTAAGGGAAATGATCATTGTTGCTTTGTTTCAGTCGGGGATGTTGTTGGCTCTCTTGCTCTCCATTGCAGCAGTGAGGTCAGAGAATTCAAGACTGATCTCTATGTGCAATCTGTTGTTTTTCCTATAAAGTTTTGAATTTGATCAGGCAATCTCAGTAACATATACAATTTTGGTTACTGGCCAGAACACATTTTAGAAGCTTCATCACCAGTTTTCAGCATTTATATTAATGTTAATTTTCATTTCATTTTTTTATTCCTGACTCTTAATATCCTCATGTAAATAGTTTGCTTAAATGAGGGCAGAAAATTAAATAATTTACAATCATATCCTCATAATTTGATTTTTTTTTTTTTCGTAAGAAACCATTTCAAGGCAGGTGCTTTACTTGTTCATCTTTGTAAATATACTCATTAAAAGAGAACTGATAATAAATGAATATATATGCGCGTTTTAAAAATTAAGCAATACGCAGCCCATAACTTAGACGTGTATATGAGAATATGTCGGTTTTAACGGGTCATCTTCATATAGCAGCATTCCTCTGGATCTGCTTTTAATTTAGTGGGGTTCCTCTCCAGACAACTTGGAAAAGTGTGTAACATGAGATGTAAAAAGTCTGTGTGATAAATACAGCGCACTAACGCCGCTGGCCACGCATTAGTTATAGATTGTAGCTTTTGACACAGTATGTAAACGAAATGGGTTAAATAATTGGATTACAATAAATCATTAATAACTACTGGACATGTTATTTTTTCGCGCGGTGTTGGGAAAAGTTAGACATCTACAGGCCATCTCATATTTATTAAGTGTTAAAGTCAGAACAGCGGGATCATTTGAAGTACAAGACATTTTGAATTTCGTTTTATAAAATGTTTTGCATTTAGTTTTAAAGTAATGTCTATAAGAAAATAAAAACGTGTTAAAAGTTCACTTTGGATGAAGGATATTTAAACTCCAAATTAGTCACTTGTGGACTTTTTTGTTTTGTTTTTCTTCACAGTCCGACAGAAGTTTAATGTGCATCTATTGTGTTTAGGCCCTTGTTTCTTTTCTTGCTGTAAGACAAACATGTCATGAGTAACGTGATGTTATGAGAAAATGTTGTGTAAGGTATACATGTCTGTGACGCACAGAGGCTTTTTATGAGAGGATCCAATAGTCTGATCATAATAATTATCCTCATGAACGCCAGTCGATCCCTAATAATCCTATGGACACGTGGTATGATCCGTGCAGAGCAGGTAAGTTGGTAGTTTTTTCATTAATCTTGTCCTCCGTTTCGCAGACAAGGGGAAAAAAAGAAAAACAAAATTTAAATTCAACTAACCTGAATATTAATACATTATACAATGTTGATTCGCCTAATTTTACCTAACTTCTCATGCATTATTATTGGTCAAATAAACCTGATGAAAAAAAAAACCCATTATATTTATAGGCATTTCACTCCAAATGATTAGAATGAGTCAATCCCAATTACTTACTTACTTTATTTATTTATTTATTTGGAGCAAATTTCATAATATATTATGTCATCCTGGATTGCATAATGTGCCCCCGCACGTGAAAGGTTTTTTTTTTTTTTTTTTTTTTTTTTGGTTATTCATAAATTTCTGAAGCAATTCCATTACACGACTAATATTATTGTCATAAACAAAGGAAACTGTACATTGTCCAAATTAGGTCAAATGTATCACCTAAATTATGTCTGTTGCTATGATGTTTTAAATTTGTCTTCCCCTATGGTTAAAAATATCACCATTAGGTCTATATTAATGTTTTCATTATGCCTATGCGATTTTCACTTAATTCAAATTGACATCTGTATTGGTTTTCCAATTATTCTAGGTTACAAGTTACAAACAAAAATGCGTTTGACGACCCACAAGTTTTGCGTTGATTTCCATTTCTAAGATCGTCTTGTTTTATTGTCTACTATTATTTGTTGCTGTCAGCGTGACCATCACGACCTCTATTTCTCTCCTAGTAAATGCAGGGCGTGTTATCCTCAACATAAACCCCACCAATTTTAATAAAGTTCATGTGGAACTAAATGACCGTTGTTCAATATCAATGCGGTTTTTTGGATTTATTCATTTTTTCTCTATGCAAACAATTATTGTTTTATCGTTTCAGCTTAGATTATTATTTTTCCTCAATTCGTTTTAGTTTTACACTTTTTATTGCATTCTTTTGGGGGAAAATTTAGAGGTCGCTGGACGTTGACTTTTTATTACTGTAATTTTGTTTTAGTGCATAATGTATTTCTTTATCCATATTCAGATTAAGCCCTGCTCATAAAGAAAAACAAGTTATGGAGGCTGATTAAAACTTTTCTTGGTGGTAAACTATACGGGCCTGGTTTTGTTTCCCTGTGTTCCTCAAAGAAGCAAGAAATTTCATTCTTCACAAAGGTTCAATATTTCGATATGTGGCAGATTTATGGGCAGAGTAAAATAATAATAATAAAAGCAAAGTCTTGCGCTGGCACAGGGCAGCGAGCTGGGCTTCGAGGGAGAAATGGATCTTGGGGGAAAACTAATGATGAAGAAAGATCTCCTCAATCCAAGCGCCTTAATTAAATGCACGGAAAGAACGAGAGAGGCACTGCACATCTGGATTCAATCTGCGCCCCTTTGATGGCATCAAGTGTTCTTTTCCCAGACCTAGGAGGCTGTCGGAGGCAGCTTGGAGCCTGAACTCATGTCACTGCGACACATGCGGAGCTCGATCCCCTCCTGTCGAGAGACTCTCTAAAAGCGCACGCGATGCCTCGACGTCCTCTGTAAAGCGATTCAAAAAGAACAACATTTTAGTGTCACATCACGGACTGACAGCATACCCATAAGAGCTTTGCCAGTGTGTAACTTTGATCATTTCAAGTGTTCGTTTTAATATAGCTTAACATCAAAGTTGACTTTAAGACAGCCTGTGATTTAATAAGGTAACAGACTATTTTATTCTGCATGCAACAAGATTGTGATCATCACAAATACATTTAAGTCTTTTCAGTTGGATGGTATCTAATCCAAATTGTGATAGAAAAGCCATTGACAAATAATGATTTTCAAGATGATAAAATGACAAATATTGAACGAAAGAAAAATTTTGTTTTGTTGACATAAAAAGGTCAAAACAATAGGCCTCTAGTTTTGAAAAAAAAAAAAAAAAAAAAAACAACGTTATGACAACTGAATGTTGGTTACACTATTGGTTTGGATTAATAGGCCCATGACACTAAAAACCTTGATTATTTTTTAAAGAAATAATAATAAAAGATGACAAACTATAGTGAAATGTAGTCTTTAGGCTTTTTTAAAATTAAAAAAATAAAAATTAAAAAATAAATATCAATGACTTTTAATTCAGAAATTTATACCATGTTCATCGCATTTTTAATTTATTCTGTCCCCCCAAAAAACTATCACGTCATTGACCCATTAATTATGAAGTTTTTTAGTGGGGTAGTTAGGGGTGGAGAAAAGAGATATGACTTTGTAAAACGTTAGAAACGCCGACAAAAAAAAAAACATTGCCACGTAATTAGCTTCTTGTATGTCCATCATCCCTCCCCAGGGCTTCAAATGCTCTCAGGCTCCCCCCTCAGCGCCAGTGTGTGCCGTTTGAAGTACCGGAGAAAGGAGCTGAGAGAGGCTCGTCCGACCTCCTACTATTGGGGCGTAAATCGTTCATCTGTGCCATCAAACCTTTCTCGCCAGATAACTCCTTCCCTCACTCTCGGAATGAGAGGAGAACGTGTCCGTTTCAGAAACTAAGAGGGAGCCGTCGAGTAAAAGGCGAAGACTGTGGAGTTCTAAATTTGGAGATATCTTTCGGTGATGCATTTTTCCATAGAGACGCATGATTGTCAAGTAAAAGAGCGATAATTACGCTTGTTTGGATCCATATGACACCGAACTACGGATGCAGAAATCAAAATCGATCTATGTGTCGAATTTAGAGTGATTGTTTATGGTCAACACTTAACTCATGTTGGTTATAGGTAGAGGATATCTTGGGTTTCGTCAGTTTGCGTCATGACTTCCAGCTATGCTCATGTAATGGACAGACAAGCCACGCTACCTAACCGACTGGAGAGTCCGATCACCGCGAATCAGGATCATTTACAGGCTAAGAAGAACTTTTCCGTGAGTCACCTGTTGGATCTGGAGGAGGCGCGGGAGATGGTGGGAGCTCAAGCGGAGGAGAGCGCAGGAGAGGCGGGCAGGAGCATGCTGGAGTCTCCGGGACTGACCAGCGGCAGCGACACGACGCAGCAGGAGAGTAAGTGCACGAGTCCAACATGTTCCCAGGGATTCTTAAGTATCAGGATGGTAGTTAATGGTGTGTTCTAATTTAATGAGAAATAGTAATAGCTAAGTCGTGCATCCAAAATTCAATATTAAGTTCTTTAGCATTACTTCTGTTTAGGGGTTCCCAGTAAATGCAATGAATTTGTACTCGCTGATGTCCTTTAATTAGCCTACTAATGAACACCCTACACATGATCTAGATGTGATTAGCACCGCAGTGAGCAGAAAACGGCCCCTTTAGCAGATGTGTGACAGGACATCAAGCATACAAGAGGACACTATAGTCCCAGTGCGGTCTGCTTCATTTAGTTAGCAATTACGACACATATTTAATTGTACTATAGTGTTGCTTAGACATTTCAAATTTAAACAATAGGCCTAAAAAATATAGCCTACAGCTAGGCCTGCCTAATTGTTTTCTTCGACAGGCCGAAGGTTTGATCAAATAAAACAATATCAAAATAAAATTTTAAACAGTAAAGTTAGAATTTTGTACACTTTTCAGATTGTAATTCTGCAGATCTACCAGTCAGACAATTATGATTTTTTTCTTCTCAATGAAGCCAATAAGAGTGATCTCGGATGTGCAAACTCATTATAGATTATAAATCTTCTAGAGCTTATAAAAAATAAAAACACACACTGAATGAATTAATTGGTTAGACCGCCTATTTTCCAAACTATAAGGTTAGCTATTATGTTTTACAAAACTTTTCGTTTATTTTTATACTTGTTTTGTGAAAGCTATTGGCTAAATGATGGGCTTTATTTTTGCACATGCAATTTTTAATCTTTCTCTTTGAACACGAAGATTAAAATGAAATCAATTTGAATAAGTAACTAAATAATAGTATGGCCTGAATAAAAATTAATAGGCCTAGTTCGGCGCGTGCATTTTGTACGTCGGAGAAATAAAATTAAGTCTATAATCACACGATTTAAGCCTCGGGAGCATTTAGGATTATGTAAAAAAAAAAAAATCTGAACAATTTATGCAACATTTCATATGTGAATTCAGATGTATTATTTTAAGATAAATGACCTCTGAATAAACATAATTGCAATGAAGAGACATCTCATGTGGGCCTAAGCGCATAGCTGATAAAAGACGATAAAGTCGAGATGGTTTTCGTTGTCATCAAGCACACAGCTGTCACATGTAGAGCTGGGCCGGATCTGGGCCCAGTCCTGATAACCTCTTCTTTTGACTTTACGAATTGGGGCGAATCAGTTCGTCACTGGGGTATTTTCTTCCTCTCTGTGAGTTTTATGGCGTGATTTAAGAACTGATTTATGTGTCAAAAGAGGAGTGAGTCTGCAACTATCTGCTTCTCCCCGGACCATGTAGACTTTATAATTGTCATTTTACTACTGGAAGAAGCCAGAATAATTTTAGGAAGAAGAAAATAGATACAGCAAATATATGGCTAAATAGTTGAAGTGAAAACATGATACATGCAGTTTTATGTCATATACATTTTGGCTGATAGATGGTAATACTATAATACCTGATGATTATATATATATTTTAGTTTTAAGTTCCATTTATGTTGATGGCATAAAAAATATTACAAAACCTCAATTACTTTATTTATTACTTGATTTTCTTTGATGTTAAAAAACAAAGTTTTTCTCTAAAAATGTTTCCATTCTGTTTATAAAAAGCAAACAGCCGAAACAATAAGTCAAAATCAAATTTCTGCAAGGATTTTATGTAATCATGCGGAAAAATCAAGAAATATAATAATAATAATAATTATGCACATTTATAAACAATCTGATAAGCGTTGAAAATGTATAAAATTGGAGGAAAATGACAGATTTTTAATAAATAAGGATCAGTGTTCTTGCTTACACATGTTTTGATTGGCATATGGTTTTTAGAAAGGATCAACACTTCTGCCTTAAGTATAATTTGTATTAAACCGACCGTCGATTAAACAGTTATAAACTTCCAGCTTTTCAAAGAAATGTTTGTGAGTTTTGGTTGAATTTCCATTTACTAGTTTGACTTTAGTATAATCCTAAGAATTTAATATCCTTTTTCCAGGTTGTTTATTGAGTTGGCCAGACTATAATGGGGATATTCATGTCATCCTTAAATCTGTGTGTGTGTGTGTCTGCAGATGAGCAGCTCAACTCAGAGGAGAAGAAAAAGCGTAAACAGAGGCGGAATAGGACCACGTTCAACAGCAGCCAACTGCAGGCCTTAGAGAGAGTGTTTGAAAGGACGCACTACCCTGACGCTTTTGTCAGGGAGGATTTAGCACGCCGAGTCAACCTCACTGAAGCTCGAGTGCAGGTTAGCCTTGTCTAATACAGAATTTAATCGTCCTCACTGTCATCACAACATGTGGATGCAGCAGTAGCACATCCTTCTCAGTTGAAACTAAACACAGTGCTCCATTATGATGGTAAGGTTACTCTTTACGCTGTCAAACTGAGCACCTTTCATGATTTTCCAGGTGTGGTTTCAAAATCGGCGGGCGAAGTTTCGGCGAAACGAACGTGCAATGTTGGCCAGTAAAAATGCCTCGTTGCTCAAGTCTTTCTCAGGAGAAGTAACAGCCGTAGAGCAGCCCATTGTCCCACGACCCGCTCCCCGACCCAATGACTACCTGTCCTGGGGCAGCTCACCATCATACAGGTTAGAAGTCCGTCTCATTTTTTATGCCTCTGTTGCTGTTTCCATTGGTTGTGCAGAAGATATATTCTGGGCTATTTACGAATTAATGAAAATGGTTTCCGTCCCTCATTTAACTAAAAATGCACATGAAAGTAGTATACTTGTGAATAAATGTTTTAAATATTCAACTATCTTACCATTTCAAAAGTATAACCTGTCTGTGCGAAGTTACATTCCACTCAAGGTCAAGGGTTCAATTCCCTGGGAATGTATACAATGTTAATCTATACAATAAATGGTAACACTTCACAATAAAAATCGCATTATTTAACTACATTAGTTAACATGAACAATGAATAATAATTACTGAAACAAATATACTAATCCATTAATGTTAACTAAAGGGACCTCGTTGTAAAATGTTACCCAATAATTGCAATATCACAAGCTTTGGAGTAAATCATAAATGTAATTCTGTGTAAATATCCATATATGAAGCACTGTTGGAGCTGAATTCTGAGAAATCCACCAACAAAAATGAAATCAGTGAAACTTAACCATGAATATGAAAAGTAGTTTTAAGAACTTGAGTAAGAAGCATTTTTAGGAAAGATTCCATAAAAATGCTTTAACAAAAAATATCACTTTATATTTCTGTATCTTTTTTTTTTCAAACTAAGGGAGTGAAAATTATTAAAAGTAGTATTTATTATTCAAAAAAATAAAAAATAAAAAATTCTTGAAATCAGAAATGTAGTGCCAAAAATGCTGTACATATGAATTAAGTTTCTCATCAAAAACATTTTTTGTGCAAGTAAATAAAATGAACAGAGAGAGAACATGCATTTCAGATAGTATTTTTTTTTTTTAAATTATTTATTATTAATGAAAAGTGTGATCTCTCACTCTGATTTTGTCCTTACAGTGCCATGGCAACTTATTCTCCATCATGCGCTAACAACAACACAGCCCAGGGCATGAATATGGCCAACAGTATCGCCAACCTGAGACTGAAGGCCAAAGAGTACAGCCTGAACCAGGTACCCACCGTCAACTGAAGTGGACAGCAGGGCTGTCAGAGACTCTGAGCCACATATCAGAGAGCAATCCCGATGTTCCGACAAAACTGGCCCTGTACTATTGACATAATTGTTGTTTTCTGTCCTCCTATATGTGTTTTACTCCTATCCATCAATTCTACAAGGAAACGAGAACTTCTCCAAGGTACAGAGCTTTCCTAAACCAATGATTTACATAAGACTGTCATGTTCTTGGCATGTGGGAAAATGACATGTGGGAAAATTCAGTTTTGGAAAGCGCAAAATGGAAACTTTCTCTGTTCGCACTCACCGTGGCAGCATGAGTGTGGTCATCCCGTTTGAAGACCGTGGCTTACTATAGATTTCTTCCTCGAGACTGTTGCCGACCACGGGGATTTGATGACCTCTGCGGAATCCATATACTACAATCTTGTGGACATCTGGGAAGTTTTTAGGATTTCCCCCTTGATTTCTCCTTGGAACTCATAACTATGCACTGAAGCCACAAAATGGGGATTTGGATATTTTGATAATTTGGAACTGGGTGAAATTTGGTTACCTTATTACCGTACTCTAAAATCAATCTTCACTGTTTTCAGTTTAAAACATGCCGGGGGTTATCGGTTCATTTTGGCATATTCAGAACTCTAGCCATTTATGTAAGTAATGAATTTGGAGCCTTGTTGATTTTACCCATTTATATTGTCTAAACATATCTAAACATGTAATATTACTTTGCAATAAAGATGTCCAAGCAGTTGCGCTTCAGGGTTAGAGTGTCCTCAAATGTCGATGGCCTGCCAGAGAACACTTCAGCATTTGCAACAATTTGACCATGTTTGTACCACAACTATGTAATAGCATGTATATAGACTTTTCTTCTTCTCTGGCTTGATCTGTTGCTGGCAGCAGTTCCACATTTCAGATATCAGTTCCTATTTCATTATGTGCCTCTAGCCTCAGAAGAGGTGTTTTAGAATAAAACTAGATGAAAATCGTACTCCCACTATTGACCCATTGAATTTACACCATTATGTAATAGAAGGAAAGGCAGGTGAAATCATTGAGAAATCCAAGAGTTGTGAGAGTCAGAGATTCAAGTGCAGATTTTATGCGTGCTTTTCCAAAGCTAAACCGTTCAAAGTGTGTTCGAGGGCTTCCATGGATGGTTGTTACTCTTTTCTTCTCTCTGTAAAATAACTCTTTGTCGGGACTCCTGGGGGTTTCGTGAGAACCAGTAGAAAGCGACTCTTTTCCTCTCCACCCGTTTTCAACTCTGTTCTTTTCTAGGGTAAACAAAAGCGAGGAAACTACAAAATTTAGCCAATCAAACTGGTCATTTACAATGTGATCCAAACACTTCTAGCGCTGTTGTTCTTCCCCTGCCAGCTATCGTTCCAATAAAGTGCTTGTCTATTTGCTTTGGATTTGAAAGCGTTTTAAAGGCTGAAGAGAAAAATCAGCTGACAGGAGCATTCTGAAAAAATAGCCTTTGTTTTTTACTACCTGATGATGGAGACCCTGGTGTCGCGTGGTGAACTTTGATTCCTTTAAGCAGTCTTCAGGGTCGGCGCTGTTAATTTTTTGTTGAACAGGAATGTTTACTTTCAAAACAGTCTGTTTATGGCACAGGAAGCGATCGTTTGAGTTTAAGTGGCCTCGGGCTGTTTTTGAATGGCTGACACTGGCTTGTTTATGTACCTGATGGCTCCCTTGGTCTACTGATTACATGTGACCTCAAGTGACCTCAGAGACAGTCAATTGGAGGAAGGGGGTGAGCCGGTGAGTTGTTTTTCTTTTCATCAGTCTTTCAGCTCTGTGAAAGAAATCTGTCAGCTGTCATCACTGCGCCAACAATTTGTTTACATCATGTTTTGTGGGATAAAATAAGATTCTCGCACAGCATTGCTGAATATCATAGCTATGAATCACTGCACTTTATTTATTGTTGTACTCTATTTTTACATTTTGATTACCTTTACCGATTGCCTTCATCTAACGCTCACTTAAGATTAATATACACTGCTGTATAAAAGTTTGGGGTCTGTACGAATATACTTTTATTCAGCAAGCATGCTGATTTCTTGATCAGCAAACCAGATATCATGTGACACTGAAGACTGGAGTAATGATGCTGAAAATTCACAAGAATAAATTACATTTTGAGATAATAAACTAGAAAAAGGTTATTTTAAATTGTAACAATATTTTACAATGTTTCAGGTTTTATTTTTTATCAAATTGACTTCAAGAACATTTGAAAAATCAATCACTTTTGAAAAGTTTTGTGTATAAACACATAAAAATTTGATCAAGCTATTTAATGTAATCTTTAGCAAATCTAATTATTTATTTTTCATATGCCTATAAATTCCCTTGTAGCATTTAAACTATTAAATTGTTGCTTATTTAGACTAAAACAGTACAGAATGCAGGACTGGTCCCCAAAATGAACCTCTGCAGGCATTAGAACAGCTTCAGTCAGATGAGTTTCTATATATGATGTTATTTCAACTGCTAAAACCTATAGGACGATAATTTTTTTTTTTTTTAACATTGAATAAATTGTTGCCTCAGGCTTTTCAAATACAGTTGGTAGCAGCCTCTTCACATCCAAGAAGTCCAGATTAGGACCGAGTACATTCTCAATTGGTTGACCTCTTCTGAGTTAGCAGCGATGGACAAGAACTGTGTTTCTCAATGATCCGAGTTTGAGTACTTAAATGATGCATCTTTATTAAAATTCCTGTCATTATTCCATTTGTGATGCCTTTAATGTGGCTTCTCCCCACAAGCTGTGCTCGTTCCAGCCAATTTACAGCGGAATCTTTATGATCCAAGTAGTTCATGAGTCAAACCCTTTCCAAATACAGCCATCCTCTGAGGACCTGCAATATACGGGATGTTCACTTTGGAGAGGGAGCCATTTCCTATTTTGACAGTTTTTTTTTTTTTTTGACACTACCCTCTTTGAACCATTTATATCAAGGTCGATGGGCCTTGAAGGTTCCTTAACCAAGTGAGTCTCTGGTTGGAGGATTTTTAATGATACATGCAGAAAGCTGGACAGATTTGTTACTGTCCTCGTGCCAACATCAACCAAACACCTAAGAGTGAATTTATGACTCTAATACATGCACAAGTTTTATCCTGTAATGTTCTCGGGTGGGCTATATGCTCATATATGTTTGTTCACACTGCTGATTTCATAAATAATGAGAAGTCTTTGCTCATGTCCCCAGGAGAGTTGTTTGAGGAAGCCACTAGAAAAGACTGAAAAAATAACTTTCGTGTTGTCTCCTCTGTCCCCCTGCCTGGGCGTCCATCTTACCTTTCACAGCCTGGGCTCGCTGACCCCAAGTGCTTCCAGATGTCGTCTAGCTCTAACCTGAGCCCCAACGGCCCTGATCATACGTCCACCCCACCCCCACATCCCTCTGCACCCTGCAGCCCACTGACAGAGCCTCCCCACGGACGGACAGCTCCACAGATGACAAGCGAGCAGCTCACCCCCATCAACCTCCACATCTGGAGCCCATTAAGAAGGAGACAGTCAGAGAGAGAGAATGCTAAAGAGAATGGGGTGGGGGTTCAGTAAAACTAGTGTTGGCTGGAATTGCGGTTTGATCTCTCCTCAAGCTGTTACCTTTGAAAATGCCACTTTTCTTATGTATGGCTCATTACAGTAAATATTATTGTGCTTTCTGGAGATAATCTTTGAGAAAAACAATACAATTACCATGTAAATAAAAATAATTATGATCACATGGGTCACGGTATCATGCCTAGACCTGTACTGATAACATGTTTTAATTAAATTATTTTAAAAAAAATCTGTCATCATATACTCATCCTCATATTGTTCCAAACCATGCTGCTATTTTAACATGGATATATATATTTTTTTTAAGGAAGAATAGTTGCATACCTCTTGCCATTTAACAATTCTTTGTAGTCATGTTTAATCATGGCAGTCAAACATAAAAACACCACAGTGCAAAAACAACTTCTTAATGAGTGAAAAAAAAAAAAAACTTCCAGTAAAATTGTCTAAAAATCCTTGAAAATAAATGTATCTGGGAATCAACACTAGAAACACATTGGATGCTGCACACTGGTGGTAGTTTCCCTGAAAATTACCCAGAAAAATTCTATATAAATGTATATGCATATATAATTATTATTATTATTATTATTATTATTATTATTAAATGGAATAAAATCTGACAGTGCCAAGACAAAATACCCTTATATTAAAGGTACATTCTCTGAAAACAAGTTTTAATATATTATGTAGTTTTGCTTCTCTAGTAGATAGTTTTAGAACTTCAATAAACTTGGTTGTGATATGGCCCATTCACAAACAGCTTGGCCCATTCAGAAAATGTAAAATAAAATAAAATATGTCTGTTTTTCTAATACATTATTATATACCACAATATCTATTCATCAAATACCAAACAGATACATCATCTTGGAAAAAAGTAGTTTATTCCTTGAAGACAGCATTCCAGATTGTGGAAGTTACAAGGCTTTGGATGTTGTTTTGCATTTTTCAGAGATGATGAATGCTGGAGATGAAATGGTCCAAAACACTGGTCACCTTCTCTCACACAAGACACATATCAGTCCTGAAAATTATTGTTCTGAGCATTGAAAATTATGCTCTGAGAGCCCCAAACAAAGTCACTCCAGACCTAATGAGAAAGTTGACCCAGCAATGGTCATGTCAGATCAGTCTGTTTAGTTTAGTGTATATTAAAATTGAGCTGTTTTTCTAGAGGTCTGTCCTCAAACAACCTCTCCCTCCTGAATGAAAGTCTTCCAAATTGCCTTCATGAGAAGTTAGTTGAAATGGACATCTCCAGTTGATAATGCCCTCTGGAGCAGTTTAGACCCAGAACTCATCAAAGCAAACAATCCCAACTTTGCTCGTACAGTCTCTGCTCTCTCTCAGAGGAGGAAACCTTCTGAACCAGAACCTCCCTATACGGACCTGTCTGACTCTCATTTCCTCAGCATGTGAACAGTGATGTGGCTCTCATGTTAGATAGAGTCTGTCACATTCATTACTGATCACTCTCTCGTACACAGACATTCAGAGCCAGTGAATGAGAATGGGGAAACTATAAATGATCTATATTGGGGAAATAGTTGGATTTAGAATCATTTTGAGAATAAACAGGTCAGTCAAGTTCTTTAAAATAGTTTACATTTGGACACATCACCACCATCTGTTTAGCTGATGATGAGTATTGTCCTGAGATTTAGTTTTAAAGTGCCCTGATTATGCTATTTTGTTTTGGAGGTCTCCTATAACAACTTTACATGCATCAGTTTTCTCATAATATACATTGCACATCACCACATTTGTCAATGATTCTCAAACGATTCTTCTGATGATTCGGTCTCTCTAAATCCCTAATTTCTGCAAGCCTGCTCTGCTCTGATTGGCCAGATGGCCCAGTCTGTGGTGAATGGTCTACCGCTTACCACTTACTTTCATACTTGCAGGTTGTGATTCTGAGGATCAAGTCGGTCCAAGTAAAGTGGGTACTGTCCCATCTTTAATGGCTAAGCGTTTTGTAAATCCAATTTAGAGTACACAGAGATTTAAGAAGCAATCTTTAAAAGATTATACTGGTAATTTTAATCACTGACTCTTCACATCCTCACATTTGTAAGTGTTTACATAGAAAATGTGTTTTTTCAGAGCAGAAAACAATGTCTTCTCCACATGTACACAAGACGAACAACTAAAAGTTTGAGGGCAGGTCAAGTTGCTACGTTGGACAAGGTAGAACATATGCAGGCATTAGGCAAATATGTTACCCAGTGACATACCTGTCACGAAAATGGTTTTCGAATTCCTGATGACCCCTTTAGGCGGTTCAGAATCGATTCTTTCTTTTTAGAGACAATAGATCGTTTACATTCACAGATAGCTACACTGCATGAATGGTAATATTCGAAAAATGTGTCAATGATTTTTATAGATCTATGCGGAGAGCTATTAGTACAGCTGGAAACATTTATTTTGTGTGGTGCTGAGAAAAGTCCAAAATGGTGCTATGTTGGCCTGCAGAGCAGAAACAAAAAATGACTGAGTGCTCATTTAAAGGGTTAGTTAACCAAAAACTGAGAATTCTGTCGTTAATTACCCACCCTCATGTCATTCCACACCTGTAAGACCTTCGTTCATCTTCAGAACACAAATGAAGATATTTTTGATAAAATCCGATGGCTCAGTGAGGCCTCCATTGATAGCAACATAATTAACACTTTCAAATGCAGAGAAAGCCACTAAAGACATATTTAAAACAGTTCATGAGACTAGTGGTTCAGCCTTAATGTTATGAAGCGACAAGAATACTTTTTGCTGTCAATGAACAATCGGATTTTATCAAAAGCATCTTCATTTGTTTTCTGAAGACGAACGAAGGTCTTAAGGGTGTGGAATGACATGAGAGTGAGTAAGTGATGACAGAACTTTCATTTTTTTCACTTTAAACATGTTTGTGAATCATTCAACTGCTCTGTGGCATGTGGACCAATAGAAGTTCAGTTTTCCTTTCCTTCTCTGTTGCTTTAATGGCAACTCCCTCTTTCCCCAAGTGAAGGAAACAACACTACACTAAAACTCCAGGAGAAGGAAAACAGGTTGGGGCGGAAGACGGCATGAGAGAGTTTTTCTAACAAAGTAGCCACACCATAAATCTGCAGCACAGGCTTATGGAAGGAAGTAGTGATATTATACATCTGTCCCAAAGGCTTTGCACCTTCCTCCCCAGGCTGATTAAGTGGACTCATTCATAAAGGCTGCTATTGTGCTGCCTTATCATAACTCATCTGTATATTCAATACAATCAGACCCCTGCTGCAGGTAAAAATTCCACTGATTTACACACTTAATTACAGACCTCACCGGACCAAAGAACTTAACGGTTACAAAGGGGAATTTGGGAGAACTAGCATATTATCACTTTGGATTTTTTTTTCATCTTCTATACCCTCAAAGCTACTGAGAGATATGATGAATATGCAACAATCAAAACATACTCTCCTAGAATGTGTCTAACAGAACTGAGGAATTATTTCAATGAAATGGTTTAGTAGAGGATACATTTGTGAAGAATAGAAGTACAGTGTTCAATGGATTGTATTGTTGTTTAATAACATCGATTGTTCAGCTGAAGATACGTCAACCCTGATTAAGTAAGATCCCGTGTTGTCTTTTTATTTTCAATATTATAGCGAAATAACCAAATACTGCTTTTCACATTTAGTTATTTAAAAAATGACTGACATTTTA
This sequence comes from Opsariichthys bidens, assembly GCA_037194245.1. NCBI lineage: Eukaryota > Metazoa > Chordata > Actinopteri > Cypriniformes > Xenocyprididae > Opsariichthys > Opsariichthys bidens. The sequence continues at coordinate 7,616,663 of CM074295.1, forward strand.
TCAAAATAAATATACTTACAATTGTAACAAAATTTCTATATCAAATAAATGCAGTTCTTTTGAACTTTCAGTTAAAAAAAATATGAATCGCAGTTTGCACAAAAGATTTATTATGAGTTTTACCATTGATAATAATTAATAATAATAATAATAATAAATGTTTCTTGAGCTGCAAATCAGCATGATTTCAGAAAGGTCATGTGACACTAAAGACTGGAGTAATGATGCTTTGCCATGTCAGGAATACATTACATTGGAAAATCCAAAGTTATAATATTTAATATGTAATAATATTTCACAATATTACTGTTTTACTGTATTTTTGGTCAAATAAATGCAGCCTTGGTGAGCATAAGAGACTTGGAGGCTATTTCTTACTATACCTAGAAATAGCCACTCAAGCTACTTCAATTCATGAGTAGCTACAATTTCAAAGAAACTTTGATAAGAAATCTATATAAGGGTTCAATCACAGTAATGAGATATTTAATAATATAACATCTTGTGCCGGTGAGTTTTCTCTCCGAACAGGGTCTGGTCAGGAGGCTGCGGAAAATCTGCCTTCAATTTCCTTTCTGGCAGCACACTGACAGCACACGGAAGTGAACCCTGAAGTTTAGTTTTCCAATTACCAATTATGACTAATTGCCAGTGTGGCGAGAAGATCTCCTCGATTCTAAATGCTATAATCAAACCCTTTAGATCTGATAACAGTGAATCAGTCAAAGCTGATTTGCCTACCGTTTACTTTTCCACCAATTTCCCTCTATTCAGCATGTTTTACATATAACTTTGATTACCATATTAAAGTTGCATTTTTTATGTTAAGCAGTATTTTAAGAGACTTTCTAAGCATCAAAAGAACAAAAACAAAAAACAAAGGATCCTAATCTAGGATTCATAGTATGCAAACTTCATTATGTCATATGTTGACTTGTTACAGACTCACCATGACATTATAATAACAGGAAAATCTCTGACCAGGTCATTAATGACCTATAGTTTTATTCACTTTTATCATATTCAGACAGGAAGCAGTTAGAAAGCCTGTGTAAACAAAAATATAATGTGCAGAAATTAATCTGGTTGATCTAGTAAGACAAAAACGTGCTTGAGTCATCTGTTTTAAATCTGCTGGTAATTGCTTTGGATAGTATTTTAATGATGTTCACTCTCCCTTTCTCTTTTTTCTCTTTGCTTTTTCCCACTCTCCATTGCTCTCTTTTTTCCTTTCACTCTCTCTTTCTCTCATTTGGTTTTGATTAGGATTGATCAGGATCTCTGCCAGAGTATTTCACAAACACACTCGTGGGCAACCGCGGCAAGCCCTACAACTGGATTCCAATGTGTGTTTTATTTACATGCTAGATTTACAAGATTCCCTAATTCATTTTCCAGTCCTCCCTAATTAGGGATAAAACTTTGGGTTCTCAAGTCCTTGAAAGCGATGTTAGAATCAGATTGAGTAGTTTTCAGGAAGTGTACAAATACAATGAAAACTGAACAAAATTTCTCAAAAATGTGCTAGTATTTCTGAATTTTGGGAAAGAATTCAAAATAAGGAAAAAGTAATTCATTAGAAACTTAGAATGGAATGCAATACAAAAAAAAAAATAAGACTTCAAACACATTTTACATTTGCCTCCGAAGGATGGAACACATTCAAAGGTTTTTCTTTTCATGAGAACTTGTTACATGTTGCCAGAGTTTGACTCAATTTAATTCAAGATGTTGCTTGCCATTCTTTCCGCACAAACTCAGCCACTTTGCAACTCCAACTTATCGTAATCGTCGAATTAAATTGCAAAGGAAGTTGTACTGCCTCTTGACTCAGAGTGGAAAGAATTCCCTCCCTAAATCTGGAAACTTTGACTACAATATCAAGGGGAATAGCTGAAAGACCACTTAAAGGGTGGAGAGTGAAGGCGTGGGTTTTTGTTTTCCATCATCATGCTAGTCCACAGAATGACTAAAGAGATCGGTTGGCCTTCTCCGCCACAGCACAGAAGGGCAGGGAAGAGGTATGAGGGAACTGTTGTTTTTCCCACACTTCAAATGTTAACAAACACTCTTCCATGCCTTTAACAGTGGTTATGTCCCACATTAAAACAAGAGTGTACACATACAAATTCACAATGCTTGGCTGCTTTGAACAGAGCCGGGACTCCATACTCCACGTTCATTTAAAAACAATTAACTCTGGATAGCAGTTTAAAGGGAAACTGAATTAAGAAAAAAGATTGTAAGTGGTAGAGGGCGGTTCTGAATCGTTCTTTCGTGCCGTGCTGTTTGAATCTGGCCCTTGTAGCCATGCCATGCGCTGTACATCAGCACTATCGGTTTTCAGCCAGCCCTCAGTAGGGATCGCTGTGGAATGCTGTGCATTTCCCCTCTGGAAGCCCAGCCTGGCTCAGCCTCATGTCACATGATCAGCTCCTCATCAGCCTCACAAACTCCAGCCAATGACAAATTATCCAAAATTGAGGCAAATATTAACACACCGCTGCATGATGACTCTCAGGAATACATTGGTTTTCTGTGCTTTGTAGGATGATCATTCAGATATATATATATTATATGCTTCAATAGTTTTATTGATTTCTAAAAATCACATTTAATATTAATAAGCTGTTTAAAATTATGCTGTAAAAGTGTAGGCCGGTGGTTTAAAGACCTCCTTTGAACCAATTTTAAGACTACAAACAAATAGTGTGCCCCTTTTTTCCTTCTTTCACGCTCAGTTCAGTTATTAGAATTACATAACTATTACATTCATCCACTTGGTTTTTTGTCTCTTTTCTCAAATGATGCATTGAATCCAAAACACACCAATAAAAGAGTCTAGTTCAGGGACAAGAAACACTCAACATAGCCATGCTTCCTTTCAATATTGGTCTCTCCACATTGCGTCATCCTATGATTAAATAGGGGAAAACACCTTTCTCCTAAAAATACTGAAGCCTGATTGGAATAACGCTGTTACACTGCAATTGCCAATAGCATTCAAGCTCGCGAATCGGGGGCAGGAACGCCTTTTATATAACGTGGCACTGAACGACATTTACTCCTTCAAACTGCAAGACAAGGCCTTTTTCGTCGTTGATTCATTTCTAAAAGATGATTACTGATTATGCTTCTCTGATCACCTTGAGCATTCCGGTGGACCGGAGACAGCTATTTAACCTAGTTCTCTCCGCACGGCACCCACTGAGTCGGGCATTTTCTGCCTAGGCTGCACCCACATGGAAGCCGCCATTAAGGGTTCTAACTGCCCTGACTTGCGTGTCAGAGTATAATATGGCACGATACTTTGAAGAGACAATTATTATTCTGTAACTGCTCTGCAGAGATCTCTGTAAGCTTTACCAACTCCATAATAGAGATGATTTACGGCTATGTGGAGTGCATGTTTCTTGTCCACAGGCAGGTCATTTGAACAGCAGCTGTCTAAACACAATACACGTGGTGGGTGTGACTGATCCAGTGGCAGCATGCTCTCTCTCTTTCTCTCTCGCACCCTCTCTATGTCCCTCCATCTATCCTTTTCTCCGTCTCTCGCTCTTGTTTTTATTCGCTTGCCACAGCTACAGTGAATAAAACACGTCAGTTCCAGCCAGCACTGATAGTAAATCACATCAACAGAGACATTAGATGACACAGATATGCGTGACCAAATTCAAACCTCTTCTTGAATTTCTACTCGAGATATTATGCAAAGCTTATTTCATGCACAGAATACATTTGTCTATTATTGATTTGTCTAGTTATTCATGGACACATTCCAGTTAATTTCCCAGTGTTTTTGTTTGTAGCATATTTTAGCATTGAATGTTGAATTCTGGCTTCAATTTGGAACATATGGCACCAACATGGTCCAACGAGATTCACAATCAACCATTGGAAATATGACCATGTTAGTCATTGATAATCAAGCCTTGGGGCCTGAATCATGTTAAAGAAGGGGAATGAATACGTGTCATTCTTGGAAAGCACCACTAAGTTCATGTTTTTCCCAGGCTCTGGTGGTTAGAGGTCCAGTATGCTGAGATATCTACACAAGAGAGCTGCCTTGCTCCATAACAACTGATGTGGCATTGACAGCTTGTTTTCTAGAGGGTCTGTCACTGCCAATCACTCTCTCATGAGAGTTTGCCAAAAAGCTGAAATAATAAGAATAATAATATAACCATCATTAATAATAAAGTAATGAAATATTATGTATAGAATTGATTTAATCTTACCTACTTTTTTTAATTACAATTTTAATTAAAGCCACTTAAATGATACTAAATCCCACTTTTTTTCTACTTTAATTGATAAAAAGCTACTTTAATTCACATATACATTTTTAAAAGTTCTCTAATTCTTCCAAAGTTAAATTTTCTTACTTGTTGAGGAGAACATCTGTTTCAAACGTAATATGGAAGGGAGCCTAAGCAATTGTCCAAAATCGCAAACTCTCTTGAGTGGGTACTCATTTTGAATAATTACTTCACGACTGCTAAAAGAAGTATGTTCTATATAGTATGAATGTAATCCAGACATTACATTCGCCATGTTGTCGTTATCATGTGACCTACTAGCGTCAGTTCATTGCGTTCACAAATCCTCTCCTCTGGCCTCATGGGACAGTGCTAATCTTATGCACGCTTCAGAATCTCGCCGGAAGAGCTTGGTCATCTGCATACTTTTTGCTTACTCTTTTATGAGTGCTGTTAGTTCGAACATAATTATTTTGTCGCATATTGCTTTTGCCTACTATATTGGGAATAATGTGATTTCGGACACAGCCGTGGTTTCTTGGATTATGGTGACCCTCAGTTCAGTTGCAGGTGCCTTTCAGCCTAAACCTGTGATGTTTTACACAATGTGACACTGAAATGTACACTTGCACAGTGACTTTTGGAAACTGACCCTGAAAGTCTATGGTGTTCCTTCTGGAACGGTGCTTCATCCACACTGATTGTCTCTGGATGTAAAAACAAACATTTATAGCCTTGGACAAAGTAGCTTGATGGATTATAAACAGACACATTTCTAAAGTGCCAGATGATGTAATATGGTGCTAAATGAACGTAGCCATTTTTTTTAAATAGTAATAAAGCATTAGAAGCACTGAGTGAACTGATCAATACACTGGAGAACAATAAATGAAGAAGACAACTATTACATTTATTGCTGATGATGTTTTACTGTTTTACTCTCCTCTCTTTCAACTCATTACATGACTTAAACTAACACGCCTAAATGCAAAGTCAAAATTGATTTCTTCTATACTTGCAGTGGTGAAACTATGAAACATTGTTTATTTAAACTTTAAACAATGAAACATTCCAATTACTTAAACTTTGAAACATTCTATTTATTTAAACTATGAAACATTCTAGTGACTGACTTAGTTTCTGAAGAGGCAGACAAGTAATAAAGCAGAGGTTTTATGCACCAAATGTTTGATCAGAAGAAATGTAAAAAAAAAAACCGTTTCCATATATATTATACATATATATATATATATATATATATATATATATATATATATATAGAGAGAGAGAGAGAGAGAGAGAGAGAGAGAGAGAAAAGGGAATGATACATATATATATATACACATATACACACACACACACACACACACACAATATATAGCTATATATATATATAATTACAGCAACAACAGGTTGCTATTTCCTGTTGTTCTTTTCAATTAGGCTGTGAAGTTTTTTAATGTCCCTCACAATTTAAACCTGTCTGATCCATTCTCCATGATTTCTTTAATGAGTATGTGCAGTAAATGTTTAGGACCTGCTAGATGTTTGATTGCTGCCAATATGGATGTGATTGTGGCCTCTGGGATTCCCCCACATAAAAACCACACCAGAGTTATTATCTCTATGTGATTTTACCTCCTGGATTTTTCCCTTCTCTTAACCAACAGGGGATTGCTTGCATCTGACAAAAAGGCTTTAAAACGTCATGTTTAAACAGGAAAGGGGAAAACAAGCTCTTTCTTGTCAGCTGTGAGAATATGCCGAAGGTTAAATGCTTGAGTTCCAATAACACATGATCAAAAAGACACCATTGTGGGTGTGAGCCTAAATTTAAAAGATATTAATATGAAATATTCATATTATGATCCAGCCAAAAACACCTTTATAGACTCTAGACGCATGGTGTTATCTTGTGTAATTAAGATACTATTATAGTTTTTATTAATCATTTGAAATGTTTTTATTTTTACATTTCACTTTTTTATTTGAAAGTTTTTCATTTTTATTAGTTTTTTTAAAAATGTGTACATATAGTTATTCCTTTTTTTTCCATTTTAGTTATTTTAGTAAATCAAGTAAACCTAAATAAAAAGAGAGAAATATTGCCTTGACAGTTTCAGTTTTTCTTTTTTATGGTTTTAGTTTTAAATAACTATAATACCCTTGATGCAAGCCTTGTGTAATTTGGCTTTACAGATACAGGGTGCTCAAAAATGGCATTCACCCATATTTACAATGCACCTGGACAACGCATTCATTAATAAACATCTTTATCATGTTCACCTACTTGATCTGCCCAATTTGGACAGAGATCAGTCATTTCTACACATGGCAAAACAGCTGCAATCAGCTTGAAATCAGGTAATGCCAACTTTTATAAACCAGCAGCTCTGGCGCCACCCAATGGCCATAAAGAGAAACTTCACCCATCCCTGTCACAGGCGCTTGAAGTGAGGGCAGAAGAAAAAAGAAAATGCTACAGAAAACCTACACATGAAACAACACATGAAAGTATAAACTGAAATCACAATCTTACTTCCAACCCAATAAATGAAGGGTTCATAAACTTCAATATTTGCCCTAAAATGACAGAATATCTTGCAAAGCAGGGTGAAAGGGAGAAAGCAGTGATTAATGGCATCATTAGTAGTTTATTTTAGAGAGTGTTTCAGTTCTTAAGGGAGCAGTCTAGTATTTTTTCACAAAGCATATTAGAAATACACTAGCTGACCTGCAAGGCAATATGCAAATAAAGCAAATGAAAAGAATGGTTTGCCTTTAGATTTTGTCTTCATTGCAAACAGATTTGTGCCTAACGAGGAGCAGATTACGCCACGACTCTGGTCTGAATTAAACAGCAGGCGTTAAGAGCTGCGGGAGGCACAAACTAATGTATTTTGTATGTGTTACTAGAAGGCTTTTAATGCGTTTCAGTAGTACTGCCCATATAATGCTATAGGAAAACTAGCTGACCCACAGAACAGAGCTCAGTCGAAAAATACTGAAGGTTTCTCAGACAGAACTCATAAGGGCCATTCACACAGAACGCGTTTTTCCACTCCACTGTTTTTCAATGTAAACACGTGCTAGACGTTGAGCTCGCGACTCTTGCATGACGAGGCGTTCGAAAAACGTGGCGCGCAAGTTCAAACAAATACTTTTAGAACAAAAACCTTTAGACCTTGCGTTTTTTCTTCTCCATTGACCTTAGTCTCGCGTTTTTAACAGCAAAAACGCGTTTTGTGTGAACCGGGCCGCGATAAAGGCAGAAAATAGGCTGCATCTGTGCTGACACAACACTGTTATTGTTTAAAACTCAAAGAGAAAAGCCATTGCTTACTATTGACACAGTGCAGTAAAATGTCACTGAAACAATCTATTGTTACACAATAACTTAATGAATAATTCACAGTGGTTTCTATAAATGCTGTTCCAATTAGTGATAATTGCTCCTTAACGGGATACAGCTGAACGTATGGTTTTGATTTATTTCCTAAGCTTCAAAACAAAGATGTTATTAATAAATGTTTCGGTGATTTTCCCGTGGGTATTTGTGAGTTGTGTTGTACATGACAGGAGATGAATAGATTAGAGGTGCAACTGAAATGCTTTTCACATTAAAAAAAATAAAGGAACTCCAGTTTTGGGGAGCCAAAAATCTCTTGTCCATTACCTCTCATTTTTGCGACCAAACACAGCAACACTGTTTTGTGAAGAGAAATTATATCAGCAAATATGCTGGAAATATGCACAACACAATAGCAAAAATAACAAAACACCCTCTCATTATTATTACAATAATGCGTGAACAATAATAAAATAAATGAATGAGCCCATTTGTTTTTGTAATTGTTTGCAGCACCAGGACAAGCAGTCACTCATAGCCAGCACACTACAGGCATTACTGAGCATTTCAAATATAATGCACCTCATGGACTCTTTTGCCACCTTGTGGACAAAAACTATATAGCAGGTACATACAGGTCACATAGCAAGAGAAAATTTAAACATATCAGCCATCTGACTCTCAGCAAGGCTCCATTTATGTGATCAAAATACAGTAAAATACTGTGAAATATTATTACAATTAAAATGACTGTTTTCTATTTTAAAATACTTTACAATGTAATTTATTCCTGTGATGGCAAAGCTGAATTTTCAGCATCATTACTCCAGTCTTCATTCACGTGATCCTTCAGAAATCATTCTAATATTATTATTATTATCATCATCAATGTTGAAAACAGCTGTGCCGTTTAATATTTGTGTGGAAACTGCCAAATTTTTTGGTGAATAGAAAGTTCAAGAGCATTTTTTTGCAACATTATTTAAAAATGTTGGTAACACTTTACAATAAGGTTCATTAGTTAAACATCAGTTAATGTATTAACTAACTATGAGCAATACATTTGTTACTGTATTTACTAATTTGTTCATGTTAGTTCACACTGCATGAACTAATGTTAACATGATTTTAATAATGCATTAGTGATTGTTGAAATTAACATTAACAAAGATGAATAAATGCTGTATAAGTGTAGTTCATTATTAATTCATGTTAACTAATGAACCTTATTGTAAAGTGTTACCAAAATGTCAAATATAATATATATATATATATATATATATATATATATATATCTGAATAATCATCCTACAAAGCACAGAAAACCAATGTATTCCTGAGAGTCATCATGCAGCGGTGTGTTAATATTTGCCCCAATTTTGGATAATTTGTCATTGGCTGGAGTTTGTGAGGCTGATGAGGAGCTGATCATGTGACATGAGTCACATTTGATCAGTTTAATACATCCTTGTTGAATAAATTTCTTATCAAATCTGCAATATGCAGTCTCTAATACTTGGGTTTGTTTTTGCACGTCTTATGCATTATCACAGACACTGTAAAATTAAAAAACAACCACATTTATTTAAAAGTCATTTTAAACAAAACGTCAAAGATCATAAAATACAATTACTGTCATTTTACAAACATCCTGGTTTTGTCGATTCATTTCCACTATAATTGAATTCATTTCAGCTAGATCTGAGCAACATATTTATTTAGAGTTTAAAAGTCTTAACTATCAGCAAAATCATCTGACCAGATGTTACATCTACTCACACTGACACTGCACTCCTGCTAATGAGTAACTAGGTAGAAAGACAGGTTACAATGTATCAACTCAAGATACAGAAATGTCTGAGTTACAATCTCTGAGCAACATTACAATCCTTTATCGCAAAAGATCAAGGAAAACTGACCTCATGATATGACCATGATTGATATTTCTCATTGGTTTTTAAGGAGAAAAATCATTTAGATCAAATTCCTGTCATTTCCGACGCTGACATGTAGCCCTCACCCTTTAAAGTCTTTGCTGTTTATTGAACTGTTCTTATGACCTCGCTTAGACACTGAAATACAAAACATTGTGTCAGCCATGAGGTGAAGAGATATAAAAGAAAAAAAGCTAGTGGTTATAGAGGAAAATGCACATTGGCTCTCTGGTCTTTAACAACAAAACCCCAAGTATCTCACACCAACATAAATATGCTTTGATATGACAACACATGGCTTTATATCCCTGATTTAAAATGTTCATTCTTCCCTTTTCATGAATTCCCTTATGGAAAAGTTAGATGGATTCGTTTGATTTTAGTATTATCTGAAATAATGCATCCACCATAACATGTGCATCATGCATTGGCCTTCATGGCAGGTACGCAAGTAAATTCCCTTTGTTTGATTTAAAAAGCTAAATTTATAATCATAAATACATTCTGAAGTGATAAACATGACATAATGTGCAATAATAAAGTTAGTCCCTTTATAAAGTATCTGTCTATAAGACTACTGGGTTAAGTGAGAACGAAGAAATAAGAAAACATGATAAAAAAAAAAAGATGAACGATATCAACTAATCAGGTCTAAAAATGAACTTGTCACATCTTTGGCTCTCAGTGAACACAAGATGAAACCTGTACTGAAGAAATTTGAAAGATGTGACCGTTCTAAAGACTTAATTAGCAAATACTGGCCAGTGTGAAAGATTACTCTGAACTAAAACCCGATTGTAACTCTAACCTTCTCCACTGACATAAGTGAAAACCTGAATTCTCTGCATCAGAACTGAAGAATCTCTGCGGCTGCTGTGCGTTCAGTCGACTGAAGGTTGCTCAGAGCTCTCGGAGTCCTCTCTATCACTCCCCATAAGACCGGCCACCTCGGGCAGATCTACAAAAACAATACAAACATTACAATTATTACCGAGCCCAAATCTTTGAACGGTGGTGTGCAAGTATAAGTGTTGAATCACTTTCAAAAAGGGGTCACATCATATTTTGTATTAAGAAAAAGTTCACTTATGTCATATTTTAGTTTATTATTTATTACATTTTCCACCTTCTCCACCTTCAAAAGCACAAGGTTTGGCAAACTTTCCGACATGTTATCATTAGTTCTTCTGGGGGTTTGAAATGGATTTCCTTTGAATAATTCCAACAAAGTATTTAGTTATCAGAGAAAAATTGTTTGGAAAAAATCCGATTTATACAAATTGACATTTCTATCATTCCTTTATCTTAAAAGATCAAGGAAAACGGACCTCATGATATGACCCCTTTAATTTAAAGGTGCATGATTGATGTTTCTGATTGGTTTTTAAGGAGAAAAATCATTTCGATCAGATTCCTGTCATTTCCGACGCTGACATGTAGCCCTCACCCTTAAAGTCTTTGCTGTTTATTGAACTGTTCTTATGACTTCGCTTAGACACTGAAATACAAAACATCATGTCAGCCATGAGGTGAAGAGATATAGAAGAAAAAAAGCTAGTGGTTATAGAGGAAAATGCACATTGGCTCTCTGGTCTTTAACCAGATTAAAATAAGGTGAAGAGGTTATTGAGTAACACTATTAAGGTTTATGTTTGAAAGCGAGACAGAAATAAATGATAGTTTAGTTGAGTTTCTTACAGCGTACAATCTTTATAGGCCAGATAAGGATCATGCAGAGGCTCAGTGCTGCTAAAACAGCCACTCCACCAGTGACGATGACCATGACATAGTGGTAATACCACACGCAGGCTGGACAGCATACCATTGTGCTGAATTAGAGAAATAACACACAATCAAACACTTTCAATTCAAAATTAAATATATACATTCATAATTATATATATATATATATATATATATATATATATAATTTATATTAAACATTGGGGTGCAACAGCACATGTATTTGTCATGAACTATCACGGTAGGAATGTCACAGTTCGGTGTATACAGTCAGACGACAAATACAGTAAGTCACAGGCAATCCACATTCAAATCCAGAAGGAAGTGCGCACGGTAATGTAAAGCTGTTTGCTAACAACAGGAAAAAGCGCAGAAGAGGAAGAACAGACAATCCATGGCCCTGTCCCAAATGGCACACTTATGCACTTTCAGTCTAGAGGACTTACAATGACTGCCGCGTGTTCATTAAGTGCATGAGACTGTAGAGACATTTACCCCTTTGCCGTCGATATCTGTCCTCGATGTACAATTTTGCCGAAGGTGCCATTTGGGACAGAGTCAATGCATAAATATATTTACGTGTAATCTCTCAACTAATGCTTAAACCGTGGAAAGACGTCAATAAATCAGCTTGAGAATAATATAGAATAAATCACGTAGCATTACATTTACCACAGGAAAGTCATTTAGAGTCCACAGCATGTTTGTTCACTAGAGAAATGAACTCTAGAGAGGAGCATTTCACTAAATATATGCACTACAATAGCTTATATATTCATTACATTTACATTACCTGTAAGTAATGTCTTAATTATTTAATATATGATTAAATAAATTTGTCATGAAAACAAGTTATGACAGTAATTGTGTAAATGATTATATTTCAGAAATAATTGAAAAATAAATTTATAATTAGATTTAGAGGTTAATACAAAACCTACCTCATGTGCAACTTACTTTTTTTTTTGAATGTTGATTTTTATATCTAAAAATATAAAACCTGAATTTAATAGTTTGGGATCTGTTGTTAATTGTAGCCTTTAATATTATAGTGATGTGCAAGAAAGGCCTCCCTGTATATAGTTTGCAGCATTAACTTAGATAGATTTATTTTATCCATATGAAAATGTTAGTTATAATTTAATTTATTTTAGATGAAACACAAGTGGTTCAATAAACCACTGTTTAATTAAAAAAGAAAAAAAAGAAGCAATTTTATGTTTAGTTTTCTGCCCCCTGCTGTACTAAACCGGCACTGAACTGTGACTTTAATACGGAGTATGTAACGAACCGTCATGTTTGTGTACCGTTACGCTCAATTAAACATCATAAAAACCTGATTTTTTTTTTTTTAAACTTTGCATTTAAAAAAAAAAAAATTACTCTAAAATTGCAAATTAACTCTCTGTGACTTCACATTCTAGTATGCTAGTACACACTTACCGGCAGGGATGTAGTGTCTGAATGATCATGACTCCCAGACCATTAGCTACCTTATCTGTGAAGCTCATAGCTCCGTAAACAAAAGCTCCACTTTGCTGTCAGGAGGAAAAGAAAAGTCAAATCAGAAACTCGAAAACTTCTAAAAACACATTTTAGTTCCCTGCGACTATTTTAACACTTCTGAAACTAGTCACTTTGACGCACATGCTCTTTTCACTTCTGCAAACACCAGGTTCTCTTACTGGCTCAATCATGTGTTGCTATTAAAGTTGTAAACACTAAATGCTATGAATAAAACAACTGCTTGAAGCGGTTGCTGCTCGTTTTCCGTTCCCCAAAACTTACTGTCTGATCTCCTATGAGTTCAGCCGTCATGGCAAGAGACATCACCAGGATGGTGGCAGACCCCACCCCTAGCAGGACCGCTGCCCCGTACACCTTTTCTCCCATGTGTGTGTCCACCAGCACCCAATAGGAGAATGCCAGAATCAGCAACAGTCCCAAAAAATAAGTCATCTATAAATAAGGAACAAGTAAACTTTAGTATAAACAAAAACCTTCAGTCATATTGTATCAACTTCCAATACTGTACATGAAATTGTTTTTTCATTGATTAATTTTCAGATGATCCTGTTTGGATGCGTGGCTGATCACAGAGCAGCGCAAGACGAGCATTTGTCATTAAAAGGTATATAAATTTTTATTTTTTTTAGAAAATGAATGATAGTTTTGCCAGACAAGACCCTTGTTCCTCGTCTGGAATCGTGTAGAGAACTTTGAAGCTGCATTAAAAACTGCAATTTGGACCTTCCCCCCGTTGAACCCCACTGAAGTCCGCTATACAGAGAAAAATCCTGGAAAGTTTTCCTCAAAAACCTTAATTTCTTTAATTCTGAAGTGAACTAATCCTTTAATTTTTAAAAGAGTCATTTCCTGACCTGGAAAAGTCATGTAAATTAATAAAATCTTATAATACCATAGTCATTTAATAGTTAATATACAATTTTCTAGTTAAGCCAAGCTAGAAAATATTTTATCGGGTAGAAATTGTGAGTAAAACATTTTTTTTTTAAATCCTTATGCAGTAAATCATGAAAGACTGGAAGACACAAGCAAATACATTGGTTAATTACGGCAGGATCTCTGAAAGACATTCAGCTCTTAAAACCTGTGGAATCCATAAGTTTGAACTATAATTATCTGTTACTTATCTATAGATATTACACCATGTTTTTAAAAGTCATACATACTCTTTGAATACCACTGAACTCTTCATAAAGATCAGAGCTACTGGATTTATTCTGTAATGTTTTCATTCCAAATGCTATACATTATGGAAATTACAACAGTAGTTTGTTAAGAATAGAAGGGATGTACATTAAACTCTGCAACAGCCTGTCTGATAATGTTAGGGACTCAGACACACAGCTTAAATCTAGATTGTAAAATAGATGTTTTTAGCAAAGCATTCACATAATGCATCTCATATACTTGCACTCCAGTTACAGTATAACAGATCAAAAGCATATAACTGTGCGCTATGCCAATTATTTTCCATTTGCTTTTCTGTTGCTACCTCGGGATGACCAACACAGGAAGACTTATAACACTAACAGGGGGATGGGCGGTGTATATTGTACATTTACTGTATATATATATCTGTATATTTACATCTGTACTTGACACACCTCCAACTCATAAAGTGTGGGCTTCAACAAAAATCAAAACATTTCCTCACTGGTAATTACGACTTTATGGTGGCGTTCATGTGTGCTCAACTCATAAACATGATCACACGTATATGACACAGCGATACTGACTGGTACTGTTAAATCACTTCCAACGATGGGAAGAGATATTACGACTCATATTTCAATCAAAAGACAGAAATGCAAACGTATACTCACACATTTGCCTATTAGTTTGCTGAGAGGTTTCATGATAAATGAGGAAACAAAGCCACTCAGGAACATGACCAGGGGAATGGTGGCTATGTACTTCTGCAAGACAGAGGGTCAGACCGAGATCACAGTCTGTTTTCTTTAATGGTTTTGTTGCTGAACTGGGTGTAAAGAGAAATATTACTACAGTTGTCTTACCTTTGGCAGCAGTAGTGTGTAGGTGAGATACATGGAAATGTATGTTTGTGACAGGTTCACTATCAGTCTGGTGGACATATAAAGCAAAGCCACCTGAATAGAGCAGGGTTTAAAGAAGATATGAAAATTCTCAAGTTAATTATAACGGACAGTTTCTAAATACTGTTTCCTGAACATTTTCACACCACTGTGATTATGTGATGACATTGCGTTTCAACCCACTATTCAGTTTATTCACAAAAAATGGAGCATTAAATGGCATGCCACTGAAGAGTAACACGGGTACTGGCTTCTAACCTGGTAGAACGATGGCTGTCTCAGCCAATGCTTCCACTGCAGGGGATTAGTGGGAGGGGCCACAGTGGCGTTGAGAAGAAGCGGCTGGCGTTCCCCAGGACTAGAGCCATCCTCCTCCTGAAGGGGACGTGCCCCCTTCTCCCGTGTGCCCAGGTGAAACAGCAGCGAGAACAGAGCTCCAATGCCCACCACTATAAGACTTAGATTCTGAGTGTAAAAACATATTACCGCATGAAGCTTGTCAGAGCACTTTTGTCCAGGCCTACATTATGTAACCTGTATAACTATGTAAATGTCAACAAAAGACTGGTCCATAAAAATCAGCTGAGAACCACCTCCTGTTGATTACAATCATTTAACAATATTTTACTACTCATTTAGAGAAACATTTGAGGGAAATTTGGTGGGTCATCTAACCCACCAAATGACATTTAATGACATTTCCTGTAGCTCAAACAGCAGAGCATTGTGCTATCAAAGCCATTGCAATCGCACAGAAGCAAGAACTGATAAAACTGATAACATTTTTGCATATTGCGTAAATGTAAATTGATTCTCTTTTCTGGTCTTGATTCTTGGTCTTAATGTGCATCTACAAACACTACCTTCAAAATTTTCATCAACTTTTAGAGTCTTTAAATTGAGGTGTTTAGTAATGCAGAATTAAAGGGATAGTTAACCCTGAAATGAGGCACAATCGCTTGATATGATTGAGTTTCTGTGCATGTTCGCTAATCAAAGTTTATATATGAATACATCTGTAAATTATATAAAGGGATCAAGTCTCTTCAGAATATTTGGAATAAACTGCTCATTTCATATGGATTAGTTTTATGATCTCTTTATGAACTTTTTAAAGCTTCAAAGTGGTAGTTGCACAGCTGTCAATGGAGGGATTGAAAGCTTTCAGATTTCACCCAAAAGATCTACATTTGTGTTCTGTAAATGAAAGTTTGGAGCGCCATGACGGTGAGCAACTAATGATGTTTGGGTGAACTAACCCTTTAAATGACAGAGTTCACCTCAGCACAATAAAAGTTCAGCACTCACTCTGAAAACGGGAATGTCAAAAGGGCCAAGATTGTCTGCAATGGCAGGATCATCTCCTTCCTGAGTCTGAAAATGAAAGAGCAGCCAGGCCACTGCATACACTGTGATGTTGGCTATCACTGTAAAGGCATACCTGAGGGATACAACCAAAATAAAATAAAATACTAAGACATCATACCAGTCACTACAAGCATCACAAGAATGGTTGATCATTACACGCACAGAGCTGTATGAGTTTACCTGTATGCAGTGAGCTCCACTTTCTCATGCTCGCCAGACACCAACTCGGGAATGAGGGAGAGATGGGAAATCTGGGTGGCCGCCCATCCAAACTGGAAGATGACGATGAAGGGGGTGAAGTAGGTGAGACTGACCCACTGTGGAGTGTTCAGATTACAGCCCAGGCACTGACTAAATATAAAGGGGAATGATAGGAGGACGCTGACGGTCCCTAGGTGGGGTAAAAGACAGTAGATGAGAATGTATATCATCTTATGATATGCATGGAATAAACCTTAAAACAATAATTGGCATCATTTACTCAGGAAAAAAAATATGTCATGAAAGTGAACGCTAACTCATTACATCACTTTTTGAAAGTCATACAGCTCTGGAAAAACATAAAAATGATGACAGTATAACTTTGCCTGAATTTTTCCTTTACCACCATGAAACAGAAGTTGTGATAGGCTTTTTCTTCCCTATTGTGACCCTTTATATCTGAAAGAGAGCTTTTATTTATTTATTGTTTTTTTTTTTTTAAATTTTGTGCAGCATTTTGGAGACTGGTAATTGACCCTTCGCAAACAGTTTGATTGACAGGCGATCTAACCAATCATAATCCCGAATCGGCCATCTTATCCGACAAAGCCGTCAGGGAGTAGCCTATAGTAGATTAACGTTGGTTAACTTGAAGAATTGTTTGTTCTCACGTCTTTCCGCAGTTGAAACAACATTCCTTCTAATGAATATTCATGTTTATTTGATGCTATAAATGAACTAGTATGAAGAGATGATCGGTTCACGAGCCGTTTGAAGGATCTGTCACGACACATTAAAGAGCCACTATACGATATTCAGTGTTTAAACTGCTTTAAAAAATTACAATATTTTAAATATGAAATTGTTCCATACGTTGTAAGTGTCCTCTTTGCCCCGTGATGCATTTTTCACCGCATGAGAACATGATGTGTGGCGTGAGAGAGCATGAGTTGTCGGGTTTTGCAAAGGGTCAATTGATTGGATGTTTGTGGGGTGACGTGTTGTCCCGCCCTTACGCCAGTAAACACGTCATCAGAGAAGAGATGTCGTTGCAAGTTATTTTAATCAAAGATCACGAGGGCACATTAATAAAATAATAACAATAATAATAATTTGGACAGATAAATAATTTACAATAAAAACTGCAATATTCCATTTAAAAATAGAATGATGATCAATTTTGATTTCATGGTGACTTTGTAAGTTCTACGTCACTCACCGATTAAATGCCATGTTTTTCTTTTCCCATACGATCCACAGCCGGGTGTTTTATCAGACTCATAACCGATGAGCGGTGTACACACTCCATCCGCTATCTGCCCCACCAACAGCAACACACCCGCATATGTGTTCTGAAAGCCCAGCACTGAGTGATAGAACACCAGTAGGTATGTAAACCACATCGAGGCGCACAGGTCGTTGAGAAAATGCCCCACTGAGTAACTCAGACGCCTGAAAGCGGGTAAAGAGGCTTCCGAGGAGTCCGGCATGATTAACGCGATACAGTCAATCCCCAGTCGGCTAAAAATGTGTGTTTCCGTTTATCCACCTCAGCATATTGTCCTCTCCCGCGCCGGCTTCCTCACTCATGAGGATGAGTCTAGTGTGTGAAGGTCATGCTTTTGGTCCATAACTGTTGTATCTGCAGTTCCTATGGATTTGGTCAGCTGACTTCGCAAATAAGTCACGATGGACGAGACGCGAAACAAAACTTCTTCATACTCTTTCATCAATGGAGACTTATACTTTTAAATGTAACTTTGGTAAAGATCATATGCAGTATGGTTAGTGCTGAATTTGTCTGATGCAACAGAGCTGGTACAACGTAACGTCTTGTTATTTTAGATTCCTGTTTTTATCACGTGTTTATTAAGCCACGCCCTCTCTCACTCATCTGGCGTTTGCTTTTTAAAAGCGAATCGTCAAATCTAGTCCCTTTAAGATTTTTTTTTTTTATAAAATGTTTGTTCTAGTGTTGTTAGTTTTTTTAAAATATAATATTCATAAATATAAGCAATCGTGGGTTTAAGCTTATTTACACAGTAATACAATATGTTTAATGTATTTGCTAGTGTTGAGCCACATTACACCAAGCAAAAGTGGCAGTTGTCAAATAGCACCACCTGCTGTTCATGCAGCACTTTACATATTTTTTTCTCCCGTGTTTTTCCTCTTTCCTCGTTTGTGCGCGCGCAAGATAGATTTGGTCAATGTATTGTGACTCTTAAAAAATTATGAAAGCAAAGATATTTTCTTTGCAACAATATTGCTGAGGCTCGTGTAATCTATGTTTGTGGAGGTGTATATGTGCGTTTAAAACATGTTGTAATTCCCGTAAGTTTCAACTTGTAAAATGTGTTCACGTGCTGGTAATTGCAACATAGGAGCCTGGAATTTTCTAAGAGATCCAACTTGTACCACCTGATTCCCAGGCCGAACGTCACGTGTTGTCCTCTTGAAATAACGGTCATTATGACGTGGCTTGAATGCAGCATATGCCGCCGTAAATCCATACATTCACACGTGATCAATTTAGTAGTGTCACCACTTATCAACAGCAAATGTAATGCGTATTTTGCTTTGCTAAACTAACTAGGAAGAAATAACTTCGGATTTAATGATTGCGTTCGCGATATGACGTGGCAAGTTCGATAGAACAAAAAATGGATGGAGAAAGCATGGATGATTATCTTATATACTCAAGGTTCTTTCTAAGAATCAACATAAAAGACTTCATTTAGATTAGCAAAACCTAATTTTTTCACTCTACTCCAATAGTTTATTTTATTTTTAATTCCTTCTTAATCCTTGTTTAGCAAGTCAGGAACTGGTTAAACAGCTCATTGCTCAACACTATATCTAAGAACAGCTCATTCAGGTTTCCTAACAGTCTGTTCTAAAGAAGTTAATGATTGAATAATCACAAGATGCCATAATTAACTGACTCTGTTGTATCTGCGAGGAAGTCATTTGTAAGTATAACTGTATCCTAGAATAATACAATAAACTACAAGGGTGTGACACCTGCTCTCATGCCATACTGACAAAGTGTACTACTCAGTGAATTATATTACATCCACACAGGCTTTCATGTGCAATAAAAGGGATGTTTAAGGCACATGCCCTGCAGCTCAATGTTTTCTATGGCACCACATCCTGGTGATTCACTGCAACTGGCTGTTTCTCGTCACATGATGTTGACTACAGCTGGAATAACCGCAAGCATGAACCACAACCGTAAACTCAATACAGTGATTGTGCACAGACACAACATGTAACATTTTATGAGGCATAGAAGAAAAGCAACATTTAATAGGTATGTAAATTAATACACATCCTCACTCTGATAGGCAACCTCTGTTACTGCGTATAAACCCATAGACTCACGTCTTCATGGAGCTTTGCTATGATACACTTTACAACAGTGAAAAAGAAATCTGAGAAATGCCAACGGACTCCATTAGACTGGTAAGGAGCGCACGGTAGAGAACAAACACTCTGAGAGGGCCATGGACACCCCACCTGGATAGGTATCGTAGAGAGGGACACATTAGTGTTAAATGTTTTACTTGGAAAGGCACAAACTATGATTCCCAGGTAACTTAATCTAATGCGAAAAACAATAAAAGCACAATTTTGACTGAGAGCATCACTTTTGTCCCTTTGGGAGAGACCAGCCTGCTGTAGAAAATGATCCCACGTCTGCCTTTATTTCTGTTGCATCCTGTCAATTTCAATGCCAGAAATGCCAAACGGTTTGCTTTTTCCCCCCAAAAGTGCAATTCACAGAGGAGAGATCCCATGTTTTTCTCTCCATCTCCCACAGTACCTGAGACCAGCCACTGTGCTACAACATCATGGACATGGGGAAAAAAAAAGTTAAAAAAAAAAACAACAGAAGGGAAAATAAAGAAACACTAAGAGCGGTTAAAAAATGTTCACACATTCTACAACATGAGTAAAACTGTTCAACTCAGGGAGAGCAGATCTTCAAAACAACTTTTTAAATTACAAAAACAAAAAGGAAAGACAGAATTTACATAGGTTTTTTCTGATTCCTGTATACGTTTCTCCATATATCAGTCAGCAGTCTTTCCCCACTTATTTTGATCCCATAAAAATAAAAATAAAATAAAAAACATCATGGAGCACATCACTCACTCACTCATCCAGCCAGTGTGTCAAGTGAACAGATGTCTGTGTGTGTATGTGTGAGTCTGGTTGCCTTTTAGTTCTCAAATAATGGTTTTGCATGTCATCTAAAATACAAGTTTAAACAGTCCATCTGGGTTTAACTCACATAACATGTATCATCTTACTTCTGATGACTGAAGTCTCTTCTGGTGTCCCACATTGTACAAATATATTTATTTGTTCCACTGAATTGTTTCCTTACAAAGAGTGTCAGAGCCCAGAATGCTAAGCTGTGTCCTCTGAGCGGATGCCAAAAGTGAGGCAGTGAGTTTCTGTTCTGAGGTGGAGCAGAGACAGAAAGGGAGGGAGCTCCATTTTTCGGCTCCAAGTCCTTTGCTTTATTTTTTTCTTTAAACGCACCAGTGACTTAACGTTTCAAAGATGTTCCTCACTTGTGTCGCTGGAGCGCTTTCCTCTTCCTCCTCTTGAAAAAACAACAGCACCTGAAACGAGCGAATGAGTTAAAGACAGTTTTGAAATCTCCTCAACCCACTAAGGACAAAAAAAAAAAAAAAAACTGAATGTTTCCGAATGTTAACAGGAGATCAGACTGCACAATTGTGCGCCGCTATATGTGACTTGTGCTTATATAACCAAAACATAAAGACATAAATGCTACAACAGTGCTTTGATTTGAGTCATTGAAGCCCAAGGCAACTCAAACATTACAGCACTCTTTTCTTTGTTGTGTAAAGTAGACAACCTTAGGAAGAGCTTTTGACCACCTGCTAGAAAATTGTGAATAGAAATATATAAATATATAAATATATATGTATGTGTGTGTGTGTGTGTACAAGAACAAGTGTGTATACAAGTGATGAATGTAATATTTGTGTATTTAACTACACTTAAATCTGGATTAAATTGTTTTAAATTTGAATATTAATATTTGAAAAGTTGAAAATGTAGCACATTTTTATGAATTTATACAATAACTAATTCCTAGCATCGAAACCAAAACCTACACTACCACTCAATGGTTTGTACAGTAAGAATAATAAACAGCAATACAGTGAAATTGTAAAATACAGAATATAAAATAACTTCTCTTTTTAATACATTTTCTATTTTTAAATGCAATTTATTTAAGTGATAGCAAAACTGAATTTTCAGCATCGTCAGTCAAGTCAACCTTTACTTATATGGCGCTTTTTAAAATGCAAATTGTGGCAAAGCAGCTTTACATTAATAATTGGCAAATCATGTTTGGCTGCACAGCAGCTCCCAAAGAAAATGGTGTCATTGTCAAGCTTATTCTATATATTATTGATTCATTCTGTTGCAAAGATCAGTAGTTATTAGTCTAGTTAATTTATGTATATCAGCACTGGAGAATACAGTGATTGTTATTCCAGTCTGTCATATGATCCTTCAGAAATCATTCTAATATTCTGATTTGAAGCTCAAGAAATTTCTAAGAAATTTTTTTGTATGAAAATATTTTTGTGATGAATAGAAAGTTCAAAAGAACATTTATTTTAAAAAATAATTATTTTTTAACAAGTCTATAATCAACATCCAGTTTTATAGCCAATGTTGAACACATGGATATTGGCATTCCTCCTTTTTTAGATGAACAATGAATTAACGGTAAAAGTGAAATATTTCAAATATAATAAATCGTATTTTTATAAAAATTTATATTTTATATTTATATTTATATTTATAAAAATATAAATATATATTTATTTACACCTGTTATCGATTTATTTATCTAATATATATGTACATATATTTTTAAAACAAAGACAGTAATTGTAAAAAATGCCAGTTCACACATGATACAGAATTCGATCATATTGAGCCAAGGTACGAAAGGAAAAAATTACTTTGTTTCTAGCCCTTACAGTTCAAATGTTATTAATGTTATTAAATTTGGAGAGTTGGTGGAGCTAGAGGGATTGAGTTAGAGACTCCAAAATTGCTATGGTGACAGGTCAGACGGTCCTCTATCTGTGTGCCAAACTTCAGAACTTTCCTGCAAGCAGTTCCATGGGCTGCCATAGACTTCAAGAGTGGAAGAAGAGAAAGAATAGGAACACTTACGATTAGAATATGTACCATAGCACCTTTGGTGCTTGGCCCCTACTTAATTATTAAAATATATTAAGAGTGGTTAAATTAATGTTAAGTATGGATATTTATTCGTCAGTTTGAAGTTTTTTTTTATTAATAAATTGATGATACTTTTTTTTTTTCCATTTTAAAGAAACTATATCTTATAATTTGTCTTTGATTAAACACTATAAAACTGCAACAAAAAAGGATGCGTGTTACACAAACATGTATTTTACAACGCCATGACTTAACTATGAAATCAGTTTAATATTTTTTAAATATACAGTATGACAAATTGTTCTCAGTACCAATTTCAATAACATAGTAAAAATATTGCAACTATATAAATATTATATTGAACTTTTTGAAAATATCAATAGTAAACAAAGTAAACGAATTATTAATGCTAATAATAATAATAATAAATAACACATTAAAACATAAGCATGTACCCTTCCAATATTTAATTACGTAAACATTGCTTTAAACGGGTTAAGTGAAAAGTAATAAAATGAACAACAAATAAACACAATACACGTACATTACATATACTTGTTACAGAACAAGTGGCAGGTCTGGAAGTCTGCATTTACACTTAATGCACACCTCTAATTTCACATGCCACAATTTGTCTTGTCGGTTGCTATGGTTATCACCAAGTCAATCAACTAAATTTTGGATTCAATCCTGTATCTAAATTGTTGTCCCTCCCAAAACTTTGCAGTGTATAGCAGCGTTTAAAAAACCCAAAAACAAAACAACTTTCATTCAACTGTGAATGGGTTATGTACAGATGCCAAACACAGTGTGCTCCATTTATAATCAAGAGCACCACTGAGTGCATTCTGACTAATTTCTTAAACGCATCCAATTGATTATTGTGTTCATGTGCTCAACATTGGTTACCATGCTCAATGCTGTAAAAACATGCTGTAAATAGAAACCTTTGATGATCTTTACAGAGGGCCGCCCCTCACACAAACGTGCATGACAACATTTTAAAGCAGTCGTCTATATGACCATTACATCTTTAAAATTTCAGTATCAACATTGTATCAAAGTACTTCTGACAACAATCAGAACTAAAAACAGGCTGCGTCACTGCTGTAGGTTGCTGTGCCGACCCCTGGCTTATAACACATAATAATTATTTGTTAGCAAGTTACTAAATTAATATTAACAAAGTTAGGTAGCTGCTTAACAGCTGACATTCGTTGCAAACATTTGAGCAGTTAACAACATTAGCTAACTCCCAATATGAGACTAAACATCATCATTCAAAATAGTTCTCTCACACGTCAAAACTCAGAGTCCCTGAACATAGCACTTCCTGCTACTAATGTTAATTGTTTCAGGGAGTGATAAACTCTTCGTTCTCGGCTAAAGGAAAAACACAAGAATAATTGTGTATTAATTGTTGTAATAATTTTCCTGGTTAACAAGTTTAAGGACATTTGACATTTTCTCTCATTTTCCATGCGTTTTCCAGGACTGGAAATTAGCAGGGATGCAACGAAATGAAAATCTTGGGCCGAAAACGAAACTTTTGGATGCATTTGGCCGAAAACTGAAACTGAAAATGCCTATCACTATATTTTTCTTTATTCAGTTCAATGCAACAGAGTCAGATTTTACAGATTTAATACCATGAGTGGTACATGAGTGGAGCATTTGGGCTGTGAGCGACTGAGCAGGGAGTGCACACACGAAGCGGAACATTGGGTAGAGAACGCAGCCCACACATGGGAGCGGAATATTGAGCAGTCGCTTCTTTGGAAGCGGAGCCGTCCGAAAAGTTACAAAACATGCTGAGCGGGTGTGAAAAATGATCCCTGATCACGGAAGGGCGAGGCGGCATATTTCAGGTTATATTTTTCTCTTTCGGAATATATTTTTCTTTTTTGGAAATTTTCACATGATAATTTTAGGCGGTCAAAATTACGGTGCATCCCTAGAAATTAAGTAATCAATTTTCCAGGTTTTCCAGGACACGTGGGAACCCTGAGGATGTGTATTATGCAAACATGTACAACAACTGGTAACCTTAAGATTCTTTAAATTGTCCTTACTTTGTATCATCGGCCACCTCCACCTCAGCAGGGGCAGTTATGGGAGCGTTTGAGTGTCCTGCCGTGGGATCGTCTGTATTCACTTCACCATTGGTCGAGCTCATAACCTGGAGATTAATTTAAGGTAGCAGACAATTTGTTTTTAATATGGACTGGCAAAAATGAGTAATAACACAAAACCACAGTACACACAGATTTATTTTGTCCAACTGGCACTGCATATTTAACAGTTCGTGTAGCTCAGATTGGGGCTAAGTAATCCATTGAGGACACTCATTTTTTTTTTTTTTTTTTTTTTTTAAATAATTAACCTGTTCAAAATCAGGTTGCTTAGCACCAACCAAGAAGGTTAAGAAGGGGGAGGGATGTAAAATGGAGGAAAATGAAAATGAGCCGAAAATGAGTTTTCTTGAAATTCTTAGAACACTAACATTTTAAAAATGAAAAGTTACACCCTGGATAACTACATGTACACAAGCAAACATCCATTTGTCTTGCTTAACTACTTGTATACAATATAAGTTGTATTTTCACTCTGAAGTCACCAGATCCCAAGCCTAGCCATCAGGAACATGCAAGTGATGTGTTAGACAAGGGTGGAGAGAGGAAAAGACCATTTAAGTGTTCACAGCTGGAAAATGGACAGAGGTGTCTTAAGTGAGAGGACGAAAGGAATAGAAAGACTAGAGAACAGAGAAAGGAAGAGATCGACACCAACAGCATGCAGTACTGCGCAAACACCCAGTACCTGGACAGAGCCCCCCAGCCTATCGGCCGTGAGGTGCGACCCCAGGAGCTCCCTGTTGGTCACGGGAGTGGGCTGGGACTCACTTCCTTTAGGTTCTGGAGACTGGCATGACAGCAATGGAGGGAAGGGGGTGGAAGGGTGGCAAAGGGAGGGCATAAGAGATGTTTTTGAAAGGAGGTGAGGATGTAAAGAAAAAAGAACAGAACGAGTTTAAAGAGGAACGCCTTCCATGCACAAGCAGACTGCTCTAGCTAACAGGATAGAGGTGGAAATAAAAGTGTGAGTGAAAAAACAAGAGAGCACGTGACATGCAGAGATGGAGAGGAAAGCTCTGCTCTAATATTTCACAAACGGCTCCAGCCAATCATTAAAAATGTATAATGTAACAGATTTAAAGGGACTGTGACCAAGACATGGCCATACCTCCCTCTAAAAGAATGGCATTCTATGTTTGAGGAAATGACAGACCTTAAGACTACAGGAAGTTGTCTTGGGTTTGTTGATGAGTGAATCCAAACATTAACTACATACTGCTGACATGGGTTAAAAGTGAATCATGAAATACTGAGATAACACTTCACTCCACAAATAACCAAAGAAAATTAAAAAAAGAAACTGGTATTTAAATGTAATAACTTTGTCCCATTCATCCTCTTTTTCAAGGACTTAGCAGTACAACTATATTTCAAAATATGATAAATATTACTATATAAAATGAAGAAACCAATTAGCGTTTGTTTAAAGCGTGTTTAAAAATAATTAAATGTCAATAAATAATTTATAATAAGTAATTTTTAAATGCAAAACACTAATTGAAAAGAAAAAAATGCCACTGGGTAGTTCACACATGATTATTAATAGACATTATTTAAAATTAATTGTGTTTAAATTAACTAATAAATTATTTATATGTGCATTTATTAATAAGTTTGAACAATTTTAATAAATTGATCATTCCTTTATTAATTTTAAAGTGCACTCCAAGCAAATTATACAACCTTTATCATTTTTCTTTGATAATAAACTATAAAATTGCAACAGCAACAAAAAGAAAAGAAAAGATAAGATGCATTTGACAAAAACATGTATTTTACATCAGCATGAGGGTGCATCTCACCTGGTTTTTGGTCTGTGGTTGTGCTTTGTCTCTACTGCTGGGTTGCAGAGGTGTGTCACTAGGCATGGGTCCTATTGGAGTTGGCTGTATAGATACATACAGGAAACTCAACATCCATGTACTTGCATCATATACAAGTGGTTTATAGTTTGACATCCAAACAGACTTACCAGCGGCTTGCCGACCCAGTCATATTCATAGTCAAAGACATAGCCATTTCTATCAAAGAGGTCTGTAAAGAGTTTTCTCAAGTAGTCATAATCCGGTTTTTCAAAGAAATCCAGTCTCCGCACATAGCGCAGGTAGGTGGCCATTTCTTCTGTGTGATGAACACAAAGTTAAGACAATGCACTAGAGGGGAGAGTGTGTGAGATACATTGAAAAAGAGCTCGCTTACCAGGGAAACTCTCACAGAGCACTTCTATAGGGGTTGCTCTCTTGGTATCTCCAATTTTCTGATAGCGCTCCTTAAGTGTGTCAGCCTTAACGAATAAAATGGGACAGAACAAATATTAGAATTTTGCAAATTCCATTAAGACGTTTGTTCAGTAAATTGCTATCTTTTATACTAATAGTATTAGCAATTTATTTTACAGACCGTCCTTTTCTGCATATACATACTACATACTTATAATAACTGGGTAATAACTAGTTACTACCACCGAACCTAATTATAAATCTAAAACCCATGCATTCACTTTATATTATTCAGTACTTTCTTGGGTAAGTAAACCACAAGAACACACACATTTTATTTTACATACTGTAAAATAAAGTTCAACCATAATAGCATTTTGGCCAAAGAATTTCAAACAACGACTACAAAAAGGACAATTTCAAAATATACACATACATACATAATATATATTATATATATATATATATATCAGGGCTCCAGACTAACTTTTCCACTGGTTGCTCTGGTGCTACCTCAGTTGGTCGCACCAGCACAAGATTTGGTCGCACATTTTTCTTTTTTTTTGCTACAACAATTTTAATCAATGCATGCTTGATGAATGGTCGTCTTAATCTTGTGGCTGATGGCAGATATGAATCTGGTATATATAATTTATATTTATTTTAATTCATATTTAATAAATTGCAAACTTGAAAATTATGAATTAATCGAAATATATATATATACACACTGAGGTCTGAATTCACTTCACATGGATTGACTGGCACAGAATACACGCGGGTTACAAACACATCAGAAAATCTCACTTTTGTCTGTGAAATTAAATGTTAATTAGATATTCAGAGATTTGTTTTAATGATATAGATGTGTATTTGCTGAATGTTTAAGGTAAATGAGAAAATATTAGCCTTTAGTTTGTCTTTCTGTAACTAATAATATAAAAGCAAACACTGTACTTTCTCACATACAGTTTACTTTCTTTCTTTGTTGTGGTTGGTCAGACAAAATAAACCAAACATTTTCAGTCCATTCACATTTGAGTCGTGTATTTTGCCTTGTCAGTTTGAGTCGCTGACAGACTAACTGCACGCACCAGTGGTTACGCAACATAAGCAATGACGCTGCGTTTAAATTTTCGCCACAGAGATGTGCTTATATACATGACCTTGACAACACTATTTGACATTAGCGCGGGCCAAACATTCTCTCGTGGCCTATTGAGGAACTCTGGTCTAAGCCATTGCTGTTGAAGTAACTTAGTGCCTTTCTACCTGTGCGCTCATCATCAGTTGTGTCTGGATGCTGACTCGTCCTTTCCACCAGCATCCTTGACATCCAATCTTTGTTTTTTTTTTGATTATTATTCAGCTATTAACCTTTTCATTTTTATTTGGCTTAATTCCTAAATACCCTGAATTCCTAATTGGCGCGTTTCATCGTCATTGAGCAATGCGCGTGAACGTTACTACTACTTCTCTCTGTTTGCCTATGATGAGTCACGCAGGTACTGTGATACTCCGCAGTCGAGCCGAACCTGGTCTGAAATAGTCCGAATATAAACACTTATTATAGGCGCACCGTAGTGGTTCAGGATAAGACAAAAACACTGTTTGGAAAATTGATTCATGATGTACTCGTTCATTATATAAATTTTGTTCATTTTGAAAACAAAACAGTTATGGACGGTAGCAGCTGCTGATACCTCGTTCTGTTGCACACGCGCGAATAACATGATCATGCACTCGCACAAATGCGACCATTTTGGTAGCAGTCTGGAACCCTGTGTGTGTGTGTGTGTGTATGTATATATATATATATACACATACTTGAGAAATGAATATGACTAAGTTTAATAGTTTTTTCTGATTATTAATTTTTCTGATATTTCCATGTTTTCCTTGCAAAAGGCAAAATTATGTTTAGCATGTGTCTTTTAAAGAGGTAGTTCACCTCTTCTATCATCCTTTACTCACCCTAACGTTGTTTCAAATCTGTATGAGTTTCTTTCTTCCACTGAACTAAAAAAAAAGATACTTTAAAGAATGTTGGTAACCAGACAGTTAATTTTAGCCATTGACATCCACAGTATTTTTTTTTTTTTTTTTTTTTTTTTTACTATGGAAGTAAATGGCTACAGTCAACTGTCTGGTTACCAACATTCTTTAAAGTATCTTCTTTTTAGAAACTCATACAGGTTTGAAACAACATAAGCATGAGTAAATTACAGAATTTTCATTTTTGGGTGAACTTTAACAACCCTTTAACAGGAAAGTTACCAAGACTTTTTCCATTTTAGACAAAAAACCAGATAAAGCGGTAAACAAGCACATTTTGGTCTTCAAAATAGGTCAGCTTATCGAGGCTGTATAGCTATTGGTTATTTTTCTGACTTTCCATGATAGAGACAGATAGTGTAGTCTCACTTTTTCAGACATTAGCTGAGTGAGATAAGACTCTCAGACCAGAAGGATACCATCAAAACAGTTTGAGAGAATGAGACATTACTCTTGTATGTATACACTATAATCTAAGCTTTAAAATGCTTAAAGAAATGTAACAATAAAACAAACCACATTTTCTATAATAGTATCACAGTCTTAGTTTTCTAAACAAATTTAAATTCTTAAACTAAAATGGATAACGGCAGCAAACATTTCGTTCACTCCACCTAGTACAATACCTTCAAGCCTTGCCAGGGCAGACTGCCCCGTAGGAAGTACATAAACATATGACCCAGTGCCTCCAAATCATCCCGCCTGCTTTGCTCTAAAAGAAAAGACATGCAAAAAATTATGAAACTGCTAGGTACACTGAAATCTGTCTTCAGTCTGATAAAGAGTCTTAATTCACTGTGCAAAATGTAAAATCCTGAGCCAAAAAGCACCTGCATCTTACCAGTGTCACAATTTAATCAAATTCTGTGACTGAGCAAGCAGATGTGTCACTAACAGCTAAGCTAGGTTTTAAAACATACTTTAGTTTTTATCCCCCCGTAAAATTCGAATAACCCTTCCTAAGCCCTTACTTAGCAAATCTTTCCTGTGTCTGTGGGTCTTACCCTTTCCCAGGTGTGTGTTGATGCTCATGTAGCGAGCCGTCCCTGTTAAGCTCTTGTGCTCCCTGTAAGGGATGTGTTTTTTGGTCTCAGGGTCAATGTATTCTTTGGCAAGCCCAAAGTCAATGATGTGGATTGTATGTTGCCTCTTGGTCCCCGGCCGGCCCACCAAGAAGTTCTCTGGCTTAACATCCCTGTAGATCAGACTTCTTGTGTGCACATATTCCATCCGTGTGATCTATAACAAAGGTATAAGTCATGTTAAAAAAATAATTTAATCTATTAGTTCTAACATCTTTCTTTCTCGCTCATGAGCGAGCAATTACACTAACCAGCTGAATTGCAATCATGAGGACGGTCTTGAGGGAAAACGTTCTGTCGCAGAGGTCAAACAGGTCTTCCAGACTGGGGCCCAGCAGCTCCAGCACCATGGCATTATACTTCCCACAAGGCCCAAAGTAGAACACCTGAGGAACACCCTCTGAACACACACACACGTATAAATGCAGTTAGAAAACAGATCCACAGAGTTCAGTAATACAAATACAAACTAAAAAGCAATTTAGCACAGCATTAACTTAACGTAATCTTATTCATTTTGACCATTTAAGACAAGAAACAATAATCTTTTGTTATTTGGTGTTCGGCACTCTACACAGTACTGCTTCATATTGAGGTACACTATACTTTTGTGTATAATAGCAGTAAGGGCCAACAGGGTACAAACTCTCAAATCTATTAGGTGACATGTGGAACTGGAACATGGAGAATATCGCAATTCTGCCAATATTAATGTGTTTGATTAGGTTGTGGTCTAAAAAAAAACACACTGGTACACTAGTTTCATGCACACTCTCTTTGTGTCATGATTACAGTATGACAGTGTTAAAGCAAGATATTTAAATACCATCTTTGATTTAAACCATAGGAGCAGAAACACAGAGTTAGGGAGTTTGATTCATTTAAGCTAATCAGTTCTTTCAAATTGTCCATTTCAATTAATCACTTGAACAAATCATGTCCTCACTCAATAACATTCACAGAAGTCTACCAATCACGATTATTTTGGTCATTATTGAAATCACGATTATTTAACACGATTATTGGCAATGAATGAACGGTATATATGTGAATTAAAATTTTTAATAAATCTTATATAAAACGATTGAGTCTCTCAAAAAAAACTGGACTACTGCTGAATTCATTTGGATTAGTTTTACAATGTCTTTATGAACTTTTTGAAGAGTCAGTGTCGGTTGTGTAGCTGTCAATGTACAGGTGATGACAGAAAGCTTTCAGATTTCATCAAAAAGATTTTAATTTGTGTACCAAAGATGAATGAAAGTCTTAAGGGGTTTGGAACAACATGAGCGTGTGTAATTATTGACAATTTTTCATTTTTGGGTGAACTAACACTAAGGAATAACCGAGTGGGTTTACGAGGATAATACCAAAATGGCATTTTGGCATTTTTGCATGTCTATTTGACCGGTTAGGCGCAAATCCGAAGCCCACGGTATACTTTGGTTTTGCGCGTTCGGCTC
This sequence comes from Opsariichthys bidens, assembly GCA_037194245.1. NCBI lineage: Eukaryota > Metazoa > Chordata > Actinopteri > Cypriniformes > Xenocyprididae > Opsariichthys > Opsariichthys bidens. The sequence continues at coordinate 7,648,304 of CM074295.1, forward strand.
CATCTCGGAGAGCGCTCAGACAAGAAGCTTGGGAAACAGGGTCTCTTTCGCGGCATAGTTTGCTTTTAATGACACTGTTCAATAACAAACGTGTCCCGCAGTTTAGCCACAGTAAACTTCATTTTACAGTCGATTTGGATGTTAAGTTTGGCTTAGGGAGGAATGAAAGCGCACCGCCGTGAAGGAAAAGAAGGTGCGCTGGACGGAATGTGGCAGCAGCAAAATAATCGATTTACGCCGATTATCTTCTTTTCAAAATCATTGGAAGCCAAAATCAAAAAAATCAATTACAATTAATCACACAAACGCTACCTTAAAATAAAAAATAAAAAGGGTAAATATAAATTGAAAATCTTAATATATACAATTCATATAATATAATTCAGAAAATTTCTAAATCTAGTTTACAACAATGGCTGTTTAGTAAGAATGATGGTTCTTTTAGGAAAAAAAAACAACAACTCTTTAAGCGACTTTAAACCAAATTCACAAATCAATATTTTTAAAAGGCTGGAAAATATCTAGAAAATATAAATCTAAAAAAATATAATCTGGCCTGGTCACTGTATAAAGAGTCTATGCTGAGTAACTACAAACAAAAATTATATTCACAAAACTTCAGCATGGGAATGAGCAATTATTGAAAGTGTACAGTGTCATGTTTTTCTAATGCTCTCCTCATGAAAAATGCATAGCAGAATAAAAAGGTTCTGAGGCCTTAATGCTGGGAACAGAGATCTCCTCTGGCTCAACAGCAACGAACAGATGCAACGCTTCAACCATCAACCCTTATTTGATCTGTGCAAAACACTAAAATGGCATTCTTTTATTTATTGAACACATTCTGAATATATCTTTGAAATAAGCTATATGTAAACCGGTCACATCTTTGAATCCAAGTTAACCTCTTTCTGTCTCGTGTGAAACGCTGTGTGAAAAAGACTAAAGTAAGTAGAGCAATCGATGCACAGGAAACACAGCCTGTGCTGATTAAATTCATCCTCCGTGCTGAAAAGAGGATGTGGACAGGATGAGCTAAAAGCAACAAGATTGTAAATAGGATGTGGACAGCATAAGCTCTACAAAGAAATTGGTCTGAATAGGTGCTAAACTATAAGATTTAAAGTAATGTATGGTGGATAATAAAAGGAAAATAGATAGAAATACAGCCTATTACTTACCCGAGTTGCCCAGCTGTTTGTAAAACCTGTACTCGAGGTGGAGCTGGGGTGCTCTGGATTTGATTGGTTCCTATGAAAGAGGAAAATTAAATGACAAAGAGATAAGTTTTGGCATTCCTCTTAAGTAAAAATGAAGATTTGTTTTTAGACAAGATAAGTTTTTAACGTTGGTTTTAGATTGGCATGAAAGCTGTAAACCATAGTTAGAGAACTGACGTGGTCCTTATTATGGGTGTTTTGGGTTACGTATAATGCAGTGGATCACTATAATCACAATTGAAATTTCACAGCCAAAAAAGGTCCATTGTCAATAGTGTAGCGATGTATACCCATCACGATGCAAAATATTTCGCTCTCAAACAAAATTCCCCATCGTGTTGATTCCTATTGAAATTGCTCGATTCTGACCGTGACGGAAGTTGCCAAAACTATTAAAATGTGACTTCGATCAATAGGATATGGCTCTGAATGGTAGATTCAGGTAATGTCATCACTAAATGATAAATGCTGGTGGTCCATTTAGTTGAATGCTGGTTTTTACATAAATAATGTAAGTGAT